>CM075352.1:104937500-105667500 GCA_037693485.1 Kitagawia praeruptora | reverse complement strand
GGGGTAGATCCTTTATTGACCGTTAACTATCTTCATACACAAATCCCTATGCCCAGAATAGACCTAATGGATGTCCTTGAGACTAAGGACTAAACCAAAGCACAGTTCATTATATACAAGATTACTCTAACGATCTCAAGTCTAAGGACACTTGTACAACTATCACTTAGTGAACAACTATCGACATGTGAGTAAACTCCATTAGTTGTTCAACTTATCGAGTCATGTTCAGTGAACTTATTCCCTAATAAGCACCTACATACTAGCTATAGTGTCACCACACAAATGCCTATGAGAACAAACATCCTCCTGAAAGGAGCAAGCATAGTATGTACCAATCTTTGTGGATTCACTAACTTCCGATTAGTTATCCTATGATCAGGAACTATTTAAGTCTAGAGTTATCATCTTCTAGATCTCACTATTATAATCTCATTATAATTCTAGAAGCTTTACTTTAAACCATGGAATATCTTATTTAAAACACTTTAAATAGATAAGGCCCGTAATAAAAACAAATAAGTCTTTTATTAATATTAATGAAATCAAATAAGAGTACAAGAAAGTTCTTCCTAAATCATCATACATGATTGGATTTTAGGACAAACTCTTTCAATCTCCCACTTGTACTAAAGCCAATCACTCTGGTATCTAATACTCGTTCACTCATGTTAGATATAATTGATGTGATTTAATGTCAGTGTTAAGTGTTACAGGTAAAGAGAGTTTAACTTGATATTGAAAGCAGTTGTAACAGAGTTTGAGTATACGCTGATTGCTGGAAGCGCAAACGCTGACAGAGGAAAGTGTAAACACTGTTAGCTGAACACATGGAAGCGCAAACACTGTTAGCTTGGAGAGAACAGAGTTTGCTAAAGTCTGTCTACTGGGAGCGTCTACAAGTCAACAGAGTTTGAAGATTAATTTAATATTAATATGGAAGCGATATCTTTGAAGATTGGATAGCTGTCAAAGAGATTGAGTTGACTTAGAAGACGTGTAGCAATCGTAATTGATATCAATTGTATAGCTTAATTTTAGGAGAATCAATTAACGATTGTACGTAGCTGTATATCTTATAAATACAGTTAGGTTAACCCTAGAAGGGTATCCATCGTGAACGAATATCATTCTTGTAACCTAAGCAGCTCTCTGTGATATTTTACATCACTGAGAGAGGAATTATTAATTCCAAACAGTTTTAAGAGTTAAAAAGTGTGTTCTTGTTATTTACTCATACGTTACTTGATTATATATTGTGTATTCGACCTAACAAGTGGTATCAGAGACAAATCTGTTACTTTATTACAGAAAAAGATCCAAACACAATAGTAATCAATGGCAGAGATACCTCCACCATCTGAGAAAGCCCCTACAACTGTTAGTAGGTATGAAACAATTAGGGTTCCTATACTTAGGCCATTAGAGTATGCAATTTGGAAGGTGAAGATGACCATGTTTCTGGAGGCTACAGATCCAGAATATCTGGATAGAATTTATGAAGGTCCTCACAAACCTACAAAGTTATCTGCTGCTGCTGCTGGTGAGGAATCAAAGGTCATTCCAAAAGAAAAGAAAGATCTAACTGCTGAGGATCTTTCATCTATTGCAAAGGATGCAAAAGTAAGGCATTTACTTCACAGTGCTTTAGACAATGTTATGTCTAATAAAGTGATAAATTGCACTACTGCAAAGGAAATATGGGATGCACTTGAGGTCAGGTGTCAAGGAACTCCTGCAATCAAGAAAAACAGAAGAAACATACTCACACAGGAGTATGAGCACTTTGAGGCAAAGTCTGAAGAAACCATGACAGAAACATTTGACAGATTCTGTAAATTGCTCAATGATTTGTCATTGGTTAACAAAGAGTATGATTTAGAAGACTCAAATCTCAAGTTTCTTCTTTCTCTACCTGAAAAGTGGGATGTGAAAACAACCATCATAAGAGATAACTATGAACTTGGTGAAACAGAGATTGATGAAATCTATGGACTGCTCAAAACCCATGAATTGGAATTGGAGCAGAGAAACAAAAGATCAAGTAGAAAGTCAAAGTCTGTTGCTCTTAAGGTTGAGGAGAAACCATCAAAGAAGGAAGCATCAAGGAGAAAGGCAAAAGGAAAAGCTTTAGTCATACACTCAGAAAGTGAGTCATCAAACACTGATATTGACTCAAACACAGATGAAACATCTGATTCTGAAGATGATGAGGAGATGATGCAAATGGCTGCATTGATGGTAAAGACCTTCAAGAAGATGGGATTCAAGAACTTCAAGAAGGGAAAGAGATTCTCCAAGGACTACTCAAAGTTTGACAAGAAGAATTTCAAGAAATCTGAGGGAAAGGACTTCAAATCTGGTAAGAAAGATAAGTCTGAGATTCAATGCTACAAGTGTAAGGAGATGGGTCACTATGCTCCTGAGTGCAAGAAGGGTAAAACTGAAAAGGCACTCTACACCAAAGGCAGAGATTGGGCAGACACTTCAGATTCAGATGAGGAAGTCAACTATGCACTCATGGCTACTACTCAAAATGAAGATGATGATCTCAAGGTACCCCCAACTACCTATGCTTATAATACTGATAATATAACTGAATTGAGAATTTATCTTAAAGCATTGCATATCAGTTATAGAGATCAGACTTTAGAAAATGAGAGGATTAAGAATGAGTGCTCCCAACTCAAAGATAGAAATAAACTTGTTGAGGAACAGCTAGAAAACATGAATAAAATTCAGAAAGAAAGAGATGATGCAGTGTTTATTGAACAGGAGTTGCTAGGTAAATATAAGCAACTAGAATCTGAATTGGAGGATACTAAACACATTATTAAAACTTGGACACATTCTGGTAAAGATACTCAAGAAGTGTTTCAGTCAGATACAGTAGGTCTAGGTTACTCTGAAGGAGATGAACTTAGATTTGAAAATATGGTAAAAGTTAGACCACATCGTCCATCTGAAGGAAATGTTATGGGAACAGGTGGACCTAAGACTGAAGCTGAGAAAAAGGCTGTTAAAGAATCATATGCTAAGACTTTTGTTAAAGAGGTTAATATTGGCTCAATGACAGATAAACAACTCAAGCATAAGCTTAAAGAGATAAAATCTGTCAACAAGAAGAGAATGCCTAAGAAAAACAGAAATGGAAAAATAGGCATAACATCAGGAATTAAGCCAATGCTTGCTTCATTAGCTCCTAGAAAGACATGCTTTAATTGTGGTAGCACTAATCATCTTGCTAGTTTCTGCAGTAAGAATAAGAACATTAATTCTTTGCCCTCTAAAACTGCAGTTAAAAATGATTATGTGAGAACTAGACCACAGACTTTATGTAAACACTGTGGAAGTACATGGCATTCTATTTACACTTGCAGAGATTATCATGCTCTTTACTATAATTACTATGAACCCAAACCAAATTTGAAATGGGTTAAAGTAAACTCTGCAAATGTAAATTCTGAAAAAGTTAGCTTAAATTCTGATAATGTGAATTCCGCTGCAAAAGCTAACAGAATTAAGAAAGCCAAAGGATCCAAGCAAGTCTGGATCCTTAAAACTAACAATCAGTGATTGTTTGTGATTGCAGGGCACCAGGGTGAGTACCCTAGTCATGGACAGTGGATGTTCAGGACACATGACTGGAAATAAAGCCCTGCTATCAGAGTATGAGGAGAAGGCTGGCCCAAAAGTTTCCTATGGAGATGGCAACATAGGACATACTCTGGGATATGGCAATATTAATCTAGGAAGTGTCATCATCACAAATGTAGCTCTGGTTCCAGGACTCAAGCATGATCTGCTATCTGTGAGTCAAATCTGTGACAGAGGATATCATGTGGATTTTCAGCCTGAATATTGTCAAGTGATCAGTAAATCTACAGGGAAAGTTGCTCTAGTTGGAAACAGACACAACAACATCTATGAAATTAAATTGTCAACAAACACTGATGGCAAAGCAGTGTGTCTGTCAACAAGAATGTCCAGTGAAGAGAGTTGGAAATGGCACAAGAAACTCTCTCATTTGAACCTGAACAACATCAATGAGCTAATCAAGAATGATCTTGTAAGAGGTCTACCAAGGTCTTTGTTGAATGTAGAAGGCCTGTGTGATTCTTGTCAAAAGGCCAAACAGAGAAAAGCCTCCTTCAAAAGCAAATCTGAGTCTTCAATTGTTGATCCTTATCATCTCCTGCATGTTGATCTTTTTGGACCAGTGAATGTTATGTCTCTTGGAAAGAAGAAATATGCTCTAGTTATTGTTGATGAATATACCAGATACACATGGGTATATTTTCTTGCAAAGAAGGATGAAACTGCATTAACACTGACAGAACATATAATCCAACTGGACAAAGGGTCAGAAAATCAAGTGAAGATAATCAGAAGTGACAATGGAACTGAATTCAGGAATTCATCAATGGAAGAATTTTGCAAGAGTAAAGGAATCAAACAAGAATTTTCTGCACCTGGCACTCCACAACAAAATGGTGTAGTGGAGAGGAAGAATAGAACCTTGATAGAAGCTGCCAGAACCATGCTAGATGAAGCAAAATTACCAACATACTTCTGGGCAGAAGCAGTTCAAACTGCTTGTTTTACTCAAAATGCAACACTGATCAACAAGCATGGCAAAACACCATATGAAATGGTGAAAAAGAAAAAGCCAAATCTAAAATATTTTCATATTTTTGGATGCAAGTGCTTTGTGTTGAAGACTCATCCTGAACAGTTGACCAAATTTGATCTAAAGGCAGATGAAGGAATTTTTGTTGGCTATCCACTGTCAACTAAAGCATTCAGAGTTTATAATCTGAGAACTAGAGTGATCATGGAGTCTATTCATGTGTCATTTGATGACAAGAAAATAACTGGTCTTGAAGATGTTAGTGAACATGATCAACTATACTTTGAAAATGAAGATTTATTAAACTCGGATGAGACAGATCTAACAAACACTGTTGAGGACAATTCTGAACCTCTACTGGTAAACACTGAAGAGACTTTTCAATCAGAAACAAGGGAAGAACCAGTTGAGGGGGAGCATGAAGAATCTCACCAAAGTGATAATTTAAACACTGATAGTGACTCAGTTGATAACTCTGAATCAAACAATGTTGATTCAAACTCTGATCGTTCAAATTCTAAGCAGTCACATTCAGGGGGAGCATCAGAAAATGATGAAAAGCACCAAGAAAATCAGGAAAGCATGGATCAAGGGGGAGGATCACATGATGACAGAAGCAATCTGCCTTCTGCAAGAAAATGGACTAAGTCACACACACCTGATTTGATTATTGGTGATCCAGATGCAAGAGTAAGGACAAGAAGTGCAACAACAAATGAATGTCTGTTTCATGCATTCTTGTCACAATCTGAGCCAAAGAAAGTAGAAGAAGTTCTTAAAGATGCTGACTGGATAACAGCAATGCAAGAAGAGCTAAATGAATTTGAAAGAAATGAAGTGTGGACCCTTGTACCAAGGCCAAAGAACAGATCCATTGTTGGTACTAAATGGGTTTTCAGAAATAAAACTGACAGTGATGGTGTGATCACAAGGAACAAAGCAAGACTGGTAGCTAAAGGCTATTCACAGCAGGAAGGAATAGATAATGATGAGACTTTTGCACCAGTTGCCAGATTGGAGGCAATAAGGATGTTTCTTGCCTATGCTTCTCACAAGAAATTCAAAGTTTTTCAAATGGATGTGAAAAGTGCTTTTCTGAATGGAAAACTTGAAGAAGAAGTATTTGTTGAACAACCACCTGGTTTTGTAGATCCAAAATATCCAGACCATGTCTACAGGTTAGACAAGGCTCTCTATGGACTAAAACAGGCACCTAGGGCATGGTATGAAACACTTGCTAAATTTCTACTAGAAAGTGGGTTTCACAGAGGTACTATTGACAAAACTCTGTTTTACTTTCAATCTGGTAATGACCTGCTCTTAGTTCAGATATATGTAGATGATATCATTTTTGGATCTACTAATGATAAACTTTGTAAGAAATTTGCCAAGCTCATGCAGTCTAGATATCAAATGAGTATGATGGGAGAGCTAAGCTATTTTCTAGGCTTACAGGTGAAGCAAACAGATGATGGAATTTTCATTAATCAACAAAATATACCAGAAATCTTCTTAAGAAATTTGGCATGCTTGACTGTTCATCTGCAACAACTCCCATGGCAACTACAACAAAACTGGACAAAGATACAGGGTCATCAGTGGATATGACAAGTTACAGAGGGATGATTGGTTCTCTACTCTATTTAACTGCTAGTAGACCTGATATCATGTATGCCACCTGTCTGTGTGCAAGGTTTCAGGCAGATCCAAGGGAATCACATTTAACAGCTGTGAAGAGGATTTTCAAATATCTCAAGGGCACTGTAACCTTAGGGCTGTGGTACCCAAGAGAATCAGATTTTAAGCTATTTGGTTACTCTGATGCAGATTTTGCTGGCTGTAAGATTGACAGAAAAAGCACAAGTGGAAGTTGTCAATTTCTTGGTGACAGACTTGTGTCTTGGTACAGCAAGAAACAAAAATCAATATCAACATCTACAGCTGAAGCAGAGTATATTGCTGCTGGTAGTTGTTGTGCACAGATTCTGTGGATGAAGAATCAATTGCTGGATTATGGGTTAAGGTATAGTAAGATACCTATTTTTTGTGATAATCAAAGTGTTATTGCAATGACAGGTAATCCAGTACAACACTCAATGACCAAGCACATCAACATAAGGTATCACTTTATCAGAGAGCATGTAGAGGAAGGCAATATTGAGCTTCACTTTGTGTCTACAGAACAACAACTTGCAGATATCTTCACCAAGCCATTGAGTGAAGCTACATTTACAAGACTGGTCAATGAACTAGGAATGGTCTCTAGTTTTGACTAAGTGATGTTGGTTAGACTCAAAAACTTATTGCTCATGCTATGCAAATTGTTAAGTGCTATGTGAACCTTAGTATTAAACTCTGTTATGCATGCTTATGTTTAAACCTTGTTAAACTCTGTCAGCATGTCTGTCTGTTAAACACTGTTAACAAGTTGGATACACTCAGTGAATTCAGAATTGATTTTTGTCTGAATGAAAATACCAATGAAGAAAAATGTATGAAGCATGATTCTCAGTGAAAAATCAAGATTCTTTCTGAGTCACTGTGATCTAATCAAAAATTGTGCAGTAAATTAACACAGCATGATACTGTTTCATATTTAGAGCATCTCTTAGTTTATTTGATCCTAAACTCTGAATCTATGAATACTGTATGCATTGCCTCTCATGAATAACTCTGATATTGATGAACTCTAAACTCTGATTAGTAACACTCTGTTTCCAAGCCATACTTGATTCTTGATGATTTTTTGTTTGCACTTTTGAAAATTTTAAAACTTGAGATGTGTCATTGTTTAGTTTGGTGAGAAACAGTTCATGTCTGCACCCTGTGAGATTTTGAGCCGAATAAGTGATTGATACATTATATATCAATCAGATTTTATTGCTGTGTGATGTTCATCAGTAAGTATGTTGCTCTAGAACTTGCATTAAACCATTTTGAGACTACATGATATATGTGTGCATGAAAATGATAAAGGCACTAGGATTAACCATCTTTCTTCAAACACTGTTCAAAACATCTTTGAACACTGATAATAAACACTGTTCATAAACACGACCCTTAGTAAACCCTTTTGAGCCTAATTAACTGCTCATTTTTCTTGAATACTGAAGTATTAAGAGCAGTTATATTCTTTTGATAAATCAAATTCAAGCAGGTGAGAATTTCTCAAGAAAAGAAATCTTACTCAGTATATATATATGTAAATAAAAATATATATATATATATATATATATATATATATATATATATATATATATACTGATCATCTTGTACAAATATGTACTAACCGTTTGACTGAATATTATGATCTGATAAATTGTTCAGTTAGGAATTCTCATTCGAAAATTATCTTTTCTCATCTGTTTGATTTTACTCAATTACAACCCTGAACAAAGTCCTTTTGATTTGTGCATATATGTAATCGAAGTGGTGTAGATTTGGTGGACATTCAAGCTTATGGTAGTATCTGCTTTTACTGATTGAATTTGAGAGTAAACACTTCACCTAAACACTTGTGTGATGTGAGAGTTTGTGAGAAAATCCTTGACATGTAACTCACTGAATGATGCTTTGATGTTTATCTCTTGATATTTTTGTCTATAATGACTGTGTGCTTACTTGGATAATCATGAACATAAACTGGAACAGAGATATTCAGATTTCTGTAATTAAGGAACTACAGAGTTTAGCATTCATCATATACTCTGTGTTTAATATGAGAGTTTGTGCATTCAGTGTTTATTGTTTTGATTTATGGATTTTATGAAATATTAGATGCTATAAAAATTGATTTGGTAAACTCTGCTACTCACACACAAAAATCACGACTGTGCATTTTTGAAAGGGTTTTTGTGATAAAGATTGAAAATTTGACAAACACTGATTGATTGTGTTATGTACTCTAAGGTAAATTTTCATTAAGATAATTTGAAAATTTTGGAGTAAATGGAGTAGTTGACAACTGTTAATTAGTGTATTTAGTGGTAAAGTGTCTTGATAAAAGGAACGACAGCGGTAATAATGGCTTTAACTGCGCGTGTATTAAGTGAATCGTTGCATGTTTGACACGTGTCCCACTTTCACCCAATCACTCATCATTATCTATCACTTTCGCATTTCTCGAGGGAACAGTTGTGTGTTTTCAAGATAAAACGTTTGAGTTTAATTTTTAATTATAACTCAAATTATTTTTTTTGTCACAATCACTTTCACCCACTCGTATTTACTTTACCAAAACAGAGAACTTCTTTGTTTTTCACTTTGGCATTTTCGCAAACACCTTTCTTGCATATCATTTTCACAGTTGCTTTTTGCTTATTTCTTGATTCAATGGCAACAAAACCTTTCACTTTGTTTGGTCTACGATTTGTGCCTAACAATTATGCAGCTTTACTTGAGAACGACAGGGCTCCAGAGGCGTTTCATCTAATGCAAAATTTTCTTCGCGATTCTGAGATTGGGCAAGCGCTGGTTGAACCGGCTACTATATCTGCTTCTCAGGTTGTTAACTTCTGGCAAAACTCAAGATATATAGAAGGAGGAGAGAATGGAACTCCATCTATCATCTTCTCTCATGAAGAACAAGAGTTTGTGATTACTCCACAAACTGTTCGTGATGCCATGGATTTTGACACACATACTTCGTATGCTGTTGTCTCTGAGCAAAATCTGAGAGAGATGCTAACAGAGATTGGGTATATGGACTCACTTGCAAAGCTGGGCAGTGTGAGGAGGCCGAATCTGAGAAAAGAGTGGAACTTTTTCTTTGATTGTATCACCAGGACATTCCAGAAGAAGGTCACCAACTGGGATGCTATTCCAATGGACAGTCTGCAAATTGGGTATTCTCTACTCTATGGCAGTAATTTTGATTTTGGTAGATATATATTAATGAATTTGGGTGATAAGTTGTCAGAGTCTACTACAGTTTACTTTGCTAGATTTTGTCAACTTTTGTTCAATGCATGTGTACCTGGGTTGACTGTTGATGAAGCTGATGAAATTCAACCTTTTCGAGTCACTAAGAGAATATTCTCTGATATGACTAACAAAGATGTTGGTAAAGACATACCTCCTTTCGTATTGCCACTTGCCTTACAGAATTTTGTCAATCAGCCACAAGATTCTCCATCACAAAACCATGAACCACATGAGACACAACAACCAGAACCACAACCTATGCCTGAACCTTTAGCCACTGATCGTACAGAAAACATACCATCTCAACCTATACAATCACCTGAGCCAACCCAAACAACCACTGTTCATCCTATATCACCAACAAACCCTGTCACTACTATTCACCCACAACCTCCATCTAAGTCCAAAAGGAAGAAGCATGCTGCACTTGATACAAAACATTCTAAGGCTAAACAGACATCTACAAAGGCTGTTTATTCTAGAAGATTCAAAGAAAGAGCAAATAGACCTTCTACACCACCAGCTGAGGATAGTTCTAGTGAGGATGAAGAACTGGTTGCAGTGCCTCAAGCTAAGAGGAGAAGGCTCATTCTATCTGATTCTGATGATGAGCATGTTGATGAGGCTCAAGAGAAAATCTCTATTGATATTCCTACTGGTGAGACAGAGGTTATAATAGAATCTATTTTACCAGAATCAGAAGTCAAGATTGCTGAACCAGAATCTACTAAGGTTCAAGAAAATGAAGATGTTAGAGATGCTTTGTCTCCAATGGAAGAGTTTGCTGAAACTCCAATTTCTTTTAATCATGAAGCATCTACTCCACCACTTATGGAGGTTACACATTCTATTGATACTGGTGTTGCTGATGGGCCTACTGTTGTTCTTGAAGACACTGTGGTTGCATCACACACTGAGTTAAACTCTGATGCCCATCATGTTTCTGATCATGGTGAGGAGGTTGATAAACCAGAGAAGGTTCTTTCTTCAGAGCAAATTCAAGTTGCTAAAGGAAAACAGGTTGCTCAAGAACCTGTGGCTACTCAAAATGAAGACATTGCTTCTGTTGCCTCTACTAGTGAGTCGATAAGTGATTCAATTGAAGCCAAGAGTACAGGAGTTGAACAACCACAAACTCAAGCTGATGGTCAGAAAACAGGAGAAAACCCAGATTTTGCTGGACCTTCTGTCAATGAAATTGATGATGATTATTTGGCCAAACAAACTGCTGATTGGTACAAGTCAGAGTGTATTTTTCCTCCTGGAAGGGCAGCTATGTTTCTCCAAGCAAATTCTTCGAAGATTAAAAATCCAGAAATATTCACTTGTTTGCAAGGCACAGTGATTCAAATCAAAACCTTGAATAATAGATTTGATGATACTCAGAAATCTATTGTTGATCTTCGAACAGAAGTTGCTACTCATGAGGAGAAAGCTCAAATAGCTAATGCTAAGCTTTTTCAACAATTCTCCAAAGCTCAAGCAAATCTTAATGACAGACTGAGCACAGTTGAAAAGAATCAGATTTTACTGACTGAGAAGGTTGATTCCATTGCAAACTCTCTTGAGTTAATCACCTCAATTCTGATTCAAGATGGTGATGATGTCAAAAAGGGGGAGAGAATTGCTAAAACCAAGTACAAGCAAACTCAAACTCTGTCAAAGAAAGATCATATTGATGATGAAGGTACTGCTGATAAGGGCTTAAGAAATGAAAATGAAAATTCTAGACAAGGACATGGGAGGTCTACAAGGTCAAAGCCGAATTTGATGATAGATACAAATACTCAGAGTACTTCTGGTTCAAAGCCAAAGGATTTGTCATTCTCTGATAATCCACAAACAGATGAAGAATTGGCTGCAAAACTCTTTCGTGAAGAGAATGCTGAAGCTACACTTGAGGATATTCAAGCTGAAGAAAAGCTGTTGCAGAAAGAGCATTTAAAAGCTCAAAAGTCCAAGAAAGTGAAGAAAACTGTTAGAGCTTCAAAGCCTGTAATGAAAGGAATTGAGATCAAAGAAAAACTATCTGGTATTCAAGAAGAAGAAGAAGATACTGGAAAGCTGGTTAGAAAGTCTTCTCTTGATGCAAAGCTGAAGTTAAAAGGAGTGATGGGTGAAGAGAGCGAGAATAAAATGATAATTACAACCTCTGTTGATACACATGTTGTACAGAAGAATGAAGACACAACCTCTGTTGCTGCACAAGTTGTGACTACACCAATACTGTCTTCTCAGCTGAAATCAAAATTTGGAAAAGGTGTTCTTCATGATTCAAGTCTAGCAGCTACAGCTCCAGCTACAGCTCCAATGGATTTTACTGATGGTAGAGCTTTATCTGGTAAAATCGCATACAACAAAGGAGGCATAGGCTCACATAGAGATAAAAGACAGAATGTTGCTCCTAGAGATCCTTCTTCACTGTCTGTTCCAGGTCGTGGTGTCACTCAAGAGAGTTTAGACAGACTGGAATCAGTACAGCTTGTTCATCAGAAGAGTTTAGGAAAGGATTTCTTGCTATACTTCATGGTTGATAGAACGGTGTTCAAGATTGCTGAGAATGATATTGATTTGAAATTCTGGGAAGAACTAGAGTATGTTCTGTATATTTTCAGAGTAAGAAATCAAAGAGCTCAATCAGTTGCAAATGTGCTCAGACAAAAGATGATACAGAATCTTGCAAATAGACATATGAAATACAGCAAGTATGTTCCAAAGTACAGAGACTGGAATGGGAATCTGATTGAAATGCAGAAGGGAACTGCAAAGCTGAAGACTGATCTTGGGATTACTGTTCTGGATTTTAATGTGAAGTCTGAAGAAGTGAAGTTTATCAGGTTGGGAAATGAAATGAGAAGAAACAAGATCTATGATCTCAGAGCTGCTATTTTTCAAACTGATGAGAATGATCCAGATTTAAGAGAGATCAAGGTAGCCATGGAGATTGAACTTGAAAATGCTGAGAGGAGGTTGTTGATTGATTATCTCAGAACAACTCCAGATCTTGAGGAGGTTAGGTAGACAGAATTTGTAAGTAATTCGAATTTTCTGTAAATTTTGCTAAGTCAAGTTTAAACTCTGATTATATGTTAAACACTGTGTTTTTGCTTGTTAGTTTTGACATCATCAATTACTGTAAACTTGTACATTTTTCTAATGAACAAGTTGGGGGAGATTGTTAGATATAATTGATGTGATTTAATGTCAGTGTTTAAGTGTTACAGGTAAAGAGAGTTTAACTTGATATTGAAAGCAGTTGTAACAGAGTTTGAGTATACGCTGATTGCTGGAAGCGCAAACGCTGACAGAGGAAAGTGTAAACACTGTTAGCTGAACACATGGAAGCGCAAACACTGTTAGCTTGGAGAGAACAGAGTTTGCTAAAGTCTGTCTACTGGGAGCGTCTACAAGTCAACAGAGTTTAAAGATTAATTTAATATTAATATGGAAGCGATATCTTTGAAGATTGGATAGCTGTCAAAGAGATTGAGTTGACTTAGAAGACGTGTAGCAATCGTAATTGATATCAATTGTATAGCTTAATTTTAGGAGAATCAATTAACGATTGTACGTAGCTGTATATCTTATAAATACAGTTAGGTTAACCCTAGAAGGGTATCCATCGTGAACGAATATCATTCTTGTAACCTAAGCAGCTCTCTGTGATATTTTACATCACTGAGAGAGGAATTATTAATTCCAAACAGTTTTAAGAGTTAAAAAGTGTGTTCTTGTTATTTACTCATACGTTACTTGATTATATATTGTGTTTTCGACCTAACAACTCATTATGACGATCGAAGTGAATCTGAGATTGCGGCTTAGAGAGTGGGTCTGCTATGTTGTTATGTGTGTCAACTCTCTCAATGTAGACATCTCTACTTTCAATGATCTCCCTAATCAAAAGAAAGCGCCACAAAATAGTTTTGCAGCGTCACTTACATCTATAAACTCTGCTTCCGCTGTTGAGTCAGCCATTGTAGGCTGTTTGGAACTTTTCCAACTAAACACTCCACCTTTCAGAGTAAACACGTACCCTAACATGGATTTGCTATCATCACTTTCTGATTGACAACTAGAGTCAGTATAGCCCTCTATTTTCAACTCAGATCCACCAAAAACAAGAAAAATATCCTTAGTCCTTCGCAAGTACTTAAGGATGTTCTTCACTTCTTTCCAGTGGTCTTCACCTGGATCCGACTGATATCTGCTCGTCAAACTAATTGAATGAGCATTATCATGCCTAGTACATAACATTGCGTACATGATAGATCCTATTGCTGAAGCGTAAGGAATCTTACTCATACGCTCTCTTTCCTCAGGTGTCTTAGGAGACATCTTCTCAGAAAGGGATACTCCATGGCTCATCGGTATGAGACCTCTCTTGGAGTTTTCCATGCTAAACCTTTTAAGCACTTTCTCGATGTATGTACCCTGGGTAAGATCTATCATTCTTCTAGATCTATCTCTATAGATCTTCATCCGAGAATGTAGGATGCTTCTCCCAAGTCCTTCACAGTGAAGTTCTTTGATAGCCACACTTTGACTGATTGCAGCATCGGTATATCATTTCCTATAAGAAGTATGTCATCCACATACAATACAAGAAATGTTACCGCGCTCCCACTAACCTTCTTGCAGACATATGGTTCATCTATGTTCTTGATAAAATCAAAACTCTTTGATTTTCTCATTAAAATAGATGTTCTATCTACGAGAAGCTTGCTTCAATCCATATATGGATCGCAAGCAAAATCCGAATTGATTTGAGTAGGGCTACATGCAAAAAGTTTCATCAAAGTCAATCCCTTGCCTTTGTCTGAATTCTTTTGCCATGAGCCTGGCCTTATAGGTCTCCACCTGGCCATCTACTCCAATCTTTCTCTTGTATACCCTTTAGCACCCAATAAGTCTAACGTCTTCAGGTGCTTCAACCAAGGTCCATACTTGGTTGGCATACATAGAATCCATTTCGGATTTCATGGCACTCTGCCATTTCTCTGAGTCAACACTATGCCACATAAGGTTGTTTAGTTTGAACAAGAGTTTCCTTTTGAACCGTAGTAGTTTGTGTTTCATGAACTTCTTTAAGTTCAATCTTGCTCCCACTGTTCCCTTCAAGGATAAACTATTTTTCTAAGAAGGTAGCATGTCTGGAGAGAAACACCCTATGATCGGTGTAACAGTAATACCCTAAAATCTCTTTAGGATATCCCACAAACCTATATTTTACGGATCGAGATTCCAGCTTATCATGGTCAACTTTCTTGACTTAAGCTGGACATCCCCAAATCTTAACGTGTTTAAGACTCGATTTCCTTTCTTTCCATATCTCATATGGAGTTTGAGGAACAGATTTGGAAAGCACCTTATTCAGTAAATATGCTAAGGTTTCCAATTCATAACCCTAAAGTGATACTGAAAGATCTGCATAGCTCATCGTGGATCGAACCATGTCTAACAAAGTTCAATTTCTCCTTTCAGATACTCCACTCAACTATGGAGTGTCCGGATGAGTCCACTGGGAGACTATACTATTTTCTTTGAGATAATCTAGAAACACACCACTCAAGTATTCATCTCCTCGATCTGATCGAAGAGCTCTAATACTATGTTTGGTTTATTTCTCTACTTCATAACTGTATTCTTTGAACTTTTCAAAGGCTTCAGATTTTTATTTCATCAAATACATATATCTGAATCTAGATCAATTATCTATGAAAGTCACGAAGTATTAAAATCCTACCATGGCTTGCGTAGACATTTGTCCACATACATATATGTGTACCAATACCAACAACTCTCTAGCGCTCTCTCCATGTCCATTAAATAGAGATTTGGTCATTTTACCCAATAGACAAGACATGCATGTAGGATATGATTCAAAATCAAAGGGTTCCAGTAACCTTCCTTTATGCAATGCCCGAAGTCTATTTTCACTAATATGACCAAGTCTGTAGTGCCATAAGTAGGTAGGATTTTCATCATCCTTTTTTTTCTTTGTTTAATATGAAGTAAAACATATTCTATGTCACATACATACAGACCGTTATTTAAAGTTCCACTACCATAAAGAACATTATCTCTGAGGATTGGATGTTTAATATTCTGAATAATAAATGAAAATCCATCCAAGTCTAACATTGGAATAGAAATAATATTCCTCACAATCGAGAGAACCAAATAACAGTTATTTAAAATAATAGTCTTGCCCGTAGGCATATGTAAATCAAACGACCCTACAGCTATGGCAGCAACTCTTGCTCCATTGCCCATCCGTAGAATCGCCTTCTCTTCCCAAGAGCCCTACTTCTCCTTAGTCCTCGCAACGAATTACAAATGTGAGAACCACAAGTAGTATCTAATACATAAGTAGAAGTTTGATTTAGTGACATGTTTACTTCAATCATAAACATATCTGAATTAGAAGTGGCAGTCTTACTAGCCTTCTTCACCTTCAGTTCTGCAAGGTAAACCTTACAGTTCCTCTTCCAGTGCCTCACCTTGTTACAGTGAAACAAACAGCATATCCCAGCTTCTTAGCCCTTGAGAACTTTTCTCAAGCTTCGAAGCCAGTCAACATAGTTGGGACCAGTCAATATGTGAGCATCTAGTATGCTACAGAGTGATTGTGCAGAAGACCTAGTGTATATATCTATATATATTAAGTCTGCAAATGATACACA
This sequence comes from Kitagawia praeruptora, assembly GCA_037693485.1. Classification (NCBI taxonomy): domain Eukaryota; kingdom Viridiplantae; phylum Streptophyta; class Magnoliopsida; order Apiales; family Apiaceae; genus Kitagawia; species Kitagawia praeruptora. The sequence continues at coordinate 105,651,261 of CM075352.1, read as the reverse complement.
CATAACAACACTTAGCAAATATTCAATTTCATTATTAAAACACTATATGAATCGGGTCTTTATTCATAAGTGGCTCGCACTAGTTTATCTAATTTATACAACCCCCTAAGTGAATAAATAAGCATTCGTAATGCTAGTGGGAATAGGGATCCTACATTCCATCACACAACCTCGGCTGTAGCACGAAACGCCATGTGATGTTCAATAGGCAGACCACTCTTGTCAATTACATCTTATGTTATTCCCTAATAAAACTTTAGCCTCTTGAATAATTTAGTCACGGCTGTAGCACGACAAACTCAATATTCTAAGTCAAGTCTAACCCAACATTTCGTACAATTGAATCAGTCTCCAACGGCCCACGGCTGTAGCACGTAACGACCATTAGATTCTAATTCATTGTACACATCTCTATGTAATAGACAAGTATTTCTAATTTCGAAATCAAAGCCCTCGGCTATAGCACGAAACGACAATGATTTAAAAATGAGAACTACTTTCTACCATGTTGGAAGGCTATGACCGACACAATCCCGTTGTGTCATTGGCCAATTACTACTTGATATTATTAAGAGGGATTTTATTATAAGGTTTATAATTATATATATTTATAGACAAAAATTTCAAATAAATTTTTTCTATAAAGTATCATAATTACTCCCTCCGTCCCATTTTGTAAGACATGGTTTGACTTTCACGGAGATTAAGAAAATACTATTTGACTTGCTAGGTGGTAGCATGTGGTTGGTTGGTTGTGAAAGTGGGTGTAAGTGGGTGTATAAAAAATGGGTAAAGTAGGAAAGTAGTGGGTGTAATAGTGTTTATTTAATAAAAAGGAAGTATAAAATAGAGAAGTAGTGGGTGTAATAGTGAAAAGTAATGTTCAAAAATAGTAAGTTTAGTAGGTTCATTCTTTTTGGGACGTCCAAAAAATGAATAAGTGTCATATAAAATGGGAAGGAGGGAGTACTAACCAATTAATTAATAACTAAAACTGTTTTAATCATTTAAATTATTTCTAAACCTTTTAGAAAATAATTTTGTCTGTTATTAACTAATAATTAAAACTCTTTTAAACATTAATTCTATTTCTAAACTCTTTAGAAAATTAATCTCTCCCTTAATATAATTTCATAAATTAAATAAATAATTAATAATATTAAGATCACATCTTAATTATTTTATAATAAATTAAATCTCATTTAATCAATTAATAAAATTGCTAACTAATTATTTATTTCATAAATAAATAATTATCAGCCATTATTAATTAACTAATATTATTTAACAATCATAATCATATTATAAAAAGATTCTTTTCTTCAATTAAATATTTCAAATCAATAATCGATAATCGGATGATTCCTAGATCGGGGGGAGCATTGTCAAGAGGCGTCACTTAATACTCTTTTCTTACAGATCAACCTTGAGTGGGTATCTTTTTGCACGCCTGGTGGGTGGCTTCAAGGAAATACATGTGCTTGGTGTGATTTTGAGGGTTAGTCTTGGCCATTTTTTGACAGATTGTCTCTAAAGTTGGTTTGGAAGTGGAGACCTTTGTTTGTTTTTTAGTGTAATTTTCCTCTCTAGTGGTGACTTTTGTAGTTGCTTTTTAGTTTGTTTTTTCCTTTTTCGTATTTCATTTGGAGCTTGTTCCATTGGAATAATTGTCATTGGCCTTGAGCTTTTAGCTCTTGACCTGTACATATCGTTTTATTTATAAAATTCCACGAGGCCAAGCCTCATTTACCCGGAAAAAAAAAAAAAAAAATCTGTTTTTGACAGAATCATCCTTTCTCTCAATATTGAAAATTCATATTTAATTACGTGTTTCAAAAACACAAAAATCTCATGATTGTATTCATAATATTATTATTAAGGCAAGAAACGATTCCTATTTCTAGATTTTCTATCGCACGCCTTATTTTGATTTAAGTTCACCTAAATCTATCATCTCATGGTAAACATAGGCATATATCTCATATATGAAAATAAATAAACAAGTAGGCATGCATGCAATATCATGTCACACATTGATATAATGATGTATGGATTTATTATAGCATTTAAAAGCAATTTAAAACAATTAAAACATGCTTTAAAACACTTCCGGAAATATAAATATTTCAAAAATATTATATAAAAATATTTGACCACTCCATTAGATCCGTCTCGGAAAAACGAATCCAACGATATATTGCACACCCAAAACGGAGTTACGAAACTCCCAAAAAATCGAATTTAATGTTAACAGAAGGACTATAATGCATTCCAGAAATGCGTTACAACAATTAAAAGCTATTTAATTGTGCAACGCACGCCGCTTATACGCTACAGGCCCTGTCACGCATTCCCCGAATGCGCGACACTCCTCCCCGCGGTTGCCTTACACGCGCGCAAGACAGCAGCTGATCAGTTTTTTTTTTTTTTTTTGCCGACCGTTGTTGTCCAGGTGCTTTTGTAACCCCCTTTCATTCATTACCTTAACTCCCCTTTTACTCATAATAACTATTATTATTAATATTATAATTTTAATATTAATAAATTAATTAACAATTAATTAATTAATTAATTAAAAAATTACAGGGATATGATTTCTCAAATCAAGCAGTAGCAAAAAATTACCAGGTAGTTATGGGGTCCATGTGCAATTTTAATTTCATAATATTCACATGCATGATTATTTTATGAATTTTAATTAAAACAATTTTAAAAAATCATAACAAATAATCTACACATCATAAAATTATGAAAAAGAATACCTAGATGATCCACAACACTTGTAGAACCCAGATCAGTGGTCAAAATCTCATGCAAATATTATTTCGAATTAATTCATAATTAAATCTAAATAAACTTGCAAAAATCATAATAAATCCATACATGCATAAAAAAAATCTGAAATTTTTTATATGAATCTCTATATGCAGAACCTAGCTCTGATGCCATTGAAGGAATTTACGGACGAGCGGAAGCGCGATATAACAATTATTCCGTAAAAACCGTGTATCACACATATAGAAAATCATATAAAAACGAAAGAGCAGAGGAATCGAAACCTTACCTTGAAAATTCGAAGATGGTTTGGATGGTTGCAAGCAGTTGCTTCTCAGAGTGTGAAGCACTCTACCGGTATCCACCAAGAATGACCCTCTTCGATGAAGCTTTTTATAAAACCAAGCTTTTATAAAAATGGAGTTTTTGGGAGAGAGAGAGAGAGATGGAGGCTAGCTCCTTCTTTAGGTTTTTCACAAAAACTAAGATGATCTTTAGAATGAGCCATCTCATCTATTTATAGGGCTTGCTTAGGGTTTTTAATATTATCTTAATAATATATCTTTACCCCACATTTTATCTTTTAAAATGCTTTAGTAATAATTAAAACTATTTTAATCATCATTTCTTTTTCTAAACTATTTAGAAAATAATTCTCTCTCTCAAAATTTAAAACTTTTCATCAAAGAAAATATTCTTTTATGGTGTGACCCTGTATGTTCAATATTAAGCCGGTAGTAGAAATAAATAATAATAAACCTTTTATTTATTATTTATATGAATTCTAAAATTCATTAAATATAATTAACATAATAATTATATTTATTCTACATCGTGAGTGATGCTTCTCAACATATCGCGACTATCCATATAATATGAATTCACTGCTTAGAATACCAAGAACCTGTCAGTGACTAGTTACCGTACAATCAATTCCTTCCACCCTACAATATCCCGATTAAATATAAGGCATGGATCTCGTGTCAAGCCTATCAAATTTAATCATATGATTTCTTATTCATAATGCAAAGTTCATATTAATGCAAATTAGAAACTCCTTTCTAATTTCATTCACTCTGGCCAGAGATTCCAGAACTCGCATACTAAGAATAACATAGGATATTCACTTCCTTACTATAAGGGGTAGATCCTTTATTGACCGTTAACTATCTCCATACACAAATCCATATGCCCAGAATAGACCTAATGGATGTCCTTGAGACTAAGGACTAAACCAAAGCACAGTTCATTATATACAAGATTACTCTAACGATCTCAAGTCTAAGGACACTTGTACAACTATCACTTAGTGAACAACTATCGACACGTGAGTAAACTCCATTAGTTGTTCAACTTATCGAGTCATATTCAGTGAACTTATTCCCTAATAAGCACCTACATACTAGCTATAGTGTCACCACACAAATGCCTATGAGAACAGACATCCTCCTGAAAGGAGCAAGCATAGTATGTACCAATCTTTGCGGATTCACTAACTTCCGATTAGTTATCCTATGATCAGGAACTGTTTAAGTCTAGAGTTATCATCTTCTAGATCTCACTATTATAATCTCATTATAATTCTAGAAGCTTTACTTTAAACCATGGAATATCTTATTTAAAACACTTTAAATAGATAAGGCCCGTAATAAAAACAAATAAGTCTTTTATTAATATTAATGAAATCAAATAAGAGTACAAGAAAGTTCTTCCTAAATCATCATACATGATTGGATTTTAGGACAAACTCTTTCAAAATTGAGTTTAGACAAATTTGTGCGGAATTAATTGAAACAGAGTTCAAGTTAAATATAACAATATATTAAACTTGAGTGTGGTTACAAATTCAGTACATAGTAATATCAAGCTAATAAAAAAAAATTAGAAAATTCGACGTGAACTTTCCCATATTTGTTAATAATAAACGAGATATGAACTAGGAGTAAAAACTCGCTAGTAGTACATGAGTGATAAATAATCAAGTTCCAACAGATACAATATGACAAATAAGGAACTTAAGAATTTATGATGAATTAAAAGCTCTGGCAGGTTCTTCAATAAGATATATATATATATATATATATATATATATATATATATATATATATATAGCTGTTGTATTTGTTTTACTTGAACGATATTATGTTGAGATGTATTGAAATATGGCTGCATCTGTCCCTTACAATCTCCTGCCTCTTTTCTATTCTTAAATCATTGGAAAGACATTCACCAAAATAAATGATTTCAACAAGACATCTGTTAACCTTGGCAAGACATTCTGTTTGAACTAACAAGACATTCGACAAGACATGCCAATTGTCTTGATAGCTTTCTTCTCTCTCAATTGACAAGACATTCTACACTTTCCTCTTAGCAAGACAATCCATATTTCTTCACCAAGACATTCTGATTGACTTATTAAGACATTCGGTAAGACATACTGAAGAATGTCTTGAAAATTCAATTTTTTCAGAATAAAATGATTTTGCTTAATCATTATTGAATTATTTTTACTTAAATAATTATTCTAATTTAATTAATCTAATGATTAATTTAATAACTAAATTAATTCTTGATGAATTACTTTATTAATTAAGTTAACTACTTAATTTAATTAATAAAGGAGAATAATTATAAATCCTTTGATTTTCTTAATTCATTTTTGAATCGCTGAAACTAATAAAGAAGTACCGTTGAAACTTTATATTTAACTTTAAGCTGTGGTTCTTCTCAATTCTCAACTCACTTCAACTCCTTGTACTCTGTCTGGACATGTCACCGTAGAAATCTTTGTCACTGTTTAAATGAATCCACTAGCTTTAATAATACATTGAGGCTTGATCAGCTAACTGAATCTTCTTCCAGTATTAAACATCAAAACTATCTATTGATTTTGTCTTCTTTCTTCTAACATGTAATACTATCTGAGATTCCTGTGACAGTTTATATTATTTACTTATTACAATCTAATGTTAAGTTGAGTAGGATCCTCGAACTACAAATATGTTACGTCATATGCCTTTCCATCTCCCCCTATTTGTTTGTTAGAAAATAACAAGCAAATTTCTAGAGAATAACTCAACTAACTCAACTTAAATTAGTAAAAAATAATACTTTAAATGCAAAGTCTACCATTCTTGAACGAGGTTCCTTTTGCTTAACTTATTAAGGTCTACCATCCATGATAGTGAATACTAGAACAATTATATAATTATTATCAATTATGATAGTGAACGAGGTTCCTTTTATTGCTGAATTAATTATCAATAAATAAATAGTGATTTATAAAAAAAATTGTGTTAAATTGACCAAATATATTATGAAAATATTCATTAACAATATTTTCATTGACTCTGAAATGTATTTTTTTTATTGATAATTTATACAACAAATAATGTAAAGTACTATTTCAGAATATATTTAATATTTTGAATAATTCAAATATATTGTCAGGTTAAATTATTTTCCTAGTTAATTATTGCATAGTTAAAAAATTTCGTAATTAAAATGTTTAAAGATGATTGGTTTAAAATTCATTCGAACATTTTAATTGGTTGATTAGCTTTTTTTATGACTGAATTATTTAATAATTTACATAACTTAAATTTTGAATGTGTATTTAGAATAGTGTGGTAAATAGTTTTATATTGTTGATAATTTTTAATACATGATTTTAATTGTACCTTATGATTTTGAATTGAAAGTTTATGATATCAAAATATCTATTATAAATATAATAGATTCATGTCTTAATGTATAAATTTTTAAATTAAATAATTATTGTATTTAGAATAAAATTGTTAAGTAATCACTGTAAAAAAACATTTATCTATAGGCACACCTAATAATATAAACAAATTAGTATAATGTGATAAGGATTGATGCCTACAATTTAGTAAGTCGCTGAATTATTGAAGTTTGCTACTGAATATTCTAATGGGAAGTGGGAAGTAACTCTGAGAGAATCCGGACCGGGGATGATGATAACCTAAATCGTTTGCTATTTTTTTTCGTCAGAAACGTTTTTCTGTTGAATTTATTGGACAATTAAAACACACAACATATAATACATATATACAATTGAAATAAAAAGATAATCTGTCCAAGTATAGAATGCCATATAATAAAAAGATATAAAGTAGTACCTTAACCGAAATTGATATGATTTAACCATGAAAAAAATTGATGTATACACATAGTTTATCAAAGTTTGCTAAGTCTTATGGGAAACATGGAATAAGCGGCTTAGATTTAATTGATTTAAATTTAATAGATTCTAATTGATGTTAAAATAAATCACGATCTTGTGATTGGTTAACCAATACATGTTAGATTATGGTATCCTTTATTATAATAAAAGATGTTAAAAAACAATTCATAACTAAAAGATATATCACCATATGTAATATACTATTATGTGGATTTATAGAAAATAATATTTATGGTTAGTAGAAATTCTTTAAAATTAAAAATCATGTGATATGCGAAGTTATTAAATCAAAATATTTTATATTTAAATTTAATTTAACCGTGATTAGTAAATTAGAATAAGCATGGTAAATAATAAAATTTTGTATATGATTGATTGATTTAAATTTAGAAGTAAATTCTGATTGCTTCTAAAATAATTTTAATTTTTTGATTGATAATTTATCCACCAACCAATAATAATATCCTTATAGCGTATATCTAATAATTGAAATAATTAAAATATATGTAGTGTTCATTTATATGAATTTATTAATTATTTTATTAACAAATTGTGAATAAAAATATTATTGAACCTTTTAAAAAATCGAGTTTTTGAAGATGTGAATTTTATCCAAGTTATTTAAAATTGGTTCAAATTCAATTTTGTAGTGTTGGCTTATATGAATTTATTAATTAATTTTATTAACAAATTATGAATAAATATATTTTTGAGCTTATAAAAAAAATCAAATTTTTTAAAGTATGGATTTTATTCAAGTTATTTAAAATATATAATGATATATCGTGATTGATTTCAAATTAAAATTGTGATTTTCTAATAAATATTTTTTGATTTAAAAAATAGGTATTTATGGATATGTTTAATAAAATCATTATTGTATTTAAATTAGAAGTTTTAACTAACCATGGTTAAAAAGGTAGGATGAGATTGTAAATAAGGAAAGGTCTAAATTTTAGGAATTGGCTCTCATTGGTCCTAAAATAATTCCTTGATTCTTATTGGTTAACTAACGTGTGGTAGACTCAGGTATGATAATAAAGGACTAGTGAAAAAAAAAGTATTAACTCAGCATCAGATGGTAGAGCCTCTGTTGGTCCCGGAGTATTGCAGAAGGGGGGTTGAATGCAATACTGATAAAATTGAATCTTTAAAATCAACAACAATAATAAAGACTATGGATTATCAGTTGAGATATGCAAACATAAGTGGAACAAGATTTCTCACAAAATAAATGTTTTTTTTATTTTGTGAAGTGGTGCTACAACCTAGAGAAAGAATTCTCCAGCTGCGAACTTCTTGAGAGATACAAGTTGTTTCGTTGTTGTTGCTTCTTCGTTCAGAAAGAAATTAGAGACATGTATCTAAGTAGACTAAGATACTCTGTTGTCCCTTTCGCATGGGGTGTTGAGCTGCTGTCGTTTTCAAGTGGCAGCTCATTACAATTTGCACACCCATGTGACTTTCCTAAATTGCTATACAGACAGTGTTAACGTTACAAGTAAAGCAATCTAGATTCTTTCTATTTCTAGCTAATACAATTCTAGTAGACGTGGATATATCATACTCTTTGAATTGACCAGCCTTGTCTTGTGAACTCTAAAGCTTTTGTCGTAGTTGTTGGGATTTATGGGTGATAGCATAGAGACAACTTAACTATGTTTCCCTGTACTTAGTTTTTACTAAGTCGAACATACTGTCACAGCTAGAGTATGTCTTCGTATTCGAATAATTACTGTCATGTAATAATTGTATGATTTGGGAGAAGTTCATACATTTGTTCAAGCCTCAAGGAATACATCCAGAAGACAACAAGAATAAAAGTTACTGTCATGTCCCTGACAGTAAAGTTACAAGAAGACAAATGTTGCAAAGTCACGACAAAGCTACATCTGACAGCAACATTGGCTGAAGCAAGAGACAGTAACATTCTCACACTTGACAGCAAGTCTGGAGTTCCGACAGCAACATTGGTGGGAGCTCGTACTGTCAACCACTGAATATTCCTTTGACAGCAGACTCTGCGGTTAAGGTTACTGTCACCTTGAATTATTTGAATTGGGTATTTTCTCATTCAAAGCTCGTGACAGGTTACATGTTCAAGAAACAGATTTGCTGCAACACACTATCATTTGTAGCAGACCTGCAAGACTACGACGGAAGCTTAAGAGATTCACAAGACAAAGCTGGTCAATTTAAGGAGTATGTAATATCCACATCTAATAGAATTGTATTAGGTAGAAATAGAAAGAATCTAGGTTACTAAAGTTTATGAAGGCATTTTCATGGGATATGGATTGGAAAGGACTGCCTACAGAGTCTATGTCATTGATCACAAAGTCATTGAAGAAAGTATGAATGTCACATTTGATGAAACCAAATTCCCAGGACTGCAAGAGAATGGTCAAATGGAGCCTTTTAGATTTGAAAATCAAGGGTATTTGGAAGAAGAAGAAATTGTTGCTGATGAACCTACTGGTACTCAGGATATTGAGTTTGAAAGAAATGTTGTCAACACCAATGATGCTACTCAAACTCCAGCTCAATCTCAAACTGTATCAGCTAATCATCAGAATGAGAATGATTCTGGAGATGTTGAAGAACATGAAGGAGAAAACATCAATGGTGGAGAGTCAACTCCTCAAAGAGGAAATGATCAAGCAGATCAAGAAAGAAGCTTGCCCAGAACCACTAAGTGGGACAGAGATCACACTAGCAATCTAATCATTGGTGATCCCACTACTGGTATAAGGATGAGAAGAAATATTTCTGCTGACAGCATGTTTTCTTGTTTCCTATCTCAAACTGAGCCAAAGTCAATTGATAAAGCATTGTTGGATTCAGATTGGGTGATAGCCATGCAAGAGGAGCTAAACCAATTTGAGAGAAACAATGTATGGAAGCTGGTCCCTAGACCCAAAGGGAAGTCAGTAGTTGACACGAAGTGGGTTTTCAGAAACAAGTTGGATGAAAGTGGAAATGTGACAAGAAACAAGGCAAGGCTAGTAGCTAAAGGTTACTGTCAACAAGAAGGGATCAATTATGATGAAACATTTGCACCTGTTGCCAGACTTGAAGCTATTCGGATATTTTTAGCCTATGCTACACACTGTAACTTCAAAGTGTTCCAAATGGATGTCAAAAGTTCCTTTCTTAATGGAGAATTAGAAGAAGAAGTGTATGTTGAACAACCACCTGGATTCGAGGATGCTGAGTTGTATGACTTTGTCTACAAGCTGTTCAAAGCACTTTATGGATTGAAGCAAGTCCCTAGAGCTTGGTATGAAACTCTCTCTACTTTTCTCATTGAGAATCAATTTACAGGAGGTGTAGTGGACAAGACACTGTTCTACAAGCACCATGGCAAGGACATCATTCTGGTTCAGATTTATGTTGATGACATAATCTTTGGTTCTACAAATGAGAAGCTGTGTGAAAAGTTTTCATCTCTTATGAAGAGCAAGTATGAGATGAGCATGATGGGAGAACTGTCATTTTTCCTAGGTCTACAAATTCATCAAAAGGATGATGGTATCTTCATAAGCCAATCGAAATATGTCAAATAACTTCTCAAAAAGTTCAACATGGAAGATGCATCACCTGCCAGGACACCTATCTCTACTGCAACCAAATTGGATTTGGATCGTAAAGGAAAGAAAGTGGATTCTAGTACCTACGGAGGCATGGTGGGATCGTTGCTATACCTAACTGCTAGCAGACCAGACATCATGTTTGCTACATGTCTTTGTGCAAGGTTTCAAGCTGATCCAAAAGAATCACACTTAGTAGCAATCAAGAGAATCTTTAGATATCTCAAAGGTACTCCAAACCTAGGCCTTTGGTAACCTAAAGATACTGGATTTGACTTGGTTGGTTATTCGGATTCAGACTACGCTGGATGTAAAATTGACAGGAAAAGTACAACAGGAAGCTGTCAATTTCTTGGTGGAAGATTACTGTCATGGTTTAGCAAGAAGCAGCATTCTGTATCTACTTCAACTGCAGAAGCTAAATATATTGCAGCTGGAAGTTGCTGTGCTCAAACTCTTTGGATGAAAAATTAGCTAATGGATTATGGTTTAGAGTTGTCCAATATTCCTATTTATTGTGATAACACTAGTGCCATAGCTATCTCAGACAATCCAGTTCAACACTCCAGGACAAAGCACATTGATATCAGACATCATTTCCTGAGAGAGCATGTTGAAAGGGGAACTGTGAAGCTGATTTATGTTCCAACAGAAAAGCAACTTGCAGATATTTTTACGAAACCACTAGATGAAGCAACCTTCAACAGGTTGGTAACTGAATTGGGAATGCTAAATCTGGTATGTTAACTTACTAGTTTTTACATTTTCAATGTGGTTAAAAATTGCATCTTGTGACCTTAACTTTCAATGTTATTGTCATGAGAAGTTACTGTCCTATGTGCTACTTATTTATTTGACAGCATGTTTGCTATGACTATGCTAAATTCAAATCACATGCCTGTTTTAATTTTTGTAATGAGTAGTCACATGACATTCACTTGTTTCATACGCCTGCTTAGTGATGAGTATTCGTGTCATTTGAAATGACCCCGGGTATTTGTCAGTCTTTTTAATTTAAAAGTTAATTACTTCATTAAAAAGAGGCAGTTGGGAGCTGTAGAGTCACTTATTGTGTTATAAATAAGACCAAGGCTAAACCATTAGTTCTCACTTAACACACTAAGAACTCTAGAGTCAAAATGAGTAAGAGGAAGGTAGAAGAAATGTCGACATCAGGTGTGTCCAAGCCACAAGAGGAGGCTGCTGGGGCTAAAGGGATCACGAAGGAGGAAGATATAGCAAAATTTGTTGAGCAGCTGTTGGTGGAAGCTCTTGGAGAGCTTAATAAGAAATGATGTTTAGTTCTTAAGAACTGTTTTTGTACTGTTTTTTTTAATAAAAAGTTCATCGTTTTATCTTCCCAGTGTTTTGCATGTTGTTCATCTCCTTTACTATTAACTATCTACAAATGGTTATCTGTTTGATTGCTTGTGTGTATGGATGTTTGTGGATGTGTGCTAAAACTAACAAATATGTGCCTAAATCGATTAAAATGCTAATTGGTAATTTTCACTTAAGCAATAGGCAAAGTCGATTAAAATTCATGACATAAATTATTTCCGCTTAAGTTGCTGTCAATAAGTGAAGATGCTGTCACGATGTGCCTTGACAGCAAGTTTCTTAGATGACACAATGGAAAAAGTCTCTGTCATGAAATTTAAAGGAAATTGTATAAATTGTTTAATGATGACAGTATGTTCTTGCGACGATGTTACTGTCAAGCAAAACCTGCTGTCATCCTCTCAAAATTACTAATGAATTTGTTACAGCGCATAAGTTACTGCCAAGATTAGTGGACCGAATTAATTTGGATTTTACCCACACGATTTACAGTCACTAAAAAGTAACTACCTACGACACCACGTGACTGATTAATGGGCTAAGACATTGTTACTTTCCCTTTCTCAGTAAGATATTTGCTATTTTCATGTAAGCAACTGTCAAACACACAAACACACAACTTTCAACAGAACCTCTCTCTCTCTCAAAAGCAAAAATCTCTCTCCAAAGCTCAAAGCAAGAAATGGCACCCAAACAATCCTCTTCTCAAACTAACTTTGCTGGTATTCTCACTGCTGGAGATGCTGGTGAAGGTTTTAAAGGACTCGTATCCTTTATCAACAAGTCCTATCTGGGTCATGCTATAACATCTACACCATCCTTGAACCTAGAAAGACTTGAAGAATTCTGGAATACTGCCTATGTTCCAGGAGGTGCATGTAAATGCAAAATTAAAGGAGCTACATGTATCCTCACAATCAAAGGTATCAACGAAGCTTTGGGAACCGGACTGCAAGCTAAAGAATCATACAATTAAGGAACTTGCAAGTGATGAAACCCTAAAGAAGTTTTTCTTGAAAATTGGGTATTCTGGTCCTGTTCTTGAAGAGGGTACATCAAAATGGTACTCGACTGGTGAAATGGACAGAAAGCATTTGAGGAAAGAATGGAGCATGATTTTTGATGTCATGGTGAAGGTTTTCTCAACCAAAACCTCTGGATGGAATGGAATTCCCTCCTATATCAAGAAGCTTACTCACTCTCTTGTCCATAGATATAAAGTGGATGTAGGAAAGTTGCTTATGAGTCAACTCAAGTCAGCTCTGAGCAGGAAGGTACATGTTTATCCTCGCTTTCTTACTATGTGTTTGAATTCATTATGTGGTATTGATGATAATGCATCTCTCTCTATAGAATGCAATGTTTTGAAAAGAAATACACACACATCACTCAATTCACAAAATTCAAATGCACTTATTCCACTCTGTTTCACCAAGCACATGGCTGATCAAGAGCCTCATCTTGATATAGCACTACCCTCTGGGTACGTTGTCTTCTCCCTTGAGAATGAAGCTGAATTAGACCCAAATTCAGTTAACCCACATTCTACTCTATACATTCCTATCAGATCATCTAGACAACCAAAGACCACAAAAACAACTTTGCAAGAATCCAAGAAAAGACCCTTGGAAACTAGTGTTGGTAGTAGCTGAGAATGTTGAGGGCTGCACACGATGCAGCAAATAAGGATGTTAGTGAAAGTGAACCCACAGTGGTTCCTCTTGAGCCTAAGCAGAAGAGAACTAAGAGGGCCAAAGCCACTGTCAGCCACCCCACAGTCTCACAAAAGGCTGTGGAGGATAAAAGGAAATCAAACACATCCCTAGGTGCTTCTTCTCAACAAGAAGTATCTATTGAAGCTGGCCTGTCTCCCAAGGCATCCTGTAAAGAGTCAGCACAACCTCATGTACTCACTCATGAGGAGCCTACACTTGCAGAAATGCACACAGAGATAGGGCACAGTGAGGGTCATGAAACTTCTACTCTTGATGTTCCACAAGTTACCCCTGTGGAACAGCCAAAAATCTCTTCTAAACCATCATCTTTTTTACTCTCTAATCCATCAATTGTTTCTTCTCAATAACCTAGAGAAGGGGACAGTCCAATCCCTTCAGGTTTTGATCATCCATCTCAAGTCATGGATAAGCCCCCATCAAGTGGTCCACAAGAACCCATTTCTCAAAGTGAAATGGACACCACTCACTCAAACACTGAGCTAGATCAAGATGGTACTCTGCCAGAAAATGAAACAGCCAACATCTTGGTCGAATTCCAAAGAGTAACTGACCTTCAGGAAGTTGCTGTCACAACCTCAACTGCTGTCAAAGACACCACAAAAGTTGCTGTCAACCCACCTGTGGACAGTAACATTTTGGGTAAAGATGTTGTCACCTCTACAAAGCTTGATCATGATACTGTAATTGTTGAAAATACTTCAGATGATGATCAACTAACTATCTCTGCTTTCTACTTCTTCAACTAAAATGCATGCAAGTACTGCTCATACCCATGCATCTAGGATGAGTGAGGGAGTGAAAAGAAAAAGAGAGATAAAAGAAAAGAGAGGTGAGCATAAAAATGAGAGGTAGCCAAACGAGCTGACAAAAGGTGAGGGACTTGAGCATGTCCAGAGTGAACTTGAGGGAATCCCACACACAAAGGCACTAGGCCTTGAGAGTCATTCTGTGAGGAGTGATGAGATCACTCAGAAAAAAAATGAGTGTGTGAGAAACCCTATAGCCTCCTTGCCCCAGTTTCTTCCTTTATATCCAAAAAGGTTGAGAACTAGTGGTCCTTCAAAACAAGCTGAATCAAGGTTGAAATCCCTTGAGGGCAGATGTGCATCCATGGAAGCTAAACTTGATGTTCTGTCCACTATGGTAGCTACTGGCTTTGTTGATATTCAACAAACTCTTCTTTCATTCTCTGCCATCCTTAGTGCTACCAACTCAACAAAGGGGGAGAAAATGGTAGATCAGAATGAAGGTAAGGGAGAGAAAGTGGTAGATCAGAATGAAGCAAACCTGGTAGAGAAGGAAAAACAAGGTGGAGCTACAAGTGAGGGGGAGTCAACAAGTGAGGGGGATCAAGTTTTGGAAGAAGAAAATGAAGATGAAAGTGAGGGGGAGCAAGAGAAAGAAGAAAGAAACTTTGGTGAAGAACTAAAAGCAGCAGGAGATGGTGAATTGTTTGAAGGAGAAATAGATGGTGAGGCAGTATTGTTATCCAAGGAAGTGTTGGAGCAATTAAAAGGAACTCAAAAGTCTAAAAGAACAGTATTGCCTCCACTAAAAATCAATGAGCCAAATCCTGAGGAAGTCGAAGCTCCATTCCAGAAGTTGCAGAAGGAATGGAGAGAAAAAGAAATTCAAAACGCTCTGGGTAAAGGCAAAGGTAAAATGCCTGAGTATGTGAACATGTCTACTGAAACTATTTGGTCAGATGGAAGTGAATACGCCCTTGAAGATGCAGAATTGATGATGGTTGATCACATGGAGAGTACTTTGAACAACAAAGATGAAGAGTTCAGTAAGTTGGTGAATGAATCAATTAGTGAAGCAGGGGGAGCTTTTACAAAATTGGCATCAACACTGAAGAGCAAAGTAATAAGTATCTCTGTGAGAATCAACTTGGAAAGAAGGTGGGCTGTTCAGGTCTATTTGAAGAACCGTTTGACCATATTCATCACAATGCAACTTTTACAAAGTTTGCATGCTAGAGTACTCCAAGTCCTTGGAACCATGGTAATCAGAAATTCAACAACCTTCAATGATAGTCTGATAGCACAAATTAAAAGGATGGTTGAAGACAAACTCCCTGAGGTGATTCAAAATCCTTATGGTGTGTGTTTCAGAAGGATCACAAAGACAGGAGCAAGAAGGTTGGATTTCTTACCATTGGATAGAGTCTCAGGACTAAGCACTGAAACAATCATGACAGTGCTGAAGAAACTTCTCAAATCCAGTATCACCAGTGACAAAGTTAAAGCTGTCAAAGATATTCATAGGTTATTAGCAAAAAGAGATGAGGAAATTAGCTCAATCATAAAGAAGCTGATCTCTGATGCTAATGCCAAGATGGGAGGAAGCTGCCACTATGATGATACTCTGGATGATGATGAGGATGAAATTGGAGGAAGTGGTGAACCTGGAAATATCAGGAGTTCTAGGAGAGAAGCATCTGAGAATGTTGCTACACAAACTCAGATGGATGCTACCCAAGAAGAGCAAGAAACTCTCAGTACTGAAAAGAAAGATGCTGTCAATGATGAAGGGGAGTTAGAAAATTTTCAAGTTAGACCAGGATTTTAATGGTTTCCTAGTTGGGTTCAGGTATTAGCTAAATTCTAGTTGTTCTTGAATTCCTTTTTGGATTCTAACCAGGATAAGGTTATTTATTTAGCCTATATATACTCTCATCTTGTAATCTTTTGGGGAGACGGATATTGATAATAAAATTTTGGCTATTTGCTAGCTTTGAGAATCGAATTCAGGATTGAATTCAGAGTTTGAGTTTTGTTTCTCCATTCGGAGATTCAGAGTTTGAGTTTTGTTTCTCCATCTTTGGAGATTCAGAGTTTTGAGTTTTGTTTCTCCATCTTTGGAGATTCAAAGTTTACTTTATATTTATCATTATTACATATTATCATAAACACATCACGTTCCGTATCAATTTGGTATCAGAGCCAAGGTTTCTCCATCAATTTCTTAATTGTTGGGAGATCTAGGGTTTCCGCAAAAAAAGAAGTTACTGTTCACGGGTACTATTCATGTATACTGTTCATCGGCACTGTTCACGGTACTGTTCATCGACACTATTCACTATACTATTCATCGGCGTCAAATCTTTGAATTTGGTATATTAATTCTTGGGTTTGTATGGTTGCACGTTAATGGCAAGGGAAGAAGATTTAAAACTTGAAGGATCAGATGGAGATTTCTTGAAGTTGTCTCTTAGAAATATTACTAAGCAGCTTGCTTATGTGGTAGAGCAATTTACAAAAAGTACAAAAGAACTGCAAGCAAGTTTACAAGTTACAAACGAGAGGATTGAGGGGGTTGTTGCTACGGTAGAAAATACACCTCTTCGCACAGGCTTTACAAGAAACCATCCACCCACTAATAATGATTACGATGATACAAGTTTCAAGTGGGATGTACCAGAATTTAGTGGAGCCGGTGATGCAGAGGATTTCTTAGAATGGGTGAGACAGATGGAAAAAATCTTTGACTATGAAGGTTTTGATGATCAGAAGTCTTATAAAATTGCCAACATGAAGCTAACAAGATATGCATCTCTATGGTTTGACACTTTGAAGACGAAGCTCATGAAGGAAAGCGCTCCTAGAATCAAAACTTGGACTGAGATGAAAAGGCAATTGAATAATCGCTTTGGTCCAAAGGAATACACACAAGATAAAGTAGTCAAGAAAGATGAAGTTGAAAGGGATATTGTTCAAGTTGAAGATACACATGTGAAAAATCAATCAGATAATGATAATGTGATCATACCACAATCTTCAAGTTGTGTAGAACACGAGAGTAGTGGGGTTCTTGATGTTGATTGTTAGGAATAATTCTTGAGTTGTGATGTTAAGAATATAATTTTACTTATACTTCTTGTATATCCTGATTTATAAAGGATTTAGCACTTTGTATAGGAAATATGTGTTAGATAGTTATCTGTAAAGTTTAGTCAGGAATGAACAGTGCATCGAGTACTATATGTCAGGAACTGAGATTGAATCCTGATACGTCAAGTCAAATACTGATCAAGTACTGATGGCATGGTCAGATCCTGATGCAAGATGGAATCCTGATATTAGTCGTGTTACTGATGATGTCATTATGGATGCTACAGAAACTGGCAAGTGCTATAAAACAGGATCTTTGTTTGAGGAACAAGCAAGAAGATTTTATGAAGGAAAGAGTTTTCTATTGATGGAAACTATCAACTGGACGGCAGAACATTGTCATGTATAGATTATCTTTCTGTGATTAGTTGATAGGAAGCATTATAAATACTCTCTCTATATCATTGTAAAAAGAACGAGAGTTCGAGTTATGAGTTTTGTATGCGTAGCTCTATATAAGGTTTGTATTCGAGAGTTCGAAACAAACAGAGAGAGAGTTTTATTTTGTCAGTAGCTGCTAAAGGTATTTGTACACCTTTGGTAGAGTTTGTATTTGATCTTATTAATACAAACAGTTTGATTCATTCGTTTATTCTTGTTTATATAACCAAGCAAAAATCAGACACGATTATATAACTTGTATTCAACCCCCCCTTCTACAAGTTATTCGAGTTAACAATTGGTATCAGAGCAGGTTGATTTTGAATAATCATAAAGATCTGCAATCATGTCTGGTTACAAGGATGGGAATACTAAGATTCCTATGCTCAAGAGAAACGAATATACTCTATGGGAAGTAAAGATGTTGCATCATCTGGAAGCAACAGATCCTGATTATCTTGACAGAATCAGAGATGGACCTTTTATCCCAACAAAGGTTGTTGGACAAGCAACTGTTGATGGTCAAGTTGTTCCAGAACATACAGCAGAGAAGCCAAAATATGAGTGGTCAGATAAGGACAAGGAAAATGTTCTTAAAGATGCTAAAGTGAGAAACATATTATTCAACAGTCTTGATTCTGTTCTCACTAACTATGTTCTCTCTTGTAAAACTGCTAATGATATATGGGACAATCTTAAGGTTCACTGTGAAGGAACTAAGCATGTCAGGAAGAATATGAGGACACTACTTATACAACAGTATGAGTACTTTGAATCCAAGTCTGGTGAGTCACTTACTGATACCTTTGATAGGTTTACAAAACTCATCAATGAGATGGCCATGCATGGTAAATATTATGAGTTGGAGGATATGAATACAAAGTTCATGAAAGCTTTGCCTGATTTCTACAATGAGAAAATATCTGCGATTGAGGAAGCTAATGATCTGGATGAGATATCATTAGAGGCAGTGTATGGAAAACTGAGAGCTTATGAACTTGACAAGCAGAAGAAGAAGAGCAGGAGTGAAGGAAAGATGAAGACTATTGCACTTACTGCTTAATCTGAATTAAAGAAGCTTCCGGAAGAACATCATGAAGAGACTGCTATAAAGAACTCAAGGAAGAAGAAAAGCAAAGAAAGTTCTGAGTCAGAGACTACTGATATGGACTCTGACAACAATGACTCTGAATCTGAGATGCAGGAACTCTTTGCTATGTTTGCTAAAGCTTTCAAGAAAGGAAGATTCAACAGGAAAAGATTTAGCAAAGGACCTTTTCAATAGAAGGAGGAGAAGAAGAGTGACAAAGGCAAAAGTACAAGATGAAGTGCTTTAACTACAGCGAGCTTGGACACTTTGCTAGTGAGTGTAAAAAGCCAAGGAATTCAGGAAAGGGTAATGCACTTATGGTCACACAGAAGGATTGGGCTGATTCCAGTGATTCTGAAGATGAATTGGATTATGACAACATTGCATTGATGGCAAATGTTTCAGACAAACCTGGATCTCCAAAGAAAACTTCTCCATCCTCTGTTAAGGTATCACTTCATTCTCTTGATTCATTTGATAACTTAAATTCTGATGAAATTAGATCTATCCATGCTGAGTTTAAGAATCTTATGACTAATTTTAGAATTCTTACTTGTGAAAGAGATGAACTTAAGGTTAAGAATGATAAATTAGTTGATAGAAATAATTTTCTTGAATCTGAGTTAATTCAAATGGAAGAATACAAGTTAAGTTTTGATAAAGCTAAGCATGATTATAGTGTTATTCTTGAGGCTTATGACTATGTCAGAAAAGAACTAGAAGAAGAGAGAGATGTGATTAAGACCATTAACAATTCTGGTAAAAAGACCATAGAAATCTTTGAAAGTGGAATTCGTGGTAAGGTTAATGGTTTAGGTTTTGATAAGGCTAGACAAGAAGAAAAAGTAGCTATTGTCAATGATGATAGTAAAATAGAAGCTAGCACATCTAAATCTGAAGGTAAGAAAATTGTTTCTGAACCTAATCATGTTAAATTTGTTGATTCAAAAGGTACCCCTGTTGTACACAAAAGGATTAACAATAGTAATTCAGATGAGAAAGTGTTAGAGAAACCTAAGAATGTAAACATAGGGTTTCTGTCTAAGTCTCAGTTGAAACAGAGATTAGATGGTCTTTCAGAGTCTAGCAAGATCAAGAGAAATAGGAATGGAAAAGAAGGTATTAACAAAGAGAATAATTACAAGAATGTACCTGATGCACCTAGAAAAAAATGCTATAAGTGTGGAAATCATAATCATTTGGCCCTAGACTGCAATCAAAAACCTTCTTGGAAAACTGAGTCCAGATTCCCCAAGACTCAGAAAATTCAATACCAACCACAAAAAGCTTGTTATCATTTTGGTAGTTTACTTCATTCCATTTACATGTGTAGAGAATATCATGAACTGTATTATGACTATTATTCTCTGAAATCTAGTAAGAAAGGATCCAATCAAAGTTGGGTCCTAAAAAATTCTAACTAGTTACTTTTTGTTTGCAGGGCACAGGAAAGAAGCATTCAATTATCTTGGACAGTGGATGCTCTGGACATATGACTGGAAAGAAGTCCCTGCTTACAAAGTTTGAGAGGAAAGCTGGCCTAGTAATATCTTTTGGAGATGGCAACAAAGGAGAAACTCTGGGATATGACTCAATTGTTTTGGGGAATGTCATCATAGAAAATGTAGCACTGGTTGAAGGCTTGAAACATACTCTTTTAAGCATAAGTCAACTGGGTGATAAAGGTTACAAATCAATCTTTGACAGAGAAGGATGCAAAATCTTGAATATACAAAATGAAGACATTGTACTAACTGGTCAAAGACATGGTAACATATATGAAGCCAGCTTAAGTGATACATCTAAAGGAATTGTTAGATGTCTCTACAGCAAAACAACGAGTAATGAAAGCTGGAATTGGCACAAGAAACTCTCACATCTCAACTTCAAGAAGCTTAATCAACTTGTTAAGCATAATATGGTGAGAGGCCTACCTCAAGCAAATTTTGTGCAAGATGGACTTTGTGATGCATGCCAGCTTGGAAAACAAAGAAGAACAACTTTCAAGAGCAAGACTGAAAATTCAATTACTGAACCATTTCACATGCTACGTCTTGATCTGTTTGGTCCAGTAAACATTATGTCTATCAGCAAGAAAAGATTTGCTCTAGTGATAGTGGATGATTTCACATGGTTCACATGGGTGTTCTTTCTACACAAGAAGGATGAAGCTCCTCAGCAAATCATTGAACTTGTCAAGAATATTCAGAATAACTCTGAGTACAAAGTCAAAGTACTTAGGAGTGACAATGGTACAGAATTCAAGAATTCTACAATGGAGAATTTTTGTGTAGACAATGGAATTACTCAATAGTTTTCTGCACCTGGTACACCTCAGCAAAATGGTGTAGTGGAAAGAAAGAACAGGACTCTCATAGAGGCAGCAAGAACCATGCTTGCAGATGCAAAACTTCCAACCTATTTTTGGGCAGAAGCTATTAACACTGCATGTTTCACTCAAAACTGTACCTTGGTAAATAGTCATGGAAAAACTCCCTATAAGATGATCAAAGGAAAGAAACCAAGTGTGAAATACTTTCACATATTTGGATGCAAATGCTATGTCCTAAAAGTTCATCCAGAACAACTTGGAAAATTTGAAGCCAAATCGGATGAAGCAGTCTTTCTAGGATATTCAGCATCTAAGGCCTTCAAAGTTTATAATCTCAGAACTCACATTGTTATGGAATCAATTCATGTTGCATTTGATGATAAGAAATTTGGAATTCTGCAAACTGATGAGAGCCATGACAAATTAGAATTTGAAAATCTAAAGAATTCTGAGATACTCTCCAGTGATGATGAAGGTTCTCCAGAAGGAATTTCTATTGCTTCGCAAAGGAATGCTACTGTTGAGGGGGAGCAAATAAATCAAAGAGAACACAGTGATCATCAGGAGCAGACTAGCTATTCAGAGTCTACTCCATCAGGAACTGATCTTTCAGAGTCTACTGAGGAAAGATCAGTAACTAGCAGCAATATGGAATCTATTGATCAAAGGGGAGTTATTGAAGGCAGAGAGAATTCTTCTACAAGAGATACCACTAACATAGGGGGAGAATCTAGCAGAGGCAATCTACCACCTGTTAGAAAATGGACAAAGGATCATACTGAAGATTTGATTATTGGTGATCCAAATAGTGGTGTTCGAACTAGAAGATCAATTCAGAATGAATGCTTATATAGTTGCTTTCTCTCAAAGAATGAACCTAAGAAGGTTGAAGAAGCCTTACAGGATCCTGATTGGGTAATTGCAATGCAGGAGGAGTTAAATGAGTTTGAGAGAAACAAAGTCTAGAAACTGGTACCAAGACCTAAAGATAGATCTATTGTTGGTGCAAAATTGGTTTTCAGAAACAAGCTAGATGAATCTGGTGTGATTGTAAGAAACAAAGCAAGACTGGTGGCCAAAGGTTATTCTCAGGAAGAAGGCATTGATTATGATGAGACCTTTGCACCTGTAGCAAGATTGGAAGCAATCAGAATGTTTCTTGCATTTGCAGCTCATTCAAAATTCAAGGTATACCAGATGGATGTAAAGAGTGCTTTTCTAAATGGCAAACTTGATGAGGAAGTGTATGTGGAACAGCCACCTGGATTTGTTGATCCAAAGTTTCCAAATCATGTCTACAAACTTGACAAGGCACTCTATGGACTAAAGCAGGCACCAAGAGCATGGTATGAGACTTTGTCTAAATTTCTTCTTGAAAATGGCTTCACAAGAGGTACAATTGACAAAACTCTATTCTTTAGAAAGATAAAAGGTGAATTGCTTTTAGTTCAAGTTTATGTTGATGATATTATATTTGGCTCTACTAATGAAAAGTTGTGTGCTAAGTTTAGCAAGCTTATGCAGTCTAAGTATCAGATGAGCATGATGGGTGAATTAAATTATTTCTTAGGCTTGCAGGTCAAACAGACTGAGACTAGTATTTTCATTAATCAATCAAAATATATTAAAGATCTTTTAAGAAGGTTTGACTTTCAAGACTGTGCAGTTGCAAAAACATCCATGGCAATAGCCACTAAACTAGACTCTGATCCTAAGGGAAAGAGTGTGGATAATACTAGTTATAGAGGCATGATAGGCTCATTGTTATATCTAACTGCAAGTAGGCCAGATATAATATTTTCTACCTGTTTATGTGCTAGATTCCAAAGTGATCCTAAGGAATCTCATTTAATTGCTGTGAAGAGAATTTTTAGATATCTCAAAGGAACTCCAAATCTTGGTTTGTGGTATCCTATAGAATCTGATTTCTTCCTAATTGGCTATTCAGACTCTGATTATGCAGGGTGTAAGATAGATAGGAAAAGCACTACAGGTACATGTCAATTCTTGGGAAACGGATTGATTTCTTGGGTAAGCAAGAAGCAACAATCTGTCTCAACCTCAACTGCAGAAGCTAAGTACATAGCAGCAGGCAGTTATTGTGCACAGCTCCTTTGGATAAGAAATCAGTTGATGGATTATGGTATGACACTTAGTAATATTCCTATGTTTTGTGATAATACTAGTGCTATCAAAATTGCAGAAAATCCAGTTCAACATTCAAGGACTAAGCACATCGATGTCAGGTATCATTTTATTAGAGAACATATTGAGAATGGTACTGTGGAACTTCATTTTGTTCCTACTGACAAATAGCTTGCAGATATTCTAACTAAACCACTTGATGAGGCTACATTCAGTAGATTAGCAAGTGAGTTAGGAATGTTAAATTTCTAGATCTTTAACATCTGCAAAAGTAGCAAGGTATGTTGTTTTTAGCTTATAGATTTGTTATTCTTGTCAGGATCTATATTTGATTGTTAAATGCTTTAGCTATAACACTTTGTCTTGATAAATTTCAGTATGATAGACTTGTTAATAATCATCAAGATTAGAATTGTTATCAGGATGCTGACGTCAACAGTATTGTGTCAGTATCAGGATTGTGAAAATTGTTTCTGATCCTGACGTTTACTTTGTGTAGTAATCTAATTCTGATATGTGTTAAGTCTATGCCGGCAAGTTTTAATATTTGCATACTGATAATTTATACCATTAGTCAGATCATTTGATAAATAGGGAACAACAGACAAGTAGATAATAAGAAATTGTATTTTCATTAATTGAAAGCATTACATACATGGAAATGAAATACAAATATCTTTTTGTCTACTTTCTACTAATAATCTTATTCTTGTCTAAAGTTGTTGTTGTTCTTAGTCTTCAAAGATCTACTTCAGGACAAGGAGCATCTCGAGAGTCACCTTGATGATTACTCCTGGATTCCTTGTCTGGGCGACTTGAATGAGAGCAGCTGACTAAAATGTATAGCATCTCCATCAAGATCAACCTCAGACTCTCGACCAAATTCTTCATCCTCAAGTTTTGAGGAGGTTAGAGGGTGATTGTATCCAATAAATGGATGTTCTAAGAGAAGGTTCTGGACATTATATGGATCTACTCCAATCATGTCTAAAATGATGAAAAAAGTCATCTCTTCAAAGAGACGAATATTGAATCTTTGGTGTTCATCATCTGTGAGAAATCGAAAGATTGGGTTGAAGGTCATTGTGTTTTGTGGAAGCTCTGTGTTTACAGAGAGGTTTTGTGTGTTTTTGGAGTTAAGAAATGCAAAAGACATCAAGGGTTTATAAAGGAAAGAGTGAGAAGCTGAACAGTCATTTTAAATATTCAATGTATTGGCGTATACATTTATGCGTATGACTGGTTCTTTCATATTTCCAAGATATTTTTGATAATCTAACAATTTTTTTTAGATTATTGATGTTCTTTTCAGGTTAAATTCTAAAATTGCCACGTGGAACTCCATCTTTGGAATCAGGATGATAGTGATCAGGAAAACGAAAGTGATTTCATCAGGATTGATGATTATTTTTATTATTTTTAATCACATTCAGAGTTGTGATTATCTTGGTGAAAATGATCACATCAGAAAATGAAGCTGATCAGTATTGATTTTATTTTGATTTACCCTGATTTATTTAATTGAAATCAATTTTGGATTTTATTTTCCAATAATCGTGGGTAAACTGCATTTTTTTAGGGACTGACACCTGTCAACCTACGTGTCAACGTGGGTTAGTGGGTCTGAAGGATTTTTGAATATATCTTTATTTTGAGACTCTGATGGTTTATTGCTAACTTCTAATTCGTATTTCCTAAAGCAAAAACATTCATTCAAGTTCTCAAAATCACTAATCAATTTCAAGATTTCTCAAGTTCATTTCAGATCAAAAATGACAGCTCAAAGAAGTCTACCTAAATCAGTAGCTTTCAAGTTTGGTGACTTTGATTTTATGATGAATAATCATGTTGCAGCAATCACCAGCAAGAAAGGAGTATCATCTGATTTTCATCATGTGATGGATTTTATGGCTATTGGACCTTTGCATTATGCATTGACAGCATCTCCAAAAATAAATCAAGCTGCTGTTTCACAAGCTTGGGAGAATGCTGAGGTAATTGATTCTACTCAGAGTCAATCAGGTTATAGTGGATCTCGAGACAACATGAGCCAGTTAAATAGGTCTTTTCTTAGGAAGGAATGGTCTTTCTTCTTTGATCAAATTGCTAAATGTTTTACTGGTAAATGTAGTTCTTTTCAGCAAATTACTTTTGTTACTTCACATATTGCTTACAGTTTGCTTTATGACAGAGTAATTAACATTGGTAACATTATCTTAAATCAGATGAGTATTAAACTTGGGTTAAGAGATCAAAACAGGAAAATGGTTTATTATCATAGATTTATGCAAATGTTTATTAACCATTTTATTCCTGATGTTGAAGCTAGATTTGGTAGAGAACATTGGGTTTCCTCTTATGTACAGCAAAAGAGAATTTTCTCTGACATTACAAAGAAGGACAATGAAAAAAATCTAGATGAAATACCTGTAATTCATTATCCACATCATGTTCAGGTAATTCTTAAAACTCATCTTCCTACTCTCTACAATTCTTCTTTCTTTTGTGGTGAAATGGCTCAGGAATCTCATTTGGAGGAGAACCCACCTGTGTCTAACCAAGTAGCCCAAAACATTATAGTCTCTAAAACAATTCAAGAACAAAGTTTTAATCCACAGCCTGTTGTTTCAAAGAAACCAACCTCTGGTGTTTCTCAAAAGACATCAGTTGTAAGGAAGAGTAGATTTGTTGTGTCAAGTAGTAGTAGTTCTAGTGAAGATGATGATAATATATCTCTTGCTGAGAGAGAAGAATTGAAGGCTGCAATTCGACTTTCTAAGCTAGGACAAAGAGATGAAGCACCTAGTCACAGCCAGGCTGCAGTCTCTCAAAAGGCTGTAGTACTTAAAAAGGGAAAACAGTTACTGGATACTGTCTCTCAACAGACTATGTCTATTGAAAAACGATCTCATCCCAAGATCATTTATGTGTCTACACCTCTTGAGTCTTCTCAGGATAAATCTTTTGCTCACTATACTAGGAGAACAATGAGAAAGATTCAATTGTCACCTACACACACAGAGTCTAGTCCAACTAATATCATGCAGGTCTCTTCAAATGAAGCTACAATCAAGTCAGCAAATGACTATAGAGATCTGGATATTGATTCTTTATGGGAAACTACATTATCGTACAGACTAGCTATGGGAGTTATTTCTATCAAAGTGAAGCTATCCAAGCCTGTTCTAGATTTTCTGGTTGAAAGAGTACCAAAACTTTTATTTCCAGAAGAATATGGACTTCTACATCAAAGACTTGACTTAATGAAGATGTATTTCTATGTATTTGTCATAAGACAATTAGTCAAGAAATTTGGACTCTCGAAGCATGTTGCACTTCGATCACTTCATGCATATTTATTTGACAAGGATGTCATTATTGAAGATGCTTCAGCTCAAGGTGAACAACTAGAGGGAGTAGATATTAGAATGCAGTCAACAGAAGATACTATTGCACTAGTGGTGGATGGTAGGAAAGATCAGATCACAGTCACTGCAACACCAGAACCATCTAGTCAGAGGTTGGATGACTCAGGAGCTATGATAGCTGATGTTGAAAGGTCTTCTGAGATGACTGAAATTGCAAGTGAGAAACCCTATGATATGGGAGGAATAACTTTGACTGATTTTCTTGAAGATCAAACAAATATTATTCAGTCAGAGTCTATCCACCTTGAGGGTGAGTCTCTGCAAACAACACTTAAAGACGGTGACATACTAACTATGGTGTCTAATGAAGTATTACTGAAGACATCAGAGTCTAGTAGAGAACATGAAAGTGGTATACTGGAGCCTGTAGTCTCTGAAAGGAAAGAAGATGATTGTAAGGATTCAGAGATTATAGCAGCTCACTCCTTGGAGAAAACCTCAAGCCCCATGCCAAATGAGGAACCCTCTCTCCATGTGAGTTCAGGTATAAAAACTTCTTCTAAACTCTATTTTTCTGTAGGTCATGAGAGCACTTATCCAAATTTGAGTGATACACTTGAAAAGATGGATATTGATCCATAATCAGAGAGGCTGGCTCCTGACCAGGCAAAAGGAGAGGTAGAAAGAGTGTTGACTTTAGATAGTCAAAGTGAGAATGAGGGTATGGATGATCAACTCCATAGTGAGGGAGAGAAAATTAGGAAACCACCATCATTTGATTTCTGGGATCAGGTTTTTCCTGAATCTTGGTCTAACAATCTTGGTATGGATGCTGGTACTTATTCTTTTATCAAGATGTATGAGAAGAATGACTTAGCAAAGCACAACTCAAAGCCAGAAGTTAAAGCTCAGAAGCAAAAAGAAAGGCTTGCAGGAATTATAAACAGAAGAGGTGAAAGGCTAAGACAAACTTCTACAACATCAGTACCAGTAGATATTTCTAATGATCCTAGTATTCCTTTGTTTGTACTACCAATATCAACCAGAATTGAGACATCAACAGTATCTGATCAATCTAAGGAGGAGTCAGGTTTTGTAGATGTTAGTACACAGAATACTAGTGAAGGACAAGATGATCATATTGTAGCTTCAGATTAGAAAGATGAAGATGTTTGTAACTCTAATCGAGTTTTATTACTTGAATATCATTCTACACAGGCAACTTCTTCTACAAGACTTGAATCTGAAGATATTCCAAACACTTCTAACATTGAAGTCAATTCTGAAGTTCTACAAGACATTCAAAAATCTCAAGTTGAAATTCAATCAAGACTTCAAATACTTGAAGATAACCAAGTCACTATTATGGAAAATCAATCAGTTCTGATGAATCTCATTTGTTCTGTTACTGAATCTCTTGGAATTAATGTTGCTGATGTCAAAAAGGGGGAGATAAAAACAGTTAAAAGGCAACAGACTGGGGGAGGAGATAAACAGATTAGGAGAAATAAAAGAAGAACTAAGGATGACAGAGGTGAATCTTATCAGGGAAGTGGTAAAGGAAAAGAAGCATCAAATAGTTGAATTCTTTCTTCTAAGTACTGGATACTATGTCTATATCTGAAGAAGGAGGTACTTAACTTCATGATTTTTGAATTCATAAATTCTATTCTGATTGTATTGTTATATGTTTTGGCATCAACAACTCAGATTTATGCTTCAGATCTTAAAGCATAAATAGGGGGAGATTGTTAGGAATAATTCATGAGTTGTGATGTTAAGAATAGAATTTTACTTATACTTCTTGTACATCCTGATTTATAAAGGATTTAGCACTTTGTATAGGAAATATGTGTTAGACAGTTATCTGTAAAGTTTAGTCAGGAATGAACAGTGCATCGAGTACTACATGTCAGGAAATGAGATTGAATCCTGATACGTCAAGTCAAATACTGATCAAGTACTGATGGGATGGTCAGATCCTGATGCAAGATGGAATCCTGATATCAGTCGTGTTACTGATGATGTCATTATGGATGCTACAGAAACTAGCAAGTGCTATAAAACAGGATCTTTGTTTGAGGAACAAGCAAGAAGATTTTATGAAGGAAAGAGTTTTCTATTGATGGAAACTATCAACTGGACGGCAGAACATTGTCATGTATAGATTATCTTTCTGTGATTAGTTGATAGGAAGCATTATAAATACTCTCTATATCATTTTAAAAAGAACGAGAGTTCGAGTTGTGAGTTTTGTATGCGTAGCTCTGTATAAGGTTTGTATTCGAGAGTTCGAAACAAACAGAGAGAGAGTTTTATTTTATCAGCAGCTGCTAAAGGTATTTGTACATCTTTGGTAGAGTTTGTATTTGATCTTATTAATACAAACAGTTTGATTCATTCGTTTATTCTTGTTTATATAACCAAGCAAAAATCAGACACGATTATATAACTTGTATTCAACCCCCCCCCTTTTACAAGTTATTCGAGTTAACATTGATAAAGGTGAAAAATCTCATATGGAGAAAGTTTTCCTTGTTCGAGAAAAACAAATTGATGATATCGGGATTCTTGATGTTGATAAAGGTGAAAAATCTCATGTGGAGAAAGTTTTCCTTGTTCGAGAAAAACAAATTGATGATATCATTGAGGTCGAACATATTGACTTTATAGTTCAAGAATCCTTGATTAAGCTGCCTTCACCTAAAACCATGTTTTCACAGTTCTTTGCACCTCTGTCGTTTTTGAAGATGTGTGAATTTTTTTTTCTGGATCCATCTAAGTCAGGCATGGTTATCATTGCGTTCTACAAAACTCGTGGACGAGTTTTTTCCAACAAAGGGAGAATGATGATGAATAGAAGTGGAAGTAAAATGGAGTTTTTATACACTTTATTTATATCTAGTATTCAGAAAATATAATATAGGTATTAGTTAAATGAGTTCTAATTATCTAGTTTATTAATAATTAGTCCAATTGTTATGGACTTTATTGAGAAAGTAGATATTTTGCTTGCAAGTTTTTACCTTTCACTTGAAAGGGTTTTTCTTGTTTTAAGCACTTAGGATTTTATATTTCAAGTTAGACCAGGATTTTAATGGTTTCCTAGTTGGGTTCAGGTATTAGCTAAATTCTAGTTGTTCCTTGAATTCCCTTTTGGATTCCAACCAGGATAAGGTTATTTATTTAGCCTATATATACTCTCATCTTGTAATCTTTTGGGGAGACGGATATTGATAATAAAATTTTGGCTATTTGCTAGCTTTGAGAATCGAATTCAGGAGTGAATTCAGAGTTTGAGTTTCGTTTCTCCATTCGGAGATTCAGAGTTAGAGTTTTGTTTCTCCATCTTTGGAGATTCAGAGTTTTGAGTTTTGTTTCTCCATCTTTGGAGATTCAGAGTTTACTTTCTATTTATCATTATTACATATTATCATAAACACATCACGTTCCGTATCAGCAAGTATCTTGAGATTGGTAGTTGAATGCTTCAATGTTGAAAAAGATACTGTCAACAAGGATACTGTCAAAATGGTTGGAGACACCCAAGTGAAAGATGTTGTCAAGAGCCAAACAGGCGAAGCTGTCAAAGTTGCTGTAATGAAAGATGTTGTCAAGGGTCAACTTGAAGAAACTGTCAAGGTACGAAAGCTTGTCAAGAATTTCTCATCTAACAGAAGAAAGACAAGAGCACAAGCCTATCGTACAACCAAGATAAAAGGGAAGACAGTTGCAGTAGCAAAGAAAAAGAAGCATGGAGCAGTTTTGACAGAGAAGCCCATTAATAAGAGAAAAGTAAATAGTTTTAAACTATTGAAAAAGTCAAGTGATGGGAGCATTACATCTATCTCAATGGAACTGGACCCAGTCAACAAAAACGTACGTAAGTATGATCTCAAGGACTGTGGAACTACATGTATAACTGTAGAACCAGACTTCACTATGGAGATAGTTTCACATGTGGTAGACATGCATGATATCTCATGCAAAACGGTTAAGGTAAGGAGAAGAATTGATTTCTTCGTTTTGGAAAGGATGATCACCCTCATGGAAACAGACCAAGATGTTTCCAGCAGTATCTTAGAGCATGTCAAAGAATACTATGCTCAAAGATATGCTGAATTCTATGAGATGTATGGTGACTGGAGAGCACATGATGATGCAGACCTTGAAGTCAGTTCTGATGGGGAACCAATGCCTGATGTGGACCTTGTAGCAGCACATCGTCCTTTTACAAAGGCTGGCATGGCTGAATATGAAGCAGAACAAGCTTATCTTGCTGCTAAAGCTAAATCATCCCAATCTACCAAACCTACCAAACCTGCCACATCTGCCAAACAAAGTGCTGAAGACCTAGAAGCTCAACTGAAGGAAAGCTACAAGAAAATCAACAAGCTATTCAGTGAGGAAACAGGTTATCAGCCCTGTGTACTGGATAATCCTCTGAGAATCAAGGATGATAAGCAAGAAATCTATGTTGATAGTTTTCACAAATTGAGGACGAGTATACTGAAGGATCTCTACTGGAAAGTTGTTGGATCTGTTCATAAGCTCGAAATGCTAGTTGCTTGGGAACTAGAAGAAATATTTGATCAAAGGAGAGATGAAGATCCAAAGCTAGACAGAAAAAGAAGAGAATCCTTAAATGCTTTTCCTGGAAGGAGGTTCAAGTTCATCCAAGGAATTCTGAAGTTCAGAACATACACGTATGATTTTGAAACTTGGTTTGATCTAAAAGATGCTGAAGTATTTACTTCTCGAGTGGTACAAGGGTACATTGAAGACATTGAAGATGATGCCAGATCACCAGAAGAAAAAGCTTTAGTTGAAGACCTCAGAAAAGCAAGAAATGAAGCTCTTAGAAGAGAGGGAAAAATCTGAACAACTAGAGACTGCCAAAATCAAGCTAAGTTAAACTCTGATTTGCTCATTCAATAGGAGCAATTGATTTGCAGTTAATTCATAAGCTTCATGTTCTAGATTTTTCTTTAACATTTATCAGATATGGTATTTCATCTATTCTGATCTATGTTAGTTAAGTTGTCAGCACGTTTTGATTGTAAATTTGTTGTTATTGTCCATAAAAACAAATTGGGGGAGATTGTTGGGATTATGGGTGATAGCATAGAGACAACTTAACTATATTTCCCTGTACTTAGTTTTTACTAAGTCGAACATACTGTCACAGCCAGAGTATGTCTTCGTATTCGAATAATTGATGTCATGTAATAATTGTATGATTTGGGAGAAGTTCATACATTTGTTCAAGCCTCAAGGAATACATCCAGAAGACAGCAAGAATAAAAGTTACTGTCATGTCCCTGACAGTAAAGTTACAAGAAGACAAATGTTGCAAAGTCACGACAAAGCTACATCTGACAGCAACATTGGCTGAAGCAAGAGACAGTAACATTCTCACACTTGACAGCAAGTCTGGAGTTCCGACAGCAACATTGGCGGGAGCTCGTACTGTCAACCACTGAATATTCCTTTGACAGCAGACTCTGCGGTTAAGGTTACTGTCACCTTGAATTATTTGAATAGGGTATTTTCTCAGTCAAAGCCCGTGACAGGTTACATGTTCAAGAAACAAATTTGCTGCAACACACTATCGTTTGTAGCAGACCTGCAAGACTACGGCAGAAGCTTAAGAGATTCACAAGACAAAGTTGGTCAATTCGAGGAGTATGTAATATCCACATCTACTAGAATTGTATTAGCTAGAATTAGAAAGAATCTAGGTTGCTTTACTTATAAGGTTTATCCTGTCTGTATAGCAATTTGGGAAAGTCACATGGGTGTGCAAATTGTAATGAGCTGCCACTTGAAAACGATAGCAGCTCAAAACCCCATGCGATAGGGACAATAGAGTATCTTAGTCTACTTAGATACATCTTAGAGTCTTTTCTATTCATGTACGCACACGAAGCAATTTGTATCTCTTGAGATATCGAAGCTGGAGAAACTCTCTCTCCAGGTTGTAGCAACACTTCACACAAAATAAATAAAACATTTATTTTGTGAGAAATCTTGTTTCACTTATTGCTTGCATACACCTACTGATAATCTATAATCTTTATCTTCGTTGTTGATTTAAAGATTCGATTTTATCAGTATTGCATTCAACCCCCCCCATTCTGCAATACTCTAGGACCAACAGTAGTCTTTGCAGGTCTGCTACAAACGATGGAGTGTTGCAGCAAATCTGTTTCTTGAACACATAACCTGTCATGGGTTTTGACTGAGAAAAGTACCCAAATCAAATAATTCTGTGTGACAGTAACCTTAACCGCCAAGTCTGCTGTCGAAGGAATATTCAGATGTTGACAGTACGAGCTCCCGCCAATATTGTTGTCGGAACTCCAGACTTGCTGTCAAGTGTGAGAATGTTACTGTTCCATGCTTCAGCCAATGTTGCTGTCAGATATAGCTTTGTCGTGACTTTGCAACATTTGTCTTCTTGTAACCTTATTGTCAAGAGTATGACAGTAACTTTTATTCTTGCTGTCTTCTGGATGTATTCCTTGAGGCTTGAACAAATGTATGAACTTCTCCCAAGACATACAATTATTACACGACAGCAATTATTTGATTACAAGAACATACTCTGGCTGTGACAGTACGTTCTACTTAGTAAAAACTAAGTACAGGGAAATATAGTTAAGTTGTGTCTATGCTATCACCCATAAATCCCAACAGGCTCATAATTCTCCATCGGAAGACTTAAGACAGTACTAAGTATTGATTCATTCACCACGTGTTGTGTGTCATTAAATGAGAAAGAAAACGATCTTAAGTCCTCAAACACTACGACAATTGTGCACATCACCCTTAGGGGACCAATTTTTAAAGGAGCATCTAACGATATAGCAGTACTGACGGGATCATAGATATTGTTAGTTACAGAGGCATGCCTGTATACATCTAATAACAAGCCTAATTGTTTGTAATGCTTTGCATTACTTACTTGACCTTTTAACTGAGGGAACCTCTAGTTGTAGAGTTTCTGTTTGTATTGTACTTGTAATAGGCATCAAATCCTAGTTGTGTGACTATACAAATAGAGTCTAGAATAATGCTTGAAAGAAGTTCCATGGTTCATGCCTCAAGCAAGGAGTTAAAGACTGCCAAATAATCACAGTTGGGATTTGAAGAAATGAAGAATTTGCCTAAGTACCAATTCGAGAAGTATATTTGTCTATTCGAGAAGTCCAGCATTCGAGAAGTCAGAGATTCGATATCTCAAGACACTATTCGATATCTCTGAATACACTGTTCGATATCTCATTCGATATCTCAGGGATTCGATATGTCTACTACTCTATTCGAGATCTCAAGAAGTCAACAAGTCAAGATGGTATTCGAGTTCTCAAAGAGTCAACAAGTCAAAGTTCCATTCGATATCTCAAAGACTCAGAAAGCTAT
The DNA here is from genome assembly GCA_037693485.1 of Kitagawia praeruptora. NCBI lineage: Eukaryota > Viridiplantae > Streptophyta > Magnoliopsida > Apiales > Apiaceae > Kitagawia > Kitagawia praeruptora. The sequence goes on along the minus strand of CM075352.1, from coordinate 105,616,972 downwards.
TCGACAACTCAAGGATTCGATAAGTCAAATGCTCTATTCGACAACTCAAGGAATCCTGATGGAAAAGAGCTATTCGAGAAGTGGTTCGATATGTCACTATAACAGTATTCGAGAACTCAGAGTTATCGATCAAGTCAATTCTAGTTCTCGAATCACTTACTTAGTCACTTCTCGAATACATTCTTGGAGACAAAATACTGAAGAAATTGTACAAGTCAGAAACCTGCAACAAGCCAATGCACTTTATGGACCACAACCTGTAACGTGCTCTGGAAAGCCTACAAGGAAGCTTGGAGAGATATAGAAGAGACAAGGAGCTAAAGAAGTGGATCTAAACAGGCTTTGCAAAGTCAAATCTGTAACCGTTTGGACGCTTACTCAAAAAGGATAGACAGACTAGAAAGTAATTTGTTTAGCTACCTTATTTGTAGTAAGCAGGCTGTATCCATGTTCTATAAGGACACAGCCTCACTTCATAACTTAGTAACTTTTGTGATTCAAGTTTTTCATACACTGTAAGCTATATCTCTCTGAGAAAAACGAAGCTGAGAATACTACCATTTGTATTCACAGATTGTAGCAACCTTTATCTAATATACATTAGATTAAAGTGATATTGTGTCTTGTGTTGTTTATTTATCCGCACCTTAATTTCTGCACACACAGGCACTTATCTGCTACACAGACTCAATCCAAGAAAAGTTCAAGAATCCATTCACCCCCCCCCCTCTGTATTCTTTTACCGTGTTCAATACTCAACAAGTGGTATCAGAGCGGGCTGTTTATTCAAAAACAGAGAAACGATCATGAGTTCGAATACACCAAAGACTACAGGAACGGTGAAGGTCCCTAAGTTTGATAAAGAAAACTTCAACCTCTGGAAGATAAAGATGATGTTGTTCATCAAAGCCTCTCATCCCTTGTATCCTGAGATTCTCAAGAATGGTCCTTTTGTTCCACAACAAGAGATACCAGAGAAGACTGTTGGAACCATAACAATCCCTAGAGCTTATGAGGCCAAGGATCCATCAAAGTGGACAGAGTCAGAAAGGGAGAAGGTTGCTCTTGACAGCCACCTCATGTTGCTCATCATTGATTCCATGGTTATGTCAATGTTTGCAAACATTGCATCATGCACGTCTGCTAAAGAGATGTGGGATCACATTGAGGTGTTGTGTGAAGGGACTGATGAGGTTAAAGAAAACAGGAAACAGATATTGGTCACACAGTATGAAGCTTTCATGGCACAGCCCAAGGAAAGCATCACTGAGATGTTTGAAAGGTTTCACAAGCTAGTTACTGAGTTGCAGATGAATGGAAAGGTTTACAGCACCAAGGAGTTAAATATGAAATTTCTGTTGTCTTCACCAAATCATCTGGAGCAAAGAGTCATTTCCCTTAGAGAGAGAGATTTGAACAAAGTCACCTATGATGTACTCTATGGAGTCCTAAAGACTCATGAACTTGAGTTGCTTCAGAAGAGGGCTATCCAAGCAAACCAAGGTAGGATGATAAACACATCATGTGCCTTGATTGTCAACAAATCCATCCTGGTCCTAGAAGCATCTACAAGCTAACTAAGGATAGAGGAGGTGGCAGATGATGAAGAAACTGAAGCTGGGGTGAGGGAACCTGTTGAGGAAAAGGAGGAAGAAGAAGAGGAGTTTTACACTCTGGAAGAACTTGATGGGATGGAAAATACTTCATATGCTTTCATGGCCAGAAAATTTCCAAACATCAGATTTAAAAGAAATCAACCCTTCAAACCCAAAACTCAAAACCATTCAGCCAACAAGAACAAGGCACCTGTGAAACCAAACAGAAATAAGTTCAAAACCGGTTATGTGGATAGGTCATCTGTAAGGTGTTATAGATGCAATGACCTAGGGCATTTTGCCAGTGAATGCAAGAAGCCTAAAAAGAAGGATAGAGATTATCTTGAGCTAGAAGCTAAGTATGAGGCCCTTCTGAAAAAGCAGACACATGGTAAGGCCTACATAGCTGAAGGGAAGTGTTGGGATGATTCTGAGAGTGATGAAGAGGAACAAGAATTCTGCAATTATGCCTTGATGGCCAACTCCAAGGATGACTCATCTTCATCTGATTCTCAGGTACCATCTCTCACTACTATAGACATGTCTGTTTCTGAATACAAATCCATGATTGAACAATTATCTGTTGAAATGTTTAATATTCATACTAGTATGACTGCTGCTAATGAGGAGATTGCTAAACTGTCTACTAGAAATGAAGTATTAACCAAAAAGAATGAGGAACTTGAGCTAACTGCTATGCAAGTAGAAAACCTTAAGAAAGAAGTTGAATATTTGGAGAACAAGGTTCTATGTGCTAGCCAAGTAGAGAAGGCTCTTAGGGATGAATTAGCTGAGAATGAATTCAAACTTAAAACTTTCAAGAAATCATCTGGTTTAGTGCAATCCTACTGTGAGAAAATTGAAGCTAAACCTAAAGCAGCTATTGGACTTGACTATGACTCTCTCAAACAAAGGAAAGGCTATGCTGTCATCGAAGAGGACACAGCTGTTCATGAGAAAGTGCCTCACATTTTGAGAAAAACTGAAAATCCAATTTTTAAGGAATCAACATTTGAAATTGATGAGGATGCCTTACTCATCAAGCAAATGTTGAATGATGAGGATGAGGCACAATCTAGTGAACAGCAAGAATCCTCTAAGGGTGAGAGTGCCAAGTCAAAGACCAAGAAGCCAGTAGTTGATAGGCCAAGACCTAAGAAGTTTGTTAAGTTTGTATCAGCTGGGAAGAGTGAATCAGGAAAGGAAGTGACTAAAAAGAAACAGAACAGAAATGGCAAGTTAGGGATTAACAAGGATAACAACTATGCTTATATGCCTAATGCCCCTAGGAAAACTTGTCAGAACTGTTTCAGTACCAACCATCTAACTCATGCATGCAAGAAACCTGTTGGTAGTGTGTCTAAACCTTTCTATGATTGTTCTGTGCCTCTAAGACATAGAGATGCACCCTTCTGTGATAAATTTGACTGTATGCCATGCAATATGAATGTTATGACTAGTTGTTTTAATTTAAGAAGACAGTTCATTGATGGTTGTATCAGTCACAATTCTCACACACACTACACAAGGTCAAAGTCTTCAAGTCCTCCTAAAGATAGGAAGGTACCTTTGTCACCTAAGTCTGAAACCTCAGGTTCTAAGACTTCCAACAGTGACAAGAAGACTGACACTAAGAAAGTTAACAAGCATGTTGTTTATGATAAAACTGTCTCTAAGTCACATGGACCCAAACTTGTTTGGGTACCAAAGGAAAAGTAATACCTTTGTGTTTGCAGGGCAAAGAAAGTGAGAAGAAGGTCATGTGGATTTTGGACAGTGGATGCTCAAATCATATGACTGGTGATATGGCCCTGCTATCACAGTATGAGGAAAAGGCTGGCCCAATGGTTGCTTTTGGAGATGACAGCATGGGTAACACATTGGGATATGGCAAGCTGAAAGTTGGAAATGTCATCATTGAAGATGTAGCACTAGTCAAGGGGCTCAAGCATAATCTGTTAAGTGTTGGTCAGTTTACTGATAGAGGATTCAAAGTGAATTTTGACAAAGATGAATGTTTGATCACCCACAAGAAGACTGGTGATTTTGCTCTATCTGGAGTAAGGAAGGGAAGCATGTTTGTAGCCAATATGGACTCTGCAAACAAGGACAAAATTTGTTGCTTTTACTCAAAAGCATCAAATGAAGATTGTTGGCTGTGGCACAAGAAACTATCACACCTGAACTTTAAGGCCATTAATTCTCTAGTCAAAAGAGAGTTAGTGAGAGGCATGCCCACACTTGAATTCTGCCAAGAAGGAGTGTGTGAGGCTTGTCAAAAAGGAAAAATGAAGAGATCAAGCCACAAGTCAAAGACAGTGACATCTGTAACCAAGCCACTACAACTTATCCATATGGATTTGTTTGGGCCTGTTAACATAATGTCACTTGGAAGAAAGAAGTATGCCCTGGTAATGGTTGATGATTTTTCAAGGTATACATGGGTAGAATTTCTGGCATCAAAAGATGAGGCTCCACAAGTAATCATTGAGCATATAAAGAAAGTTGACAAGGAAGCAAAGGCAAACAATGCAAGTGTGATTGCATTGAGGAGTGATAATGGAACAGAGTTCAGAAATGCCACACTTGAAGCATTCTGCAAAGAGAATGGCATTTCTCAGCAATTCTCAGCTCCAAGGACTCCACAACAAAATGGAGTTGTTGAGAGAAAGAATAGAACTCTAATTGAGGCTGCTAGAACAATGTTACTTGATGCAAAAATGCCCACATGTTTTTGGGCTGAGGCTGTGAGCACTGCATGCTATATTCAGAACAGAACCCTCATCAACAAAAACACTGGAAAGACTCCTTACAACTTGATGACTGGAAAGAAGCCTACACTGAAGTATATTCATACTTTTGGAAGCAAATGCTTTGTACTTAAGGACAATTCTGAATATGTTGGAAAGTTTGATGCAAAAGCATTTGAAGGAATTTTTCTTGGCTATTCTATGGAAAGAATTGCATACAAGGTTTATGTCATCAGTCAAAAGAAAGTTATGGAAAGCACAGATGTAACATTTGATGACAACAAACTACCTGGACTAGAAGAAGCCAATGATGAAGACAAAGATCCATTGAAGTTTGATAATCTACATGATTCTGATGAAGAGACTGAAACTAGAGTTGAAACTCAAGTTCAACAAACTCAAGTGAATAATGATACAAGAGAAGAATTTGTGCCAATCAATAGTGAAGAAACAAGCATCCAAGACACACCTGTGAGTAATGGCAACTTCACAGGGGGAGGAAATGAGGATGATCATGATGAGGATGATGAAGCAACATCAAGGATGAGAAATCAGGCTGAACACTCAAGGAAATGGGATAGATCACACACTGCAGAGCAAATCATTGGAGATCCTAATGCAGGAGTAAGGACTAGGAGAGCAACTCAAAATGAGTGCCTCTATGGATGTTTTCTATCACAAGTTGAGCCTAAGAAACTTGATGATGCATTGTTGGATCCAGATTGGATTATTGCCATGCAAGAGGAGCTGAATCAATTTGAAAGGAACAAAGTATGGGAACTTGTGCCTGCACCAAAGAATAGAACCATTGTTGGAACAAAATGGGTTCTGAAGAATAAGATGGATGAAGATGGTGTAATAATAAGAAACAAAGCAAGGCTGGTTGCAAAAGGATACTCTCAACAGGAAGGCATTGATTATGATGAGACATTTGCCCCTGTTGCTAGATTGGAAGCCATTAGAATATTCTTGGCATTTGCTGCTCATTCAAACTTTAAAGTTTATCAAATGGATGTCAAGAGTGCATTTCTAAATGGAGAGTTGGAAGAAGAGGTTTATGTGCAACAACCACCTGGCTTTGGGGATCCACATTTCCCAGAATTTGTCTACAGATTGCTTAAGGCACTGTATGGACTTAAGCAAGCTCCAAGAGCATGGTATGATACTCTATCACAATTTCTTCTTGAAAATCAATTCACTCGAGGCACATTGGACAAGACACTGTTTTACAAGAAGCATGGTGATGATATGATCCTAGTTCAAATCTATGTGGATGATATCATTTTTGGTTCTACAAATGAGAAACTGTGTGAGAAATTCTCTAAACTCATGCAGAGCAGATATGAGATGAGTATGATGGGAGAGTTGACATTTTTTCTAGGGTTGCAAGTCAGTCAAAGGAAGGATGGTATCTTTATCAGTCAAACCAAGTACATCAAGGATTTATTGAAAAAGTTTGACTTGGAAGATTGTTCACCTGCCAAGACACCCATTGCCACTGCCACTAAATTGGATGAAGATGCTAAAGGCAAGAGAGTAGATATCTCAGTCTACAGAGGCATGGTTGGTTCTCTACTCTACCTCACTGCAAGTAGGCCAGACATCATGTTTGCTACATGCTTGTGTGCAAGGTTTCAATCAAATCCAAAGGAATCACATTTGATTGCAATAAAAAGGATCTTTAGATATCTGAAGGGCACTCCTAACTTGGGATTATGGTACCCTAAGGACACAGGGTTCAATCTGGTTGGTTATTCTGATGCTGATTATGCTGGATGCAGAGTGGATAGGAAAAGCACCTCAGGAAGCTGCCAGTTTCTTGGACAAAGGTTAGTTTCTTGGTATAGCAAGAAGCAACAATCTGTGTCAACTTCTACAGCTGAGGCTGAATACATAGCTGCTGGAAGTTGCTGTGCTCAAGTGCTTTGGATTAGAAATCAACTTAGAGATTATGGACTTGTGTTGGAAAGAATTCCAATCATGTGTGACAACACAAGTGCAATCTCTATAGTTGCCAATCCTGTCAATCATTCTAGAACAAAGCACATTGACATCAGATATCATTTCATAAGAGAACATGCAACTAATGGAACCATTGAGTTGCATTATGTCTCTACAGATAAACAACTAGCTGATATATTCACTAAGCCATTAGATGAAGCCACCTTCACAAGGTTGGTAAGTGAGATTGGAATGCTGAATTCTTCAGATTCTGGCTAAGTGAATACATCATCTAGATTGTTGCAGCAGTAAACACTTACTTTATCTAAATTCTCAATATTTTTGGAGTAAGTGTTGGCTGAAATATGATTTATAAATATTTCAAATCTGTTGCATATGTTGAAAATCATATTTTATTAACTTAAAATTTCTATGAAATTTTGAGAAAATCACTATTTGATTTGCTAGGATATTTTTCAATGAATATGTCTGGTAGATTTTAAAAAGATAGTGAAAATCAAATTTTTATGAGTGATGGGTATAGTTCGATAAGTCAGACTTCTCGAATGATTCACTATTCGACATCTCTAATAAGTCTCATTAGAGTACTCTTGAGTTCTCGAATAGAGTCTTTCTGAGATATCGAATAGAGGAATTATTGACTTCTCGAATATAGTAACTGAGTTCTCGAATGACTGAGTTCTCGAACACTATATTTGAGTTCTCGAATCATTTGAAAAGGCTGAATTCTCGCTTAATTTTAACCGATTTTGGATTTTTATCTAAAAATTTAATTCACTCATAAAAACACATATTATTTAATTTAGAATTATTTCTAAGTTAGATAACTGCCGGCTGTGAGTTTCTATCTGCTTGAGTTATCGATTAAGCCATTCTTGACTTCTCGAATAGTTGTTTTCTACTTCTCGAATGCCTGACTTGTCGATACAAAACAGTCTGCTAATCGACAATTCAAGTACTTCATACTTATACAATCTCACATCTATTCGATTCATTTCATTCGATTTCTCAAGCATCTACACTCTCTAAACCCCTGAAACCCTAGCTACGAAAAGCCAAATTTCTTCTTCAACCTTCAATTTCTTTTCTCTCTTCTACACAAATGGCAACAGTAAAGTTCAACACCAACTTCATCGCTCTCACTAGTGATGTTGAAGCACCCAATGCAAATTTCAAGTGCTTTGTGAAATGGATGGCTGAGTCATATATCAAGGATGCACTCTCTGCCAACCCAACTCTGTATCTCGATATTCTGGAACAATTCTGGAGTACTGCTATTGTAGAGGTTGTAGCCCTGGAAAACGCAATCACTTCATATGTCATCTACTGCAAGGTTCAAGATAAGGAAATCACTATCACTACTGCAGACATGAACCAAGCACTAGGCCTACAACAAGAGTCATTTGACAGAATGGCCACTAACGCAGAGTTGGAGGAATTCTTTGAGTTCATAAACTACTCAGATGGGATTAACCTTGGAAAGCTAAACAGAAAGAATCTGAGAAAGGAGTGGAGCTATGTGTTTGCAACTCTTCTCCAAGTCTTCACTGCCAGGAAATCAAGCTTTGATCAAATCAGTGCACCTGTGCAGCAAATTGGATATGCTTTGGCCTATGGAAAGAAGATAGATGTTGGCCAAATCATACTTCAAGAATTATATGGGAGACTTGGTAAGAACACAACCAAGAGAGGTACTGATATTTTCTTCCCTCGCTTTATTCAATCTGTACTTAATTATAAAAATGCTTCATTGATTGAATTGCCTGGGATTGATAAAAATAAAATAGGCTATCCTAAGTCCATGACCAAACTCATTTTTGGTAACTTGGAAACTAGGAATGATGTGGATGTAAGACTGAACATAACTCCCCATATGGAGAGTTTGTTTAGGACTTACCCCCACAACATGCCAACATTTGATGCAAAATCTAAGTTAGCACAGCCCAAGCAAGTAGAACAAAATGCTAACCCAGGGCCTGCTAACCAACCCTCTCAACCAAACACTCTACCTCTTACTGAGCCAACTGCATCATCCTCTCAAAAGGGTGATGTTAGTAAAAAGAAGAGAAAGGAAGTAATGTCTGCACCTTTAAATATCTTGTCTGAAGCAGCATTAGCTGTTGAATTAGGTCTAGGAAGTGAGGAACCTGAGTCACCCTTACACAGAACAAAGAAGAAGAAAACTAAGACCACCTCTTCAGTCACACAAATGGCTGAAGTTGTAAAATCAGGGGCACACAGCTCACTAGGTGTATCCTCTCAACAGGGTGCACCTATAGAATCAAGCATCCTCCCCAATGCACCTTCTTGTATAGAGTCAGCACATGGGAGTGATAAGGCTGGCACAACACTGAGTGGAGAGCACATCACTTTTGAAACTCCCTCTATCTCTCAGGGGGAGTTGCCAAAATCTACTCTAAAACACACTTCTCTTCCAGAATCTAACTCTGAAATTTCTTTGGAACCTGCAACTCAGACAACTGAGATGCAAGGTATTGATCATCAAGAATTCTTTTCTCTTGATGAGCCAATAATTTCAAGTGACTTAGTGCATGACACTTTGTTCACCACTCAGAACCCACATTTAGATGGTGAGGGAATGCATGCTGAGGCATATCCTAATGACACCATCACAAACACAGAGGTTCCCCTAGTTTTTACTAGAGACTCTGTGCCTGTGTCAACTGCTGGTGTAATTCATCCCACTTCTGTGGTGACACCAGTAGTAGAGTCAATCCATCCGGTTACAGAAGTTGCATCTGTAACTGAGGAGACTAGCTTGCCTAGCTCTAGCTCTGACTTCATGTCAACATGGCTGAAGCCTGTGCAACATGACAGTGCTTCAGGATCAGGGTCTGTTCCACAACAATTGACGGTTGAAGCACTTCAAAGCTTAATTGTGGATCAGATTCCTGAGTTCACAAAGATTGCTCAGCACCTTCTCACTGCAGACATGCCCAATCCAGACTATGAGGCTATTCTGTTATGCCATAGGGATGATGTGGAAGTGCAGAAGTCAAAGATCATTGATGATGCTGAGAGAGATGGCAACATAGATGCCTGGTTGCAAGGAAAATATGATATTACTCTCGATGAAGCACTTCAGTATCTCAGGGAGGAATACATCACTTCACTGGGCTCCAATGCAAAATCCCTGTCACCTGGTGAAGTGTATGAAGCTGTAAATGACTCCTACAAGGGTTTCCTCAAGGCTGCACACTATCTTGGCAAGGGAGTCAAAACTGAAGTCAACAGGGTGTGTGATAAGACAGCCACTTCAGTAGCAGAAGTCAAGAGGGCCTTTGATGCTAAATTTCCTCAATTGGACAGTGTGTTCAAGGACATCAAACACTGCAACTCTACCTGCACTCAGGTGGACAATGGGCTGGCTGTGCTAAAAGATGCTGTCACAGGTCTGGGGCATAAATTTCAGAATCTATCTGACCAGACTACAGATGCCAATGCCATGCTGAGGATAATGTTCAAAAATCTTTATGGAGATAGACTAGTGACTGATGTCCCTGTGCATGAATTGTCTAAATATGAAGTGAAGAGGCTGCAGGATCAATCTTTATCTGGTTTTAAGGCCAATGAGCTATTCACTAAGGTCAACACTCTTGAGCAGGAGGTAGCTACTCTCACCAAGACCAATGCTCATCTCACAGACAAGGTTGCATTGCTAAATGATCAGTTGGACACTCAAGCATCCACCACAGCTGATGTCCTTCTGCATCAACAATCTATGTTAGCTGCAATGATGAAGCATATGGGTCTCTCTCTACCTGATGAATCTTCACTCCCAAAGGACATTTCTACAGCCTCTGTGCCTGACAACAAGCCTAAGGGGGAGAAGAAGGCTAGGAACTCAAATTCAAAGGGGGAGACAAAGGGAGAGAAAGGCATAATAATCAAAGAGGGTGGTCAACAAAGGGCTTCTAAGTCTCTAGCAAATGTGCCTGGCAAGGGAAAAGCCAAAGTAGATGAGCCTCCATCTATCTTGCCAGTTATCACCTTACCAACTGTGCACATCACTACTCCTGGAGGACAAAAGCAATCCATAACTACCACAGTGGTTGCAGGGAGTATGCCATCTGACAAACCTCCAATCTCTATATCTGAGAGTGCCAAGCCTGTAGAAGTCAAAGTTGTTACTGAGGCCAAGCTACAAGAAGTTGCTAACTCCAATGACTATCATGATAAAGCCTTCTTGGAGTTTCTGAAAGCCATAAGGGAACAGGTTGGTGACACTCAGTTTTATCTGAGGGAGGTGAAGAAGCAGATAGACTACATCACTGTCATCCCCAAGAAAGTCAACAATATATGGGTCAAGGAGATAGTGATGGTTTCCAAACTAAAGATATGGCATCTAACATACCAGACTCTACAAGACCTAAAGCACTCAGAGATAGATGCCATACTTGAGATCATTGAGAAGAAAAATGAGAACAGCAAGAGTCTGTTTGATGATTTGAGGAATGGTCAACCTACAAGGCTACCAGAAGTGATCAAGAAGCCATGGACAATTATTTATCAGTCTGGTACCAGAATTGAAGATATCAAGCAATTGGTCATTCCTCATGATCTCACCTCCAGAAATCACAGACTGATCATTGCTATCATTGATCAATTACAGAAGAAGGTTGGAGCCAGAAATGCTGAAGAAATTGAGGCACTGCATATCCTCAGAACCTATATTGCAACTGGTGAAATTCCAGAGATGGCTCAACCTAGGAGAAATAAGGATGATGATTCTGAAGACAAAGGTGATGGGAGGAGAAGACATCACAGGAGAGATAAGGGTGATGAAGATAAGAAGAAAAAGGGGGACAAGGATGAAAAGGATGATGATGACCAGGGTAAAACATATGTGAGAAAGAGTGGAAGACAGCAAGCCTTAGGCAATGCTAGCAGTAATCTCACCACAACACAAGACTCTAAGTCTAGGGTGAATACTGTTAGTAGTGACCTAGCAAAATCTACATCTATGGCTTCTGCAACTGTCTTACCATCTCAAGAAAAGAAGAAGATTCAAGTCAAGAAACCATGTGTATGTTTCAGAAAGCAATCTGCTAATGGAATACTACTATGGTCTACCAACCAAGGTCAGAGATTTCTGCCAAGCAACCATGTCAAGAGGATAAAATTTAAACATGCTGCAAGGAGAGTGAAGCTATCCAAATCTAGAGCCCTAACAATCATTCCAGGATTAAGGCTCCAGCCACTTGATGAAGACTTTGATGAAGAGCAACTGCAATTTCTAAGAGCTCAAAAGATATGCTATGCTGCAATTGTGGATGACCACCTTGAAATCAAGTACACTGATGGGAAAGAAATGAAATTCAAACAAGGGGGTTGTCAACATTGGGGTAAATTGTATGAGATAGAAAGAATCATTGCATTGCTGGATTCTAAGGACAAGGTGGAGAAAGTATGGAAGCTGGAATTGATTGACTTTGTGAAAATGAAGAAAGAATATGCTGAGAAGATAAGGAAGGGCTGCTATGAGAAATGGTTAGAAAGGGAGAAAGAAATTGATAGACTGGAAATTGAAGCAGAAAAGCTAAGGGCAAAGGGATTGTGTAGAGTTCAGTTTGATCCCTATGTGGTGAAGTATAGGAGGAGAAATGGAGACAATGTCAATATAAGAATGAACCTACTCAGTCACTATCCTGCCAACATTCTGAAGCCAGTACTTGAAGATTTCAAAAACTCTATTATGATTGAAGAATTGGATGCTATGACAGAAATCATGAGAGCAGTAGATGAGATTGCAAGGAAGGAGAAAGAAAGGAAACAGAAAGCATATGATGATCTACAAGCCAAAGCAATGGAGATGCAATCAAATGAAAATGGCTAGTACCTCATCATACTGTAAGAGTATTTATCTTGTAATTCCATTTATGTGTTCAATCAAATCATATACCTGTACTTTTAAAGTTTTATCTTTATGTATGTTAGGCTTGTTATCAGACATGAAATTGTGACTAAGGGTCTCACTCACAATTTGGGGGAGATTGTTAGTTACAGAGGCATGCCTGTATACATCTAATAACAAGCCTAATTGTTTGTAATGCTTTGCATTACTTACTTGACCTCTTAACTGAGGGAACCTCTAGTTGTAGAGTTTCTGTTTGTATTGTACTTGTAATAGGCATCAAATCCTAGTTGTGTGACTGTACAAATAGAGTCTAGAATAATGCTTGAAAGAAGTTCCATGGTTCATGCCTCAAGCAAGGAGTTAAAGACTGCCAAATAATCACAGTTGGGATTTGAAGAAATGAAGAATTTTCCTAAGTACCAATTCGAGAAGTATATTTGTCTATTCGAGAAGTCCAGCATTCGAGAAGTCAGAGATTCGATATCTCAAGACACTATTCGATATCTCTGAATACACTGTTCGATATCTCATTCGATATCTCAGGGATTCGATATGTCTACTACTCTATTCGAGATCTCAAGAAGTCAACAAGTCAAGATGGTATTCGAGTTCTCAAAGAGTCAACAAGTCAAAGTTCAATTCGATATCTCAAAGACTCAGAAAGCTATTCGACAACTCAAGGATTCGATAAGTCAAATGCTCTATTCGACAACTCAAGGAATCCTGATGGAAAAGAGCTATTCGAGAAGTGGTTCGATATGTCACTATAACAGTATTCGAGAACTCAGAGTTATCGATCAAGTCAATTCTAGTTCTCGAATCACTTACTTAGTCACTTCTCGAATACATTCTTGGAGACAAAATACTGAAGAAATTGTACAAGTCAGAAACCTGCAACAAGCCAATGCACTTTATGGACCATAACCTGTAACGTGCTCTGGAAAGCCTACAAGGAAGCTTGGAGAGATATAGAAGAGACAAGGAGCTAAAGAAGTGGATCTAAACAGGCTTTGCAAAGTCAAATCTGTAACCGTTTGGACGCTTACTCAAAAAGGATAGACAGACTAGAAAGTAATTTGTTTAGCTACCTTATTTGTAGTAAGCAGGCTGTATCCATGTTCTATAAGGACACAGCCTCACTTCATAACTTAGTAACTTTTGTGAGTCAAGTTTTTCATACACTGTAAGCTATATCTCTCTGAGAAAAACGAAGCTGAGAATACTACCATTTGTATTCACAGATTGTAGCAACCTTTATCTAATATACATTAGATTAAAGTGATATTGTGTCTTGTGTTGTTTATTTATCCGCACCTTAATTTCTGCACACACAGGCACTTATCTGCTACACAGACTCAATCCAAGAAAAGTTCAAGAATCCATTCACCCCCCCCTCTGTATTCTTTTACCGTGTTCAATACTCAACAGATTTCGCTCTTTAGGTTTTGGAATTTGTCAAAATAAAAGTGAAATTAAATTAGATTTAGGATTACACTTAGAATCCTCCCCCGGAGACGACATTTTCCGGTATCAAGTCAAAACAGTCAAACCTAACCAAAAATGTTTTTCAACACATTCTCGACATCAACTTAGGATGTAAATATCAATTAAATTATTTTTATATTCTAGGTTATTTATGTCAAAAGATTTAGGCATCGGCTAAAGGCACGAATATAGAGAATTTTTCAAACACTGCTTTTACGAACCCAAAATTGCCCAAATTATTTAAAAGCGTGTCATTCTTAAATGTTTTACTCTCAAATATTCTTGATATATTTGTCTAATATTTATATCAAATTTCCTTTCCAAAAACCATGCCAAAAAGACCAAAGATAGATTTTATTCCGAAAAACCCATAAATCCTTATTTATTCGGATATAATCTTTTTAATTCAAAATTAAATACTCTTTGGACCTCATAGTCATTATTTCATAAGGAATATTATGTTTGAATATTTTTTAAGTCAAAACTTTTGTCTAAGTTGTGGGTAAAGACAATTGAATTTTTTGTCGCTCCGGAAGGCCATTTAGCATTCGAAAAATTCATAAAAATACTTCCACATATGTTTTTGAGTTGAAACCTTGGGTATGTCCTTATCTTCTCCATAGGACATTTTAGAATAAGTTTCGTAAGTTTTGGATGACTTTTTTCTGGGACCCCTTAAATCGATACGTAATTGATTTTTGTTTTTGGGTCGCTTAAAAGTCATAGAAGGTCAACTTATTTCAAGGTAAAATTTTCACCATAATCCTCTGGGCACATTTCTAAGGGATTCCCAAATTTTCATAATTGTTTGATGATTTTTCGATTTATTACTTATTCACATTTTTATCTCGTCGGTATGCGCATTTATCGATTTTTGTGCATTCTATAAATTGTAAAACCGTGTGGACACTCTTACCCATGCAAATTTGAATTGTATTACAGCTGGTAGGGCAAGAGGAATATTCCCCACACCTTCTTTTTATGCATGTGCTTTTATGCCATTTAATTAAATCAAAAATGCTTGATTTTTGGCTATAAATAAGCCCTTACCCCCTACTTCTTTCCCAAGCTTTGAGAGCCAACAAAGTGCCGAAGAAAACACTTTCCAAACACTCTCTCTACTGCGCCCCTTTGTGCCAAAAACGTAGCCTTGGGTTAAGCCATTTTTAAACCTTGATTTATCATCATTTTGGCTTGTTTTTTCACTTATACTTGCTCTCCTTCACACACCTTTGGTCACCTTTATTTTTCCACCTTCCAAGCCTTGTCTAGGCAGCTTGTAAGTGACCTTTTAAGCCCAAGATAAGTCTCCCTTGAACCTCAAATTCTGGCCATTTTCCGGTGACTTTTCCGGCGAGTGTTTTTGTGTGTTAAAGCTTCGTAACTAGCTTTTTCTCTTGTTTTCTCTCTAGATCTCAATGGTTATAAGTTGGTTTCATATTCATATATATATATATATATATATATATATATATATATATATATATATATATATATATATATATATATAACCGAATATATAGCTAATATATTGTGCTTGCTTGGTCATTTTCTTTATACATTAGCTTATATTCACTTAATCTTGCATCTTGCTCTTACATACACTTGTTTATGAAGTTGATTCGTTTAGTGTATATTTTAGCAACTTGTAAGTTCTTGGAAGCACTTAAAAGATTATCCTAAGCTTTCCCCAAGTCCTTTGTAAAAGGCCACATACTAAACTATCTTTTGATTTTTGGTTAAAAAGAGCTAAACTTGTTTTAACCTTAAGTGGTTCAAAACTTGTTACATTTAAATCAAAAGTAGTTTACTTTTAGTTCTTGCTCAACCAAGTACTTAATCTTTATCTTGAACTTAAAAACATTTTAAAAGGACTTAAAGGAGCAAGACCACTTGAATTTGTTTTTACAACAAATTCGAAATATTCGGCCCTTTTTGGTTAAATATTCGGCCGAATATTGTTTGTATATACTTGTATTATTTGCTTGCTTGTTTACCTGTTTATATATTTTCTGCACTAATTTAACGCATAATAGCGGCCCTCGTTATTTATAACGAGCTACTTTTCCGTACGTGTGAGTTGTGTTTATATGCTTTGTTAGGTCCGGAATAACGTAGAAGGGGGTTTGAATACGTTATTAAAAAAATATTTCGATTTTTGATGTGGATATGAGATCAAAAATACTGAATCGAAATAACACAACTGTTTGGGAAATATCTTTTAATAGATAAAACCCGGAGGTTTGTTACACAATCTAATCCTATGGATCAGCTACAAAATCAAACACTCCTAGGATAGTTTAGGCACGAGGACCTTCTACCCGACACTTCCTGAAAGCGGGCTAAGCCGGCTTTCCTACTAGATGGACTGTCTAGCAGCTTAAACAGAGAAGATATAAGAGAGAGAATAGAAAGTTGTGTGTTGAGGTGTGTTTTGAAATGAAATACAACATACCTATTTATAGGTTTTAGAAAGTTACTATGCTGTACTATTCCAACAACCCCAGCTACTATTCCAACAACCCCAGCTACTATTCCAACAACCGCAGTTACTATTCCAACAACCGCAGTTACTATTCATATGAATAGTACTATTCATATGAATAGTGATTTCGGTTACCATTCATATGAATAGTGATTTCGGTTACTATTCATATGAATAGTGATTTCGGATACTATTCATATTCTCTTCTGTTTATTTTGCTGTTTTAATTTATCTCAGAAAATAATCCAAGTACCAGATTAATTTAATTATTTTGTTATAAATAATTAATCTGTTACTTATTTAATTTTCAGAGTAAATTAATTTTTGACAATACCTTGAGATATTATGTCTGTCCTTGATCGTCAATAGGCTTTGGCAATTCTTTCTGTGAATTAATGTGTTGATCCTTCTCGTATGTGCTGACACTTAGTGCACTGGTCTGATTCACAAGTGACTAGCACTGATCTTGATCTTCACACCTTCGTTGCATTCCAATTGATTAGCCTGCAGCAGTATCTTCAATTAATTTGAATGCATGGAATCTTTTGGCCCTTCAACTGAATCATCTGTACATCTTATTCTGTCATTGAGGCTTGATCATGTTAATGAACTTCTTTCAGCGACTTGATCCTTGTTGGTGCCTGTTCTTCAAATTTCACGATCCCTGTACTGAGTTAATATTATTTATCTTTTATCCTAGTTGAGTTATATATTTCCTCTATTACATATTACATTACATTATGCTTTACAATCTCCCCCTATTTGATTGTTAGGGTTTGACAAGCAAATTACTAGAGGATAACTCAACTGATACAACAAAAAATGAAATACAAAGATAAATAATATTAAAGCGCATTCTGGAACAAATATACATTTTCCAGATTTCTAAAATTTGAACAAGTGCAAGACAATTATTCCTTTATACTAAACATATCTTCAAGTTTCCTTTGCTTTATTTCCACATAGCACTAATACTCCCATTAGCTTTTTCTTTCCCAAAATAAAGTTAATTCCGTGTCAACAACCTTTTCCTTGCCCTTACGCCTAGTAGATTTTTCTTGATCATCCACCTTCTCCCCCTCAGTTGGGTTATCCTTCAGAGTAGTAGGATGTGGAGTTGGTAAATTAGACGAAGATGGCTTTACCAAGGAGTTGATTGCATGACTAAACTGGGCTGCCATGGAACGTAATTGAACCTGGAATGCATCCTTTTGAATAAGTTACAAATTTTTGATTTCTGCAATGGACTTACAGATATTTGATAACTCTTTCTCCACTGTTTGGACCCGTGCAAGGAGTCTGTTGTATTCCTTTCTGGTTACAGGTGCATGTGGTTGAGTAGGTTGCTCACTCGTACGTTCTGCAGGTGTTTCACTCAACACTCTATATTCACTCGGTTTAGTGGTTTGGGTGACACTTACATGTTCTGTTCGTGTTTCCCTCAACTCTCCTCCAGAGCTTCCACCGATATGTGTACCTGCAAATGAAATCATCCTAGCCCCTTTTTCAGAGGTCACGGATGGTGCAATGAAAGTTCGTGAGCTTCCGTCCTCGCGTGAAGCGAGTTGCCGACCACTGGTAAAAAGTGGTAAATCTCGAAAGAGATCCAGAGATTTTCCCTCTGGGAGGTTAAACTTGAATCGATTAAATGGCACAAAACCCAAGTTTCCCTCGTATGTCTGTGAAGACACTTGGTTCACAAAAGAACTACCTATCGATGGATTTTTCCGTAAAATGGAAGATTCACCAGTTGCTCCCGTCAATTCAACCTTATTTATATTTTCACTCATTTGATAAGAAAGAATTGTTTCACTAACAGTTGCCGTTACCTCAGGTTCATTGGGTTTACTCCGTTTAGAATGAGGTAGAGCGGTTGATGTAACTAACTCCTTATGTGGTGCTGCTGAGGCACTATCTCCCTCAATAATGTGGATAGTTGGTCGTTTAAGTGACAATTGAGGTGTAGGAGTTTGTTGTGTTTGTGTTTGCATTTGTGGAATGGGCTCTTCGACCTGTGTTAGAGTCGGTGGGATTTCCTGCTCTTGGTCGGGTAAGATGGCCACTAGGGGCTGTAGAAACTGTATTTCCTGTGACACAATAGGGAATATAGAGGTTGGAATAGCAGGGATTGAAATATTACCTTGTCGTATACCTGCTCTCACTGGTCGTGGTAACAACGGAAGTGGGACAGTCTTTAGATATTCAGTTAGGACTGTAGGCACATCCATATATTTCTTTTTGCTTATGTAATTAATTACATTCGTCTTCATAGAAGAACATTCCATCTTTTGACCATTTTCCAAGCATACCCTGTCTTCATCATTCAAAAAATCATTTAGTATTAACTGTAGAAACCTTGGATATAGACATTTGACATTTTGAGTCCGAACATCTCTTGTTCCCAAGCGTTTCATTTTTAAAATGATTTGACCAAGCACTATTTTTCCAAAATTAATCCTCAAATTATTGGCGACCGCATACCCTATTATTTGAATAAATTCAGGTATTCGATCTTGATTTGTTCTATCTGAGGAAAAAACATGGTTAAGAGTGTGAAAGAAGAAATTCCAGTACTGGGTTAGAAATGTTCTAGAAAGATTACTAGTATTGAAATTGCCATCTTGGTACCTTATAAAACGAAAGAACATTTCAATCTGTTCAGGTGTAGGATCAGAAACGAGATTTTCCATAGGAAAATGAAGAATTCGATTAACATCTCGTTCAGTGACCCTAATCGACCTACCAAATAGTCGATATGTGAATGCACACCCGTCCTGTCCAGAAGTGTTAACTGCACTACAATATAGTTCACGCAATGCATCATGGTTAAGCTGCACTTGTGTAACTAAAGCATAGCGAATTAATGAATGTTCATTCAGAAATTATGTCCAAGCCCGAAATTGCTCATCCTGAATGGTTTCGATTTGCTGAATGGAAACAGGATTAACTTTAGCAATTAAAAAGCTTCCCTGCAATGCCATTTTCAAAACTTTGAGGAAACTCAAAAACAAGGGTTAGTTTTTATAAAGGATGATGTATAAAGCAAGAATATGAAATCCGATCTAAAAACCACCAGCTAGATTGAGAGATATTTCCGATCAAAGCTCGGAATATTCAGCAATTGTGTGTATATGCTCTGTATATCTAAAAAATGATGATGTTAAACACAAACAAAAACTCATCATTTATAAGGTTTCAAGTAATAGTGGGTTAGGTGTAATAGTGACAGGTTATGTTTGAAAAATAACACCGCTCAATAATTTCTCACCTGACCACCTAATTAGCCGAAAAAACATCTTATCACCGAAACCTGTCGGCCGAAAAAACATCTTATCGCCGAAACCTATCAGCCTATACACATACACATATTTAATACTTCTAATTATTATGGATTTAAAAATAATCACACAGTAAATCAAGAATTAATCCACAATCAGATAAACTCACAATTAAATAGACATAAAATTAACAAAATATCATTAATTGATATATGTCAATAAAATATTTATTTAATTATGCTACAATTAACTCAATTATTTACTAACTAATTACCATAAAATATAGCATTTATAAGTGTGGTAATTAATATAGAGATAACTATAATATGAGGACTGGATGCAAATAAATTCACAAGTTCTAAACATATGGACATTTAAAGTACATGTGAACTTATAATAAATTGCAGTTATTGATTATCCAAAATTAATTAGACAGATTTAACATCCCAAGTTCACCAACTAACCTGGAGAAAGTGGATTCATCCAGTGTTTAGTAAAGATGTCTGCAATTTGTTCATCTGTGGGAACAAAATATAATACCACAGTTCCATTCATGACATGCTCTCGTAAGAAATGATACCTGATATCAATATGCTTAGTCCTGGTGTGTTGAACTGGATTGTTGGCAATGGCAATGGCACTCGTGTTGTCGCATAGAATTGGAATTTTGTCCAACATGAGTCCACAGTCCTGAAGTTGATTCCT
This sequence comes from Kitagawia praeruptora, assembly GCA_037693485.1. Lineage (NCBI taxonomy): Eukaryota > Viridiplantae > Streptophyta > Magnoliopsida > Apiales > Apiaceae > Kitagawia > Kitagawia praeruptora. Next base: position 105,596,834 of record CM075352.1, on the reverse strand, counting down.
CATCCACAGGATCTGAGCACAACAACTACCTGCCGCAATGTATTCTGCTTCGGCTGTTGAGGTAGATATTGAGTGTTGCTTCTTGTTGTACCAAGATACCAACCTTCTTCCTAGAAACTGACAGCTTCCAGAAGTACTTTTTCGATCAATCTTACAACCTACGAAGTCAGAATTTGTATAGCCAATTAGGTCAAAACCTGTTCCTTTAGGGTACCAAATCCCAAGATTGGGGGTTCCCTTAAGGTATCTGAAAATACGTTTAACAACTATAAGATGTGACTCTTTAGGGTTAGCTTAGAATCTAGCACATAGACAAGTTGCGAACATGATACCTGGTCTACTAGCAATTAAGTACAAGAGAGAGCCGATCATACCTCGATACTTCGTGATGTCAACTGACTTACCAGATTTGTCTTGATCAAGCTTGACAGCAGTTGGCATTGGGGTCTTGGCAGTAGCTGCTTCTTCCATCTCATACTTCTTCAGAAGATCCTTTATGTATTTTGATTGGCAGATGAAAATACCATCAGGCTTCTGAACAACTTGAAGTCCAAGGAAGAAGGACAACTCACCCATCATGCTCATCTCGTACCTACTCTGCATTAGCTTAGCAAATCTCTTGCATAGCAAATCATTAGTAGAACCAAATATTATATCATCCATATATACTTGCACCAGAATTATATCATTTTTATGCTTTTTATGAAAGAGAGTTTTGTCGATGATACCTCTTGTAAAACCATTTTCAAGTAAGAACTTGGAGAGAGTATCATACCATGTTCGAGGGGCTTGCTTGAGACCATAGAGAGCTTTGAAGAGAAAGTACACAAAACCTTCAAATTCCTTGTCTTCGAACCCAGGGGGTTGTTCAACATAGACTTCTTCTTCTAGATCTCCGTTAAAAAATGTACTCTTCACATCCATCTGAAAAACCTTAAAGTTGGAGTATGCAGCAAATGCTAAGAACATCCTGATTGCTTCAAGCCTTGCAACTGGAGCATAGGTTTCATTATAATCAATTCCCTCTTCTTGAGAGTAACCCTTTGCTACCAATCGAGCCTTGTTCCTCGTAACAATACCATTTTCATCCAGTTTATTTCTAAACACCCATCTAGTGCCAATTATAGATTTATCTTTTGGTCTTGGCACCAGCTTCCAAACTTTCTGCCTTTCGAACTGATTGAGTTCTTTCTACATTGCAATTACCCAATCTGGATCATCAAGAGCTTCATTAACCTTTTTAGGTTCAATTTGAGATAAAAATCCTGCAAAATTACATTCATTCTGTGTTGCTCTTCTAGTCTGTACACCCTAGTCCGGTTCACCAATGATCTGTTCAAAGGGATGCGCTTTACTCCATACCCTTTGTCTTGGCAGATTTGATCTTGATGATTCCCTAAATTCATAATTGTGTTGAGTGTGGTGACTAGTAGATCCAAAATCATTGTTTACTCCCCCTGAGCTGTTGCTTTTAGAGTTTGATGAATTAGAGTTTAATGCATCATTAGCAGTAGATGCATTCTTTGATGTTTCTTCACTTGATTGGGGTTCATTTTCATCGTTCATTTGCTCCCCCTCAACATGTGCTGCTTTCTGATCTACTGGTATAGATTGAACAATAGAGTCTGAAAGAGTATCAGAATTTTGTAGATCAGCATTTATTTCTTCATTCTCAAATCTCAGCTGGTCATGTTCATCAAAATCTTCAAGTCTTGTTATCTTTTTATCATCAAAAGACACATGGATAGATTCCATGATCACTTTTGTTATCAGATTGTAGACTCTGAATGCTTTTGTCGATAGTGGGTATCCAACAAAGATTCCTTCATCAGCTTTTAAATCAAATTTGGAAAGCTGTTCTGGATGAGTCTTAAGAACAAAACATTTACATCCAAACATATGAAAGTACTTCAGGTTCGGCTTCTTATATTTCACCATCTCATATGGTGTTTTACCATGCTTGTTTATGAGTGTAGCATTCTGTGTGAAACAAGCAGCTTGCACAGCTTCAGCCCAGAAGTAAGTTGGCAGCTTTGCTTCATCAAGCATGGTCCTTGCACCTTCTATGAGAGTCCTGTTCTTTCTCTCTACTACTCCATTTTGTTGTGGAGTTCCAGGTGCAGAGAATTCTTGCTTTATTCCATTTTCTTTACAAAACTCTTCCATGACTGCATTCTTGAAGTTAGTGCCATTATCACTCCTTATGATTTTCACTGTATGCTTAGATCCTTTGTCCAGTTGTCTGACATGCTCTGTTAAGATTAATGCAGTTTCTTCTTTTTTGTGCATGAAATATACCTATGTATATCTTGTGTATTCATCAACAATAACCAAAGCATATCTTTTCTTTCCAATAGACATTATATTTACTGGACCAAATAAATCAACATGCAATAAGTGATATGGCTCAAGAATTGAGGATTCAGTCTTACTTTTGAATGAAGTTTTCCTTTGTTTTGCTTTTTAACATGAGTCACATAGGCCATCTGGAGTAAAAACTAATTTGGGCAATCCTCTCACAAGATCTTTCTTCACTAGCTCATTAATGCTGTTGAAATTCAGATGAGAAAGTCTCTTGTGCCAATCCCAGCTTTCTTCAATTGATGCTCTACTCAGAAGACAGATTGCAGAGCCATCAGAGTTTGTTGAAAGCTTGGCTTCATAAATGTTACCATGCCTGTATCCCTTCAGAACAACTTTTCCTGTAGATTTGCTTACAACTTCACCGTGTTCTTCAAAGAAATCCACATGATAACCTCTATCACAGATTTGACTCACACTTAGTAGATTATGTTTGAGTCCTGAGACTAGAGCTATAGATTCAATGATGACATTCCCAAGATTGATATTGCCATATCCCAGAGTCCTTCCTATGTTGCCATCTCTATAAGAAACACTTGGGCCAGCTTTCTCCACAAATTCTGATAGCAGGGCTTTATTTCCAGTCATGTGTCCTGAGCATCCACTGTCCAGAACAAGGATATTTTTCCTGTTACCCTGCAATCAGAAAAACCACTAATGATTAGTTTTAAGGACCCAGACTTGCTTGGATCCTTTGGACTTATTAAGTTTGTTAGCTTTTGCAGCAGAAGTCTTATCAGAGTTTGTGCTAACATTCTTTTTATCAGAATTTATCCATGTAGAATCAATCTTGAATTTATTCAAAGAGGGTTTAATTTCATAATAATCATAATACAAATTATGATACTCTTTGCATGTATAAATAGAATGCCAAATATTGCCACGGTGAAAACAAGGATTCTGTGGCTTAAACCTAACTGAACCACTCTTAACTCCTGACTTAGGAGGTATAGAGTTTATATTTTTATTCTTCCTGCAAAAAGTAGCAAGATGGTTAGGATTTCCACAGTTGTAACATTTCTTCCTAGGAGCATTGGGAATTGACATATAGTTGTTGCTTTTATTGATGCCTACCTTTCCATTTCTATTTTTCCTAGGTACTTTTACCTTGTTCACTCTTTTTAACTCCTTCAGCTTGTGTTTAAGCTATTTCTGAGACATTAAACTAATATTTACTGATTTGACTTCATCCTGTTTTGGTTTGTCAGATTTTGGTACAAACCTCATATGATTAAGTTTGGGTTTTGTAGCCTTTTCAGTAAATACAGGTTTAGAGGTCTCAGCTTCTAGGTTGGCAGTTTTCTTTTTATCAATGTAACCTAGACCTTCTTTCCAACAATCATTCTCTATGATAATCTGAGTATTTTTACCAGAGTTAGTCCAAGTTTTAATAATGTTTCTTTCTTTAGCAAGTTCAGATTCAAGATAAGCATGCCTTTTCAATAATTCAGTTTTAACAATAATAGCATCATCTCTCTCTTTCTGAATTTTTAACATCTGGACTAATTCTAATTCTAGATAGTCATTTCTCTTTCTAAGATCTAGACTTTCAGATTTTATTCTTTCATTTTCTAAAGTCTGATCTCTGTAGCTAACATGCAAGTTTTTAAGAAAGAGTCTTAACTCAGATATATCAGTAGTATCAAAAGCTAGAGTAGAGTGAGGTACCTTGGTCTCAGTAGCTTCAGAGATACTATCAGCATTTGCCATTAAGGCATAGTTCACCTCATCTTCAGAGTCTGAAGTGTCAGCCCAGTCCTTCTTCTTTGTGATGTAAGCTTGACCTTTATCAGCTTTGGATTTCTTGCACTCAGGTGCAAAATGTCCTTTCTCACCACAATTATCGCATTTGATCTTGGACTTGTTCACTTTCCCAGGCCTGCCTTCCTTTCCCTCAACTTTTCTGAAATTCTTTTTCATGATTGTATAGCTTTTTGGATCTTAACTGTTGTATAATAACAGAGTGGCTCTGATGCCAATTGTTAGGTCCGGAATAACGTAGAAGGGGGGTTGAATACGTTATTAAAAAAATATTTTGATTTTTGATGTGGATATGAGATCAAAAATACTGAATCGAAATAACACAACTGTTTGGGAAATATCTTTTAATAGATAAAACCCGGAGGTTTGTTACACAATCTAATCCTATGGATCAGCTACAAAATCAAACACTCCTAGGATAGTTTAGGCACGAGGACCTTCTACCCGACACTTCCTGAAAGCGGGCTAAGCCGGCTTTCCTACTAGATGGACTGTCTAGCAGCTTACACAGAGAAGATATAAGAGAGAGAATAAAAAGTTGTGTGTTAAGGTGTGTTTTGAAATGAAATACAACAGACCTATTTATAGGTTTTAGAAAGTTACTATGTTGTACTATTCCAACAACCCCAGCTACTATTCCAACAACCCCAACTACTATTCCAACAACCGCAGTTACTATTCATATGAATAGTGATTTCGGTTACTATTCATATTCTCTTCTATTTATTTTGCTGTTTTAATTCATCTCAGATAATAATCCAAGTACCAAATTAATTTAATTATTTTGTTATAAATAATTAATATGTTACATATTTAATTTTCAGAGTAAATTAATTTTTGACAATACCTTGAGATATTATGTCTGTCCTTGATCGTCAATAGGCTTTGGCAATTCTTTCTGTGAATTAATGTGTTGATCATTCTCGTATGTGCTGACACTTAGTGCACTTGTCTGATTCACAAGTGACTAGCACTGATCTTGATCTTCATACCTTCATTGCATTCCAATTGATTAGCCTGCAGCAGTATCTTCAATTAATTTGAATACATGGAATCTTTTGGCCCTTCAACTAAATCATCTGTACATCTTATTCTGTCATTGAGGCTTGATCATGTTAATGAACTTCTTTCAGCGACTTGATCCTTGTTGGTGCTTGTTCTTCAAATTTCACTATCCCTGTATTGAGTTAATATTATTTATCTTTTATCCTAGTTGAGTTATATATTTCCTCTATTACATATTACATTACATTATGCTTTACATGCTTGTGTGTGGTGTGTTTAATTAGTGTGCTTGATTTTATTTTAAGGTCCTCGCACTTGCGAGTTGAATAATTTTTCTTTTAAGGTCGCACTTGCGAGTCAAAAAAGGATATTACTTCTGTCAAACTTATCCTCCAAGGCACATACTTCAACATGGAAACTGACTCCTACATAATATGATCTAGATCTTTCTTCAAGGCGGTGACTTGCCCACCAAGTCACCTAACCCTACTACGATTCTTAGGCTTCTCAGCCTATATAAAGGGCCTGACCCCTCATTCTTAGAACTACGCCTTGGCTTGATTCTCAATAACGAGATACGTAGGCACTCTGTAAGGACCGATTAGTCCCGAAACACGGAAACAACCGTTAAAGCTCGAAACTCAACCATTCTAACATTAATTACGCACAAACCCTAGTTTTTATTCCACAAAAGGTCCTCACACTTGAGAGTTGAGATTTTTCTTTTCATCCTCACATTTGTGAGTTGAATTATACTTTAACGTGTAATAACGTCCCCGTGGCTAGTACCGTAACATACTAGTTTTGCACGACCCTTATTATATAAATCTCTCTTAAATATTGTTTGTTTGTTAGACTTGTATTCTAATCTTTGCAGTGAGGTGACTCTTGTTCTAAGACCCAAGTCTTAGGCGTACTAACGGGGAGTTAGTAGCCTTCGCACCGTGAAGAAAAGGGAAGACCCAAGATCTAAAACCTAAGATCCAAGACCAGCAAAGTTGTAGAAGTACATTGTCTAAGGAGTTACTACAAAGTCTTTAAGGAGGTAACGGGGAGTTACGCTCCAAGACAAGTCTTGTAGTGGGTATTTGCTATTTATTGTGAGGAGAATATGTATGTCATGTATTGCTCCAAGATAAATAAATAGTGGTTTAGGAGTTGTAAAGGCTTCTCCGCCTACTATTAAGGAGTTTCTTTATAGTGGAAGAAATCTCGAGTCCGGTGAGGAGTTCGGGGACTAGAGTCGGGGTGTTCGAATCCATTAAGGGTTGCGGGCATCGCGAACCAAGATAAAATCGACCGTGTTATTTTTCTTTTCTCTTTTACTTACTTCATCACTTGATTTACTTGTTTACAAGTAAAAAATTAAAAAGAGGAAAGAAACTTCAAAAAACCAAGCTCTAAATTTTAAAAAGGTGATAAGCTATTCAACACCCCCTTCTAGCTTATCTAACCCATATACGGAACCTGTCAAGTACTAATTAGCGAATGCTCGTTTAAAAATCTGATCCATGGCTTAAATCATTCATAATTTCTCTATTCTTAAAATTGTCAAACCATTACAAGTGGGGTGGAGGAATTATATTTATAGAGATTTTCTTGTGGGACCCTATCCTAAATAATTTACTTGCTCTTCAAGCTAATTACACAAGTGGGCTTTCAGGCCCAATAATATTTACAAAGCTATGCCTCTAATATAATTTACGTGGATACCTTTAAGTGGGCTTCTAGGCCCAATAATATTTATAACGCTTTATTTCTAATTAAATATCTCTAGGTAGGCTTCATGGTTAAACAAATGACCTTTTTAATATTATGCACAAACAAAATGAGGTTTAATATATGGGTTTCGGGGGTATTGTGTATTTTTTTTTATTGTATTCTCTAGTATGACTAGAAAAATTATGATAAGCAAGATATAAACCATTTTTTCAACACACATGAAATTTTAAAGATGGTAGATTGTAGAGCACTTTCTAGTAGTTGTATGGAGTATGGATTCAATACTTGGCCTTTTTCTTTTTTTAATTGTATGCGTTGTTAATCAAAAAAAAGAAGTTAACAAAAATACTATTTAGATTATTCATGAAGAATTATACCTTGAGATTTTGTTCTCTTAAATATTAAATTATAAAAAACTTGATATGGGCTAAAAATAAGCCCTAAAGACACATTTAATGTAGTATTAATTAGACCTAGTATGGTCCAAACGTGGGGCCCACCAAATGGGTCCAAACCCTATTTATGATATTAATTTCGTAATTAAAATTAAGGGTAATAATCATCTCAACAATAAGAGTCAAATAAGGATATTACTCCTGCCTGACTTAGCCCCCAAGGCACCTACTTCAACATGGAAACTGATTCCTACAAGGAAGGAGTCTAGAACCTTCCTCAAGGCGGTGGCTTGCCCACCAAGTATCCCAATCCTATCATAATTCTAAGGCTTCTGCAACCTATATAAGGGTCTGACCCCTCATTCTCAGAACTACGTTTTAGCTTAATCCTCGAATAAGGACACGCAAGCCACTGCGTCCTAGGTGAGCTCTCGCCTCCATAGCCTCGAGGGCACCATCACCTAGAACTACGTCTTGGCTTGATTCTCAGTAATGAGATACGTAGGAACTCTGTGAGGACTGATTAGTCTCGAACACGGAAACAACCATTAAAGCTCGAAGCTCACCAACCCCTTTGCGTTAAATACACATAAACCCTAGCCGCAATATTCATAACCTAGTTTTTATTCCACAACATTTGGCACCGTCTGTGGGAAGAAAACATCAACCATGGTTCAAACACGAAGAACAGTAATGACCTCTACCGAGGCCATACCCCTCAGCTCTGCTCCTCCCGCTACTGAACAGGTACCCCCAATGACAGGGGCGATCACTCAGCCTCAAGTTTCTCAGCCTATAGGGACGAATCCCCATGTTGAGAGTACGTTACCTGTAATCATCTAGCCAAGTCAAGAAACCACCTCTCTTCAGATGGTGATCTCTCCTTTAACCAATCGTCCACTCTTAGAGGGACATATCTCCACCACTATGCTCCTTTTGAGTACCAATCTGATGTATGGACTGCCTAACTATCCCCCTCAACAAAGGAACCCTGGACCAAGCGGTCACGCATTACAGATTCGAGATCGAGAGTATGACTATTACTCTGGTCCTTATATTGACGATTCATTGTCATCTGATGATGATGATCGCGATGAAGCCCTGAGGAGGCGACGTGCTAGCAGAGAACCTCGAAGGAGGACTCAGACTATCCATGACCGACACTCTTTGTCAATTGCTGAAAAGATTAAGGCTCATGAGGCCGGGATCTTAAAACTAAAGGACGATATGGCGAGGGAGCAAGCAAGATTGAACAAGAATCGACCTCCTCCAACTTCAGGAGGGGTTCCCTTTGTCGATTTGGAAAGGCCTTCAAGGAGGCAGAGAAGGGCTGATGCCCCAACTGGAAGAACAACAAGGGTGGAAACCCCTAGAAGCAACCCCAAGGATCTGATGCCACTTGGGGATCCTGATGATCCCACACCTCCGTTTACTGAGGAGGTGATGAATACTCGTATCTCAAAGAAGTTCAAGATGCCGACAATCAAGGCTTATGATGGAACGGGTGATCCCACAAACCACGTCAGGACGTTTTCGAACGCATTGCTGCTGCATCCTGCAAGTGACGCCTTAAAGTGTAGGGCGTTCCCTCAAACCCTGTCGGGCATGGCTCAAAGATGGTATACCTGATTGCCTGCGAACTCAATTGGCTCTTTTAGGGAGTTGAGCGCTACTTTTATCAGTCAGTTTATCAGCGAAAGAGTTCATGAGAAAAGCTCCGCATCCCTCATGTACGTGGTGCAAGGGAATAATGAAAATCTGAGAGATTACCTCAAGAGGTTCACTAAAGAGACGTTGAATATCACTGATTTGGAGAATAAGGTGGCCATGGTAGCCCTGGAACACGGAACCACTAATCTATTCTTTAAAAGGTCATTAGCAAAGCATCCTCCTAAAAACATGGCCGAGCTCCAACGAAGGGCTGACAAGTACATCAAAGCTGAAGATAGCATGAATAAAGAAGCCACAGTAAGTGTAGGAGGAGGTAACAACGACTCCAAGAAGCGAAAGCAAGACCATGAGTATGATGACCAGGAGTATGATGCTAGGGACAAGTATCCCCAAACTACCGAGGACTCCGACTATGCCCCTAAGAAGAACCAAGGACCGAGGTTCACTGAGTATGCAAGGTTGAATACTCCTAGGAGTCGAATCTTGTTGGACATTGAGAAGGATAAGGATTTCCGATGGCCGAAGCCACTCATGGGTGATCCCGCAAAGAGAAACAAGAATCAGTATTGCAGATTCCACAGAGATGTGGGGCATGACACTGATGTTTGCAAGCAACTCAAAGATGAGATCGAGTTTTTGATTCGTAGAGGGAAACTAAGCCACTTCACTAAGGGTGACGACCGTGGTAATCAGAGAAGAGAGTATGATAGGAGGGATGATGATCAAGATCGCAACCCACAGCCCTGAGGGCCAGTAATCAACATAATCTCAGGAGGCCCGACTGCGGCCGCCACAACAAGGAATTCTCGGAAGGCTTATGCCAGAGAAGTGATGCACATCGTGGGAGAGGCCCCGAAGCGTGCAAAAACTAAAGTAGTGGTTGGTTTTGATGACTCGGACTTGGAAAGGGTGAAGTTCCCCCATGACGACCCGTTGGTCATAACTTTTGTGATTGGAAACTCAGAGGTGAAGCCAGTCTTGATAGACAATGGAGCTTTCATTGACATTCTATTTCATGATGAATTTGTGAAGATGGGGTACAGTGATTCTCAGTTGACCCCCAATAACATGCCTATATATGGATTTAATGGAGTAGAATCCAAAGTTGAAGGTACTATTCAGTTGCCTGTAACTATTGGACAAGAGCCCAAGGAGGCCACTCAGATGTTGAACTTCCTGGTAATCAAGGCAGTTTCAACGTACAACGTTATCCTCGGAAGGACTAGACTTCATGCATTCAAGGCTGTTGCCTCAACTTATCATATGAAGATCAAGTTCCCGACCAGGAATGGTGTTGGAGAACATAAAGGTGATCAAAAGATGGCACGAAGCTGTTATGTAGCCTCGTTACGGCCTGATGGAGTCGGGGGGCAGGTCCTTCCGATTGAAGACATGGATGTCCGCAGTAGTAAGAAACATCAAGAAAGGTCGTCAGAGGACATCATATAGAAGCCTCGGACAGCCATTGAGGCTAAGGCGTTAACTGACTTCGTGGTTGAATGTACCATTGGCAACCAAGAAGTCGGGGGGCAGGAGGTAATACCCCAAGCAGGAAGTGAACTTCAGAATAATAAGGAGAAGACCAGAAGGAGTGGTGGGTGCTCTATTTTGATGGGGCATCAAAAACAAAATCTGGTGCAGGCCTAGTCTTGCAAAGCCCTGATGGGCTCAAGTTATCCTAGTAGGACTTAGCTTCATATTTATCTAGTATAAGTAGAAATAAGGTTTATTGAAACCATTGCAGAGCATGTTGCTCCGAGTAGGACGGTAGTACTCTATGTAAGGGTTGAACCCATTTCAAGTTATTAATGCAAGTTTGTTTTCCATTCATTGATTGTGTGATTTTATTTATGTGCCAAGCACCTGATGAGTGCAAGTCAAGGATGACCAAGTACCGAAAATAAAAGAATACACAAATGGAGAACAAAAAAATGCATAAATAAAGACCCCGAACGGTCAAGAGTTAGGTTACAGCATGACCAAATAAGAGTTTAAGTCCGTGAAGGACCCAGGTTCAAAGACAAGCGGATAAAAGCCACGCACAACAATCAAAGCCATGCAAGACCGAGGATGTTAAGGAAGCTACTCTTCAATATGTCTTAAGTACCTGGATTAAGGATCCAAGGATGAAGACCAATAGAGAACAATGATGTATTTGCTTGGACAGCGGCTGATATGCCAGGGATTAATCCCCAATTTATAACCCATAGGTTGAATGTCGATACTGAACGGAAGACAATAAAACAGAAGAAGAGGAATTTTGCTCCTGAAAGGCAAGATGCCATTAAGCAAGAAGTTGACAAGCTATTAGAGGTTGGGTTTATTGAAGAGATTCAGTTCCCCGAATGGTTGGCTAACCCTGTGATGGTCAAGAAGGCAAACGGGAAGTGGAGGATGTGCATAGACTTCACTTATTTGAATGATGCATGTCCGAAGGACTGTTTTCCCCTGCCAAGGATAGACACGTTGACAGATGCCACAGCTGGACATGAGATGTTGAGCTTCATGGATGGGTTCAGCAGCTACAATCAGATTAAGATGCACAAGGATGACATCCCAAAGGTATCTTTCGTAACTGATTTTGGTGTTTTCTGCTATCTTGTTATGGATTTTGGTCTAAAGAATGCCGTCGCTACTTACCAACGACTGGTGAATAAGATATTCGCCCATCTGATTGGGAAAACCATGGAGGTCTATGTTGATGACATGTTAGTCAAGAGCCTATTCAAGGCAGACCATATCAAGCACCTCAGAGAGGCATTCGAAGTGCTGAGGCACCACAAGATGATGTTGAACCCAGCCAAGTGTGCTTTTGGAGTTGGATCAGGAAAATTTTTGGGATTAATGGTTTCGAAGAGAGGCATAGAGGCCAACCCTGATAAGATCAAAGCGATCTTGGACATGGAACCACCCCGCTCTATACGAGATGTACAGAAGTTAACCGGCCGAATTGCAGCCCTGGGGAGATTTATCTCCAAGTTTGGTGACAAATGCTTGCCATTCTTTCAAGCATTGAAAAAAGTGAAAAGTTTTGAGTGGACTACTGAGAGCCAAGAGACCTTTGGGCAATTGAAGAGGTACATGGCAGAAGCCCCATTGTTGGCCAAACCTAGTCCCGGGGAGACTCTTTATCTATACTTGACGGTATCCGAACAAGCGCTGAGCGCCGTCCTCATTCGAGAAGAGAAAAAGGTTCAGAAACCCATTTACTATGTTAGCAAGGTGTTGCATGGAGCTGAGAAGTTTGCTTTGGCATTGATAACAGCCTTGAGGAAGCTACGACCGTACTTCCAGTCACACAAGATCGAGGTCCTGACAGACCAGCAGTTGAGAAACATATTGCATAGCCCAAAGGCCAGTGGAAGGTTGATTAAGTGGGCGATTGAACTTGAAGAATTTGACATCACATATAAGCCTCGAACAGCCATCAAGGCTCAGGCGTTGGCTGACTTCGTTGTTGAATGTACCCTTGACAACCAAGAAGTCGGGGGGCAGGAAATGGTACCCAAACAAGAAGGTGAGAATAAAGATGAAGAACTTGTACCTGATCTGAAGGAGTATTGGGTGCTCTATTTTGATGGAGCATCAAAAATAAAATCTAGCGGTGCATGTTTAGTCTTGCAAAGCCCCGATGGGTTCATAGTTGAGTATGCTTTGAAGTTGGATTTTCTGACAACCAATAACGAAGCTGAGTATGAAGCCTTGATAACCGGGTTGGGCTTGGCCAGAATCGTGAGAGTCAAGAATCTCAAAGTTTGTGGGGATTCAAGACTAGTAGTATCGCAAGTGAATGGTGAATTTGAGGCCAAGCATGAAACTATAGCAAAGTATTTGTGAGTTGTGAAAGCTGTTACGACTCAGTTTGATGAGTGCTATGTGGAGCATATTCCAAGAAATGAGAACGTTAAGGCCGATGCCCTGTCTAAATTCGCTTCTTCTAAGATAGAGAATTATGCAGAGAGTGTTTACTTCCAGGTCTTGAAGGCCCCGACCATCAACTCTAAGTTGGTAGCACCGATTGATGAAGGAAGCTGAAGGATAGACCCTATCAAAGCTCATCTTGAGACTGGTTGGCTCCCTGATAATGCCTTGAAGGCACAGAAACTGTTAGTGAGAGAGTGTTGAGATAAGAGGTCCTTTGTCATTCCCTACTTAAAATCTTGAATCTCAAATCCCGACATAAAAATTAAGCCTTGATGGCCAACAAGGCTGTCTGCCTCCAATCGAGCTTGTCGTTTGAGTTTAAGGGCTCGAATCAAGAGTCATTAGTCAAGTTGAAACCTAAGCAAGGTTATATGAGTATAAGAATAAGGTTGGAATCCTAGAGTCACGATAGAGGAGTGACAACTAGCCAAGGCACACCAGACTTGAAGTCAAGTGCTGAGTGGCAAATGAACTTCTTGAACGATCAATCGAGAAACAAGACCTCCACCACACGAAGTAAGGGGGCAAGAACTAAAAAGCTTCACCACAAGATCCACATGTTAGAATGAGAATGAAGGGTTTGTTATAACGACAACCATAAATGGATTCAAGGTTTAAAACTAAGGATTCAACAAGCGAGTTAAGGCCTAGAAGGTCACGAAAGTTATGAAAGCCAATTTAAAGTCAAGGATGTCTGTTTGGTCATCGACTTTAAATAATGATATTCGACGATCGAATACTAACGTTGAGGTCCAAATATCGACGTTCGAATATTGACGTTGAAGTTCAAGGACCGAGAAAAGGTCGACCAAGCTCCGAGGGCCGGCCGATCGAGCTCCCGAGGAGGGCTCCGGCCGACCGACCGGCGGCTGACTGAGGCACCGGGGGCACTCCGGCCGACTGACATTGATCGTCAACACGAGGTTTCGCCCAGCCGACCGAGAACTGGCCGACCGGGCTCCAACGAAAGGCTCCGGCCGACTGACATTGATCGTCAGCACGAGGTTTTGCTCAGACGACCGACAACCGACCGACCGGGGCACCCGGGAAGCTGTAGCCGACCGAACTTCGTTTCGATGTCGAAAGTCGATCCCGATGTCGTTTTGAATATGAAAGCTAAGCTGAAACCATTGAAGGCCAACAAAGCTACTAAAGCCAACCTTGGATCAAGAAATTGAAGAATAGTTCAAGAATGAGCCATTGAATTAACATTCCAACATGGTGATTGAAAGATTTGACGTAATTTCCATTTAAGATCAGGCAAGCATGAAACTCTTAAAAGGAGATTGAAGCTAATCAAGAAATTAGGGGAAGCCTTAAATAAAAGTCATGAATGGCCAAGATGTTGGTTTTCAAGTAACGAAAATCGATATTGATGTTAAGATTCCATATTGATGATCGATGTCGGTATACGAAAAACTAAATCACTGATAAGGATCAAGCCGACCAAGGCACCATGAAAGCGGCCGACTCACTCACTCCCGGAACCTTAGCCGACTGCGACACGGCCGACCACAGCGTGCAAGACGCCTCAGCCGATCGCAAAGCAGCCGATCGAGGCCTACAAGACGCCTTGGCCGATCGACATCAGTCGTCGGTGTGGGTTTTCAACTTAGTCGACTGGCTCTCTGGCCGACTAGCCCTTCGTAAGCGTCTCGGCCGACCGGTACCGAGCCTCGAGTCGAGATTTTGCTCCGTTCAAAAAATGCGAAAAAAAAGTTTTGGTCGGCCGGGGACATTTTGGCCGACCGGGTCCCCGGCCGACCGGCTCTCCGGGCAAGCTTTGGCCGACCGACGTCGATTGTTGGTGCGAGATTTTGGATTGGCCGGCCGACGTTGGTTGTCGGTATGAGAAAAATTTTGGCCGACCGGCTCACCGGGGGCGTTTTGGCCGACCGTCGTCGGTTGTCGGTATGAAAAAAAAAAAAATTTGGCCGACCAAGGTCCCGGCCGACCGGCTCACCGGAGACCCCTCGGTGGTTTGGCCAACATGCAGATTTGGTTTGGCCAACTGACAGTGGTGGTCGAGTCGGGTTTTCACATTTTCGTTTTTGTTTCTCCACCTCGATGATCAAGATCACTATTGAGATTGTTTTTGAACAAAATAATCAAGTGAAAGTTGAAATTGAGAATAGCACCGATTAGTGTCGATTAGCGCCGTTAGTGCCGTTTTATGCCGTTTAACCGTTTAACATCGTTTACACGTCGTTTAAGGCTATTTAGCATCGTTTAGTGTCGTTTAGTGCCGTTTAACGCCGTTTAGCGTCGTTTAACATCGTTTAAACGTCGTTTAAGGCTATTTAGCACCGTTTAGTGTCGTTTAGTGCCGTTTAGCATCGTTTAACGCCGTTTAAGGCTGAATAATGCCGATTAGCATCAAATTAACATTGTCGTAAACGCGTCGGTCGCTCCACGCTTTACATCAAGACAATACTCGTGAAACACTAGTGTATAAAGATGAACCCTGACCCGAGTCTCGAAAAAGGCCGTTAAAACTTCAAGGAAAACTTGATCAGTTTTCCTAGAAGTTGGGGGGCAAATGATATGGGCTAAAAATAAGCCCTAAAGACACATTTAATGTAGTATTAATTAGACCAAGTATGGTCCAAATGTGGGGCCCACCAAATGGGCCCAAACCCTATTTATGATATTAATTTCGTAATTAATATTAAGGGTAATAATCATCTCAGCAATAAGAGTCAAATAAGGATATTACTCCTGCCAGACTTAGCCCCCAAGGCACCTACTTCAACATGGAAACTGATTTCTACAAGGAAGGAGTCTAGAACCTTCCTCAAGGCGGTGGCTTGCCCACCAAGTATCCCAATCCTATCATAATTCTAAGGCTCCTGCAGCCTATATAAGGGTCTGACCCCTCATTCTCAGAACTACGTTTTGGCTTAATCCTCGAATAAGGACACGCAAGCCACTGCATCCTAGGTGAGCTCTCGCCTCCATAGCCTCGAGGGCATCATCACCTAGAACTACGTCTTGGCTTGATTTTCAATAACGAGATACGTATGCACTTTGTGAGGACTGATTAGTCTCGAACACGGAAACAGCCATTAAAGCTCGAAGCTCACCAACCCCTTTGCGTTAAATACACATAAACCCTAGCCGCAATATTCATAACCTAGTTTTTATTCCACAACAAAACTCAAAGTAAAGTGTTAAATCCTCAATTACATTTTTTAATGTGAAAAGATTACTAACAAAAAATCAACACTAATAAAAGTTACAAAATTGAGGCATGTGTTAATATTTTAAATACATGATATCGATCAGTATTTTAATCTTTTACTTTGTAAAAATAAACTATGTTTACAACAATTTAATTTTATTACCATAAATTGATTTATAACTAAAATACAACTTTTATTGAATAGTATTTTTTTAAAAAATAATATTTTAAAATAGAGATGTTCCAATTCTCTCTCACATCCAAATATACTACCTATTGTTTCATTAAATTTTGGGTTATCATCGATCAATTGGTTGATGAGAAATCTCATTTTTATTATTTTTTTATTAATTCAATTCTTATTTTATAAATTTCTCTTCTCAGTGAGAGTTTTTCTACCCAATTTTAGAATTTTGTCAACCCATATTTTGGAATTGTTCTTTCTCCTCGTGAGAGTTTACTTTCTTTTGTTCTCATGTCCAGAATCATAGATTTACAATTTTTCATAAGTTTGGTTCGTTGATGAATTATATGAACTTACAATTATGATTGATTTTTCAGATTTGATACATCAATTTTACTTGTTTTTCTCAATAGTAATGGATCGCTAAATTGTTCCATTAAAATGGTGTTAAAAATGGTTGTATATTCTAGGGATGAATGAGAGAAATGCTCCATACTTGAGGCTATGTTCACTTGGTTTGAATGAAATGAGGGAAGAATAGAATGAAATTTATATTATTATTTGGGGGAGATTGGGAAAGTATTTATAAATTTCATTCCTTGCTTCATTCCTCTTTAAATAATTTGAACTAGAATTCTAACCCACATGTTTTGGAAGGAATGCTCCATTCCCAATCTTCATCATTTTCCTTGCAACCTTCATCATAAAAATCTTATTCTCCATCATATTTGTTCATTATTTCCCTCAACATCCCCCTTTCTTCATAAATTTTGTTTACAATTTTCATTGCATTCCTATCTCATTCCATTCTTTCCAAGTGAACACACCCTGAATAATTTACTCAACAATCATAATTTTGATGGAGAAAGTGTTGATTTGATATGTTTTAATGTATGTTCGATGAAAATTAATTATTCTTTAGATGCCGTATAATTTTTAATCGATGAATTATTTGACTTTAAAATAAAGCTGTACTAATAAGCATTTTTTTTTAAAAAAATTTGCAATACGAACCGGTTAAAATGTTACAAAGTTGGGCTTGAAGATAGAAAAATTGATTGGGCCTAAAAGGGGGTGGTAACCTAGTCCAGGCGCAAACGGAGAGTGATTGGTCCCTATATAAACTGATTGGGCCTAAAAGGGGGTGGTAACCAGAAGCACTAGATGCATGCGATGATTCTGATTTAGCATCACAAAATTTTGACATTGAAGTCTCATGATGCCCGACCTTCGAACAAACAATGTACTTTAACACAATTTTCTTGTTCTTGGTATGTTGGGTTGATTTTTGAACATTAAACCCACCTTGCCTTCCGTATTAAGTATAGAAAACAAAGCATGATTCAATGTCATCAAATCGCTGACCAGAATAAGGTTTGAATTTGTTGTCTGTAACTTTAGGATTCCACAGTTTAGTCGTCCTGCTGAATGATTCATCAAAGCCTTCTACAAACTCCTCAATTAGGCTAGTACCAGCTGATTCACAAACACCTTCAACAAGAGCACTGTTTTTCGAATTGAAAATGTTCACTGAGAGACAAAAGGAATGGGAAAAATAATGAAAATCAGAATACATTAAGTCTACGTATAAAACAACAAAACTTAAGACAAATAAAAAGTTACATTTTCTTAAATAGTATAACATACAAAATTAATTTTTTTTATTATGTGATAGAACATATAAAAACACATTGCTAAGAATTATTCATCCAGAATGCTACACAGAACTTATAATTGTGATCCTACTATAGAAAACTCTAAAAATGGCACGATATATACAAAACAGTTACAAAACTAGACATTATGACGCTAAAATAATACACAGGGAAATATAGCCCTAACAAAAAAATTTGATGTTAATTCCTTGATATGCCTTTAGGTTCAATATTAATCGTAGCAGATACAAGCTACTATGACTACTCAAATTTGGTCAACTGTATGTGGTTCAATAACAGAACCAAATATAATTTTAAAACTACATAGGTTGAAATCACAAAAACTGACTATGCAACTATTTTGATGCTACTGTAGAGCAAAGACAAATACTGACATAATAAAGTAATTGTTGGATGTAGAGTCAAAGTAATTGTTGTTTGTAGAATCAAAGTGTTAATCAGAAGCAGTGAAAATCGTAAAGCTTATAGAATACAATGGAATACTAAAGCCTATAAAATCGTAAATTTATTTGTGATTCTACTATATAATTCTCTAAAAATCGAAAGATATGTATAAAACAATTATTGCTAATCATTCAATCCAGCTAAAAAGGAAGCATATGCGCACAAATATGAACTTTTACCATAAAAAGTCAAATGAAAATAAGATGAATAGTACTAACTGATCATTGAAGAAACTTACAGGTTGTTTACATTAGATAAGAGAATCAGAAACTGTAAAATAAAATTAAATTAAGAAGAACAACTAAATATGTAACAAACATAATTTTTGATTCTATTACAGAATCAAAACATAAGCTAGTAAATTTAGTTGTACGAAATTGAAGGATAAAGGTTCAATCACAATGAGAATTCAATATACAGTAGAAGCATAGTTTTGAGATTGTCAGTTGATTCTACTACAGAATCGAAGCATATATTAACAAATTATATGTACAAAACTAAAGGTTAAAGATTGAAACCTGATAAACACTCAAGATCAACAGTAGAATCATAGTTTGGAGCTTGATTTGATGAAGACGCCATCGATTCTGTTGAAAATCAAAGAAAACGAGAGAATGAGATCGTACGAAGAGCGAATTGATTGAAAACGATATAAAATCGATTATAATCGAAGAGTGTGAGAGAGATACAGTTAGCAGAGATATATTCGGAGAAATTACCGGTGGACGTTAATCGGAGAGATTGCAGGAGAGGACAGTGTATAACAGAACTATACATACAACTAACGGCTACTACGTATTTTTTTTAATGATTAAAGAGTAAAATAACCTGAGCCATTGGATTAAAGTGTGATCCAAAGGCTGATATTAAAACAGTAATTTCTCTCATATTCTCCACCTAAGGAGGTCCTCTCTAGAATAATGACCTACATATATATGCACACACAACACACACTATTTATCATGGTATTAGAGCTAACCTCCTGATTTTCTGTTGTTTGAATTAAAACCGAAATATTTCGGTTCGATTAACTAAACCGAATTATTTCGGTTATTTTGGTTCAGTATTCGGTTAACCGAATCGAATGCTCAGCCCTAGTTTTGATGGAGAAAGTGTTGATTTGATATGTTTTAGTATATGTTCGATGAAACTTAATTATTCTTCAGATGCCGTATAATTTTTAATCGATGAATTACTTGACTTTTTTTTTTTTGTCAGAATGAATTACTTGACTTTAAAATAAAACTATACTAGCAATTTTTTTTTATTTAAAAAATTTGCAATACGAACCGGTTAAAATGTTACAAAGTTGGGCTTGAAGATAGAAAAACTGATTGGGCCTAAAAGGGGGTGGTAACCTAGTCCAGCCGCAAACGGAGAGTAATTGGTCCCTATATAAACATAGGCCACATGTAGAACACATCTATGTCTCATTTAGGGTTTTCTTATCTTCATCTCGCCGCTCTGGTAATCAAATCATAAATTTCCATGTCTTTGAATCTAGTAGTGATAGAGTTGTTGTTGCAAAGGCTTCTTTAATCTGGTCGGCAGAATAAAATTTAGTTTCTGACCGACTCGTTCCCTTGAAGCAACATTTAGCGTGCTGTTCTTTTTTCTATTTACATCTCTTCGTCTCTCTGTTAAGTTTGGGGATGATTAGAACAGCTATATATATATATACATGTATCTATATATGTATTGTTTGATCTGATTGAGTTAAAGGTTTATGGACAACGGTGATGAGTCTATACAGACCTGTAATGATGTGCGAAAATGATCGCAATTATAATGAACATCTAAGGGACTGAGTTGTTCTAATCTTGATTATTATTTTTGTTATTTATTTGTGTGCTTTACATGGTTTAATTAATTTGCTGTTAATTAATTGATTGCAAATATATATACGATGTGAAGCTAGAAAAATAGTTCCCCTCGCTATCCGGTGTGCCCTCGTAATGGTTCATTTGGACGTTGGGAAACTACATGTTTCAGTTTCATTTGTTTGTAATTCGAATAATGAAATTAGTTGCCTGATATTGCAATTCCTAGATCGAATTCCAAAGCAGGGTGGATTTAAGGGATCTATCGTCAGGCAATAGTGACTGTGTAGTATATATGTATTCATGTATGTATGTGCTTCTACCTTTAGCTCCGAAGTATTCAAATAGAATTCTTTGGTGACAAGGTAGATACATTATTTGTTTTTTTGTTTTCTGTTATGATGTTTGGAGAGAATGACGAAAAAATCATTCGGATTCCCTATGAATAAACCGTGTTTACCAACCAGCTACTTCTGACTCTCCGCTTACTTAGTTAATTTAATTATTTTTGTTGAATAATTTTGTTAATATTTATAGATGGGCTTGTGATGTAAGAAAGATATTTGCTACTCTTGATGGGGTCTAGACTCCATCTGATGATATTTATCCACCAAGATCTCTGAGGCCCTTTTGTTGTTTACTCTTTTTATTCATTATGTTAATCTTGTAATTGTTTTAGTTTTGATATGCTAGTTCGGATTTTGACATTGTTAGAATTGGAAACAGGTGATGCTCAAGATAACCAAGGCCGGAGGACTCCAGTTAAATAAGCTGTTGTAGATATGTAAATGTAATTTAAAATGCCTTGTAGATAGCTTTATGTAAGCATTATGCTGGTACTAATGTAATTGTGCTGTGTTTATAGCCCTTTGTAATTAATGCTGCTACTAGCAATAATCATTACAGTTTTGCTTAATATGAAATTTCCAAGAAGTCCTTCAGCTGTTGTTTACATTTTTATTTTCATTTTTACAATTTCCAAGGAAATAATGACAATTTTATCATACTTTTTCCCCCTTAATTACTAAATTAACAGTTTTTGAGTAGATGGCCAAAAATACCTCCTAAAGGCAATCTCAAATGCGTAATACAACATATCCTTCTATGTCCTCTATTCAGAATCCAAGTGGGCGATAAACTTCGATAAGTTGGTGGTGGTAATTAGAGATGTATGCATATGGTTATATATATGCATATATATGTCTGTGTTTGATGTTGACGAAAATAACAATAGATAGGAGAGAAAATGAAAAAGTAGAAGCTGGAATTGTTAGAAGGGGAGAAACCTGGGAGGAGAGAATTGTGGTGATGGTATCTTGTATATATTATCCGGTTTTGTTTATATTGCGTAATAAATTGATATACCCATGTAAGGAATGCGTAAAAAAGTATTATATTCCTTCTGTTCTTATTTATTAGTCCATTTTGAGGAAAAAAAATTGTCCTCAAATAGTTCTCTTTTCATATTTCAATGCATGTTTTTCAAGTTTTTTCAAAATTACCCCTATACTTCTATTTCCATTGTTTGACTTTGTTATTAATTATACTTTCAAAAGTTATTATATAATGCAATAAGTAGGGGCAACTATGGAAACAAAATATAACATTAAATATTTTCTTAAGATGCGTTTTTTTTTTTCAAAATGGACTACTAATTAGGAACGTATAAATGGTTGACCAATGCATAAATGATATTACTCTTTTTGAAATGCGTAATCACATGTTTAAATATGGGTATTCATGTTTGTCTTGTGGTAAAAAATGTTATTTTTGGCCTTTATCCATTTGCAAGTCTTTACCTGAGTTCTTAACCTTTTTTAGTTTTTTTTCCCCATCCGATATATAATTATCAGTTTTTCTATTGTGTGATCAAAGACATATCACAAGAGTTTAGTAATGGGTGTCTGCATAAAAATCTTAATCAATTCATTAAAAATTAGTTGTTAAAATGTCCTTAGCCACACACTAATAACTAGAGTAAGTCCAAGTTATTCTATGTAGTCATATAAGTTATTACTTCCTCGGTCTCAAATTATATGTTCGTTTTCTAAAAAACACACGTATTAAGATAAAGATTAGTTCAATAATATTTTTCAACTAATACTCTTAATTAATAAATTGGAAAATGAGAATAGTGTTAAGTTTGAAAAAAGTCAAATTTTAGATACAATAAATGTAGGGATAGTTTTGGAAAATCACCTTAAATTTGATTTGAAAAAAGAAAAGGGACATGTAAATTAGGAAAAAATCATTTTTGAAAGGGGACATGTATTTTGGGATGGAGGGAGTAATTCTTAGAAAGATATTCTATGTAGTTGATACGGGCTGAAAATAAGCCCTAAAGACGCATTTAATTATTTTTATATTAATTTCGTAATTAATATTGAGGGTAACAAACAGCTCGGCAAATAAGAGTCAAACAAGGATATTACTCTTGTCTGCCTTATCCTCCAAGATATCCATCTCAACATGGAAACTGATTCTTATATGGAAGGAAACTAGAACCTTCTTCTAGGCGATGACTTGCCCACCAAGTCACCTAACCCTACTACGATTCTAGGGCTTCTCAGCCTATATAAAGGGCCTGATCCCTCATTCTCAGAACTACGTTTTTGGTTTGATTCTCAATACGAGATACGTAGGCACTCTGTGAGGACCGATTAGTCTCGAACACGGAAACAACCATTAAAGCTCGAAGCTCCCAAACCCTAGCATTAATTATAAATTCGTGACCTAGATTTTAATCCACAACATTTGGCACCGTCTGTGGGAAGAAGACATCAACCATGGTGACCACACGAAGAACATCACCAACCTCTACTAAGGCCTTGCCTCTAAGCTCTGCTCCGCCTGTCACTGAGCAAGTACCCCCAACTACAGGGACGATCACTCAAACTCAAGTTTCTCAACCTCCAGGGACGAATCCCCATGCTGAGAGAACATTACCTATGGTCATCTACCCAGGTCAAGGAACCAGCTCTCTCCAAACGATGGTTTCTCCTCTAGTTGATCCCAATCGCCCGTTACCACCGGGGGTACATATCCATACTACGGATCTCCCCATGAATACCAACCCGATGTATGGTCTGCCTAACTACCCTCCAACTACTCAAGGTCCTGGACCAAGTGGCCACGCCTTGCAGATCCGAGATCGAGAGTACTATGACTACTCCGGCCCTATACTGATGATTCATCGTCTGATGAGGATGATCGTGATGAAGCCCCGAGGAGGCGACGTGCTAGTAGAGAACCTAGAAGGAGAACACAAACTATCCATGACGGACCCCCTCTGACAGCTGCTGAGAGAATCAAGGCTCGTGAGGCCGAGATTTTCGTATTTCAAAGAAGTTTAAGATGCCAACAATTGAGGCTTATGATGGAACGGGTGATCCCGCAAACCACGTTTAGACATTCTCAAACGCACTACTGTTGCAACCTGCAAGTGACGCCTTGAAGTGCAGGGCTTTCCCTCAAACTCTATCGGGCATGGCTCAAAGATGGTATAGCCGGTTGCCTGCAAACTCAATTGGCTCTTTCAAGGAGTTAAGTGCTGCCTTTGTTAGTCAGTTTATTAGCGGGAAAGTTCATGAGAAAAGCTTCGCATCTCTTATGTATGTGGTGCAGGGGAAGAATGAGAATCTGAGAGACTACCTTAAGAGGTTCACTAAGGAGACGTTAAACATCACTGATTTGGAGAATAAGGTGGCGATGGTAGCCCTGGAGCATGGCACCACCGACTTATACTTTAAAAGGTCATTGGCAAAGCATCCTCCCGAGAATATGACTGAGCTCCAGCGAAGGGCTGACATGTATATCAAGGCTGAGGATAATATAAAGAAGGAGGTCACAGTAAGCAATGGTCGAGGTAACAATGATACAAAGAAGCGAAAGCAAGAGCAGGAGTACGATGTTAGGGACAAGTATCCCCGAACTAGCAAGGACTCTGATTCACCACCAAAAAAGAATTCGGGACCAAGATTTTCTGATTATGCAAGATTAAACACACCCAGGAGTCAAATCTTGTTAGAGATTGAGAAGGATAAGGACTTTCGATGGCCGAAGCCACTCAGGGGGGATCCCGCTAAGAGGAACAAGGATCAATACTGTAGGTTCCACCGAGATGTAGGACATGATACGGATGATTGTAGACAGTTGAAGGACGAGATTGAGTTCCTGATTCGCAAAGGAAAACTGAATAAATTCACTAAGGGTGAAGATCGTGGAACCCAAAGAAGGGATTACGACAGGAAAGACAATGATAGAAGGGATAATGATCGTGATCGTAACACACAGCCCCGAGGGCCAGTTATCAATATGATTTGGGGAGGCCCGATAGCGGCCGGTACAACTCGAAACTCTCGAAAGGCGTATGCCAGGGAGGTGATGCACATCGTGGGAGAGGCCCCGAAGCGTGCTAGAACTGAAATCGCAATCGGCTTTGATGATTCTGATCTTGAAGGGGTGAAGTTCCCCCATGACGACCCGTTGGTCATAACCCCTGTGATTGGGAACTCGGAAGTGAAGCGAGTCTTGATAGACAATGGAGCTTCTGTTGATATTTTCTTTCATGATGCATTCGTGAAAATGGGATATACTGACTCTCAGTTGACCCCGACCAACATGCCCATCTATGGGTTTAATGGAGTTGAGTCCAAGGTTGAAGGGACTATTCAATTGCCCATGACAATCGGGCAAGAACCTAAGGAGGCTACTCAGATGTTGAATTTTCTGGTAATTAAGGCGGCCTCAACTTATAACGTAATCCTGGGAAGGACTGGACTTCATGCGTTTAAGGCTGTTGCCTCAACTTACAAAATGAAGATTAAGTTTCCAACTCGGAATGGTGTTGGGGAACAAAAAGGAGACCAGAAGATGGCAAGAAGTTGTTATATATCTGCTTTAAGAGCTGATGGAGTCGGGGGGCAGGTACTCCCAATTGAAGACATGGATGTCCATGGTGATGATGAACACCGTGGGAAGCAAGCAGAGGATTTGGTCCCTATACCCCTAGAGCTTGGCGACCCTGAGAAAGTTACTTATGTAGGAGCTTCGCTGAAGGAACCCTTGAAGGGCAAGCTAACGACCTTCTTACAAGAAAACAGTGATGTGTTTGCTTGGACTGCGGCTGATATGCCAAGGATTGATCCCCAACTCATAACTCACAAGTTGAATGTTGATCCTGAACGGAAAACGATAAAACAGAAAAAGAGGAATTTTGCTCCCGAAAGGCAAGAGGCCATCAAGCAAGAAGTTGACAAGCTCCTAGAGGCTGGGTTTATTGAAGAAATTCAGTTTCTCGAATGGTTAGCTAACCCTGTGATGGTCAAGAAGGCAAATGGGAAGTGGAGGATGTATATGGACTTCACTGATTTGAATGATGCATGTCCGAAGGATTGTTTTCCCCTGCCAAGGATAAACATGTTGATAGATGCCACAGCTGGACATGAGATGTTGAGCTTCATGGACGGGTTCAGCGGCTACAATCAGATTAAGATGCACAAGGATGACATCCCAAAGGTATCTTTCATAACTGACTTTGGTGTTTTCTGCTATCTTGTTATGGCATTTGGTCTAAAGAATGCAGGCGCTACTTACCAACGATTGGTGAATAAGATATTCGCCCATCTGATTGGATTCCATGGAGGTCTATGTGGATGACATATTAGTCAAGAGCCTATCCAAGGCTGATCATATCAAGCACCTCAGAGAGGCATTCGAAGTGCTAAGGCACCACAAGATGATGTTAAATCCAGCCAAGTGTGCTTTTGGTGTTGGATCAGGAAAATTTTTGGGATTGATGGTTTCGAAGAGAGGCATAGAGGCCAAACCTGATAAGATCAAGGCGATCTTGGACATGGAACCACCCCGCTCCATACGGGATGTATAGAAGCTAACTGGCCGAGTTGCGACCCTAGGGAGATTCATCTCCAAGTCTGGTGACAAGTGTTTGCCTTTCTTTCAGGCATTAAAGAAAGTAAAGAATTTTGAGTGGACTACAGAGAGCCAAGAAGCCTTTGAGCAGCTGAAGAAGTACATGGCTGAAGCCCCGTTGTTGGTGAAACCAAGCCCTGAGGAGACTCTTTACCTATACCTGGCGGTATCTGAACAAGCATTGAGTGCTGTCCTTGTTCGAGAAGAGAAAAAGATTCAAAAACTTATCTATTATGTGAGCAAGGTTTTGCATGGGGCTGAGTTGAATTACTCAACCATAGAGAAGTTTGCATTGGCATTGATAATGGCCTCGAGGAAGCTACGACCGTACTTCCAGGCACACAAAGTTGAAGTCCTGACGGACCAGCAGCTGAGGAACATATTGCATAACCCGAAGGCCAGTGGAAGGCTAATCAAGTGGGCTATAAAGCTTGGAGAATTTGACATCAAGTATAAGCCTCGGACAGCCATCAAGGCTCAGGCATTGGCTGACTTCGTGATTGAATGCACCATTAACAACCAAGAATTCGGGGGGCAAGAGATAATGTTTACCCCTGACAAAGAAGAAGAACTTGTACCTGATCTGAAGGAATACCGGGTGCTCTATTTTGATGGAGCATCAAAAACAAAATCGAGTGGTGCAGGTTTGGTTTTGAAAAGCCCCGATGGGTTCACAGTTGAGTATGCTTTGAAGTTGGACTTTCCTACTACCAACAATGAAGCTGAGTATGAGGCATTGATAGCCGGGTTAGGCTTGGCTAGAATCATGAGGGTCAAGAACCTTAAAGTTTGTGGAGACTCAAGGCTTGTAGTATCGCAAGTGAATGGTGAGTTTGATGCCAAAGATGAAACTATAGCGAAATATCTGAGAGTTGTGAAAGCTGTTATGACTCAGTTTGATGAGTGCTATGTGGAGCATATTCCGAGGGAAGAGAACATTAAGGCCGATGCCCTGTCCAAGTTCGCTTCTTCTGAAATTGAGAACTATGCATGGAGTGTTTACTTACAGGTCTTGAAGGCCCCGACCATCAACTCTAAGTTTGTGGCACCAATTTATGTAGGAAGCTGCTGGATGGATCCTATCAAAGCTCACCTAGAAACCGGATGGCTCCCTGACAATGCCTTGGAGGCACGAAAGCTGTCATTGAGAGCATTGAGATATGCCTTGATCGAAGGCATCCTTTACAAGAGATCGTTTGTCAACCCATATTTGAAGTGTTTGAGGCGCCAAGAGGCTAAGGAAGCGTTGGAAGAAGTTCATGAAGGGATCTGCGGGCAACACTTGGGGTAAAGCCTTAGCCCATAAGATCACTCGTCTGGGATTCTATTGGCCAGAGATGTTGGCCGATGCGCAGAATTATGTCAAGAGGTGTGACAGATGTCAAAAGCACGCCCCAATTGTAAGGCAGCCGCCTGAGATGTTAACGTCAGTTAACTCTCCCATCCCGTTCGCAATGTGGGGGATGGACATACTTGATCCTTTTCCTATGGCTTCAGCACAAAGAAAGTTTTTGATAGTGGCCATCGACTACTTCACCAAGTGGATTGAGGCTAAACCTCTAGCCAAGATAACCACCAAGCAAGTTGCCCAGTTCTTTTGGGAGAACATCATTTGCAGGTACGGAATTCCACGAATCCTTGTGACAGATAATGGGACACAGTTCAACAATGAAGAGTTTAAGAAGTACTGCGAGGAAAATGCTATTGAGCTTCGTTTTACTTCAGTAGCACATCCGCAAGCTAATGGACAGGCAGAAGTGGCTAATCGAATTATCCTTGATGGACTAAAGAAGAGAGTTGAACGCTCAAGGAACACTTGGGTGGATGAGTTACTGTCTATACTCTGGGCATATCGCACCACTTGTAAGGTAACAACTGGAGCAACCCCATTTTTGCTGGCTTACGGAGCCGAGGTAGTTGTGCCCTTGGAGATCATGCATGCATCACCTCGAGTTGAGGCATACGAACAAAAGACCAATGAAGAAGGCATGAGGCTCGCCCTTGATCTAATTGATGAGGTCAGGGACGAGGCAAACGCCAAGAATGTGGAGCATCAGAAGAAGGCATCCTTTTATTACAACCATAGGGTTAAGGAAAGGTTCTTCCAGCAAGGTGACTTGGTTCTTAGGAAGATAGAGGCTTCAGGAGTTGGACAAAGAGGAAAGCTGGCCCCTAATTGGGAAGGAGCCTATCGGGTAAAGAAGACACTGGGACGAGGATCCTATAAGTTGGAGACCTTGGACGGGAATGAGGTGCCCTGTACTTGGCATGCTTTGAACCTCAAGATTTATTATGTTTAAGTTGTCCTTGCAAGGATGTAGCTTTTTATCTATCTGTTAGGAAAGATAGAAATAAGGTTCAATAAAAGCATTTCAGGGCTTACTGCCCCGAGTAGGACAGTAGTATTGCGTATGTAAGGGTCGAGCCCATTTTTTCGAACTATTAATGCAAGTTGTTTTCTATTCTATGATTCTCTCATTCTAATTATGTACCGAGCACAAGATAAGTGTAAGTCTAAGATGACCGAGTACCGGAAATAAATGAGCACACGAGTAAACGAAAACAAAGGCATAAATAGAAGTGCCCCGAAGGGCTAAGTTAAAAGTTATTACAGACCCGAATTAAGTTAAGTCCCGAAGGACCTTGATTGAAAGATAAAAAGATAAAGCCATAAGTGGCTAGTAAGGCCCTGCAAGGCCATGAAACAGCTCCAACTACTCCTCCTCAGACTCTGCCACAGCTTCCACTTCACCTTCACCATTACCAGAGCCATCCTCACTAGAGCCATCATCCTCCTCATCATCTTCATCATCATCATCATCATCATCATTCTCCTCTTCAGCCACCACCCTTGGTCGTATTTCCTCGGACTCGGAAGAGGAAGTAGAAGACTCTTTGGCAGTATCCTTGCAAAGCCTTTTCTTCCCCGGGATTGGCTACCGGACCTTTGCCACTTGCCTTTCGGGCATAGGCTGTTTCCCCCAAAAGTTCAGCTGTTTTCCCTGAGAGCTCGATGAAGATGAGTCATGCTGAACAGCTTGGGCGCCCCCTTTTGAGCCAGAGCCAGAACGACGATGACTTCCCCTGGAGCCAGAACCCGATGCTTGAGCCACTATATTGACTCCCGAGCCTGAAGCAACATGACCATAAGGGCTAGGGAAGTTCCTTGGATCAACTACGGACGGATGCTTCTTGCTCACGGCATTGACGGCTTGGTTCCAGCCAACAGACATGATACCCAGGCGTACTTCGTCATCATGCTGGTCTATAAGCTGAAGGAAGTCTTCAGACTCCTGATAAGCTTTCACCACCAACTTGTAGTCAGCCGCCTTCTTCTTGTACAAGGAGTCATACTGCCTCTGTAGAGAATGTGCATTAGCTTCAGCACGGATAGCCCTGGACTCTAAGTCTTGGCACTTTTCGTCAAATGTCTCTTTTTCTTTCTTTAAGGCCACGTTCTCATCTCGGTATGCTCGGCCTTGACGGATGCTAGCTTGGAAATAAGCATTGGCCTGTAACAAGGAGTTAGTGAGATATTTGCAAGTGACAAGCAAATGAAGGCATTATGTTCGAAAAGGAGTGTGATAGCCCCAAATCCGGGGTCATAAATCTGGGCCATCACGGACCAATTTCCATTCAATATCAATATCTCTTAGGTCTTTTTTTTTACAATTAATACTTAGGCAGTTGACCCCACAATAATAAACACACACACACACCAGTCATATGCTCAGAGAACAACATTCATCACAATAGAAGTTTAGAATTTAACAGTTATTACAAACCCAGAATCATTCTTAAGTACATTGCTGAGTAATACTTCGACATGAAGCATTTCAACAACCAAAAGTTTCTTACATGTTTACACACTTAATTATACATAGAGCTCCCAAAACCCGTCTGCCACTACGCTACCTCGGGAATCGACGCTAGCGCACTCTCAGAAAGTCGCCTTCCCTCTACCCTCTTGCGGGGCGTTCTAGGTAGAATCGGCATACCTAGCTGTATATAGATAAGTAGCAAGAGTGAGCTAAAATAGCTCAGCAAGATAATTTCTGTCAACTAACAACAAAGGAAAATAATCATCATATATATTTTAACAACCATTTTTTCAGATATTATGGAAGGAAACTTTATTTCCGTTCAGTACATATACTTTTCAATTATCTTTGTACGAAAAGAAATATATAATATTATAATCTCAGTCTCATTTCTAATATCATATAATAACTGGAAAACAATTATAGACTTTGAGAAAAATGACATTCCTATTTAATAATACATCATCCATTTTCTATTATAAGAAAAGAAAGGTACAACAATATAATATCAATTGCTCTTCTGTATTCAGATAATAATTCATACTTCTTCTCAATATATTATCTCAAGATAACATAAAAATTTGAACCATATCTCTCATTATGATCCTTCCATTTCCTTTTTACACAGAATTTTTTTTTATACCATAATATAAAATCAGTTTCTCTTCCATTTATAACACAATTCCTTCTTTTCATGTCATTTTCTGTTTTCAGTATAAAAAATCTGAAAACCATTTTCCAATTCTTTCCTTTAAAGAAAACGTTGGGGATATTCACTGTTGCCGAATACGTGAGCCACGATGATCAGTCATCCTCCGTACCCGTCCCTTTTTACTACCGGTAGAAGGAGGAAGATACACCACTACATCCCCCTGGAGGAAGGTACACCACTACATCCTCTTTCGACAACTCTTGGGCCGAATTAAAATATTGATTGCTGGACTGTGCCGCACACAGCCTCCTACGCTTTTTGTTGCTATCCCCCTTTTTGTCAAATCGTTATTCCATTTACAAAATATCATTCCACATTTCCATTTTCTTGCTTTCATTTCCATATATCATTTACTCATCTCATTTCCATTCTCGCACATTATTTCTATAAAATATATATAACATAATACTTTGATTATGATCCAGACATCTCTTTTATATTCAATGAAGTCAAATATGTTTTTGTATACACAAAGTATTCCAGTTGTTTTAGAAGTATTAAATAATACTCAATAATATCTATCACAACATTTAGAAAGAATATTTTTAAAACACTATTATAAATCATATAACTCTAGATAACAACTGATATCATTCCTTTATATAACTCTAGATAACAACTGATACCATTCCTTTATATAACTCTAGTCATAAGGCATGTTCACTTCATGCATAAATCATCTCCATATATATCCATATCCATCTCATACTCATATCCATATCCATATTCATATCATACTCATATACCTCTCCTTTTAAGGTCAATAATCAAGGAAGACCTATTCTTAACAATATAGTAGCAACAGCATCATATATATATATATATATATATATATATATATATATATCATGAAATCAAGTTTCTTTGAAGATACATAATTTTCCAAGTAGAGATAGAAAAGATCTTGCCTCGGTTTCGGTATCCTGACGGTATGGCTCGTCCCTCTTCCGGAGTTTCTATAAACACAAAAGGAGCGTCGTTAGAATACCACATCTCTTACTCACTACACTCTTGTATAACATTACCCTTGACACTTTAATATGTGTTTAACGTATCACCATTACCCCAAAGGTTTGAGAACTTAACCATTTATAACTTCAATCGAAGTTTCAGGGGTTTTCACCATTTCCCCTAACGATCAAACTTAACTGTAAAAATTCTCAGAAAATATGGATTTCGAATTTTACCACAAGGTCAACTGGTAACAACTCTTTGACTACCTTACTACAATATCCCAAAGTTTCATAATTTTTAAAAATGTCTAAGTAGGTCTATCATAGCCTCAAAGTTGATACAATTACGGTTTCTCGGTTTTCGAACTACTTTCACTAAAACTGACTTTTCTCCTAAACCGTTCATCAGATTTTAACGCACCTTATATCAAAACGATCTATGAACTAAGATCTATCATTTCATGGTCAATTGGTAACCTAGACATTAGGGTACCGTCCGGATACAGGGGTCCAAAACAGGGCAGATTACATCCTAACAAAAATCGGGCATTATAACGGCTATAATTTCATACTTTCCATAAATCCAACTCCTCCAAATCAATTATCACACACAATAATCATCACCTACACCATGTGGTCTTCATTACCAACCATGGTTACAAGCACCAAACACTTCTATATATCATCTCATCACTTATAAACACACATCTACTCATGATTTATACTTAAAACAAACTTAACTATTAAACTCATCATAATCCATCATAAACTCAAAGTAATACTAAGGGTTCTTGAATTTTATACCTTCCTTGGAGCTTGAACAACACTCAATAAGCCTTGGATAGTCCTTAAATAACCTTAAGGTAGCTTGGATCAACTAAATAAATCATAAAAACAAAGTTAGAAATTCGGATTCACTGGACACCAGTTGAAAGAATCGCAAAAACGAAGGCCTTACCTACGTTTTCTGGATGAGGCTTTTAAAGGAAAGTTGTAGAGCATCTAACCAATTTCCAAACATATAAAGAACACAAAATTATATTGAGAAACGAGGGAGATATGCCCAGTTTACTGAGCTGCTGTCCTGGTTGGCCGAATTGGATGAAATGGGAGGGGAGAGATTTTCTTTGGCTTCTTTGCTAATTCTCATCTCATCTCATCTTAATTCTAGAGTTTTGTAGAATGGTGAGGATAATTACAAGGTGAAATGACTAATTTACCCCTAAATTTTGAGTTAGTGGAAGATGATGTAAGAAATGATGTCATTGAGGAGTATTTAGCAAGCTTGGTTATTAACCTTAAGTAATTACTAATAACCTTGGTAAATACTAATGTGGTAAATATCCTTATTACTTACTAACCTTGGTTACTTGGTTTTCATGCTCACCTAATTGTGGTTCGTTTCGAATATATCTCGTTATCCAGTGGTTTTGAAATCGTTTATAAAATCCAAATTCCCTAAGCATTCTCTTAACTTAAAAATCCCTTGGTTTAACTTAAATTCACTAAGTCCTCAATATATAATTCTTTTAATATTTCTATGTTCCTTAATATCCAATAGAAGCTCTTTGGAAGTCAAAATCCTCAAAAATCCATATTTAGGAATTTCTGAAATCCATCGTCATTTCGAGTCACTTAATTTCAATGTACAACACTAATATGGTTTCTGTTTATTCATTTCCTGTTTCCATTATAGAGTACCTACCTACCACTTCTCTAAATCCCCAAAATTTACTATTCATGTGATCACTGTAGCATTGCTAAAGTTAGGGTTATTACAGTCTTCCCCCCTTAAAAGGATTCCGTCCCGGAATCACGTTGAAAATATCCATAAGTACCTTTGTCATCCACTTCTTCTAACCTCTATACTACTTCCTTTGTCCTTTTCCATTTCGTAATATCTCTATCTTGTTTGCACAGAATACATCAACATAACTTGTCCGCCATTCATTAACATGCCATTTAGCTTATCAATAGTAGTGCTTTCACTATCTTTTCCTTGCAAATCTCCTCATGTATTCAGTCATTCTATATTATCTCATTTCTCCTTCCTCTTTCGACTAAGGGTATCAGCCACCACATTGGCCTCCCCTGAATGGTAGTGTATCTCACTATGGTTTGCCTATAATTTGATCTCTATCATGACATAAATATTAACACCTCCAACATTTTTATATATCATCTCTGTAAAATTTTCCAGAAAATAAGCTATAATAATATTTCTTGAAACAATTGTAAGAAAATATCAATTATAATATATATTTCCTGTTCGTACTTACACGAGCAGATACTTTCCTTTCATTCTAAGAATTTTCTTTGCACTTTCACCATTATTCCCAAATCTCCTTTTTATAGAGTTCTCTGACTCTTAACCGATATTGATTTGGATGACACGAGAATAGCTCACCTTCTTATATCACCCTAGTTTACTTCCTCACAGATAGATTATTCTTATCTATATTATCAACCCATTTACACCATTTATTGACTTAGTCGATCCCTAACCAAACATTTACACTTAAGAGGTTAAATTAGAGCGTATCTGCAATTTCGTCCGGATACTTTATCTCATATGTCTATTGTTCACTATACGCTCTTTACATCTTGCTGATCCACCTTAGTTCTTTCATGATATACTATCTATTCAACCTCTGTAATTTCCCTTTATTATTCTCATCAAAATCTTTACCTCAAGTTTTACTCATTCACACCTTTTGGA
This sequence comes from Kitagawia praeruptora, assembly GCA_037693485.1. Lineage (NCBI taxonomy): Eukaryota > Viridiplantae > Streptophyta > Magnoliopsida > Apiales > Apiaceae > Kitagawia > Kitagawia praeruptora. The sequence goes on along the minus strand of CM075352.1, from coordinate 105,562,554 downwards.
TTAATCCTTTGAATAATTAACATCTTTAACCTCCCTCTGTTACTTAGGGTATTAGTCACAATATTGGCCTTCCCCCACTAATAGTTATTGCACCTCGAAATCCTTCATTAATTATCCCCACTTCCTTTGTTTATCCTTATTCTGACTCTATCCTCAAAATACACCTTACTCTCAATAGTAAATCTCAATTATACCTTAAAATTCCTCATATTCGTTTCTCTTACTAATCATCAAATATACCCATTTCTTCTCACGAAATTCTTTTTTTCTCTTATATTGAAACGCTTCTAGCTCTAATCATTTCTTAACGAAATTCCCCTTGGAATCTCTAGTTTCCTTGTATAATCACATATGCTCTAAACCTTGCTTCCATTATCTCATCCATTACTGATATCTTCTATATTCGAAACAATTTATAGAATTTAAGAAACTTTGATTTGAAACGAACCCAGAAACAAGCAAAGGTCCCACAACAATTTATAAGATTAAGAGTTTTAATTAGCTCTTATTCGAAACAAAAGAATATTTGGGAAATCAATATGATGGAAGAACCCGTACGTCACACAAGTGAAGGCGTCCCCTCCGACTTTCTATCACACAGATAGATCGTCCTTGCGTATACATATAGGGTTGTTCCTCTTAGTTGGAGTAAGAATTATAGAGGGAAATTTAAATCACGATGATAAATACCATCTTCCGAAAATAAATCTTAGAGGAATATTTTGACTAAGATAGATAAAATACAATTTTGAAACACATTTCAAGGGTACCAAAAAGTTTTGAAAAGATACAGGCACTTAATAAATAAGCGGTGCCAGTTCAAACCTGGAATTACCCATCAGTTGAGGAAAATTTGAAACTCAATAACATAATTTAGCAGGGCTTTAGAAAATTTGAGAATAGGTACCGTTAATAGCTTCTGCCCAATTGAAAATCCCAATAATGGAAGGTTTTCCTCAAATACCATTTATATCTTAGACTGCGTACTTTCCAAAATTTCTCAAATTTGGCATTCACCATTTATCCTTATCCTATCGTCTGATATTCCCAATTATCGTCATTTACCTAGTCGTGACTTGGCTCAATACTTTCTGCCATTATCCATAATAGATCACAACCTTCTAGTCGATATACTTACGTAATATTGATCGTCTTAGCCTAACACTGCTCCGGTATCAAGGACCCTTCAAACTATACTTTATATTTGTATATTCTAACATATCCCGTATACTCACGAGATTCTCTAACGTACACTTCCCGATACCTCAAATATTCCCTTTCTCATATCGATCCCGTGTGCTACATAAACTTAACACTTTTGGCATAATAACCTTTTCATTTAAGTCAATCTCAGAATGTCTCAGTCTGTCTTGGTCCTTAATGTATATCTTGGATTTATCGACCAATCCTCAGTTTCACCCTTTCATCTCCACAAACAATCAGTGTCTATTCACCAATCTACTTACACTATTACCTCAAACTCCCTCATTTTCCCTTACATTTGCCCTAGTATTACGTTTAGGCGGCATGATTCTGTACATAACAATATTCTCCATTATTTACCCAAATTTATGGCACAATATACATGATTCCATATTCAATAATTATATCACCGATTAATACTTTATATATATATCCCTAGCCACTCACGAACATAACTCGACTCACCCATTTCCTTTCCCTATAATAAAACATAAACCTTTATTAGTAATAATCTATAAAATTATAATCACTACTTAGAATAAATGCTACATTCGATATACCACCCTTGAACTCGATGGGAGTTCCCAATTTATATTATTACTGATATATTTATTATTATCACTCTTGTTCCTGAGCAATATGACTCTAAGCTCTGATACCAAACTGTGATAGCCCCAAATCCGGGGTCATAAATCTGGGCCATCACGGACCAATTTCCATTCAATATCAATATCTCTTAGGTCTTTTTTTTTTACAATTAATACTTAGGCAGTTGACCCCACAATAATAAACACACACACACCAGTCATATGCTCAGAGAACAACATTCATCACAATAGAAGTTTAGAATTTAACAGTTATTACAAACCCATAATCATTCTTAAGTACATTGCTGAATAATACTTCGACATGAAGCATTTCAACAACCAAAAGTTTCTTACATGTTTACACACTTAATTATACATAGAGCTCCCAAAACCCGTCTGCCACTACGCTACCTCAGGAATCGACGCTAGCGCACTCTCAGAAAGTCGCCTTCCCTCTACCCTCTTGCGGGGCGTTCTGGGTAGAATCGGCATACCTAACTGTATATAGATAAGTAGCAAGAGTGAGCTAAAATAGCTCAGCAAGATAATTTCTGTCAACTAACAACAAAGGAAAATAATCATCATATATATTTTAACAACCATTTTTTCAGATATTATGGAAGGAAACTTTATTTCCGTTCAGTACATATACTTTTCAATTATCTTTGTACGAAAAGAAATATATAATATTATAATCTCAGTCTCATTTCTAATATCATATAATAACTGGAAAACAATTATAGACTTTGAGAAAAATGACATTCCTATTTAATAATACATCATCCATTTTCTATTATAAGAAAAGAAAGGTACAACAATATAATATCAATTGTTCTTCTGTATTCAGATAATAATTCATACTTCTTCTCAATATATTATCTCAAGATAACATAAAAATTTGAACCATATCTCTCATTATGATCCTTCCATTTCCTTTTTACACAGAAATTTTTTTTATACCATAATATAAAATCAGTTTCTCTTCCATTTATAACACAATTCCTTCTTTTCATGTCATTTTCTGTTTTCAGTATAAAAAATCTGAAAACCATTTTCCAATTCTTTCCTTTAAAGAAAACGTTGGGGATATTCACTGTTGCCGAATACGTGAGCCACGATGATTAGTCGTCCTCCGTACCCGTCCCTTTTTACTACCGGTAGAAGGAGGAAGGTACACCACTACATCCCCCTGGAGGAAGGTACACCACTACATCCTCTTTCGGCAACTCTTGGGCCGAATTAAAATATTGATTGCTGGACTGTGCCGCACACAGCCTCCTACGCTTTTTGTTGCTATCCCCCTTTTTGTCAAATCGTTATTCCATTTACAAAATATCATTCCACATTTCCATTTTCTTGCTTTCATTTCCATATATCATTTACTCATCTCATTTCCATTCTCGCACATTATTTCTATAAAATATATATAACATAATACTTTGATTATGATCCAGACATCTCTTTTATATTCAATGAAGTCAAATATGTTTTTGTATACACAAAGTATTCCAGTTGTTTTAGAAGTATTAAATAATACTCAATAATATCTATCACAACATTTAGAAAGAATATTTTTAAAACACTATTATAAATCATATAACTCTAGATAACAACTGATATCATTCCTTTATATAACTCTAGATAACAACTGATATCATTCCTTTATATAACTCTAGTCATAAGGCATGTTCACTTCATGCATAAATCATCTCCATATATATCCATATCCATCTCATACTCATATCCATATCCATATTCATATCATACTCATATACCTCTCCTTTTAAGGTCAATAATCAAGGAAGACCTATTCTTAACAATATAGTAGCAACAGCATCACACACACACACACACACACACATATATATATATATATATATATATATCATGAAATCAAGTTTCTTTGAAGATACATAATTTTCCAAGTAGGGATAGAAAAGATCTTGCCTCGGTTTCGGTATCCTGACGGTATGGCTCGTCCCTCTTCCGGAGTTTCTATAAACACAAAAGGACCGTCGTTAGAATACCACATCTCTTACTCACTACACTCTTGTATAACATTACCCTTGACACTTTAATATGTGTTTAACGTATCACCATTACCCCAAAGGTTTGAGAACTTAACCATTTATAACTTCAATCGAAGTTTCAGGGGTTTTCACCATTTCCCCTAACGATCAAACTTAACTGTAAAAATTCTCAGAAAATATGGATTTCGAATTTTACCACAAGGTCAACTGGTAACAACTCTTTGACTACCTTACTACAATATCCCAAAGTTTCATAATTTTTAAAAATGTCTAAGTAGGTCTATCATAGCCTCAAAGTTGATACAATTACGGTTTCTCGGTTTTCGAACTACTTTCACTAAAACTGACTTTTCTCCTAAACCGTTCATCAGATTTTAACGCACCTTATATCAAAACGATCTATGAACTAAGCTCTATCATTTCATGGTCAATTGGTAACCTAGACATTAGGGTACCGTCCGGATACAGGGGTCCAAAACAGGGCAGATTACATCCTAACGAAAATCGGGCATTATAACGGCTATAATTTCATACTTTCCATAAATCCAACTCCTCCAAATCAATTATCACACACAATAATCATCACCTACACCATGTGGTCTTCATTACCAACCATGGTTACAAGCACCAAACACTTCTATATATCATCTCATCACTTATAAACACACATCTACTCATGATTTATACTTAAAACAAACTTAACTATTAAACTCATCATAATCCATCATAAACTCAAAGTAATACTAAGGGTTCTTGAATTTTATACCTTCCTTGGAGCTTGAACAACACTCAATAAGCCTTGGATAGTCCTTAAATAACCTTAAGGTAGCTTGGATCAACTAAATAAATCATAAAAACAAAGTTAGAAATTCGGATTCACTGGACATCAGTTGAAAGAATCGCAAAAACGAAGGCCTTACCTACGTTTTCTGGATGAGGCTTTTAAAGGAAAGTTGTAGAGAATCTAACCAGTTTCCAAACATATAAAGAACACAAAATTCTATTGAGAAACGAGGGAGATATGCCCAGTTTACTGAGCTGCTGTCCTGGTTGGCCGAATTGAATGAAATGGGAGGGGAGAGATTTTCTTTGGCTTCTTTGCTAATTCTCATCTCATCTCATCTTAATTCTAGAGTTTTGTAGAATGGTGAGGATAATTACAAGGTGAAATGACTAATTTACCCCTAAATTTTGAGTTAGTGGAAGATGATGTAAGAAATGATGTCATTGAGGAGTATTTAGCAAGCTTGGTTATTAACCTTAAGTAATTACTAATAACCTTGGTAAATACTAATGTGGTAAATATCCTTATTACTTACTAACCTTGGTTACTTGGTTTTCATGCTCGCCTAATTGTGGTTCGTTTCGAATATATCTCGTTATCCAGTGGTTTTGAAATAGTTTATAAAATCCAAATTCCCTTAGCATTCTCTTAACTTAAAAATCCCTTGGTTTAACTTAAATTCACTAAGTCCTCAATATATAATTCTTTTAATATTTCTATGTTCCTTAATATCCAATAGAAGCTCTTTGGAAGTCAAAATCCTCAAAAATCCATATTTAGGAATTTCTGAAATCCATCGTCATTTCGAGTCACTTAATTTCAATGTACAACACTAATATGGTTTCTGTTTATTCATTTCCTGTTTCCATTATAGAGTACCTACCTACCACTTCTCTAAATCCCCAAAATTTACTATTCATGTGATCACTGTAGCATTGCTAAAGTTAGGGTTATTACAAGGAGAGTTTGAAACCTGATACAGGGCTTGAGCTCCAAGAGTCTCCGCCTCGTCTATCTTGTCCCCGGCAGTCACGGTCAACATGTGAGGAGGAGTAATACTAAACTTGGACCAATCCAAAGCCGATTCTGAGGATCCCAAGATAGAATCTTGTTCGCAAATTCCCCAACTAGGGATGAATGGGGATCTAATTTGCCCGTCAGCATTTCGGGATCTCTTCGAGGAACATCCTGATAGGATTTGTGGGATTTTCTGGCCAGGAGGTGCAGCAGCCGCCTGGGCTTTCTTGATCATCCTTCTTGTCACCGTCGGCTGGTTTTCGGGACGTTTATCTATCTCCTCAGCAGCTGAAAATGCAACAGAAAGGACATTGGAATAAGAACAAACAAAGTTCATAACATGCGATAAAACCCTCAATAGAAAGTAAGCTAAGGCTAGCCTCCACAGGCCTCTTCTCATTCAAGAAGACTTTATAATGAGTTCGACCATCATCCGCTAGTAATCTATCTCGGTTAAGTAGCTCTTCTGGCTCGAGATCACACACGAAGTTCAGACTGTCATTCACTTCCCCGAACTTCGACACAAAGAAATGGCCCCAGTCGCCACCACCCCATTTCAGAATCACGAACTCCTTTTCCCAAGAATGATGGGAATCCGGGAAGGAGAAGGCATTCACAATATGAGGAACATTGGTCCTATGCTGGATACTAACCCATCCCTTTTTAATGTCAGAAGAATTCTTGATTGCAAATATGCTTCGGAACATTGTGGTGGTCGGATCAAAATTTAGATCCCGGCACCTTAGCATAAAGATGAGAATAGCACGCCATGAATTAGGATATAACTGGCAGGGATGAACCTGGATCTCCGCTAGAAGCCTGACAATGAATGGATCAACTGGAAATCTCAAACCTGCTTCAAGGGCACCCTTGTAGACACATAGCTTCTTAGGGTGCCAATTACAGGTTTCGTCGGCCGAGCTAGGAAGGCGAACCTTGACCGAGTCCGGGAAGCCATATAACTTCCTAATTTTATCAACATCTTGATCGTCTAACTTACACGGACTATGGTATGAGACTAATTCAGAACTGTTAGGGAATGCATCCCTCACAGTATTCAACAAGTCTAATAAAGAATGAAATCGAAGATCAACATATGAGGGAGGTTGCAATCTAGTTTTACCTCGAATAGTTCTTGCCATGGTCCTCTTGGACATCGCCTCGGACATAGAGAATGAGGGAGCTGGTGCACGATTGCCATCTGCCATCTTGATCTCGAACTTGGAACTTGAAACTAGAACTTGAAAGCCTTAGAGCTTGAGAGCTTTTAGAGAGAATTTTAGAAGTGAGAAGAAGTGAAGTGAATGAAAATGAAGGCTCCCCAACTCTTTTATAGAATATAGGTGACTTCCTATACCAGGTTGAAACACAGCTCAGTTCACATTTGCAGGTCACCTATCGTTTATACACAAAAAAGATAGGATTCATCTGTTATGTTTGGAAAGAACTGTAACAATTCATACGATTCTAGAAAATAAAAGAGGGATTTAAGCGAAGATATGGCAACGAGCTGTGCCAAAGCACTCGTCTGAGCTTAAGGAGCTAATTACGCTTAATGAAGATAAGTTACTATAGATTAGCTTCGCTAACAAAAAGATTAATTATGCTTTGAAAGAAGGTACTTAACAGCCAAAATCAAGGTCATGATTCAAGAACGAGACTCCAGACATTGCGAAGAAGCTCCGAGAGGCATGACCAGGAGCACCTGGCAGGCGACCAGGACCTCCTGCAAGGCGACCAGGACCTCCTGGCAGCCAACCAGGAGCAGCTGTTAGCCGACCAGGTAGCTCAAGGGAGCTTCAACCGAGCAGCTGTCAACCGACCAGGTAGCTCAAGGGAGCTTCAACCGAGCAGCTATCAGCCGACTAGGTAGCCGACCAGGTAGCTCAAGGGAGCTTCAACCGAGCAGCTGTCAGCCGACCAGGTAGCTCAAGGGAGCTTCAACCGAGCAGCTGTCAGCCGACCAGGTAGCTCAAGGGAGCTTCAACCGAGCAGCTATAAGCCGAGCAGCTGCCATCCGAGTAGCTGCCCAGGTAGCCCGCAGTCGAGCAGCTACCATCCGAGTAGCTGCCCAGGTAGCCCGCAGTCGAGCAGCTATAAGCTGAGTAGCTGTACGAAGAGCCCCAAGGCGCTGATAAGCACCATTTAGTGTTGTTTAGTGCCGGTTAGTGCCGTCTAGCGCCGTTTCGCACCGTTAGTGCCGATAGCACCAATAATGTCGTTAGCACCGATAGTGTCTTCTAGCACCGTTCAGTGTTGTTTAATGCCGGTTGGCGTCACTTAACGTTGTTTAAGTGTCGTTTAAGGCTAGTTAGTGCCGTTAGTGCCGTTTAGTTCCATTTTATGCCGTTCAACGTCGTTTAAACATTGTTTAAACGTCGTTAAGGCTAATTAGTGCCGATTAGCATCGAATTAACATTGTCGTAAACGCGTCGGTCGCTCCACGCTTTGCATAAAGACAATACTCGTGAAACACTAGTGTATAAAGATGAACCCTGACCCAAGTCTCGGAAAAGGCCGTTAGAACTTCAAGGAAAACCTGATCAATTTTCCTAGAAGTTGGGGGGCAAATGATATGGGCTGAAAATAAGCCCTAAAGACGCATTAATGTGGCATTAATTATACCTGGAATGGTCCAAACGTGGGGCCCACCAGATAGGCCCAAACCCTATTTTTATATTAATTTCGTAATTAATATTGATGGTAACAAACAGCTCGGCAAATAAGAGTCAAACAAGGATATTACTCTTGTCTGACTTATCCTCCAAGATATTCATCTCAACATGGAAATTGATTCTTATATGGAAGGAGACTAGAACCTTCTTCTAGGCGATGACTTGCCCACCAAGTCACCTAACCCTACTACGATTCTAGGGCTTCAGCTCAGCCTATATAAAGGGCCTGACCCCTCATTCTCAGAACTACGTTTTTGGCTTGATTCTCAATATGAGATACGTAGGCACTCTGTGAGGACCGATTAGTCTCGAACACGGAAACAACCATTAAAACTCGAAGTTCCCAAACCCTAGCATTAATTATAAATTCGTGACCTAGATTTTAATCCACAACAGTAGTTATATATTTATTTAATAAAATAGTGATATACTACGCTTTAATTATCAACAATAGAGCATGTTTTTTCTTCTTTTTTCATCGCCCCAGCACTATGAAATTAGTCATTTTTAAATTAGTGTATGTAATTATATAACATAATTTTTTTAATATAAATAATTATATTATAAATGTAGAAAACATCATTTTCTAGATTCAAATGTATCAAAATGATCACTCATTAAAAAAGTGACTCATTTTAGTCATTAATTTGAAAACTTGTATCAACATAATTATTAAAAAGTTAAAATTTTGTATCAATTTAGTCATTGGTAAATGATCTCTTTGATACAAATTTTTAAGTTAATGACTAAAATGAGTCACTTTTTTAATGGGTGATCATTTTGATACATTTGAATCTAGAAAATGACGTCTTTGATATTTATCCCTAGTCTTTTATGCTAAAAGACTACGAAATTCAGTATCAAACCATTCACAATTTTTGTAGATTTTTCCTATAATATATCTTGCACCAGTTACCAAATCTCTAGATCACTCATTATTATCTCTTTTCTCTTTCTCCTCTTCATCTTGATCTGATGACATTTAAAATTGAAACAAAATTAGTTAATAATTTATTTTATTATTACTACTTACAAAAATGATTTTAGAGAGTTTATAATAAAAAAAAACACCTAGTTAGTGGATAATGTATCCAATTAACCAAAAAAAATATAAAATAAATTATAAATAATAACTTATTATTTTGTAGTTAAAACTTAACAATAGATATCTTAAAAAACTTTAATTTTCAAACATTACAATATTTATGCATATTATATAATATAAAGTTTTTTGGCAGATAAGAAGCCCGAGTTATTAACATTAGGTATGTAGTAGAAAAAAAAAATTAAAACACATATCACACAATGACATCAATGCAAAGATCATTGGCCTGTCAAAAATCCAATGACTTGTGCATGTGATGTATATACAATTTTCTATCACTTCCCAGGTCTATTGTAAACTTGAGCCATAATTTTACCAAGGGACTAATGCTTGTTCTTTAAAAAAGGCATGGGACCTCGAGGGCTACTGATGCAAGTTATGTAGGACGTCTAGTTGGTGTTGCTATAACATCTATATAAAACATGAAATTTGAACATAATTATGTTTGTGCATCTCACACCAACTACAAAGTAATTATTTTGTACAAATTCCATCATAACAATAAAAGTCAACTAATTAAGAAAGAACATAACTAAATGAAATCAAGTGAACCTAGCTTATAGCACAAGTTATGTAGGACGTCTAGTTGGTGTTACTCTTCAGCAAATATAACATCTATATAAACACGAAATTTGAACATAATTATGTTTGTGCATCTCACACCAACTACAGGGTAATTATTTTGTACAAATTCCATCATAAGAATAAAAGTCAACTAATTAAGAAAGAACATAACTAAATGAAATCAAGTGAACATAGCTTATAGCACAAAAATATAAACCTTAATAAGTTTCATGAACTCCGCGCAATGGGTGTTGACCAGAAGCTTCATAGAAGCACTTGAGTTGGCTAATATACATTACTCTGTTCTTATCTTCATGGCAGACCTAAAAAACCAAGTTCGGGAGCATTTTATAAATCAGTACAAAGTGAGGAAGACATCTCTGCATATCGAGAGTACTTGCAGGTTAGTAATTTTTGGTTCAGCAAGCTGATATTCCAACAGTAGAACTGAAAACATAGTTTAAGCAACTCCATTAGAAAGCTGCTAATGAGAAGGAAAAATACTACATGTGTACAATAAAATTCATCTGAAGCTTCCGAAAAAAAAAATGGTATGCAATGCAAGCAGGATCTCCCATAAATTAATAATAACAGGCTTGTGATACTGAGTATGATATGTCGTATCCATTATGACTTTAAGGTATTATTTATGTAATTCACTATTTAAAAAGAGAAAGTTGGTTTAAATCTGAATTTGTCTATTATGTCATCGATATTAGAAATAAATGAAGTGCAAATTTCTCGAGCTCCTAAAGTTAATTGGAAATCTAGTAAGTACCTTTTTTTGGCATGCCACTACCTGATTAAGATCGTACCTTCTATTCTATGCATTTATAAATATTCAGCAAGAAAATTAAAATATTATAAGGAGCCAAACTTTTAATTTCTCACACCAAGTAAACCTAGCAGTAGTTCAAACTTTTCTTTGTTTTTAAACTTCGATACAGCTAAATTAGGATCTATATAAGCTACAATTTCTGCACCACTCCAATACCCTATTAAGCTTTATTTGTAGCAAAAACATAAGCTATTTAGGCATGGATATTGCTAGAAATGATGTTCTTAATTATGTCCCGTATATTCTTACTTGGTATCTTGAACTACCACTAATTCTAAAAAAACAATATAAGGTCTAACACTCTAATTTATATTTTTGACATTCGTGGGAGAACATCTTGAAGGGATTAGATGGTGTTTATGATTAGGTACCAACTTAGTTTCGGTAAACTTTGCATCCACGTAATAGTGTACTGCACATATATACCATGCCATAAGATTAAAGTTATATTACTCACAAACTAATGATAAAAATACAGAATTAAGCATACATAAGAGTTTTTGTTTTCTTTTAGTTAATCTAACAATTTCTAAATATAACGGAAAAATTAAATGTTAGTGACTAACCCAAACATGTACGTGCAAAAGAGGGCTACATAAAATCTTTATTGTCCGAAGTAGGTGATAATGGTCCAAGTGGGGTTCATTTTTTACCTATTAAATCACTGACACATAAGTTTAAAAGTCAATTTGTCTTAGGACTTATTTGGAGTCATTTCGATTACCAGGAGAGTCACAAAAGATCCACAGGATAATTGAGGCATTCTCTAATGTATTATTGTCAACAACCTTCAAATTTGTTCCAGAATGGAGAGGTTGTTCTCGTGTTTTCCTACTCCCTCATTATGCTCAACACTGATCAACATAACCCTCAGGTGAAGAAAAAGATGACAGAAGATGAGTTTATAAAAAATAATAGAGCAATAAATGGTGGAAAAGATCTTCCAAGAGAGTACTTATCTGAGCTTTTCCATTCCATTGCTTCAAAAGAAATCACATTTTTTGGACAAAATGGTGCGACAATCGAAATGAATCCAAACATTTGGATCCAGCTTATAAACCGGTCAAAAAAAATGAAATCTTTCTTAGTGTGCCATACAGATCGTAGTATGGGAAGAGGTATGTTTGCTGTTATAGCTGGCCCTTCAGTCGCAACACTTTCAGCAATATTTGAACATTCCGAAGAAGAAATGCTACATGAATGTACTAAAGGCCTGTTTTCGATAGCCAGAATTGCTCAATATGGACTTGAAGATACTCTTGATGAGCTCTTGGCTTCATTATGCAAATTTGCTACCCTTTTGAATCCATATGCATCTGCTGATGAAACCTTATATGGCTTCACCAATGATATGAAACCTAGAATGGTAACCCTGGATGTTTTTGCTGTAGCCAACAGTTTCAAGGAATTGATCAGGGGGGCTGGAGGAACATTGTTGATTGTCTTTTAAAACTTAAAAGGCTTAAACTACTTTCCCCAAATGTTGTTGAACCTGATAATCTCATCGAGCCTTCTAATTCTGCTGATGAAGATTCTGAATCACCTGATGCTAAGCAACGACAATGTGCTGGCTTGATAGGCAGGTTCTCATATTTTCTTTCGATGGAAAGCGTTGAAGAATCGTTGAACCTTGGCCTAAGTGAAATTGAACAGAATCAGAAAGTCATCCAACAATGTCAAATTGGATGCATCTTTAATAGTAGTTCAACTTTATCTGATGAAGCAATGCGGGATCTTGGGCGCTCCCTCATTTTTGCTGCTGCGGGCAAAGGCCAAAAGTTTAGTACACCTGTGGAGGAAGAAGAAACTGTTGCATTGTATAAAGACCTGTCTAATTCTACTATTAGACAATAACATAAAATCATGCTATCAAAGCTTTTCATTCAAAAAAAAAACATGTAATCAAACATACAAATAGTGACAGAAGCAAGCAACAAATAACAAAACCATAAATTAATTAGGCATAGAAAAATGGGGTGATAATACAAACTGCAGTCATTGGTGTTTAGCAATCGTAAATTACATAGACTGTCACCTAAGAGATGCAAACACAGGTAAGAAACGCATATACTAATATTCATTGCCCAAAAGGATACCACTTGTCTTGATCTAATACCTTGTCCAATTCACCAGTGAAAATTCCTCTCACGGGCCAATTCACCAGTGAATTAGAAAATTATAGAATTAGTAGAAAATTATAGATTCTAAAAATTTGTAGAATTAAGAAATTAGAAAATACAATGAGTGAATTTAGAAAATATAATTCAAATCAATACCCAATTCATGAAGCACTCAGCATCATATTCATTTACAAACATAGAGTTCTCTATTCACTTTTTACGGGTTAATGTTCTGGTTTCTAGGTAACTCAATTTATAAATTTACAATTTGTTTATAATTACTGAATATTTATATGCTATTTTTTATATTTTTTTTATGAATGGTTTCGTATTGGGTGCCCCTGACGGGGCCCTTTAGAATAGATGAAATATGAGGTGAGACTCATTATAAGAGGGGTCTCATTTGAGCACCGTCTGGGCAACAAAACAACTGATGATATTTCGGCTCTAACAAAAACAGAGCTTGGTCGGCCATGATTAACCAACATTAAGATTAGGAGGGATAAAATTATCTTGAAAAAATTGGAATATAAAAGTCAAAAAAATTAGTGTTGCAAAATGATTAGATATCAATATATCTAAAAAATATAGATGTTCCTAAAATAATTAAATTTAGAATAATTTAGAATAAGTTAATGTGTACAACCTACTTAGGTTCATTGGAACAGTTCTTAGTGTTTTAATCTTTCAAAGTAAAACGATTTTTTTTTTATATTTAGCATAACTATGGTTAGGTTCCAGGATCTTAAACCATAAGTGATACTGTGCAGAAAGGTCTAATGTAACTTCCACTACTGAGAAGTGATTTGGATTTTAAAAGACAAAGTAACAACTGTCAGGAAAAGAATAACACAACTCCCTCTAAATAAAAATTAAGTTTCAGAATTTTGAAAGAAGTACAAACTATGCTTGTAGACTTTTATAATGACATTCAAATAACAGCGTAAAAAAATTATGATCCGAAATTATCAAAGCCTCTTTATTTACCTAATAAACCCGAATTAGGCAATGGTCTTGTAGATGAAGGATATCTATTATCACACGTATGTCTTTTTGATTCTGCAAAAAAAAATTAATTATATCATAATCTTAATTTTTTTTAAAAAAACAGAGCACATAACAGCACCTATATTTTTCCTTAATGACCAGGATCAGATGAAGACGGAGAGATTTGATTACGTAAATTTCGTTTGTGACCTGTAGATGAAGATAAAAAGGTTATTTTGGGTTCTAATTGAAAAATTAGTTATTCAAAAGATAGAATAGAAAATCAACATACACAAATAAAACATCTTGGTTTAGTAAACTAAAATTAAGGAAATGGGAGATGTAATATTCTAAATGAAGTGATTGTACTCTACTTGTTATATAGCTAATGTGATATTGTGATGTGCTAATGCTCAAAGGGGCTGAAGCATGAGTACTGTTAGGTTTCTAGATTTATGCATCAAGACATTATCTAACTAGCCCAGCCAAAAACTTAATCCACCGATTGCTGGCTTAATTGCTTACTTCTGAACAGGTGGAGGTAGTGAAACCAGCCATTGTTGCTTCAGATGTGCAAGAACTCCAAATAAAGATGTCATCAGTACACAGAATATTATACTATCTAGCAAAACTCAAAATTTCCGTAGCCAACACTCTATGTCCATAAGGGAAAATACAATTACTTTTAGTATAATATATATAATATAACCAAGGAAAAAAGCAATATCACCATTCACTGGTAAGCTACCTAGCAACTTTTCAAAAGGTTTATTAGTACCTGATAGGGGTATAGAAGAATGCGACCCATCCATAAATAATTTATTAATCAAACAATTTGTACAGGCCAGGGCCAGACAAGGTGATGCAAAATTTGTACACCAGTCAAACTTTCACAGATTTTGTATGTATTAACTTGTTGGGCTATAATAATATAATAGATAACAAACTAATCGAAAAATGCCAACCAAATTCTTATTCAGTGCCCTTGGGTAAATATTAAAAAAACAAAAAAGTTGAATACTTTTTTTTATGGGTCCTGGTCCCTGACAATCAATTGTCAGGGACCAGTTACATAACAATCAGCTCCCCTACCGTTGGATCAAGATTTCGACGGCCAAGATTAAAACAAAGGACCTATCCTCTATAAATTTTCGCGGAACGTCAAATGCCAAAATCCCCCTCTGCGTAAAATAATCGCGGATAAACATGTGTGACAGGACCTTTAGAGAAACACCCAAAATCTCACACGCATACACACACCAGAACCCTAATTACAAACAAATCTAAATTCCTAATGTCTTCTTTTCAAACCCCAATTGAATCATCTTGATCAATCAACCAATCACAAGCCCTAGAATCCACTCAAACCCCAATTCAAGAACCAATAAAAACTACAACCCCAGATCAAGAAATCCAAAAAAAGCCCACAAATTGATTCCACTTTAGCCCCAAGAAAATCAAGAACGAGAAGAAGAAGAAGAGAAAGGTGAATGTGGTTTTGCTTGTTTATGAAAGGGGGTGGTTGTAAAGATAGTTTCGCTGACGCTGAAGCTGTTGAACAATCGGAGAAAGAAAAGGAGAAAGTGGAGGGCGAATAGTGGAAGAAAGTGGAGAAAGCTGAAGCTGTTTATCCGCGATTATTTTACGCGGAGAGGGATTTTGGTTATTTGATGCTCCGCGCAAATTTATAGAGGATAGGTAGTGTATCCGCGGAAAATTATAGCGGATAGGTAAAAAAAATATTTTAATCTTGGCCATCGTAATATTGATCCAACGGTAGGGGAGCTAATTGTTATATAACTGGTCCCTGACAATCGATTATCAGGGACCAGGACCCTTTTTTATAATAGATTGTCGGGTAAATAGAACTATATCAAGGCATCAACAACATTGTCACACTAAAGGCTGGTAGCTACACTCGAACATTTTTTAAAATCATATTTAAGGCTGAAGGTCACTTCTTGTGCTTTAACTAAGACTCTACCACAATGGCACATTGCAATTTTACACCAATTGTTTACACAAATGTCGGTGGTCATTATTATCAAGGTAGAATTAGACAGGTCAGCGGTCTCTGTTAAAGAATCTGGGCAGCTGGCTTGGGAAGATTACGATTGGCAGGAACCAAGCCTTACAGGTTAGAGAGATTGACACTATGTCATTGATTATTGAAAAATCATATTTAAGGCTGAAGGCATAAGTGACTATATACAATTAATTAAAAACAGAGTAACGGACACTAATCCAACTCAACCAAAATCCTTATTCTGATTACTCATTATTCTAAACAATTCAATACACTACAACATACACCATACCAAAATAAACAATACTCTTCATACAAATACACATACTATACACCAATAAATATACACAGCACTATATACAGAGTAGTATGGACACTCTAGTAATAGGTTAACTAATAAAAAAATATCACTTAGAGGACATATAATTCATACCTGAGATGCTAAAAACAAACTGTGAAAAAAAGGAGTTGTAATTGATGGAATCTAAAAGGAAGTTGTAATTGATTGTATAAGCAGATATCGTGAAAGTCTGTATCCTTCATGATGATCTTTGTCTGTAAATTAGTGTATACCATTTGCCTTGTGTCGTCAGCTAAATATTAGAATAATATTTGATATGGTTGTTTTTGGGTGTGTTAACTGATTGATGAATGAAAATCGGGTTAAAATGGGTTGAATTGTGGATATTCATTACTCGATTAAATAATAAAAATACTAAAAAAAAACATATTTAATATATGTTGCGTAATATGAATTTGAAAGGGTAATTGGTGTAATTTGGTTAAATCCTTCACTAAGCATCATTAAAAATATATTGATATTGATAAGGAATCACTATCACATTGTTGAAGTGTTATTTTACACTATATTTCTTATATTTAAATTTAGGACATCATATAAGGAACTTGCTCTAAGAGCAACTCCAACGCTCTCACCTGTTAGCCAAAAAAGTGAGGTGGCATAACTTTATACCTAACGGCTTCAAAAAACTGGTCTCCAACGGCAACAACTGTTAGCTATATTTTTAGTTAATGTAAAAGAGATCTTCTATATTTGTTGAATGGCAAAGCACCTGTAAGCTATAATATTATGTTTTAGACTTTAATTTTCTTTTTTTTAAGGATAAAATAAATTTTAAAAATTAAAAATATATATAGTATTTTTGAATTATAGTATTATCCATTACAAATGAGTATTTAGATGGGTGTGTTATTTGTATCGTGTTTAGTTCTCAATCAGGGGTAAAAAAAATTCCTAACCCGACATGTTTATACGCACTATTTACATCATTTTGATTTATCTATAAAAAAAATTATATTTTGTTGAGAAAATAATTTATATGTTATTTTTTGCTAACAAAATATGAAGTTTTTATTTTTAAAATATTTTTAAAAAATTGGGAATGAAATTAAATTTAAAAAAATGTACAATTTGTATTATAAAATAAAATTACTTTAATTAATTAAATAACATATATCCTTGTATATATAAAACCTTTATTTGATTAAATTTGACAATAGTAAAATAACATATTTATAAATAATTAAATATTTTAATTAATTAAATAACATATATATTAATGTAAAAAGTTTATTTGATTGAATTTGACAATAGTAAAATTACATATTTTCAAATAATAAAATATTTAAATTAATTAAATAACATATATATTAATGTAAAAAATTTATTAAGTAACAGATATTTAAATATAGCTAACATTTATAGCTATCACCGCTGGAAAACACAAGTTTAAAGATTCAGCAAATTTAACATAATTATCTATTTTTTCCATTTTAACTAACAATTATAACTATCTCCCTTGGGGATGCTATAAGGAATGGGAAAGAGAAATGAATAACCAACATTGGCCCCGGTGGAATTGTTCTGTGTTGTACTCCCACACATAAAGGGCCCGTTTGGTAAATCTTATTTTTCAGAAATAAGTTACTTATTCTGGAAAAAAGTTAGGAAATATGTACTTTTTTCTGAAATAAGTAACTTATTTTTGCAAGATAACGAATATTAAACTCCCGATACACATTTTTCTCTAAAAAAAATTATGTAAATACGAAATTTTTTCCAAAATAAGTAACTTATAAATTGTTTGGCAGATTTGCCAAATACCCTCAAAGTGGGTGGGGAAATCTGCTTTTCGTGAATGTTTGTTGTCAATGAAATTTAAACCTGTGCTGGGATTTGCTAAATAATATGAACTATTTGCAATTTTTGTCATCTGATTTAAATTCAAATTAAGGACTATAAAAAAAAAAAAAGAAACGACGTAGAAGATGCAAATCTCTTTCTATATATAATAGAGCAACAAGGGGATATATAATAGAGCAACAAGGGGATA
This sequence comes from Kitagawia praeruptora, assembly GCA_037693485.1. Taxonomy (NCBI): domain Eukaryota; kingdom Viridiplantae; phylum Streptophyta; class Magnoliopsida; order Apiales; family Apiaceae; genus Kitagawia; species Kitagawia praeruptora. Next base: position 105,544,264 of record CM075352.1, on the reverse strand, counting down.
ATTGTGAGCCAATAAACCCTTTGTGAAATTACAGTTATGCCCTTACAATCTATAAAATTACATGAAATGCCACTCTTTTATTTAAATGGGAAAAAAAATAAGTTTTTGTGATGAATCGAACCTAGAACCTCCTCTACACAAGTTATCCTACCAACCACTGTGCTACATGAATTTTTTGTTTTGAGTTAAAAAATCTTTTACATAAACCCGACCTTTCCATTATCTTATTTTTTACTATTATTTTAAAAATATTATATTTTAGCTTTCACAATATTGTGTAAGAACAAAGGGATTTTTAGGGGGTTTTTGAGCCAATAAATCCTCTATGAAATTACAGTTATACCCTTAAAAGTTATAAAATTACATGAAATTTCACTCTCTTATTTAAATGGAAAAAATGAGTAAATTTTATTTTTATGGTGAATCGTACCTAGAACCTCCTCTACACAATTTATCCTACTAACATTTGTGCTGCATGGACTTTATTATTTTGAGTTAATAAACATTTTACACAAACCCGACCTCTCCATTATCTTATTTTTACTATTATTTTAATTTTTTAGTAAAAATAATGGTGACTCATATTATTTTAAAAATATTATATTTTAGGTTTCACAATATGGTACACAATCTATCTATTACTATAAATTAAACCACAACCCAAGTGCAAAAAGTGTCATTTTAATGGTTGTGAACTTACGATAATATTTCTATATGTTTAAAATTACAAAAGTACCACCCCTTTAATATTTATGCAAACAATATATGAAATATGTTGGTGTTGGGAATCAGCCATCTCGTAATTTCGGATTATAATTCTATGCGACTTATATATCTTGATGAGATATTTAAAGAAATAAATATTAAGGAGCGTACTAATTTTATCTGAAAAGTATTGTATGATGAATATTATTCACATCGATGATGTCTTTTTATCATTGTTCTAAAAGAAAATGTGTTATAACCTATACAATATATTTATATGCTATAAAACATCCTTTTTTTATGCTCATATGATCTATACATAAATAAAATAATACATAAATTAAAATACTGATATTATAATATGTATGAATATAAAAGGTGCAATTATATTCAAAAATATCATTAAATCGTAAAATTATACAGAATTTATAGCAATTGCTAGAGGATCACCCGTGCCTCGCACGGGTTATTATGCTAGTTAAAATAAACGCGCAACAATAATTCCATTTAAAACCTTAAAGTACAGTAGGTAGCATGAACAATTTATCTCTACTACGCAACCATCCAACCAAGGAAAGAGATAGATAGATCATAGATGGACACACAAGAGACCAAGAAAAATTTCACTCGTTTTCATATTAAAAACAACACTTGATATTAAACACTCATCCGTTTTGTAACCCAACACCCCTCAGTTAAGCCAACTTATGATATGCCCATTCCCCGAAAATTTAGTTAACTACGTAACGTGTTTGACCGGTAAGAACATTTCCAATACTGAAAATTTTTTAACTGAAAATTTTATTTGATATGTTACAAATAAAACTTATATATAATATTTAAAATATGAAACATTCTAATGGGATGTCCAGCCCATCTCCTGATGTTAACTAAATATGTTGAAACTCTATGTCTATCTGTAGCAAATTTTACGTTATCTTATTTATTATTTAAATACTCAAATTTTACGCTATCTTATTTACTTATTTAAATACTCAATTCGATCCACAATACAAGTTTTTCTTGAAAAAATTACACATATTAAAATAACATAAATTAGATGATATATTTTCTCTTACATCCATTATTTTTTTTTTTTTTTTTGCCAGAAAAGAAGGAATTTTTATTACTTCAAATCATTACATAAAATGGAAAGGAATTCCGGATGGACATTTTCCTTTTCCCACTTACGATCAGCTAAAGAAGAGCTATAACTCGCTAAATAGTGAGCTACGCTATTCGCGGATCGTTTTACAAATCTTAACATCACGTTTTTATCCTGTAACTCCACAAGAAGCTTCCTACATTCATCTACCAATCTTCCCACATAAGAAAGTGTAGCGTACGAGCTCCGGATCCATTGAACCACCGCCAAACAATCTGTCTCTACTATCACATCATGTTGCTGCCTCTGTTTGACCCAACTCAAGGCTTCACGAATCCCCATTGCTTCGGCTGCTTCTGGACTGATCATGCCCTGGTAACACCTAGACATTGCTTCGATCAGCTCACCCTTATGATCTCGAACGACTTGTGCATGACTATATCTGTTTACATTGCTAAAGAGTGCCGCGTCAGTGTTGATCTTAACTCTATTACACGCTGGAGCTTGCCAAGAAACTCTACCATCCTCGGGGAACATGTACCCCAGAGAAATATCAAATGTTTTATCTTGGACGAATTGCCATTGGTTAAGGACGGACAAGGCTGACTGAACTACCTCTGAAGCTGTTAAACATCTCTGAGACCAGACTAAGTCGTTACGGTTCTTCCATATCATCCAACAAAGCATAACCAAAACTGTAGTTGTAGTATTGTTACACTGATCAAATACCAACTGTAACCAGTTTCCAAAAGATTGAGCTTCACCTGTTATCACAGGAAGTGATGCTGTAGATCTGCATCTTTCTGCGAATGAACAGACTACTAATGAGTGCATGATAGATTCTTCATCTTCGTTACAAACTGGACACGTACTGTTTACTCGAACTTGCTTGATACGAAGGAGGTCCTTAGTAGGTAAACAATTATTCACTGATCTCCACAGAAAATTCTTTACTTTCGGTGGAATTTTAAGATTCCACAGTTTCCTCCAGAAACCTGAGTTATCATCCGAGTTTCGTCTCTTAGCAGATTGCAACGTAGCATAGGCACTTTTGACTGAATAAACTCCCAACTTGTCGTGCCTCCAATACCAGTTATCCTCGTCATCATCATTGAGAGGAATAGAAAGGATGAGATTAATATCTCTGTCTTCAAAAATGTCATAGATGAGGTCTACGTCCCATTGTCTAACACCTGTTACCATAAGAGAGGAGACATTCTGATTGACCAAAGACTCAGAAACAGTATGAATATAAGGGTCATTAATATCTGGTAACCATGGAATATCCTGAATAAAAACAGACTGACCACCACCTACTCGACAAGAGACTCCCTGCTTGACCAAGTCTTGAGCTGCTAACACGCTCCTCCAAATGTAACTTGGATTATTTCCAAGCTTGGCTGTTAAAACTGATTCTGAAGGATAGTACCTGGCTTTAAAGATTCTTGAGACTAACTTTCCTGGATGAACCAACAATCTCCAAATTTGCTTACCTAACAGTGCCACATTAAAATCTCGAACATTCCGAAAACCCATTCCTCCTTCACTCTTTCGAACACTCATCCTTTCCCAGGACATCCAGTGAATGGATTTTTCTTTATGTGGATTCGTATTCCACCAGTATTTACACATGGATCGTTCTAGCTCCTTGCAAGTGTCCATAGGAAGCAAAAAAACACTCATAGTGTAGTTAGGAAGAGATTGAGCAGTAGACTTAATTAGAATCTCTTTGCCACCCCGAGATAGCTTCTTTTTGTCCCACCCTTGCAACTTCTCCTGCATTCTCTCCTTAATATAGCCAAAAGCTATCGATTTTTTCTTATGCAAAAAACTTGGCAAACCCAAGTATAGACTATTCGCATCCGCTTCTTTAAAGCCCAACTGTTGACACAAGTTTTCTTTAAGAGCATTACCAACGTTCCTACTGAAGAAGACAGAGGACTTATCAATATTAATTTGTTGCCCCGAAGCCTGCTCAAAAATATGGAGCATTTCCTGCACTCGACTTGCACAATCTACATCTGCCTTACAAAAAATATAACAATCGTCTGCGAAGAACATATGTGAGATGGAAGGGGCTGAACGAGCAACTTTGATACCTTGCAACAAACCTCTTCTTTCATAGCTGCGAATAAGAGATGTAAGACCTTCGATACAAATCAAAAATAAGTACGAGGAGAGAGGATCCCCCTGCCTGATACCTCGAGAAGGCGTAATTGAACCAAAAACTTTACCAGCATGAGCAATTTGATAAGTTACTGAAGAGATGCAGGCCATGTACATGCTCACCACTTTTTGATCGAAGCCCAATCTTACTAAAACAGCTACCAAAAAATCCCATTCCACGCGATCATATGCTTTGCTCATATCTATCTTCAATGCCATCCACCCTTGTCTCCCTGTTGTCTTTCGTCTCATAAAGTGCATTAATTCATGTGCAATCATGACATTATCAGAAATTAAGCGACCTGGAATGAACGCACTTTGAGTGTCCGAAATAATTGCATCGATGATTCCCTTAAGACGGTTTGCCAGAACTTTTGAGATGACTTTGTAAAGTACATTACAGAGAGAAATTGGACGTAGTTCCGTCATAAACTGAGGATTTTTCTTCTTAGGAATCAAAGCAATGTTAGTCGCTATAAGATTTCTATCAATAACACCAGTGTCAAAGAACTGCTTAACTACAGTGACCACGTCTGCATTAAGAGTTTTCCAGAATTTTTGATAAAAACCTGGTGTCATCCCATCTGGGCCTGGACTTTTATCTGGATGCATATGAAACAAGGCTTCTTTAACTTCAATCTCTGAAACAGGGCTTAACAACATGTCATTCTGAGCAACAGTTATTTTCCTTTCGATGCACTGAATTACTCCAGAAAATTCTGTGTTTGAAGCTTGAAATAACTTAGAGAAGTATTCAGTTACTACCTCCTCTAGACCACTATTCCACTGAACTTCCTGACCCTCACCATTCTTCAAGCTTCTGATATGATTAAGTGCTCTCCTGTTCTTCATAGAAGCATGAAAAAACTTGCTATTGCGATCGCCCTCCCTGAGCCATAATTGATTTGATCTCTGGCGCCAAAAGACTTCTTGCTGAGTGTAAATCTCTGATAATTTTTTCTGTTCCTCTTTAAGAATTGCCAAAGAGTGATCATCACGCCTGCCCTTCAAGACTTTGATTGCCCTCTTACATTGATGAATTCTGTTCTTAAAACTCCCTGTTATATCCTTGCCCCAGCTAGAAAGAATTTCAGAACATTCCTTCAGCTTTTCGTAAAAAGATCGACTCGTGCCACTATTCCAAACTTCTTCTACTATTTGCTGGCACATAGGCTCTCGCAACCAGGCATTTTCGAACCTAAACCGTTTAACTTGAAAATCAACTTTTATATTTTGAAGCTCTAGGAAAATAGGACAATTCTCTTACATCCATTATAAATGTATTGACTTTTAAAAACATAAGTTATTTTACTATAGTCTTGATCAATTCTCATTAGTTGGTATACAATTTTCAAAGAAGATAGTTTTGGAAAAATGATCACAAGTTTATTTTGAAAATTGCAAATTGACATATATTATGAAGAAAAAAATTTGTTATTGGGAGAATATTGTATAACAATATTTGCGGAGGTTTGCTGGATTGTTGGAGCAAAATACGGATATTTTGCTATAAGAAGAAGAGTGATTAGGGTTTTGTGTGTATGAATGTGGCTGAGCTTGATAGGTGATTTCAGGTAAACTGTTTCTCATACCGTATCAAGATGCCTACGTACCCTATTTATAGGGATCAAGCCTGACGTAGTTCTTGGAGAACAAGATACCTAGGCGGGCTAGGGTTTTAGGTGATAAACCAAAGTCCAAGCCCACTCATTTAGGGCTGACGTGGCAATAAATCATCAACCCTATCCATGATCTATGGCCCAGATGTGGAAGCCCATAGTCTCGAACGGATAGAATTGACCAGTAGAGAACGACCTTGCATGCGACCTCGAGGGATCTGGCCATGCGAAGCGACCCCATGTATCCAGCTACTCATGCGACCCCAGATCTGGTCATAAGTCTTCCAGCAGTAAGCGAAATAGCGATCCCAATGTAGATATGATAATAGAAGTGAAGCGATCCCTTGATGAGAACCACTAGTGAGATGCTCACTTAACGAGGCGGCCTCTCGCGAGGTGACAATTAGCGAGGTGGCTTCGCAATAGAAACATTATAATCAAGGCATGTTGGGCTGATTCCAATAATGGGCTTTTAGTGACCCAATCTTCATCTTCGAGACCCATTGTAGATAATGAACCATTAATTTAGCTAATCAAATATTGATAATTATTATGCCAGATATGGGCATAACAAAATTCTATCAAAAAAGACTATTATTATGGGATGGAGGAAGTAATATTAACCATTTATAACAAAATCAAATAATACAAAAATACAATTTCTAAAACATAACCAAAATCATAGCTAATTTTATTAAAGTAAAATATGTTATAGATTCAATAAATTTTAAAAATTTATATATATATTTTTTAACTGATCAATTTAACGAAGATGCTTTAGACCGTAGCCATTCTTCCTTTTTTCTTTCCTTGTTCACCATGGGCCCCACTTTTTCTTTCATTCTCTCGCCCCCCAGGCCCCAACTCTGGGGACACACCGATTTTTTTTTCTAAACCTTCACACCTAGTACATTGTTGAAAAAAAAATTGTGCGATGTATGTGTAGGTGTCAAAATTTGACACGACCGGAAACCCAACACGAATCCGATATGAAAAAGTACGAATTTGAATCAAGTGTTTTAAGTTTCGGGTCGGGTTCGGTAAAAATTTACCCGAAAAAATCGGGTTAGTTTCGGGTTAATCCAAAATACCCAAACCTGACCCGATAAATTAATTTATATAATATATTATACATAATATTAAATTTTACATTATATAATTGTATACATGTGTGATATATTTATATATTATTTACATCTCATCACTTTAATTTGCTATTATATTTTTTTAATATATTTTAAATAAAAATTATTTATAAAATAAAAATAATTATTTTTTTATTATTTTCGGGTTAAAACGGGTCATTTTCGGATTGAGCGGATACATAACAGGTCGGGTTCGGGTTGACCCAAAAACAGGACCGGGTATAACAAACCCGACATGAACCCGACCCATTACCCGAAATTGATACCCCTAGTATCTGTCAGAAAAACAAATTAGTGCGAGTATTTTCTCTCCCTTCAAAAATTAATGTATACTAGCTTATAACCCGTGCGATGCACGGATTTTTTTTGATATTTAATTAATTTTATTTTATGTTATAATTATATTTTTATATAATTATTATTTATAATTTTTTATTTTAATTTTAACTTAAATTATTTAATAAAAATTTAATTAATGATATGCATGGTTTAAAACTTATATGATAAAATTTTAAAATAAATATACCGTTCATGGAATTCGAACCTTGAAATTTTAGTAAATTAATTTAATCATATACTATATCTAATCATTAGATCTAACGGTTCTGATTTTTTTCTAAAAAATATAACGGTTATTATTCGTAGTATATAAATTTCTATTATATTTTGTTAGTTATTAGAAGCTAAGGTGTGATATTTTTGGGTATATATTAATCATTGCAATATTATGTTTTAAATTAAAAGTTAACGTATTTAAATTAGGAAAAAATATTATTGATTGAAAGATACAAATTTATAAAATTATAATAAAAATTTCTTTGTGTTATAAATAAAATTTATTGATATGGTGTTTCTTTTATAATGTTATACATTTTATTTAATATTACAATTATGTTTTGTATAATCATTATTTTTTATGATTTTAAAGGAAATATTAATGATTGGAAGATATGATACTGTTGATGTTTTTAGGTGTTTATAAAAGGTAATATCTTCGCCTAAAAGCAAATGTGAAAAAGTGAAATTTTAGTAATGTTTCCTTATAAATAAAAAAGGTACATGTTTTAATTCGAAATGAAATATTATTGATTGGAAGATATGATACGATTGGTGTTTTTAATTGTTTGTAAAAGGTAATAACTTCAACTAAAAAGTAAATGTGAAAAAGGCAATCGACTAATTACCATTAATTATTTTATGTTATTATTTATTTTAGGTGTTTTAATATTATTGATATCAAATATATTTTTCTTTTTAATGAAGGGTAAATAAGTAAAGTCACGAAGTACCAAAAAAAAGGTACAAAAAACATAAATAAAATTTATTGATATGGTGTTTCTTTTATTATATTATAAATTTTATTTAATATTGCAATTATGTTTTGTATAATCAATATTTTTTATGATTTTAAAGAAAATATTAGTGATTGGAAGATATGATACGGTTGATGTTTTTAGGTGTTTATAAAAGGTAATATGTTCAACTAAAAGTAAATGTGAAAAAGTAAATCGACTAATTACCATTAATTATTTTATGTTATTATTTATTTTAGGTGTTTTAATATTAAAATTTTAAAATAAATATATCGTTCATGGAATTCGAACCTTGAAATTTTAGTAAATTAATTTAATCATATACTATATCTAATCATTAGACCTGACGTTTCTGATTGTTTTCTAAAAATATAACGATTATTATTCGTAGTATATGGATTTCTATTATATTTTGTTAGTTATTAGAAGATAAGGTGTGATATTTTTTGGTATATATTAATTATTGCAATATTATGTTTTAAATTAAAAGTTAACGTGTTTAAATTGGGAAAAAATATTATTGATTGGAAGATACAAATTTATAAAATTATAATAAAATTTCATTGTGTTATAAATAAAATTTATTGATATGGTGTTTCTTTTATTATGTTATAAATTTTATTTAATATTACAATTATGTTTTGTATAATCATTATTTTTTATGATTTTAAAGGAAATATTAATGATTGGAAGATATGATACGGTTGATGTTTTTAGGTGTTTATAAAAGGTAATATCTTAAACTAAAAGCAAATGTGAAAAAGTAAAATTATACTAATGTTTCCTTATGAATAAAAAAGGTACATGTTTTAATTCGAAAGTAAATATTATTGATTGGAAGATATGATACGATTGATGTTTTTAGGTGTTTGTAAAAGGTAATAACTTCAACTAAAAGTAAATGTGAAAAAGGCAATCGAATAATTACCATTAATTATTTTATGTTATTATTTAATTTAGGTGTTTTAATATTATTGATATCAAATATATTTTTCTTTTTTAATGAAGGGTAAATAAGTAAAGTCACAAAGTACCAAAAAACAGGTACCAAAAAACATAAATAAAATTTATTGATATGGTGTTTCTTTTATTATGTTATAAATTTTATTTAATATTGCAATTATGTTTTGTATAATCAATATTTTTTATGATTTTAAAGAAAATATTAAAGATTGGAAGATATGATACGGTTGACGTTTTTAGGTGTTTATAAAAGGTAATATCTTCAACTAAAAGTAAATGTGAAAAAGTAAATAGACTAATTAGTAATTACCATTAATTATTTTATGTTATTATTTATTTTAGGTGTTTTAATATTATAGATATCAAATATATTTTCCTTTTTAATAAAAAATTATACTAATGTTTCCTTATAAATAAAAAAGGTAACATATTTTAATTCGAAAGAAAATATTATTGATTGGAAGATATGATACGATTGATATTTTTAAGTGTTTGTAAAAGGTAATAACTTCAACTAAAAGTAAATGTGAAAAGGGCAATTGAATAATTACCATTAATTATTTGATGTTATTATTTACTTTAGGTGTTTTAATATTATTGATATTGAATATTTTATTTAATGAAGGGTAAATAAGTAAATTCACGAAGTACCAAAAAATTGGTACAAAAAAACAGGTACCAAAAAACAGGTACCAAAACTTTCAATGTTTATTTTATGTTATTATTTATTTTAGGTGTTTTAATATTATAGATATCAAATATATTTTCCTTTTTAATAAAAAATTATACTAATGTTTCCTTATAAATAAAAAAGGTAACATATTTTAATTCGAAAGAAAATATTATTGATTGGAAGATATGATACGATTGATATTTTTAAGTGTTTGTAAAAGGTAATAACTTCAACTAAAAGTAAATGTGAAAAGGGCAATTGAATAATTACCATTAATTATTTGATGTTATTATTTACTTTAGGTGTTTTAATATTATTGATATTGAATATTTTATTTAATGAATGGTAAATAAGTAAATTCACGAAGTACCAAAAAATTGGTACCAAAAAACATGTACCAAAAAACAGGTACCAAAACTTTCAATGTTTCGGAATTTATATAATAGTATAGATTAATTTATAATTTGTGCAATGTATGAATTTTTTTATGTAAGACATTTTATTTTATATTTTAATTATACTTTTATTTAATCATTTTCAATAATTAGATTAATTTAAATTTAAATAATTTTGAATAAATTTAATTAGTGATATTCATGGTAAAACAATTTATATTATGGTTATGACACGGTTTTTTAATATGTAATAAATATTATTTTCTATTTTAGTTATATTTTTATATATTATTTTTAATAATTATATTAATTTTAATTTAACTTATTTTGTATAAATTTAATTAATGGTAATCATGGCCAAAAATTATATTATGAAATTTTAAACTAAATATTTCGTTGACGAAATTCAAAACTTGAATTTTTAGTAAAGTAAAGTAGTCATATAAAATATTTAATCATTATATCTAACGGTACTTATTTATTATTAAAAATATGACGATCATTATTCGTTGTATACGATTTTTATTATACATTTTATTAGTGGGAAGATATGTTGTGATATTTTTGGGTTTATATTAATGATTGTAAGATTATGTTTTAAATTTAAAGTTAACGTGTTTGAATTAGAAAAAAATATTAATGATTGGAAGATACGATATTTTAGGTGTTTATAAAAGGTAACATCATCGATTAAAAATAATCATTTTTTAATTAAAAGGGCAATCAGCTAATTATCATTAATTACATTATTTTATAATTTATTTATTTTAATAATTAAGATAATCGTACCGAAAATTAAAAACCAAAACTTTCAATGTTTCGATTTAAATATAATAGTATAGATTGGTTGCATGAATATTTCATAAATTGAAAGTTAATTTATTTTTAATTATAAAAAGACATATTAATATTTGAAATATATGGTAGTATTTTTAGGTGTCCGTAAAAGATAATATTTTTAACTAAAAGGTAATGTGTTCTAATTAGAATAAATAATGGTATTTTTTCAATTTCAATTGAATTTTTTAAAACATGAAATTTGTAACCTTTAATTTTTAGATGATATAATTTAATAATATTTATAGATATGTTGGCCGAGATATTTTTAGAAATTGACGAATTTTAGTTAGAAAATATAATAAATATGATACATTTTTGGTAAATATACTGTAATCGATTAATTATTAGTAATTATAATATTATTATTTAATTTTACAAAATAGAATGTCCGTGATATTATGGGAAAAAAGGATTTAGTTAATGAAAACAGGAAAGGTAATATGTTTTAGTTGCGAAAGGTTTTTGGTTGGGTATTTTTAATTATAAGTTTATTAATTAATTTTTTTTAAAATAGAAATACCCATAATATTTTTAAAAGAGAAGATATTTTAGTTAGATAAAATATAAAAGATAATATGTTTTATCTGAAAAATTTTAGTTAGAAAATATAAAAAAGATGATACGTTTAAAGTAAAATGGGTAATCAGTTAATTATTATTTAATATAATATTATTATTTTGTTTTAAAAAATAGAACGTTCGTTATATTATTGGAAAAGAAGAGCATTTAATTATTGAAAATATAAAAGATAATATGTTTTAGTTGCGAAAGGTTATTGGTTGGGTATTGTTAATTATAGGATTATTTTTTAATTTTTTTAAAGTAGAATTATCCATAATATTTTTAGAAGAGGAGAAATTTTAGTTAGATAAAAATAAAATAAAATATATTTCACTTGAAAAAGAAAATTTATTAGTTTTTTTTTCGATAATTCAAAATATATTAAAGGGACAAAGCCCAACAACCAAGTTCATTACAGATAAGGCTAAACCCGAATCAGAAAAGCCCGCCAACAATTCAACAGCCACCAACCAAAACCCAAAAACTGACCCAGAACTTAGACAATAGGAATAAAAATAACTTAATAGAAATAAACATAAAAAACCCCAAAATAAAAAACCCTAAGAAGAGGGCTCTTTAGTTCCTTGCACCCATATTAGGCTGATCAATGCCTTGCACCAGCATCTCGCTTTCTTCGCCATCAAAGTCCATGCCTTCAACCTAGAGATGCACAAAAGGCCCATCGGGCCGGGTTTTGACCGGGCTTTGAAAAGCCCGGGCTTCGACTTTGACCGGGCCGGGCTTCTGTGAAAAATGTGAGCCCATTTAGGCCCTCGAAGCGGGTCGCGGTGGGCTTTTTTCCGGGCCTGAAGCGGGCCGGGCCGGGCCGGATCGGGCTTTTTCCGGGATCAAATCGGATCGAAATTTTATGTTACATAAGAATGTTCTTTATGTAATAATGGCAGACATGTGTTAAACAATCTATTTTGCCGATACAAATATTACATTTATCGATTTACTTTTTGATTTGATGATATATTAATTGATTACACGTGTACTTAACTTGTTTTCGTTCATGTATCGTAATATATGTATATAAATAATCTTATTATTAATAATGAATATGTAAATATATATGTACTTAAATTATTTTATATTTGTAGGAAGTGTAAATACATAAATATTTATGTAAGTATACTAGAATAATCGAATTTTACCCGGGCTTTTTCGGGCCGAACCGGGCTTTTAATCGGGCCGGGCCGATGACCGGGCTTTTTAAAAGACCGGGCTAAGACCGGGCTTTTGCCGGGCCGGGCCGGGCCGGGCCGGGCTTTGCCCAAAAATATAGGGACCGTTTAAGGCCCTCGGGCCGGGCTTGACCGGACCGGGCTTTGCCGGATCAGGCCGGGCCAGATTTTCGGGCTCGGGCTTTTTGTGCATCTCTACTTCAACCTGTTCCTGAGCTTCTTCATCCTGATCCAACCCCAACTCTGCATACCGACTTTCAGAGAACTCCTCAAATAGCTCACCTCCACCACCTAAAACCATGTCTAAACGCCACAGATTCCTGACTTGACCAAATGACCTTCTGAACACCACTAACCTGGAACGATTATTAGCACCATCTTGAACCAGAAACCGAGCCAACATTTTTTGTCCAGCTACCACCGTGTTTACCTTTAGCTTCAAGTTTGGGTCATTTTTCCTCTGTTCCAACTGCTGGATAACACTCGCATGGTTCAGATCTATGAACCAACGACATTCATTCCACTCATTGACAGCATCAACATTATCAGTCTCCAACTGAACGTTATCTTCCCTTTCGTAAAAAGCACTACGAAGCCCAGCTAAAATGGCCCACAATTCATTCGCCCTAACAGTAAGGTTAGGGATTGAACCAGATACCATCTTAATAATCGACCTTGACCTATCTCTGATCACAATGCCTATGCCTGAATCGTTCCCATTAGGAAGAGGTTCTGCCAAGGTAAATGCATGCACGTTTACCTTTACAAAACCTCAAGGAAGTCCCAACTAAGCTCCATTATTTAAAAACCTAAAAAACTACATTGAAGAGAGACTGAAGTGAAGAGAAAATGAAGAAAAGAACTCTGGTAACAAAAGAATATATACTAGGTCAGCACCTCAAATAACTAAACTCATAATTACTATTCTTTTTAACTGCCCAAGGTACTTAATAACACTCAACCCCCTCCCTCTCTTACTCCAAGTCCCTTGCATGCAACGATTCATTTCTAATTCAAAATTAGAAATTCCAGATCCTTCCAAATAATTGCAATACTATGGACTCCCAACTGAAGCCCATAATAAACAGACTTAGATCTCACCTTAATGGGCCCTTATTTCAAAAGACTAACTGCTGAGCCCAAAAGAATGAATTAATAAAGACCCGACTAACCATTTTAACACCAAGCAAACAATAATTTTTTCTTACGAGCGCCACTTTTAGCCAAATCATCAGCTCCTCTTAGATCATCTCTTGAAACATAAAGCAAATGAACCTCAGGAGTCCTTAACATATCACCCCAGACCTTGTGATCCTTTCTTAGAAAGCTAGCTCTAGCTTTGTTGAAGTTGTTCACCAGTGACAAACAATCAGAGCATATTACTACCTTAACCAAGGGAGAGATAGATTCCTTAATTTTTGAGAAAAGAAACATGATTGCCTCCTTTTCTAAATCTTGTGGACTAGTAGCCTTTGATGGTCCTGAAAAAATGAAACTTAAGGACTCATCATCCCCTACCAAAAATCCCCCTATACCTCCTTATACTATTCTTTGCCTATTAGAGGACCAAGAACCATCAACAAAGCCCAGAAACTTAGCATGCCATGTCAAAAAAAATTCGATTCTTCTGTGTTTACCGGAAGTAAGAACTGATCCCATTGGATTGACAGACCATAAATCAAACATATCTGCTCTAATGAATTCCAAGGCATTACACCAACTAAATGATCAGAACTTTATAAGTTCCATCACTAACTCCACCGAATCTCTTTTATTATTGAATTGAGTTTCATTCCTGGAAAGCCATAGTGACCACAAGACAGAAGCTACTACTAGCTCCCAAACTTTAGATGTGAGAGAGCTTTTAAAAATCTTCATCAGATTCCAAATATTACCCCATAAAGGATGAAAATCGCTTCTTTTGATACCCCACCAGTCAGCTACAGCTGACCAAATTTCCAAAGCAAAAGGACATCCCCAAAAAATATACAATATGTCTTCTTCTTGAGGTTGTTGATGAAGACGTTTTTTTGCAATCAGCAGTTAATCCATTACCTGATCTAGAAACTAAAAACTTAGTAGTAGGGAGAACACCATGCTCTACTTTCCATAAAAATAACACTAATTTGGGAGGTGCTTTAATTTTCCATAACTTGAGCCAAATATTATTATTTACCTCTGAAAATCCAAAATGTTGAAAATTGATTAGTTGTTAAAAAATGTAACATATTTTACAAGAAAAGGAAACTGATTAGTTATTGATAACCTTAATATTATTATTTAATTTTAATAATTAGGATAACCGAACCAAAAACTAAACCGACAAAATTTCAATGTTTCGATTTTAATATAATAGTATAGATTAGTTTAAAGTTCTTATAATGTACAAGTTTTTTTTTTAATATTATACTATTTTTTTAATTTATATTAAATATATTAAAATATAAATTTTTTAAACTTTAAGTTTTAAATTAAATAATTGAATAATAATTACATATACGTTGCCCATGATATTTCTAGAAAGTGAGAGATTTTAGTTAGAAAATAAAGAAAATATGATACGTTTTAGCTAACAAATGAAATCGATTAATTATTAATAATTATAATATTATTATTTTATTTTACTAAATAGAACCCGTGATACAATTAGCAAAAGAGAGATTTTAGTTAGAAAAAACTGTAAAGTTAATGAATTTTAGTTGATAAAAGTAATTGGTTACTGATGTGAGGGAAATTTGGTAGTACACTTCGTTAAAGGGTTATTGAAATAGCGGAAGAAAATGCTTGATTTCCGATTATAGGAACAGATTCTCGGGTTTGCAGATCGACAAAATGGGCGGTTATTTGTGGTGTTTTTGGGACTGAGTTTGCAAGGTCACCGGACGGGAATGTCTGGGAATCACTGTCACTACGTTTTCTACGTGCCCTTGTTGTAGAGAAATGTGAACATGCCCCTTGAAAAGTGCCTACATATCCTATATTTATAGGAATCAAGTCTCGATGTAGTTCTTTAGGGTTTGGACTCTGTTGATAGCCCATCCACGCTTTGATAAGCCTTATCTCCCTAGTCATGCTGATCCATTCGTTATTTTGCTGATGCAGAAGAGTCCTAGTTCCCTTTGGACACTGCGTGAACCCTAGGTTTCCCCTTTACACACACATGTATGTATACACTGAGTAATTATCCACCTATATATGTATATTTCATACATGTCTTGTATTTATCTTCCCAACTGACATATTTATCCTGTTGCCACCATGTAAATCCATTCAAATAGGCTGTTACAAAGTGATAAGGCGTGCTTCTGAAGTTACGGGGCTATCCATGAGTCGGTTGGCTGACGTATATCCGTTAACTACAATTTAGGAGGCTGTTGTCCAATTCTCGCAGTCCACCGGGGTACGTGCGTAAACCCCTACCTGGAAGCCCTTCACCTGCATGAACCCCTATCTGGCCTCCATACAGCAGTACCCCTTCCTGGGGTTCAGACACCTAAACCCCTGAATGAGTGAACCCCGAACTAGATGCCAAAATTCTCATCTTCCAGTATATTTCCAAGGCATGTTGGGCCAATGCATCCATACCTAACCCAGCCTATTCCTCCATATCAACATAGTTTGGGCCTGTAACCTCAATGGGACTTAAATCAAGCCCAAGGCGAATTTTGGGCACAACAACTACCCCCGGTTCCTTGCAACCACTACATGCAAAAGGAACCAAAAATAGGGCGAGGTCCAATCCTTCCTAATCTTCCTCAGATAAATACATAGCTTCCACATCATGCTTCCAAGCTAGCTAACTCGGCATAAAAAACAGGAAACATAATGCTTCCACATACGTACCCCTTCTTAATCCTAAAATGGAGTCTTCCAAATTCCTTATCATTTGATTCTACCAGCTCTCAGCCTCCTTCCTTGAAAACCCTATCTTTACTTCTCGATTTTTTTTGTGAAGTTGGTCTTCATGTGTGAACCCTTGTGGATGAAGCCACGGAACTTCCATTGTTGTAAATGAGCCTCACTCTTCCGAGATCCTGGGCTACCAAGTTATCTTGAAAACTTGATTAGTAGCATGGGTTGAGTAGATCACGTATAAAATACATGTAATTTCACATTCATATAATATATAGTGCAAAAGTGAATATATAACGGCGAGTATGTAATAATTTTGTGGCCAAGCTGAGCCCTAGCGACAGACCTCTTTAGATGTTGTTTAGTTTTCCAGGACTTTTCCCAATATTCCTTGTTTCGTGAGATTTCCCAGATTAACCCATATTCCATGGGCCTTCCAAATGCTGTAAGTAAACTCATATCCGCACCCCCTTTCCATGGGATGCGGGTGATTTTATATGTGTATCACAAGGGGGACCAAGATGAGGCTGTTGAAACCCCTTCAATCTTTATTAGGCTCCTTTAGGTGCGTGCTTATAAGGCATGTGACGCACTTGTATATCTGTTTGATAATTTCAACCAACAAACTCGAAATATATATATTGCAACATGCGTGTAATGTAGATTTAATGATGATGATTTTTTCTATATCATACACTATGCACACGTAAGCATTGGGGCTCTTCTAACGAGGTTCGCAATGGGGCGTCTAACTTGTCCCTAGTAATTCGAGCTCATATATTTGAATCCAATTCGAACAATATTTTATTATGACAAGACTCCCCTGCCTCTTCTTGGAACTAGATATACGGATACCAACATAGGCTACCCATAGTTTTCCTTACTTTTACTATTGTATATTATTATTCTCACCAAACCGTACCTTCCACGAGGGCTACCCCCTACTATTCCTTTTTAGGCGTACACATATATGCATTTGTACCCCTACTTTTCTCAACAGTCAACCTGTGTGAAATCCTTATTTTACTCCTACCACCACTTCAAAGAGTATTGTATCATCCAGCAGAGTTAAGGTTCAAGCTCTCCGACGACCTCTTGTGCTTTCAGGCGTCCTCATCCAGCAGAGTTAAGGTACATCCTTTTACCATTCCATCCTCAGGCTTGAATTTATATATTTGTTCTTGCGCATCATGATCTCCTCATACATGTATTTGCATACACATATCTTCATCTTGCATTATTTCTTGTTCTCAATTCCTAGCAAATACCTCATACGACCTGCTCTGTTTGGGCTCCTAGCTGTAGCCCCTCTTTCCGTCTTTCCTTATTGACATATTCGCCTCAGATCTACCCTTGATTACATGCCTACACACCTCCCCATATCTCAAAATATGTTTGAGCATACTAAAATTGGTGCCCCTGCTCACTTATTTACTCATACTTGCATAATTACTTAGCTTATTAGCATTATTTTGTAACGGAAAGTCGCTCTAATATGTACACAACCTATTTGATGAAAGTCCCACATGGCTACATATCTGTTTTCTCACCTTCATCCTTGCTTGTGTGAATGAAGCTATTATTGAGGCAAACTATGCCAGTTAACCGCTTGGTTGGCTTCTTGCTTTGAGTTAACGCATTTTTCTAGATTTGGCTTCGTTAATCTTTAAATTAGCGTTTGCTCGGGGATGGTTCCTCGATGATCTACCCTTGACTCATGACCTGATGTTATGGGGTTCAAACTATCCAGCCTTCACCTAGTCGAAGCTAACACGCACGATAAATAAGTTCCTTGTCATATATCTTTTTTTTATTCTTAATTCCCATAAGTCGCTCTAGTCTCGAAAAAGACAATTATAACTTCTACGAAAACCTGATCAGTTTTCCTAGAAGTTGGAGGGTAAATGATATGCGCTAAAAATAAGTCCTAAAGACACAATTAATGATGAATTAATTAGACCTAACCTGGTCCAAATACACGACCCATTAATGAGGTCCAAAACCTTGATAAAATATTAATTTCGTAATTAATATTGAGGACTAATTAACAACTTGCAAATAAGAGGCAAATAAGGATACAATATCTTTAAGAGTAGCCTCCAAGACAACTAGTCGAACATGGAAACTAATTTCTACAAGGAAGGTTCTAGAATCCTCTCCAAGGAGGTGACTTGCCCACCAAATGACATAACCCTACTCCGATTCTAAGGTTTCTTAAGCCTATATAAGGGCCTATGTCAAAGACATATTCGATATCTCGGGAACTTCATAGTAAAAAAACGATATTCGATATTTCAAGGATTTCACAAGTCTAGAAGCTATTCGACATCTCAAGCAATCCAGAAGTAAAGACTCATTCGAGAAGTAATTCGATATTTCAAAAAGGACTTATTCGAGAACTCAGAGATGTCTAGCAGTTCAAAAGTAGTTCTCGAATCAAGCACTTAGCCAATTCTTGAAAGATTCTAAAGACAAATTACTGAAGATTCTCAAGTCAGAAAATCTACACAAACCAAAGCACTTGCAGTGGTCCAACTATTGCAGTATGCACCTGGTAAGCCTACAAAGAAGTTTGGAGAGAAATTCAAGAAGAAACAGCTAAAGAAGTGGATCTGGTCAGTATGCAAGACAAGAAGAAATCATAAGATACCAAGTTTCATTAAAATAGTATAGGCAAGCAATAGTATAGGCAAGCTTGGAAAGTTAGTTTGTCTATTACTAGTTTTACAAATATGAGTTGTGTACATGTTCTATAAGTACATAGACTCATATCTTTAGTTGTCAAGTTTTTTAAGCACATTCAAGAATATCTCTTTGAGTAAAACGAAGCAAAGAATACTTGTCTTGTATTCACAATTTGTATTAAAGTCTAATAAAATATTAAATTTAAAGTGAGTTTGTGTGTTATTTAATTTCTACACTCTTATTGTTCAAACATAAAGCTACAATCCAAACAGATTCAAACATCCAAACAACAAGAAAAATCTGAAAAGGTTGATAATACATTCACCCCCTCTATATTATCTAGGTGTATTTCATACTCAACAAATCAAACATATGTTTACGCTATTTGCTTTCCTGATGCTGTTGAGTTAAGTTTTTTAAAATAGTCCAAAAAGTCACGAATAAGAATGTGTTGACTGCAAGTTCAGGCGAATATGTGTTTTGAATGATAGGATATGCTATTCAACGAGAACTTGCGACACAATTTGTTTCCCACATAACTCGTATTCTTGTATAGATGTTTTCAACTATAAAGTTATAATTTGAATATTTTAATCATTTTTTATTAAATTATAAGATAAAAAATATTTCAATTTACTCAATTTTTAACTAAACTTTAATATTGTGTAATGAACATTTGAGTTTAAAAGAATATGAATGTATATGTATAAAAAATGATTGAGAAAATTATTAGGATGATTTTTACTCAATATTAAGAGATTTTGTAATATTATTCAAAATACAACAAAATCAAATGAGTTTACATGTTCCTCTATTATACACGACAATTTTATTAAGATAATTATCTATATAATACTCAAATATTTGATTTTATAAAGATCATTTCACACAATTGAAAACTAAATTAATAAGAAATCTAAAAATATGAAATTTACATTTTTAAAGATTATTATCTATATAATACTCAAATATTTGATTTTTTTGTATTGGAAATTTGATTAGAATTTTAAAGATATTGAAAAATTAATAAGAAATCTAAAAATTTGAAATTTACATTTTTTTTTTGCTAAATAAAATTTACACATTTATTCATTAACAACGATTCGTGTAAAATTAAATTCAAGTACAATTTTTAAAATTATAAATTATTATTAACCTGTCAATATCTAGTTATATACTTATATCTAGATTAAATATACATTAAGAAGTGGCTCCAATTTTTTTCCTTTTGTATTACGAAATAAGGATATATTTTAAAGTTAAAATTGAGATTTTATAAATACTAGCTTATAGCCCGTGCAAAGCACGAGTTACTTTCAATTTTTTATAATTTATTTATAATATAATATAATATTATAAATATTAATTTAAATATGTTATTGATTCGAACCTTACATCTTTATATATAATAATTTTTAGTATTAAATATAAATTAATATGTTATTGGCGGGAATCGAACCTTGAACCTCTGCATATAACAACTTTTAGTATTGTTATATCTAACGGTCATGATCTATTTGAGTTGCTGATCTAACGGTGATAAATGAGGGATAACCAAAAATGGGGATAACCAAAAAAGGGGTAACCAACTACAAATTATACCCCTTTTGCTTATTATAATATATATATATATACTAGCTTATAACCCGTGCAATGCACGGGTTTCTTTTAATATGTTATATAAATTTTATTTTATGCTATAATTATATTTTTATATAATCATTATTTTGAACAAATTATTTTAACATTATTTTAATATAATTTAATATAAATTTAGTTAATCATGATTTAAAATTTACAATATTATAGAATTTTAAGTTAAATATGTCATTGACGGGATTCGAAACTTAAATTTTTAGTAAAATACTTTAATCATAAAATATATCTTATAATTACATCTAACGATTCTTATTAATTACTAAAAATCTAACAGTAAAATGGTTTAATATTTTTCGGTATACATTAGTGATTGCAAAATTATGTGGTTTAAAATTTATATTATAAACTTTTTTTTAAAATATGTCTGACTCGATCCTTGAAATTTAAGTAAATTAATTTAAATATATAATATATCGAATCATTAGATCTAATGGTTCTGATTTTTTACTAAAAATATAATGGTCATTATTCGTTGTATATATATGTCTATTATCTTTTGTTAGTGATTAGACGATATAGTGTTATTTTTTTGGGTATATATTAATTATTGTAAGATTATATTTTAATATAAAAGTTAACGTGTTTTATTTAGAAAGAAATATTATTGATTGGAAGATACGATATCTTAGGTGTTTATAAAAGGTAATATCATCAATCAATTAAAAGTAAACCCCTTTTAATTAAAAAAAAGGCAATCGACTAATTCACTAATTATATTATTTTACAATTTATTTATTATATAAATTTTATTTAATATTACAATTATGTTTTTATATAATCATTATTTTTAATATTTTTTTAATTTTAATTTAATATAATTTAATATTGTCAATTTTACGGATTATACTAATGTTTCCTTATTATAAACAATGTATACGGATTTTTAATATATTTTATTAAATAGTGATATAATTGGGAAAAAAAATATTTTAGTTAGAGAAAAGAGAAAAGATAAAAAATTAATTTATTAGTTAAAAGTAATTATAATTTGTTTTTTAATTAGAAAAAATATAAAAGATATTATATTTTACTTGAAAAAGGAAACTGTTTAGTTATTAAAAAAATAGTAGCATGTTTAACCTGAAAAAGTAGATTGATTAGTAAAGTAAAAATTTTAGTTAAATAAAATATAAAAGAAGATTTTTAAAAGGTAACCCGTGATATAATTGGAAAAAGATATATTTTAGTTAGAGAAAAGAAAAAAGATAATTTGAATGAAAAACTTTATTAATTAGTTAATAGTAATTATAATATGTTTTTTAGTTAGATAAAATATAAAAGATATTATATTTTACCTGAAAAAGGAAACTGCTTAGTTATTAAAAAGAAAAGAAAAGGTAACATGTTTAACCTGAAAAAGGAAATTGATTTGTAAAGCAAAAATTTTAGTTAGATAAAATATTTTTTATATTTTATCTATAATTAAGTAAGGGTAAATTAGTAAAATCAATAGATACCAATCAACCAAACTTTTAATAATGACCGTGCTGAAGATCGAATGGACAAACTTCCAATGCCCGTGTGCACAGGTTTCTTTTATTATATTATATAAATTTTATTTAATATTACAATTATGTTTTTATATAATCATTATTTTTAATACTTTTTTAATTTAATTTAATATAATTTAATATTCCTATGTTTATGGATTATACTAATGTTTCCTTATTATAAACAATGTATACGAATTTTAATATATTTTATTAAATAGTGATATAATTGGGAAAAAATATATTTTAGTTAGAGAAAAGAAAAAATATAAAAAATTAATTTATTAGTTAAAATTAATTATAATTTGTTTTTTAATTAGAAAAAATATAAAAGATATTATATTTTACTTGAAAAGGAAACTGTATAGTTATTAAAAAAAAAGCAACATGCTTAACCTGAAAAAGAATATTGATTAGTAAAGTAAAAATTTTATTTAAATAAAATATAAAAGAAGATTTTCAGAAGGTAACCCGTGATATAATTGGAAAAAGATATATTTTAGTTAGAGATAAGAGAAAAGATAATTTGAATGAAAAAATTAATTAATTAGTTAATTGTAATTATAATATGCTTTTCAGTTAGATAAAATATAAAAGATATTATATTTTACCTGAAAAAGGAAACTGCTTAGTTATTAAAAAGAAAAAAAAGTAACATGTTTAACCTGAAAAAGGAAATTGATTAGTAAAGCAAAAATTTTAGTTAGATAAAATATAAAAAATATTTTATCTATAATTAAGTAATTAAAGGGGTAACGTGTTTTAATTTGGAAAAAAATATTAATGATTGGAAGATATGATACGATTGATGTTTTTAGGAGTTAATAAAAGGTAATATATTTAATTAAAAGTAAATGCAAAAAAAGGCAATTGACTACTTACAATTAATTTATAGGGAAATTCCAAATGGTACCACTGTACAATTGGCTTTTCCATTTGGTACCATCCAACATTTTTGACTTCCAAGTGGCACCACTGTACTTTTGGCTTTTCCATATGGTACCATTCAACATTTTTGACTTCCAAATGGTATCACTATACAATTGGTTTTTCCATATGGTACCATTCAATATTTTTGACTTCTACGTGGTACCATTTTCCTTTCACTAAAATCAAATCAGAGAAAAATGGTACCACGCAGAAGTCAAAAATATTGAATGGTACCATATGGAAAAGCCAATTGTATAGTGATACCATTTGGAAGTCAAAAATGTTGAATGGTACCATATGGAAAAGCCAATTGTACAGTGGTGCCACTTGGAAGTCAAAAATGTTGGATGGTACCAAATGGAAAAGCCAATTGTACAGTGGTACCATTTGGAATTTCCCTAATTTATATTATGTTATTATTTATTTTAGAAATTTTAATAGTATAGATATCATATATATATTTTTTTTATAATGAATGGTAAATAAGTAAATTCACTTAGTACCAAAAAACAGGTACCAAAACTTTCAATGTTTCGGAATTTATATAATAGTATAGATTTAATATCTTCAACTAAAAGTAAATGTGAAAAAGGCAATCGACTAATTATCATTAATTATATTATGTTATTATTATTTTTAGGTGGTATATTTTTCTTAAAAATTATGGTGTGATATTTTTAGGTATATATTAATTATTGTAAGATTTGTTTTAAATTAAAAAGGTAACTTGTTTTAATTCGAAATAAAATATTAATGATCGAAAAATATTATAATGTTTTTAGGTATTTATGAAAGGTAATATTTTCAACTAAAAGTATATGTGAAAAGGGTAGTAGGTTAATAACCATTAATTATATGATTTTATTATTTAATTTAATAATTATGATAACCAAATATACAAACTTTCAATCTTTCGACTTTAATATAGTTGTATAAATACGTATTTTAATTAGAAAAGGCAATCGACTGCTTAACATTAATTCTATTATTTTTTATTTATTAATTAAGATAACTGTACCTAAACCAAACTGATTTTAATTTAATAATTATGATAACCAAATATACAAACTTTCAATCTTTCGACTTTAATATAGTTGTATAAATACGTATTTTAATTAGAAAAGGCAATCGACTGCTTAACATTAATTCTATTATTTTTTATTTATTAATTAAGATAAATGTACCTAAACCAAACTGATAAAATTTTCAATGTTTCAACTTTAATGTTATAATTATCTTATAACCCGTGCAATGCACGGGTTTCTTGTAATATGTTAAAAATTTTATTTAATATTAAAATTATATTTTTATATAATCATTATTTTTAATAATTTTTTTAATTTGATATAATTTAATATACTCATGTTTACGGATTGTACTAATATTTTCTTCTTATAAACAACGTATATGATTTTTAATATATTTTATTAATAACTTAAAAATATGGTGCTATATTTTCGGGCTATATTTTTCTTGAAAATTATGATGTTATATTTTTCGATATATATTAATGATTATAAGATTTGTTTTAAATTAAAAAGGTAACATGTTTTAATTCGAAAAAAGGTAAGGTATTTATAAAAGGTAATATCTTCAACTAAAATTAAATGTGAAAAAAGCAATCGACTTATTACCTTTAATTTTATTATGTTAATGTGAAAAAGACAATCGACTAATTACCATTAATTATATTATGTTATTATTTATTTAAGGCGTTATACTTTTCTTGAAAATTATGGTTTGATATTTTTAGGTATATAATAATAATTATAAGATTTGTTTTAAATTAAAATGGTAATGTGTTTTAATTCGAAAGGAAATATTAATGATTGATTGATGTTTTTAGGTATATATAAAGGGTAATATCTTCGACTAAAAGTAAATGTGAAAAAGACAATCGACTAATTTTATTATGTTAATGTTAAAACGGCAATCGACTAATTATCATTAATTTTATCATGTTAATTAGCTAATTACCATTGATTATATTATGTTATTATTTAATTTAGGTGTTATATTATTCTTGAAAATTATTGTGGGTATATATTTTAAGGTATTTATAAAAGGTAATATCTTCAACAAAAAGTAAATATGAAAAAGGCAATCGACTAATTACCATTAATTATATTATGTTATTATTTATTTTATGTGTATTTTTTTAGGTGTATTTATTTTTCTTTATAATGAAGGATAAATAAATAAGTAAATTTACGAAGTACCGAAAAACTTGTACCAAAAAACAGGTACCAAAACTTATATTGTTTCGGTTTTTATATAATAGTATAGTTAGATAAAATGTAAAAGATATTCTATTTTAAATGAAAAAGGAAATTATTTAGTTATTGAAAAATAGAAAAGATTATATGTTTAAACTGAAAAAGGAAATTGATTAATAAATGAGAAATTT
This sequence comes from Kitagawia praeruptora, assembly GCA_037693485.1. NCBI lineage: Eukaryota > Viridiplantae > Streptophyta > Magnoliopsida > Apiales > Apiaceae > Kitagawia > Kitagawia praeruptora. The sequence goes on along the minus strand of CM075352.1, from coordinate 105,518,569 downwards.
TAGTTAGATAAAATATGAAAGATACTGTACTTTACCTGGAAAAGGAAATTTTTTAGTTCTTGAAAATAGAAAAGATAATATGTGTAACCTGAAAAAGGAAATTGATTAGTTAGTAGATCTGTAATTGAGTAAGGGTAATTAGGTAAATTCAATAGGTACCGTTGAACCAAACTTTTAATGTTTCGGAATTTATATAATAGTATAGACTAGCTTAAAACCCGTGCGATGCACGGATATTTTTTAATATTATATGAATTTTTTTATTATTTTAAATTATTTATTTTAAAACATAAATTTTGGAGGCTTAAATTTTTTTATGAGATGATTTGATAATAAATATATATGTTATCCGTGATATTTATAGAAAATGAGGCATTTTAGTTAGAAAATATAGAAAAGATAGGTTTTAGTTGAAAAAGGTAATCGGTTAATAGTTAGTAATTATAAAATTATTATGTTATTTTATTAAATAGAATGTCCGTGATATGATCGGAAAAGAGAGGACTTAGTTAGAAAAAATTAAAAAGATAAATTGTTCTAGGTGAAAAAGGTAATTGATTAGTTTATAGAAATTATAATTTAATTACGTTATTTTAATAAATATAATTATTCATAATATTTTCAAAAAATGAGAAATTAATATTGTCATTGATAGTTTCATTAAAAGAGGAATTTTAGTTAGAAAATATAAAAAAATGATACGTTTTAGTTGAAAAAGATAATCATTTAATTATTAAAATTATAATATTATTAGTTTATTGTATTAAATAGAATCGCTTGTGATATACTTGAAAAAATAGAGATATTACTTAAAGAAAATAGAAAGGTAACATGAAAATTCAAAAAGTGACATGGTTTATGTGAAAAAGATAATTGAATAGTTTATAGTAATTATGATTTAATTATTTTATTTTACTAAATAAAATTGCTCATAATGTTTTTAGAAAATGAGATATTAATGTTGCCCGTGAATTTTTAGAAAAAAAAAGGAATTTAATTTGGAAAAAATAGAAAAGATGATACATTTTAGCTGAAAAGGTAATCGGTTAGTAGTTAGTATTATGATATTATTGTTTTATTTTTATTAAATGGAAACGCTCGTGATATAATTGGAAAAAGAGAGGTTTTAGTAAGAAAAAATAAAATAACGTGTTTTGGCTAAAAAAGGTAATCGTCCATGATATAATTAGAAAAAGAGAGATTTTAGTTAGAGAAAAGAGAGAAGGTAACATGACAGAAAAGGGTAATTGATTAGTTAATAGTATTTATAGTACAATTACGTTATTTGATTAAATTTTAAAAAAGAATGTAAAAGATATTGTATTCTACCTCAAAAAGGAAATTATTTTGTTTTTGAAAAATAGAAAAGGTAATATGTTTAACTTGAAAAAGGAAATTGATTAATAGAAGAGAAATTTTAGTATAAAATATATAAGATATTATATTTTACCTGAAAAAGGAAATTGTTTAGTTATTGAAAAATGGAAAAGATAATATGTTTAATTTAAAAAAATAAATTGATTAGTTAGTAGGATGAGTAAGGATAAATAAGTAAAATCAACATGTACCGTACCGACCGACCGACCAACCAACCAAACTTTTAATGTTTTGGCTTTTATATAATAGTATAGATATATATAAGTACTCCGTCTGTCCCATCCATTTCTTTACAATTTCCTTTTCGGGTCGTCCCACCATTTCTTTACATTACCCAAAATAGTAAGTTTTTACACTATTACACCCACTACTTCACTTATTTTAATAATATTTTACGCTATTTCACCCACTACTTAACTTATTTTAACAATAAAATCACTATTACACCCACTACTTCACTTATTTTAACAATAAAATCACTATTACATCCACTACCTCATTTATTTTAACAATATTACACCCACTTTACACCCCGGCTGGGCACGGAGGTAGTATAGTATAGATACCTATATTCGAGTTGAATATTAAAGATTCTCTAAAATCTGGTAACACTTAATGAGCATTTCGAAAACATTAAAATTATATAGTATTTTAATCAAAAAATTAAATATTATCATTAAAATATGTGGTTTTCAATGAAAATTATTATAATCTTATAATATTTAAAAGCCGATGTCTTTTTTTAGATTTTATAAAAGGAGATATTGTAATGAATGTTTTGTTGTTAAAATCAGATTAAAATTTTAAAAATGTCAAAGAATTTATTGGAATGTTTAATTTCTTTTAAGTTTTTATATTTTGTTAATCAACCACGATTTCACATATAATTAAAATTAAAGATAATGCTGAAAATATATAGATTATTGTTATTCGATTAATATCTCATGAAATATAATTTAAATACATCTATCTATCTATACTATTATATAAAAGCCGAAACATTAAAAGTTTGGTTGGTCGGTCGGTACCTGTTGATTTTACTTATTTACCCTTACTCAATTGCTACTAACTAATCAATTTCCTTTTTTCAGATAAAACATATTATATTTTCTATTTTCAAGAATTAAATAATTTCCTTTTTCAAGTAAAATACAATACCTTTTATATTTTATCTAACTAAAATTTCTCCTTTATGAATCAATTTCCTTTTTCAGGTTAAACAAATTGCCTTTTCTATTTTCCAATAATTAAATAATTTCCTTTTTCAAGTAAATTAGAATATCTTTTACATTTTATCTAACTAAAATTTCTCTTTTTTAAAAACACTACGTGCAATTTTGTTTAATAAAATAACATAATTATATTAGAATTACTATTAACTAATCAATTACCTTCAGTCAAAACACGTTACCTTTTCTATTTTCTCTAACTAAAATCTTTCTTTTTCCAATTATATCATGGACTATTACCTTTTTCAGCCAAAACACGTTACCTTTTTTTCTCTTGCTAAAACCTCTTTTTTCCAATTATATCACGGGCATTTCTATTTAATAAAAATAAAATAATAATATTATAATACTAATAATTAATCGATTCCCTTTTCAACTAAAATATATCATTTTTCTATTTTTTCTAATTAAATTCCCTTTTTTCTAGAAATATAACGGGCAACATTAATTTCTCATTTTCTAAAAACTATGAGCAATATATGTTTGGTTGATTATGTTTATTTTTATATAGTAAATCAATTCACTATGTTGAGTATTGAATACGGTAAAAGAATACAGAGGGGGGGGTGAATGGATTCTTGAACTTTTCTTTGATTGAGTCTATGTAGCAGATAAGTGCCTGTGTGTGTAGAAGTGAAGGTGCGGATAAATAAACAACACAAGACACAATATCACTTTAATCTAATGTATTATTAGATAAAGGTTGCTACAATCTGTGAATACAAATGGTAGTATTCTCAGCTTCGTTTTTCTCAGAGAGATATGGCTTACAGTGTATGAAAAACTTGACTCACCAAAAAGTTACTAAGTTATGAAGTGAGGCTGTGTCCTTATAGAACATGGATACAGCCTACTTACTGCAAATAAGGTAGCTAAACAAATTACTTTCTAGTCTGTCTATCCTTTTTGAGTAAGTGTCCAAACGGTTACAGATTTGACTTTGCAAAGCCTGTTTAGATCCACTTCTTTAGCTCCTTGTCTCTTCTATATCTCTCCAAGCTTCCTTGTAGGCTTTCCAGAGCACATTACAGATTGTGGTCCATAAAGTGCATTGGCTTGTTGCAGGTTTCTGACTTGTACAATTTCTTCAGTATTTTGTCTCCAAGAATGTATTCGAGAAGTGACTAAGTAAGTGATTCGAGAACTAGAATTGACTTGATCGATAACTCTGAGTTCTCGAATACTGTTATAATGACATATCGAACCACTTCTCGAATAGCTCTTTTCCATCAGGATTCCTTGAGTTGTCGAATAGAACATTTGACTTATCGAATCCTCGAGTTGTCGAATAGCTTTCTGAGTCCTTGAGATATCGAATGGAACTTTGACTTGTTGACTCTTTGAGAACTCGAATACTATCTTGACTTGTTGACTTCTTGAGTTCTCGAATAGAGTAGTAGACATATCGAATCCCTGAGATATCGAATGAGATATCGAACAGTGTATTCAGAGATATCGAATAGTGTCTTGAGATATCGAATCCCTGACTTCTCGAATGCTGGACTTCTCGAATAGACAAATATACTTCTCGAATTGGTACTTAGGCAAATTCTTCATTTCTTCAAATCCCAACTGTGATTATTTGACAGTCTTTAACTCCTTGCTTGAGGCATGAACCTTGGAACTTCTTTCAAGCATTATTCTAGACTCTATTTGTACAATTACACAACTAGGATTTGATGCCTACTACAAGTACAATACAAACAGAAACTCTACAACTAGAGGTTCCCTCAGTTAAGAGGTCATGTAAGTAATACAAAGCATTACAAACAATTAGGCTTGTTATTAGATGTGTACAGGCATGCCTCTGTAACTAACAATCTCCCCCAAATTGTGAGTGAGACCCTTAGTCACAATTTCATGTCTGATAACAACCCTAACATACATAAAGATAGAACTTTAAAAGTACAGGTATGTATCTTGATTGAACACATAAATGAAATTACAAGATAAATACTCTTACAGTATGATGAGGTACTAGCCATTTTCTTTTGATTGCATCTCCATTGCTTTGGCTTGTAGATCATCATATGCTTTCTGTTTCCTTTCTTTCTCCTTTCTTGCAATCTCATCTATTGCTCTCATGATTTCTGTCATAGCATCCAATTCTTCAATCATAATAGAGTTTTTGAAATCTTCAAGCACTGGCTTCAGAATGTTGGCAGGATAGTGACTGAGTAGGTTCATTCTTATATTGACATTGTCTCCATTTCTTCTCCTATACTTCACCACATAGGGATCAAACTGAACTCTACACAATCCCTTTGCCCTTAGCTTTTCTGCTTCAATCTCCAGTCTATCAATTTCTTTCTCCCTTTCTAGCCATTTCTCATAGCAGCCCTTTCTTATCTTCTCAGCATAATCTTTCTTCATTTTCACAAAGTCAATCAATTCCAGCTTCCATACTTTCTCCACCTTGTCTTTAGAATTCAGCAATGCAATGATTCTTTCTATCTCATACAATTTACCCCAATGTTGACAACCCCCTTGTTTGAATTTCATTTCTTTCCCATCAGTGTACTTGATTTCAAGGTGGTCATCCACAATTGCAGCATAGCATATCTTTTGAGCTCTTAGAAATTGCAGTTGCTCTTCATCAAAGTCTTCATCAAGTGGCTGGAGTTTCAATCCTGGAATGATTGTTAGGGCTCTAGATTTGGATAGCTTCACTCTCCTTGCAGCATGTTTAACTTTCATCCTCTTGACATGATTGCTTGGAAGAAATCTTTGACCTTTGTTGGTAGACCATAGTAGTATTCCATTAGCAGATTGCTTTCTGAAACATACACATGGTTTCCTGATTTGAATCTTCTTCTCTTCTTGAGGTGGTAAGACAGTTGCAGAGGCCATAGATGTAGATTTTGCTAGGTCACTACTAACAGTATTCACCCTAGACCTAGAGTCTTGTGTTGTGGTGAGGTTACTGCTAGCAGTGCCTAAGGCTTGCTGTCTTCCACTCTTTCTCTCATATGTTTTACCTTGGTCATCATCATCCTTTTTATCTTTGTCTCCCTTTTTCTTCTTGTCTTCATCACCCTTATCTCTCCTGTGATGTCTTCTCCTCCCATCACCTTTGTCTTCAGAATCATCATCCTTATTTCTCCTAGGTTGAGCCATCTCTGGAATTTCACCAGTTGCAATATAGGTTCTGAGGATGTGCAGTGCCTCAGTTTCTTCAGCATTTCTGGCTCCAACCTTCTTCTGTAATTGATCAATGATAGCAATGATCAGTCTGTGATTTCTGGTGGTGAGATCATGGGGAATGACCAATTGCTTGATATCTTCAATTCTGGTGCCAGACTGATAAATGATTGTCCATGGCTTCTTGATCACTTCTGGTAGCCTTGAAGGTTGGTCATTCCTCAAGTCATCAAACAGACTTTTGTTGTTCTCATTCTTCTTTTCTATAAGCTCGAGTATGGCATCTATCTCTGAGTGTTTCAGTTCTTGTAGAGTCTTGTATGTTAGATGCCATATCTTCAATTTGGATATCATCACTATCTCCTTGATCCACAGATTATTGACTTTCTTAGGAATGACAGTGATGCAATCAATCTGCTTCTTCAACTCCCTCAGATAGAACTGAGTGTCACCAACCTGTTCCCTTGTGGCTTTCAGAAACTCCAAGAAGGCTTTATCATGATAAACATTGGAGTTAGCAACTTCTTGTAGCTTGGCCTCAGTAACAACTTTAACTTCTACAGGCTTAGCACTCTCAGATATAGAGGTTGGAGGTTTGTCAGATGGCATACTTCCTGCAACCACTGTGGTGGTTATGAATTGCTTTTGTCCTCCAGGAGTAGTGATGTGCACAGTTGGTAGAGTGACAACTGGCAAGATAGATGGAGGCTCATCCACTTTGGATTTTCCTTTGCCAGGCACATTTGCTAGAGACTTTGAAGCCCTTTGTTGACCACCCTCTTTTATTATTATGCCTTTCTCCCCCTTTGCATTTGAGTTCCTTGTCTTCTTCTCCCCCTTAGGCTTGTTGTCAGGCACAGAGGCTGTAGAAATGTCCTTTGGGATTGAAGATTCATCAGGTAGAGGGAGACCCATATGCTTCATCATTGCAGCTAACATGGATTGTTGATGCAGAAGGACATCAGCTGTGGTGGATGCTTGAGTGTCCAACTGATCATTTAGCAGTGCAACCTTTTCTGTAAGATGAGCATTGGTTTTGGTGAGAGTAGCTACCTCCTGTTCAAGAGTGTTCACCTTAGTGAATAACTCATTGGCCTTGAAACCAGATAAAGATTGATCCTGCAGCCTCTTCACTTCATATTTAGACAGTTCATGCACAGGAACATCAGTCACTAGCCTATCTCCATAAAGATTCTTGAACATTGTCCTCAGCATAGCATTGGCATCTGTAGTCTGGTCAGATAGATTTTGAAATTGATGCCCCAGACCTGTGACAGTATCCTTTAGCAGAGCTAGCCCATTGTCCATCTTGGTGCAGGTAGAGTTGCAGTGTTTGATATCCTTGACCACACTGTCTAGTTGAGGAAATTTAGCATCAAAGGCCCTCTTGACTTCTGCTACTGAAGTGGCTGTCTTGTCACACACCTTGTTGACTTCAGTTTTGACTCCCTTGCCAAGATAGTGTGCAGCCTTGAGGAAACCCTTGTAGGAATCATTTACAGCTTCATACACTTCACCAGGTGACAGGGATTTTGCATTGGAGCCCAGTGAAGTGATGTATTCCTCCCTGAGATACTGAAGTGCTTCATCGAGAGTAATATCATATTTTCCTTGCAACCAGGCATCTATGTTGCCATCTCTCTCAGCATCATCAATGATCTTTGACTTCTGCACTTCCACATCATCCCTATGGCATAACAGAATAGCCTCATAGTCTGGATTAGGCATGTCTGCAGTGAGAAGGTTCTGAGCAATCTTTGTGAACTCAGGAATCTGATCCACAATTAAGCTTTGAAGTGCTTCAACCGTCAATTGTTGTGGAACAGACCCTGATCCTGAAGCACTGTCATGTTGCACAGGCTTCAGCCATTTTGACATGAAGTCAGAGCTAGAGCTAGGCAAGCTAGACTCCTCAGTTACAGATGCAACTTCTGTAACCGGATGGATTGACTCTACTACTGGTGTCACCACAGAGGTGGGATGAATTACACCAGCAGTTGACACAGGCACAGAGTCTCTAGTAAAAACTAGTGGAACCTCTGTGTTTGTGATGGTGTCATTAGGAGATGCCTCAGCATGCATTCCCTCACCATCTAAATGTGGGTTCTGAGTGGTGAACAAAGTGTCATGCACTAAGTCACTTGAAATTATTGGCTCATCAAGAGAAAAGAATTCTTGATGATCAATACCTTACATCTCAGTTGCCTGAGTTGCAGGTTTCAAAGAAATTTCAGAGTTAGATTCTGGAAGAGAAGTGTGTTTAAGAGTAGATTTTGGCAACTCCCCCTGAGAGATAGAGGGAGTTTCAAGTGTGATGTGCTCTCCACTCAGTGTTGTGCCAGCCTTATCACTCCCATGTGCTGACTCTATACAAGAAGGTGCATTGGGGAGGATGCTTGATTCTATAGGTGCACCCTGTTGAGAGGATACACCTAGTGAGCTGTGTGCCCCTGATTTTACAACTTCAGCCATTTGTGTGACTGAAGAGGTGGTCTTAATTTTCTTCTTCTTTGTCCTGTGTAAGGGTAACTCAGTTTCCTCACTTCCTAGACCTAATTCAACAGCTAATGCTGCTTCAGACAAGATATTTAATGGTGCAGACATTACTTCCTTTCTCTTCTTTTTACTAACATCACCCTTTTGAGAGGATGATGCAGTTGGCTCAGTATGTGGTAGAGTGTTTGGTTGAGAGGGTTGGTTAGCAGGCCCTGGGTTAGCATTTTGTTCTACTTGCTTGGGCTGTGCTAACTGAGATTTTGCATCAAATGTTGGCATGTTGTGGGGATAAGTCCTAAACAAACTCTCCATATGGGGAGTTATGTTCAGTCTTACATCCACATCATTCCTAGTTTCCAAATTACCAAAAATGAGTTTGGTCATGGACTTAGGATAGCCTATTTTATTTTTATCAATCCCAGGCAATTCAATCAATGAAGCATTTTTATAATTAAGTACAGATTGAATAAAGCGAGGGAAGAAAATATCAGTACCTCTCTTGGTTGTGTTCTTACCAAGTCTCCCATATAATTCTTGGAGTATGATTTGGCCAACATCAATCTTCTTCCCATGGGCCAAAGCATATCCAATTTGCTGCACAGGTGCACTGATTTGATCAAAGCTTGATTTCCTGGCAGTGAAGACTTGGAGAAGAGTTGCAAACACATAACTCCACTCCTTTCTCAGATTCTTTCTGTTTAGCTTTCCAAGGTTAATCCCATCTGAGTAGTTTATGAACTCAAAGAATTCCTCCAACTCTGCATTAGTGGCCATTCTGTCAAATGACTCTTGTTGTAGGCCTAGTGCTTGGTTCATGTCTGCAGTAGTGATAGTGATTTCCTTATCCTGAACCTTGCAGTAGATGATATATGAAGTAATTGCGTTTTCCAGGGCTACAACCTCCACAATAGCAGTACTCCAGAATTGTTCCAGAATATCTAGATATAGAGTTGGGTTGGCAGAGAGTGCATCCTTGATATACGACTCAGCCATCCATTTCACAAAGCACTTGAAATTGGCATTGGGTGCTTCAACATCACTAGTGAGAGCGATGAAATTGGTGTTAAACTTTACTGTTGCCATTTGTGTAGAAGAGAGGAAAGAAATTGAAGGTTGAAGAAGAAATTTGGCTTTTCGTAGCTAGGGTTTCAGGGGTTTAGAGAGTGTAGATGCTTGAGAAATCGAATGAAATGAATCGAATAGTTGTGAAATTCTATAAGTATGAAGTACTTGAATTGTCTATTAGCAGAGAGTTTTGTATCGACAAGTCAGCATTCGAGAAGTAGGAAACAACTATTCGAGAAGTCAAGAATGGCTTAATCGATAACTCAAGCAGGTAGAAACTCACAGCTGGCAGTTATCTAACTTAGAAATAATTCTAAATTAAATAATATGTGTTTTTATGAGTGAATTAAACTTTTAGACAAAAGTCCAAAATCGGTTAAAATTCAGCGAGAATTCAGCCTTTTCAAATGATTCGAGAACTCAGATATAGTGTTCGAGAACTCAGTCATTCGAGAACTCAGTTACTATATTCGAGAAGTCAAGAATTCCTCTATTCGATATCTCAGAAAGACTCTATTCGAGAACTCAAGAGTACTCTAAAGAGACTTATTAGAGATGTCGAATAGCGAATCATTCGAGAAGTCTGACTTATCGAACTATACCCATCACTCATAAAAATTTGATTTTCACTATCTTTTTAAAAATTTACCAGACATATTCATTGAAAAATATCCTAGCAAATTAAATAGTGATTTTCTCAAAATTTCATAGAAATTTTAAGTTAATAAAAATATGATTTTCAACATATACAACAGATTTGAAATATTTATAAATCATATTTCAGCCAACACTTACTCCAAAAATATTGAAAATTTAGATAAAGTAAGTGTTTACTACTGCAACTATCTAGATGGTGTATTCACTTAGCCAGAATCTGAAGAATTCAGCATTCCAATCTCACTTACCAACCTTGTGAAGGTGGCTTCATCTAATGGCTTAGTGAATATATCAGCTAGTTGTTTATCTGTAGAGACATAATGCAACTCAATGGTTCCATTAGTTGCATGTTCTCTTATGAAATGATATCTGATGTCAATGTGCTTTGTTCTAGAATGATTGACAGGATTGGCAACTATAGAGATTGCACTTGTGTTGTCACACATGATTGGAATTCTTTCCAACACAAGTCCATAATCTCTAAGTTGATTTCTAATCCAAAGCACTTGAGCACAGCAACTTCCAGCAGCTATGTATTCAGCCTCAGCTGTAGAAGTTGACACAGATTGTTGCTTCTTGCTATACCAAGAAACTAACCTTTGTCCAAGAAACTGGCAGCTTCCTGAGGTGCTTTTCCTATCCACTCTGCATCCAGCATAATCAACATCAGAATAACCAACCAGATTGAACCATGTGTCCTTAGGATACCATAATCCCAAGTTAGGAGTGCCCTTCATATATCTAAAGATCCTTTTTATTGCAATCAAATGTGATTCCTTTGGATTTGATTGAAACCTTGCACACAAGCATGTAGCAAACATGATGTCTGGCCTACTTGCAGTGAGGTAGAGTAGAGAACCAACCATGCCTCTGTAGACTGAGATATCTACTCTCTTGCCTTTAGCATCTTCATCCAATTTAGTGGCAGTGGCCATGGGTGTCTTGGCAGGTGAACAATCTTCCAAGTCAAACTTCTTCAATAAATCCTTGATGTACTTGGTTTGACTGATAAAGATACCATCCTTCCTTTGACTGACTTGCAACCCTAGAAAGAATTTCAACTCTCCCATCATACTCATCTCATATCTGCTCTGCATGAGTTTAGAGAATTTCTCACACAGTTTCTCATTTGTAGAACCAAAAATGATATCATCCACATAGATTTGAACTAGGATCATATCATCACCATGCTTCTTGTAAAACAGTGTCTTGTCCAATGTGCCTCTAGTGAATTGATTTTCAAGAAGGAATTGTGATAAAGTATCATACCATGCTCTTGGAGCTTGCTTAAGTCCATACAATGCCTTAAGCAATCTGTAGACAAATTCTGGGAAATGTGGATCCTCAAAGCCAGGTGGTTGTTGCACATAAACCTCTTCTTCCAACTCTCCATTTAGAAATGCACTCTTGACATCCATTTGATAAACTTTAAAGTTGGAATGAGCAGCAAATGCCAAGAATATTCTAATGGCTTCCAATCTAGCAACAGGGGCAAATGTCTCATCATAATCAATGCCTTCCTGTTGAGAGTATCCTTTTGCAACCAGCCTTGCTTTGTTTCTTATTATTACACCATCTTCATCCATCTTATTCTTCAGAACCCATTTTGTTCCAACAATGGTTCTATCCTTTGGTGCAGGCACAAGTTCCCATACTTTGTTCCTTTCAAATTGATTCAGCTCCTCTTGCATGGCAATAATCCAATCTGGATCCAGCAATGCATCATCAAGTTTCTTAGGCTCAACTTGTGATAGAAAACATCCATAGAGGCACTCATTTTGAGTTGCTCTCCTAGTCCTTACTCCTGCATTAGGATCTCCAATGATTTGCTCTGCAGTGTGTGATCTATCCCATTTCCTCGAGTGTTCAGCCTGATTTCTCATTCTTGATGTTGCTTCATCATCCACATCATGGTCATCCTCATTTCCTCCCCCTGTGAAGTTACCATTACTCACAGGTGTGTCTTGGATGCTTGTTTCTCCACTATTGATTGGCATAAATTCTTCTCTTGTATCATTATTCACTTGAGAATGTTGAACTTGAGTTTCAACTCCAGTTTCAGTCTCTTCATCAGAATCATCTAGATTATCAAACTTCAATGGATCTCTGTCTTCATCATTGGCTTCTTCTAGTCCAGGTAGTTTGCTGTCATCAAATGTTACATCTGTGCTTTCCATAACTTTCTTTTGACTGATGACAAAAACCTTGTATGCAATTCTTTCCATAGAATAGCCAAGAAAAATTCCTTCAAATGCTTTTGCATCAAACTTTCCAACATATTCAGAATTATCCTTGAGTACAAAGCATTTGCTTCCAAAAGTGTGAACATACTTTAGTGTAGGCTTCTTTCCAGTCATCAAGTTGTAAGGTGTCTTTCCAGTGTTTTTGTTGATGAGGGTCCTGTTCTGAATATAGCATGCAGTGCTCACAGCCTCAGCCCAAAAACATGTAGGCATTTTTGCATCAAGTAACATTGTTCTAGCAGCCTCAATTAGAGTTCTATTCTTTCTCTCAACAACTCCATTTTGTTGTGGAGTCCTTGGAGCTGAGAATTGCTGAGAAATGCCATTCTCTTTGCAGAATGCTTCAAGTGTGGCATTTCTGAACTCTGTTCCATTATCACTCCTCAGTGCAATCACACTTGCATCGTTTGCCTTTGCTTCCTTGTCAACTTTCTTTATATGCTCAATAATTACTTGTGGAGCCTCATCTTTTGATGCCAGAAATTCCACCCATGTATACCTTGAAAAATCATCAACCATTACCAGGGCATACTTCTTTCTTCCAAGTGACATTATGTTGACAGGCCCAAACAAATCCATATGGATGAGTTGTAGTGGCTTGGTTACAGATGTCACTGTCTTTGACTTGTGGCTTGATCTCTTTATTTTTCCTTTTTGACAAGCCTCACACACTCCTTCTTGGCAGAATTCAAGCGTGGGCATGCCTCTCACTAACTCTCTTTTGACTAGAGAATTAATGGCCTTGAAGTTCAGGTGTGATAGTTTCTTGTGCCACAGCCAACAATCTTCATTTGATGCTTTTGAGTAAAAGCAACAAATTTTGTCCTTGTTTGCAGAGTCCATATTGGCTACAAACAGGCTTCCCTTCCTTACTCCAGATAGAGCAAAATCACCAGTCTTCTTGTGAGTGATCAAACATTCATCCTTGTCAAAATTCACTTTGAATCCTCTATCAGTAAACTGACCAACACTTAACAGATTATGCTTGAGCCCCTTGACTAGTGCTACATCTTCAATGATGACATTTCCAACTTTCAGCTTGCCATATCCCAATGTGTTACCCATGCTGTCATCTCCAAAAGCAACCATTGGGCCAGCCTTTTCCTCATACTGTGATAGCAGGGCCATATCACCAGTCATATGATTTGAGCATCCACTGTCCAAAATCCACATGACCTTCTTTTCACTTTCTTTGCCCTGCAAACACAAAGGTATTACTTTTCCTTTGGTACCCAAACAAGTTTGGGTCCATGTGACTTAGAGACAGTTTTATCATAAACAACATGCTTGTCAACTTTCTTAGTGTTAGTCTTCTTGTCACTGTTGGAAGTCTTAGAACCTGAGGTTTCAGACTTAGGTGACAAAGGTACCTTCCTAGCTTTAGGAGGACTTGAAGACTTTGACCTTGTGTAGTGTGTGTGAGAATTGTGACTGATACAACCATCAATGAACTGCCTTCTTAAATTAAAACAACTAGTCATAACATTCATATTGCATGGCATACAGTCAAATTTATCACAGAAAGGTGCATCTCTATGACTTAGAGGCACAGAACAATCATAGAAAGGTTTAGACACACTACCAACAGGTTTCTTGCATGCATGAGTTAGATGATTGGTACTGAAACAGTTCTGACAAGTTTTCCTAGGGGCATTAGGCATATAAGCATAGTTGTTATCCTTGTTAATCCCTAACTTGCCATTTCTGTTCTGTTTCTTTTTAGTCACTTCCTTTTCTGATTCACTCTTCCCAGCTGAGACAAACTTAACAAACTTCTTAGGTCTTGGCCTATCAACTACTGGCTTCTTGGTCTTTGACTTGACACTCTCACCCTTAGAGGATGCTTGCTGTTCACTAGATTGTGCCTCATCCTCATCATTCAACATTTGCTTGATGAGTAAGGCATCCTCATCAATTTCAAATGTTGATTCCTTAAAAATTGGATTTTCAGTTTTTCTCAAAATGTGAGGCACTTTCTCATGAACAGCTGTGTCCTCTTCAATGACAGCATAGCCTTTCCTTTGTTTGAGAGAGTCATAGTCAAGTCCAATAGCTGCTTTGGGTTTAGCTTCAATTTTCTCACAGTAGGATTGCACTAAACCAGATGATTTCTTGAAAGTTTTAAGTTTGAATTCATTCTCAGCTAATTCATCCCTAAGAGCCTTCTCTACTTGACTAGCACATAGAACCTTGTTCTTCAAATATTCAACTTCTTTCTTAAGGTTTTCTACTTGCATAGTAGTTAGCTCAAGTTCCTCATTCTTTTTGGTTAATATTTCATTTCTAGTAGACAGTTTAGCAATCTCCTCATTAGCAGCAGTCATACTAGTATGAATATTAAACATTTCAACAGATAATTGTTCAATCATGCATTTGTATTCAGAAACAGACATGTCTATAGTAGTGAGAGATGGTACCTGAGAATCAGATGAAGATGAGTCTTCCTTGGAGTTGGCCATCAAGGCATAGTTGCAGAATTCTTGTTCCTCTTCATCACTCTCAGAATCATCCCAACACTTCCCTTCAGCTATGTAGGCCTTACCATGTGTCTGCTTTTCAGAAGGGCCTCATACTTAGCTTCTAGCTCAAGATAATCTCTATCCTTCTTTTTAGGCTTTTTGCATTCACTGGCAAAATGCCCTAGGTCATTGCATCTATAACACCTTACAGATGACCTATCCACATAACCGGTTTTGAACTTATTTCTGTTTGGCTTCACAGGTGCCTTGTACTTGTTGGCTGAATGGTTTTTAGTTTTGGGTTTGAAGGGTTGATTCCTTTTAAATCTGATGTTTGGAAATTTTCTGGCCATGAAGGCATATGAGGTATTTTCCATCCCATCAAGTTCTTCCAGAGTGTAAAACTCTTCTTCTTCTTCCTCCTTTTCCTCAACAGGTTCACTCACCCCAGCTTCAGTTTCTTCATCATCTGCCACCTCCTCTATCCTTAGTTGGCTTGTAGATGCTTCTAGGTCCAGGATGGATTTGTTGACAATCAAGGCACATGATGTGTTTATCATCCTACCTTGGTTGGCTTGGATAGCCCTTTTCTGAAGCAACTCAAGTTCATGAGTCTTTAGGACTCCATAGAGCACATCATAGGTGACTTTGTTCAAATCTCTCTCTCTTAGAGAAATGACTCTTTGCTCCAGATGATTTGGTGAAGACAACAGAAATTTCATATTTAACTCCTTGGTGCTGTAAACCTTTCCATTCATCTGCAACTCAGTAACTAGCTTGTGAAACCTTTCCAACATTTCAGTGATGCTTTCCTTGGGCTGTGCCATGAAAGCTTCATACTGTGTGACCAGTATCTGTTTCCTGTTTTCTTTAACCTCATCAGTCCCTTCACACAACACCTCAATGTGATCCCACATCTCTTTAGCAGACGTGCATGATGCAATGTTTGCAAACATTGACATGTCCATGGAATCAATGATAAGCAACATGAGGTGGCTGTCAAGAGCAACCTTCTCCCTTTCTGACTCTGTCCACTTTGATGGATCCTTGGCCTCATAAGTTCTTGGGATAGTTATGGTTCCAATAGTCTTCTCTGGTATCTCTTGTTGTGGAATAAAAGGACCATTCTTGAGAATCTCAGGATACAAGGGATGAGAGGCTTTAATGAACAACATCATCTTTATCTTCCAGAGGTTGAAGTTTTCTTTATCAAACTTAGGGACCTTCACCGTTCCTGTAGTCTTTGGTGTATTCGAACTCATGATCGTTTCTCTGTTTTTGAATAAACAGCCCGCTCTGATACCACTTGTTGAGTATTGAATACGGTAAAAGAATACAGAGGGGGGGGGTGAATGGATTCTTGAACTTTTCTTTGATTGAGTCTATGTAGCAGATAAGTGCCTGTGTGTGTAGAAGTGAAGGTGCGGATAAATAAACAACACAAGACACAATATCACTTTAATCTAATGTATTATTAGATAAAGGTTGCTACAATCTGTGAATACAAATGGTAGTATTCTCAGCTTCGTTTTTCTCAGAGAGATATGGCTTACAGTGTATGAAAAACTTGACTCACCAAAAAGTTACTAAGTTATGAAGTGAGGCTGTGTCCTTATAGAACATGGATACAGCCTACTTACTGCAAATAAGGTAGCTAAACAAATTACTTTCTAGTCTGTCTATCCTTTTTGAGTAAGTGTCCAAACGGTTACAGATTTGACTTTGCAAAGCCTGTTTAGATCCACTTCTTTAGCTCCTTGTCTCTTCTATATCTCTCCAAGCTTCCTTGTAGGCTTTCCAGAGCACGTTACAGATTGTGGTCCATAAAGTGCATTGGCTTGTTGCAGGTTTCTGACTTGTACAATTTCTTCAGTATTTTGTCTCCAAGAATGTATTCGAGAAGTGACTAAGTAAGTGATTCGAGAACTAGAATTGACTTGATCGATAACTCTGAGTTCTCGAATACTGTTATAATGACATATCGAACCACTTCTCGAATAGCTCTTTTCCATCAGGATTCCTTGAGTTGTCGAATAGAACATTTGACTTATCGAATCCTCGAGTTGTCGAATAGCTTTCTGAGTCCTTGAGATATCGAATGGAACTTTGACTTGTTGACTCTTTGAGAACTCGAATACCATCTTGACTTGTTGACTTCTTGAGTTCTCGAAT
Organism: Kitagawia praeruptora; assembly: GCA_037693485.1. Taxonomy (NCBI): domain Eukaryota; kingdom Viridiplantae; phylum Streptophyta; class Magnoliopsida; order Apiales; family Apiaceae; genus Kitagawia; species Kitagawia praeruptora. The sequence goes on along the minus strand of CM075352.1, from coordinate 105,501,730 downwards.
AGAGTAGTAGACATATCGAATCCCTGAGATATCGAATGAGATATCGAACAGTGTATTCAGAGATATCGAATAGTGTCTTGAGATATCGAATCCCTGACTTCTCGAATGCTGGACTTCTCGAATAGACAAATATACTTCTCGAATTGGTACTTAGGCAAATTCTTCATTTCTTCAAATCCCAACTGTGATTATTTGACAGTCTTTAACTCCTTTCTTGAGGCATGAACCTTGGAACTTCTTTCAAGCATTATTCTAGACTCTATTTGTACAATTACACAACTAGGATTTGATGCCTACTACAAGTACAATACAAACAGAAACTCTACAACTAGAGGTTCCCTCAATTAAGAGGTCATGTAAGTAATGCAAAGCATTACAAACAATTAGGCTTGTTATTAGATGTGTACAGGCATGCCTCTGTAACTAACACACTAATAAAAGAATATAAAATTTGTAAAAATGATATTAAATAAACATATAGGAAACTAGATTAGATGAAAGTTTTGTTCATTATATTTACATTCATTTAATAGATCTTGCACGATAGATATCCTTTCTCATATCATTGAAACATGTAACCTTTTTTTGAGAGACAATCTAATCTAATGATTTATAACGGTCATGAGAAATTTGTGTTTGTGAATTTTTAATATGTATACGAAAAATTGATCGCGACCCATACAATTGTTTTGAATGAATTAATATAATAAAAATTATAGAAATCCAGAGTACTTCACATTTAAATCTATACTATTATATAAAAGCCGAAACATTAAAAGTTTGGTTGGTCGGTCGGTCGGTCGGTACCTGTTGATTTTACTTATTTACCCTTACTCAATTGCTACTAACTAATCAATTTCCTTTTTTCAGATAAAACATATTATATTTTCTATTTTCAAGAATTAAATAATTTCCTTTTTCAAGTAAAATACAATACCTTTTATATTTTATCTAACTAAAATTTCTCCTTTATGAATCAATTTCCTTTTTCAGGTTAAACAAATTGCCTTTTCTATTTTCCAATAATTAAATAATTTCCTTTTTCAAGTAAATTAGAATATCTTTTACATTTTATCTAACTAAAATTTCTCTTTTTTAAAAACACTACGTGCAATTTTGTTTAATAAAATAACATAATTATATTAGAATTACTATTAACTAATCAATTACCTTCAGTCAAAACACGTTACCTTTTCTATTTTCTCTAACTAAAATCTTTCTTTTTCCAATTATATCATGGACTGTTACCTTTTTCAGCCAAAACACGTTACCTTTTTTTTTTCTCTTGCTAAAACCTCTTTTTTCGAATTATATCACGGGCGTTTCTATTTAATAAAAATAAAATAATAATATTATAATACTAATAATTAATCGATTCCCTTTTCAACTAAAATATATCATTTTTCTATTTTTTCTAATTAAATTCCCTTTTTTCTAGAAATATAACGGGCAACATTAATTTCTCATTTTCTAAAAACTATGAGCAATTTTATATAGTAAAATAACATAATTAAATTATAATTACTATAAACTAATCAATTGCCATTTACACATAAATCATGTCATCTTCATGTTACATTTCTATTTTCTCTAACTAAAATCTCTCTTTTTCCAATTATATCACCGGCGGTTGTATTTAACACTATTAGCAATTATGTTTAATAAAATAAAATAAAATATTATAATTATTAATAATTAATCAATTACCTTTTTCAGCTAAAATATGTTACCTTTTATATTTTTCTATTTTTTCAGTTAATTTTATTTATTTATCCTTATTTAATGGTACATGTTGTTTTACGTAATTGACCTTACTTAATTATTTATAAATACTAATAACTAATAAATTTTCTTTTTCAGGTAAAACGTGTTACCTTTTCTATTTTTCAATAACTAATCTTTTTTCACATAAAATATAAGAAATTCTTTCCCTTTTCAAGTAAAATATGCTACCTTTTCAATTTTTCAATAGCCAATTTTTCTTTTTACGTAAAATACGGTTTATCTAGCTAAAATTTTTCCTTTTCTAAAAAAACTATGAGCAATCATGTTTAATAAAATAAAATATTATAATTACTAATAATTAACCAATTACATTTTTCAGCTAAAATACATTACCTTTTATATTTTTTTTTTATTTTTTTCAGAAAAACCTATTTGGTTTGCTTTATTTAAGTACAATAAAATAATAACAATATAATAACTAATGACTAACTGATTACGTTTTTCTGCTAAAATATTTCATCTTTTCAATATTTTCAAACTAAAATCCATCATTTTCTAAAAATATCACGGACAACATATATATAATTATATCAGATCATATTTTTAAAAGTTTAAGCCATGAAAATTTATGTCTTAAAATTTTTAATTCAAATTAAAAAAAATTCTGTTATATTAAAGAAAATTCGTGCATCGCACGGGTTTTAAGCTATCTATACTATTATATAAAAACCGAAACATTAAAAATTTGGTTGGTCGATTGGTCGGTCGGTCGGTACGATACCTGTTTAATAAAATGAAATATTATAATTACTAATAATTAATCAATTACCTTTTTCAGCTAAAATATGTTACCTTTAATATTTTTCTATTTTTTTTCATTTAATTTTATTTATTTACCCTTATTTAATGGTACATGTTATTTTACGTAATTATCCTTACTTAATTATTTATAATAACTAATAAATTTCCTTTTTCAGGTAAAACATGTTACCTTTTCTATTTTTCAATAACTAATCTTTTTTCACATAAAATATGAGAAATTTTTTCCTTTTTCAAATAAAATATGCTACCTTTTCTATTTTTCAATAGCCAATTTTTCTTTTTACGTAAAATACAGTTTATCTAGCTAAAAATTTTCATTTTCTAAAAAAACTATGAGCAATTATGTTTAATAAAATATTATAAGTACTAATAATTAACCAATTACCTTTTTCAGCTAAAATACACTACCTTTTCTATTTTTTTATTTTTTTCAGAAAAACCTATTTGGTTTGCTTTATTTAAGTACAATAAAATAAGAACAATATAATAACTAATAACTAACTGATTACGTTTTTCAGCTAAAATATTTCATCTTTTCAATATTTTCAAACTAAAATCCATCATTTTCTAAAAATATCACGGATAACAAATATATAATTATATCAGATCATATTTTTTAAAATTTTAAGTCAAGAAAATTTATGTCTTAAAATTTTTAGTCCAAATTAAAAATAATTCCGTTATATTAAAGAACATCCGTGCATCGCACGGGTTTTAAGCTAGTTCTATTATATTAAAGCCGAAACATTAAAAGTTTGATTGGTTGGTACATATTGATTTTACTAATTTACCCTTACTTAATTATAGATAAAATATTTTTTTCATATTTTATCTAACTAAAAGTTTTGCTTTACTAATCAATTTCCTTTTTCAGGTTAAACATATTACCTTTTCTTTTCTTTTTAATAACTAAGCAGTTTCCTTTTTCAGGTAAAATATAATATCTTTTATATTTTATCTAACTAAAAAGCATATTATAATTACTATTAACTAATTAATTAATTTTTTTCATTCAAATTATCTTTTCTCTTTTCTCTAACTAAAATATCTATTTTTCCAATTATATCACGGGTTACCTTTTAAAAATCTTCTTTTATATTTTATTTAACTAAAAATTTTACTTTACTAATCAATCTACTTTTTCAGGTTAAACATGTTACTTTTTTTTTTAATAACTAAACAGTTTCCTTTTTCAAGTAAAATATAATATCTTTTATATTTTTTCTAATTAAAAAACAAATTATAATTACTGTTAACTAATAAATTAATTTTTTTATCTTTTCTCTTTTCTCTAACTAAAATGTTTTTTTCCCAATTATATCACTATTTAATAAAATATATTAAAATCCGTATACATTGTTTATAATAAGGAAACATTAGTATAATCCGTAAACATGAGAATATTAAATTATATTAAATTAAAAAAATATTAAAAATAATGATTATATAAAAACATAATTGTAATATTAAATAAAATTTATATAATATAATAAAAGAAACCTGTGCATCACACGGGCATTGAAAGTTTGTCCGTTCGATCTTCAGCACGGTCATCCTAACTAATAAAATAAATAGTAAAATAATATAATTAGTGATAATTAGTCGATTGCCTTTTTTTTAATTAAAAGAGGTTTACTTTTAATTGATTGATGATATTAACTTTTATAAACACCTAAGATATCATATCTTCCAATCAATAATATTTCTTTCTAAATAAAACTGACAAGGCTGTCGCGTGCCTATCAAATAATAATATCTAACAAATCCTTCTAACTATGTAGTAGGGTAAGTCAGAGTCGATCCCACAGAGACAAACGTGTCAATCACCAGTTGTTCTCGATTCAGTTCAGCCAAGCAAGTACCACAATAAAATATCAAAGATTATTATACAAATTTTATACTAATGCAATTAATCAATTAACTAAAACATCCAGAATTAAGTATCCCCACTAGCATGAATTAATGCAATCGTGAATTCCCTCCCCAAATCAATCGTATAATACTCAACAGGAAAGGTGCGCCCTATAAATTACCAATAACCTCTCTCGAGTATTAATGGCTTCTCTAAAATACAATCAAGCCTATTCTCATGGTATCATGCAATTTAGAGACATTAATCACAGCACCCTAACTTCCTAACAATCCGTTCTACCTATTCTCATGGAGAAGTTCATGTCCTCATTGGATAAATCACAACCATCTAAATCCAACTCTCGTTGATAAATAGACAATGGTTCAAACAATAAACATAATCACGTCTGATTTGTAATTGCTAATTAAAACAACTCAATAAGCAAGAGCAATTAAACAATCAAATTGGGGGAATTGGGAAAATCACACATCAATCATAACTAGGGTTCTACTTAACCCTAGACTAATTATCTACTCATACAGAATTAAACTAATAAAACAAGAGATATAGTATGAACACATAATATTATAAAGAATAGAGAAAAACCTTCAATCTTCAAAGAAAAGTGAAAAGCTATCTCCAATCTCTCTCTGTATATGTCTATACGTACGTATGTAAGTATACGTAACTATCTATCTCCCCTAATAATAATCATCTCTGATATTATATATGTCTCTAATAAAAGAGGTATTTTAATCCTTGAGGAAATTACAAGTACGTTTCCTAAACTGAATAGATTTTCAAGGAAAATTCGTGGTTGACTTTTCTCCTATAGTTCTGGGCCGCTCCAGTTGTAATATGACATCTGGACCATCTTAGAATGATAGATAATTTAATTATCTTCGCGTGGGCTATTGAATCGCCCAATTCTGACTTCTAGAACTCGAGATATGACCCAAATAGTGAATTGCGCGCGTGCTGCCCGATAAATCCGAATTTCCTTCTAATAAATCTCCAATTAAGCTCTTTATTCTCAAATCCTTCCAAGTTTAGAATTTCCTTGCTTCCTACAATAAAACATTAAAATCTATTAAATAAAAATCCAATTAAATGCAAAATATAATAAATATGAGGAATATAATCATATAAAATATATATAACTATACACTCTATCAAACATCCCCACACTTAGCATTTGCACGTCCTCGGGCAAATAAAGAAATAAAAACTATCCTGACTAACTAACAAACATCACTTTCGTAGATGACACGATTGCATTGAGCGTATGCAACAAGCCGTTAAACCCCTAGGCAGCCCTAGTAGGACGAGTTTTGTCTCGTGAGGGTTTATAGAAGATATACCCACAAAATCAAATATTTTCAATCACCAAGTCTTAAACATGCAACAATTCATAGTACTCCACATATGCAAACCTCAATCACACAACAATCTGAGAAGATCTGAAAGTACACCACTTGCACAAAACAACCCAAGTATGCACACGTTGTCTTGACAGACAAAAATATCATGAAATAAACATCAAAGTCTCCTTCAATAAGTAAGCATGCCGTGGATAGAAAATCTCACATTGCTCTCAATTCACACAAGTGTATAGGTGTTAGCGTTTCACTCAAGTTCAATCAAAATAGACATGTGCTACCATATGCTTGGTTATCCACCAAATCTCCACTACTTCGTATATGTGCATGCACAAATCAAAAGGTCTTCATTAAAGGTTGTAATGGGGCTTAGGTATGGGGTGGGATATCAAAGAAATAGGCTCACAAGTGGCTAAGCTTGATAAACTAATAGAGCATAATGTTCACTTCTAATTAAAGCACCCAACATGAATAGTAGATCATGTAAAAGATAATTAAACTTTCACAAGCATTAAACCCATAAGCACATCATTATGTACTTCCCCACTTTCACATTGCAATAAGCAATGAACAATAACTATCATTCGATCTTCTTCAAATTTATTTTTTTTTTATTTTTTTTTCTTTTTTTTTTAGAGAAGATCAAGCAACCACATTATATAATTCCCAACAAAATATCAAACCTTAACAAAGAAATCCCCACACTTGAACATTCACCCACCCTTAAGTTGAATCACAATGCTCTACCAGTAAATCAATATAAGAATAAATAAGTAGGCTCAAAAGTTATAGAGTGGTGATAATTGAAAGAAACAGATATAAGCTCAAGGGGGCTTACTAAGGATATAACTCATAAGGATAGTGTTTAGGTCAATGAGTTTAATCCTAGTGCCTTTATCATTTTCATGCACACACACAACATGTAGTCTCAACAAGGTATCAAAACAAGTTCTAGAGCAATGCTAATTGACGAACAACACACAACAAAGAAATTCGATTGATATAAAATGTATCAATCATTAATTAGGCTCAAAATCTCACAAGGTGAAAGCATGCTCGACTCACTAAATTTGACTAAGAAGCATCTCAAGTTTTTAAATTTTCGAAAGCACACACAAGAAATTATCAAGCAACAAATGATTTTTATTCTATGATACAACACTCAGAATTAATCATGCAAAATTAGTCTACAAAATGTGTACTTATCCTCGCTAACATGCTTTTGACATGACAATTATATACAAAAAGTTTTTAATTTTTTTGAATTTTTATCATATATAATTTTTTTTTTGATTTTTTTTTATACATTAAGAATGTATCCCCACACTTAAATGGTTCATTGTCCTCAATGAATAATTTAATAAAAGAAAAAAAATCTAACAATTCTAAAATTAAAACACAAAAGGAATAATAAAGAAAAAATTATACAAATAAAGGTTAGAAATACTCCCCTAGTAAAAGGCATGAAGGCTCCTTGAAAAATTATTGTCGTAGCTCCAATTTAATATGCTGAAAATTCAGGCCCAGCATTTGTTTATAAATAAACAGAGCATAATTAACACAACAGCTCAGTTGGTGAAGTGGTTGGATGGTGCAAATACAAGTCATTAAAAGAGATGCCCAAGATCGGGGGTTCAAATCTTCACAGCATCATATTTTTTACTCAAAGTGCATGTCCTGAATTGCCAACAGGTTTGGACGGACTGACAACAGCAAATGGGCCACAACAGATGGGCTGGAAAGCAGGAGTCAGCATGGATAAAGTGGGCTCGAGATGATGGGCCGCAGCAGCAGAAGCGCGCGCATCTGGCGCGTGAGATGAAAATCAGGATAAAATTGAAGCGCGCAGGAACAGGTAATAATGCACGGGCATCACAAATTGCTCCAACATACAGAAATATTTGCACGGTCTTCATAGATTCAGTACGCCCCCTACACCAACATGTAAAGTCAGAGACATTCACACGGCCAGCAATAGTCGCGCATGCCCAACATAGAATTTCTGTTCTTTTTTTTTTTTCGTTTCTTCATTCGAATTCACGCGGCTGCTCCACAAAATACACTCCAAACATATAATTTCTGCTTATCATTTATTTCTTCTTTTTTTCCAAAATTTAAATAAAACACCAAGTGTCTTAAATAAATTATCCTTGCACCGACCTGAAACACTTCACACAAACTCGTCAATGCACCTTGTGGGAGTAAAAAAATTGAAATAAAAATTATCTACCTCTAATAATAATAATAATAATAATAATAATATCTAACCTAAAAAAATACAAAAATAAAATAAAAAAAATATTAACTAACCATACAGAAATCATGGGTTGCCTCCCAAAAAGCGCTTTTTTTAAGGTCTTTAGCTCGACCTCTATCAATAACTAGATCATCAATAAGGTGAAAAAGCAAACAAATGTACATATCTCCTAATTTGAATTAATCTAACGATATGAGCACCAATTAGATAACCAAAAAGATATATAAATTGACATGTGAGGCTCATGTGATGCTCAAGAAATTTCGGCATGTGAAAGTATTTCGAAAAATCATCTCCAACATGGCTATAGTTACTTTTCACAAATTCCTCCCAAATTGGGTCAACAAAAGGCATACACATATTCTCAATCTTAGCATTGTTGAAGTCAAGCTTATCCAAATTTGATTCTACTTCATCTACCACAATTGGAATCACAATATCCTTATTCAAATTTATATCTACCACAACCATACTATCACCCTCATCAAATAGCGTGCAAAAAGAGTCATCTAAAAAATCAATCTCATTACTATCAAACGAGTTTTCACACGAGTTAATTTCTTGAGAAGCATATGGGTCAATAAGAGTGAGACTTTCAAAATCATCATCATAATCATCAAAAATTAGCTCACTATTACTAACCTCGTTTGGTGACTCTTTGAACTCCTTACCACTCCACAAAGTTGCATCATCAAATTGACTCATTGGCATTTCCTCCGCTTGAGTGCGCATCTCAACGAATTCAGTTACCTCTTGAGCTAGTTGAGCAATTGAGTTTTCAATCAACTTGTTGTGAGCTTTCATCTCATTGATACTTGTCTCAACTTCTACATTCTTACTCAGCTGTGCAGCAATAAATCCTTCCACAAGATTTTCTAAGTTAGATTTTTGTGGTGGCTGGGAGTAGTTGATTTGAGGTGGTTGAGCTTGGCATGGACTAACTGATATCTCTTCAAATTGAGCATTAAATTGTTGGTTTGGAGCACATAAAGAGAGATAAGTTTCCAAGGCAGTTTCGAAGCTAGATTTTTCTGGTTGAGGTAGATTGTTTTGGTAGGAAAAATCAGAATAATTTTCCCAACTAGAAGTATATGTCTCACAATAAGGATTATACTGTGGTCCTTGGTCAGAGTTGTAATGGGCATTGTAATGAAAATTATTATCCCAATATTGTGCTTGGCTTGGGTAGTAAGGGGTATTATATTTGCAAAAATTTTGAGTGTGTCCCTGTATACCGCAAACATCACATGTAGCAACCAAATAAGAATTTCTTGACTCTACTTCATCGATCTTTTGAGATAATGCCTGCATAGTCTCAATCAATGCCTCCATGCTTTCTTCTTGCTTCTCTCTTTACTCGCTTAATTTCTTGTTGGTGGAAGCTGAAACTCAAATTTTGCAAGAAACAAGAAAATCCACAAGCAAAGGATAAAACGGAACAAGAATAATAGCCGAAGCAACACAACTAAACAACTTGGCCAAACTAACTCAAAAATTAACTAATCTAACACTGCTTTGTCCCCGGCAGCGGCGCCAAAAATTTGACAAGGCTGTCGCGTGCCTATCAAATAATAATATCTAACAAATCCTTCTAACTATGTAGTAGGGTAAGTCAGAGTCGATCCCACAGAGACAAACGTGTCAATCACCAGTTGTTCTCGATTCAGTTCAGCCAAGCAAGTACCACAATAAAATATCAAAGATTATTATACTAATTTTATACTAATGCAATTAATCAATTAACTAAAACATCCAGAATTAAGTATCCCCACTAGCATGAATTAATGCAATCGTGAATTCCCTCCCCAAATCAATCGTATAATACTCAACAGGAAAGGTGCGCCCTATAAATTACCAATAACCTCTCTCGAGTATTATTGGCTTCTCTAAAATACAATCAAGCCTATTCTCATGGTATCATGCAATTTAGAGACATTAATCACAACACCCTAACTTCCTAACAATCCGTTCTACCTATTCTCATGGAGAAGTTCATGTCCTCATTGGATAAATCACAACCATCTAAATCCAACTCTCGTTGATAAATAGACAATGGTTCAAACAATAAACATAATCACGTCTGATTTGTAATTGCTAATTAAAACAACTCAATAAGCAAGAGCAATTAAACAATCAAATTGGGGGAATTGGGAAAATCACACATCAATCATAACTAGGGTTCTACTTAACCCTAGACTAATTATCTACTCATACAAAATTAAACTAATAAAACAAGAGATATAATATGAACACATAATATTATAAAGAATAGAGAAAAACCTTCAATCTTCAAAGAAAAGTGAAAAGCTATCTCCAATCTCTCTCTGTATATGTCTATACGTACGTATGTAAGTATACGTAACTATCTATCTCCCCTAATAATAATCATCTCTGATATTATATATGTCTCTAATAAAAGAGGTATTTTAATCCTTGAGGAAATTACAAGTACGTTTCCTAAACTGAATAGATTTTCAAGGAAAATTCGTGGTTGACTTTTTTCCTATAGTTCTGGGCCGCTCCAGTTGTAATATGACATCTGGACCATCTTAGAATGATAGATAATTTAATTATCTTCGCGTGGGCTGTTGAATCGCCCAATTCTGACTTCTAGAACTCGAGATATGACCCAAATAGTGAATTGCGCGCGTGCTGCCCGATAAATCCGAATTTCCTTCTAATAAATCTCCAATTAAGCTCTTTATTCTCAAATCCTTCCAAGTTTAGAATTTCCTTGCTTCCTACAATAAAACATTAAAATCTATTAAACAAAAATCCAATTAAATGCAAAATATAATAAATATGAGGAATATAATCATATAAAATATATATAACTATACACTCTATCAAAAACACGTTAACTTTTATTTTAAAATATAATCTTACAATAATTAATATATACCCAAAAAAATAACACTATATTGTCTAATCACTAACAAAAGATAATAGACATATATATACAACGAATAATGACCGTTATATTTTTAGTAAAAAATCAGAACCATTAGATCTAATGATTAGATATATTATATGTTTAAATTAATTTACTAAAATTTCAAGGTTCGAATTCTGTCAGACATATTTTTTTAAAAAATTTTATAATATAAATTTTAAACCAATAATTTGCAATCATTAATGTATACCGAAAAATATTAAACCATTTTACTGTTAGATTTTTAGTAATTAATAAGAACCGTTAAATGTAATTATAAGATATATTTTATGATTAAAGTATTTTACTAAAAATACAAGTTTCGAATCCCGTCAACGACATATTTAACTTAAAATCCTATAATATTGTAAATTTTAAATCATGATTAACTAAATTTATATTAAATTATATTAAAATAATATTAAAATAATTTTTACAAAATAATGATTATATAAAAATATAATTATAGCATAAAATAAAATTTAAATAACATATTAAAAGAAACCCGTGCATTGCACGGGTTATAAGCTAGTACTATTATATAAAAGCCGAAACATTAAAAGTTTGGTTCAACGGTACCTATTGAATTTACCTAATTACCCAGATCTACTAATTAATCAATTTCCTTTTTCAGGTTACACATATTATCTTTTATATTTTCAAGAACTAAATAATTTCATTTTCCAGGTAAAATACAATATCTTTTATATTTTATCTAACTAAAATTTCTCATTTATTAATCAATTTCCTTTTTCAGTTTAAACATATAACCTTTTCTATTTTTCGATAACTAAATAATTTCCTTTTTCATTTAAAATAGAATATCTTTTACATTTTATCTAACTAAAATTTCTCCTTTTGAAAAATACTACGAGCACTTTTGTTTAATAAAATAACATAATTATATATAATTACTATTAACTAATCAATTACTTTTTTCAGTCAAAACACATTAACTTTTCACTTTTCTATAACTAAAATCTTTTTTTTCCAATTCTATCTTGGACGGTTAACTTAAAAAAAATAATATTATAATACTAATAAATAACCAATTACCTTTTCAGCTAAAAAATAACATAATTATATATAATTATTATTAAATAATCAATTACCTTTTTCAGTCAAGACACGTTACCTTTTCTCTAACTAAAATCTCTATTTTTCCAATTATATCATAGACAGTTACCTTTTTTTAGCAAAACACGTTACCTTTTTTCTTTCTTATTACTAAAACCTCCATTTTTCTAATTATATTACAGGCGTTTCTATTTAATACAAATAAAATAATAATATTATAATAATAATTAACCGATTACCTTTTCAGCTAAAATATATCATCTTTTCTATTTTTTCTAATTACATCCCTTTTTTTCCTAGAAATAAAACGGGTAGCATTAATTTCTCATTTTCTAAAAACTATAAACAATTTTATTTCGTAAAATAACATAATTAAATTATAATTACTATAAACTAATCAATTACTTTTTTCACATAAATCTTGCACGTTATCTTTCTATTTTCTCTAACTAAAATTTCTCTTTTTTCAGTTATATCACGGACGGTTCTATTTAATAAAATAAATTAATAATATTATAATATTATTAATTTACCGATTACGTTTTTCAGCTAAAACATATCATTTTTTATATATTTTCTAACTAAATCCTTTTTATAATAGAAATACTACGCCACGGACAATATTATTTTCTCATTTTCTAAAAGTATTACGAGCAATTGTATTTAGTAAAATAACGTAATTCAATTATAATTACCATAAACTAATCAATTACCTTTTTCACCTAGAACATATAACCTTTTTAATTTTCACTAACTAAATTCTCTAATTTTCTAATCATACCACGATCATTCTATTTAATAAAATGAAGTAATAATTTTATAATTACTAATAATTAATTGATTATTCTTTTTAACTAAAACTATCGTCTTTTCTATATTTTCTAACTAAGTCTCTCATTTTCTAGAAATATCACGAATAACATTTATATAATTATTATCAAATCATCTCATATAAAAAAGTAAGCCTCCAAAATTCATGTTAAAAAAAATTAATTTTAATTAATGAAATCTTTTTATATAATATAAAAAAATCCGTGCATCGCACGTGTTTTAGGCTAGTACTAATAAACTTAAAAAATAGTGAATTGGTTTTAGAATTTATAAAATTGAAAATTATAGTGAATATTTGTTCTTGAAATAAGACTAAAATCGTGAAAATGTCGAATAATTTATAATAAATTTGAAGTTTTCTAAAATCAACAAAAAATTTAAAATAATTAGAGAAAAATGAGCTACAAAAGAATCAAGATAAGTGGTTAGATTTTATTTCTTCTGGAATTTCTTGATAATGTTTTTATGTTTAGTAAATGTGATGTCTATATTTTTATCTAATTTTTAATGTTTTACTTCATTATAATATATATATATATATATATATATTTATATATATAAAAGTTCAATGTAAAATTTGATTTATTAAAATTAATTAAAAACAAATATGTGTTTTTTTTCAGATTTATCTTTTTGCACCAAAATAAAATCAATTATAATTTTTAGCTTATTATTTTAACAAATTAAATGGTAAAATTTATAAAATGTAATCTTTTGGAAGAGGATAAATGTTAAAAGGGATTGTTTCATAGCCTATTAAGAACATGATGTTCAAAAGGTTATCTTTAAAATAAAGTCCAAGAGCGGTGGTCAAATTCTTAGCCATAAATTATTTTTACAACATCTTACTGAATGTACTACAGGTCATGTCCTTGGAACTTAAAAGATCATTATATTTGAATATCAAAAAACAATCTTTGAAAAAAACATAAACATGATAAGTATTACTATCAGATTAATTAGCTTTCTCCGGATATTAAATTAAAAAGAAATGAAGTAAATGACATAATTGGATATCATCAAAAATTCAGATTAATTGCATCTAAAATACAGTTACAAAAATCTAAATCCAGTCAAAGATTCACTAATATCTAATATTTCTGAAAAATCTAAATTAACTGTAAATCCACGGATACCTAACGATATTTATAGAAAAATCTAAATGTAATTCTTATCTGGAAAGATTTGACCCAATAATTGTGGGGGAAAGAGTGTACTAAAATCACAAAAAACACTCCATTGACACGGATATTTTTTAGTCACGGATGTTGGCCCACGTAGGAGGGTTCCCAACGTCAACATAGAAAAGAAAACCCCCCTCCCCCAGTCCACCTATATATACAGACCCCAACCTATACACACATCCTCATAAAAAAATCCAAAACACAAACAATTTCGAACGTTAGAAGTTACTATAGAACACAATCACACAAACACAACTATGTCCTGTTCCGTTGCACTCTCGCCAGTTTTTTCTCCGTCGAAATCCTCGTCCCGTCCCCACTACTGCAAACCCACTTGTCTCTCCTCTTCGCCGGAGATGCGGACTCTGACTCACTCCCCCTCCAAGCTCCGGAGTGGACTCGTGAGGGATTCCAATGACGTGGTTTCGAAGAGGAAGAGGCCGGCGAAGCTGGAGATTCCGGTGACGAATTTGAGGTTTGGGTTTGATTTGCACACGCCGAGGGCGGCGGAGGACAAGGTGGTGGAGGCTGAGGGAGATGGGTATGCTGTTTATTGCAAGCGTGGCAGGAGAGAAGCTATGGAGGATCGTTACTCTGTTAAGCTCAATATTCATGCCCATCCCAAACAGGTATTATTTCTATCCTCAATCAATTAAATTAATTGTGTGTGTTTAATTTTATTTTTCATTTTCAATTTTTTAATGCAACTGATTGGTGACATTGTTAGTTTTGTTTGAACATATATATGCATTTATGTACAGATTGATCTCAGGAAACTTTTCCTAAGATATGTACAAAATATACCCTAAATATGAATGGGCCCGCAGGGTTTTGATTTTACAAAATTGTCCATCTTATTTTTACATGTAAATCCCATATATCTCAGGTAATTTACCTGAGATGTATCTCAGGTTCCCTATCCTCTTTATGTATAGGGGATTTATTTGATATGATTTATTTATGGGGTAAAAGGACATTTTCACCACGGTACTATTTCCGGAATTGCAATTGCACTACTGTACTACAAACGGACTACTGTACTTTAACGTTTTTAACAAGTTCACCACTCCCGTCACTCAAATGGCACAAAAACCAAGGGTGAAAATGTTAAAAACTTTAAAGTACAGTAGTGAACTTGTTAAAAACGTTAAAGTACAGTAGTCCGTTTGTAGTACAGTAGTGCAATTGCAATTCCGGAAATAGTACAGTGGTGAAAATGTCCTTTTACCCTTTATTTATGTGTGTTTGTGTGTTAAATATTTATAATTAGTAATCATGTTGCATTTCTCGACTTGGATGGACGTGTTAAGTCTTTAATTTTGTGGAGGTGGAGTTTTTGTTTTGGTTTTTGTGGTTTATTAGTTTTTTGTTCTTACGATGCATTGGATTAGTAACATTGTGATGTTTGTTTAAGCATATGTATGCAATTATGTGAGGGGGTTTATTTGATTTCATTTAATTATGTGTTTATGTCTAAACTTTATAATTATTAATTAATTAGTAATGATGTTGAATTTCTTGACTTGGACACGTTAAATCTTTGATTTTTTAGAGGTGGAGTTTATTATTATGTAGGCACATGACAAGATTTTTATTATGATGAAGAAGTTTTAATTAAGTGATGAATTGTTTTCTTCTTGTTTTTTTGTGTGTACAGGCTATGTTTGGTATTTATGATGGGCATGGAGGTGCGAAGGCTGCTGAGTTTGCTGCTGCGAATTTGGATAAGAATGTTATTGATCAGCTAGAGAAGATGGGTGATCAAGATATTGAAGCAGCTGTCAAGCTCGGGTATCTGATGACTGATTCTGAGTTTCTTAAGGAGGGTTCTGATGGTGGATCCTGTGCTGTTACTGCATTCATCAGGAAGGGAGAGCTTGTGGTTTCAAATGCTGGTGATTGTCGTGCTGTTGTTAGCAAGGGTGGTGTTGGTGTGGCCCTTACAACAGATCACCGGCCTTCGAGGGAGGACGAGAAAAGTAGAATTGTGGCACTGGTAAGCTTATAGTCGCTTTACCTTTTTAAGCCTTTTAAGTTTTATCAACCTTTGCTGTGTAGGGCCGGTTCAACTCATGAAATTGTTTACGTGTTAATGCAGGGTGGATATGTAGATTGTAGCCGGGGAGGGGTTTGGCGAATTAATGGAACTTTGGCTGTGTCTAGAGGAATTGGAGATGAACACCTAAAGCAATGGGTGACAGCCGAACCAGAAACAAAGGTTCTTGCAATTGAGCCTGATTTTGAGTTCTTGATCCTTGCTTCTGATGGTTTATGGGATAAGGTATTTGTTAATTGCATCACATTTTCTTTCTATGTTCTGCAATATAATAAAGTTTATATAGAGTTGTTAAAGATTCTAAAGCTAATGCCTTTAACTTGTACTTCTAATTGACAGGTTAGTAATCAAGAAGCCGTCGATGTAGTTCGTGCTAATGGGGCAGACATCGATAAGCTTGAAGCACCTGCAGTGTGTAGAAAGCTAGCAGAATTATCTGTTTCGCGAGGCTCGCTTGATGACATTAGTGTTATGCTTATTACATTGGGACAATTTTGTTGATTGTTCCGGTTCTGTGACTGACGAAGAAGTGATTTAACATTAGCATATCAGGCAGGTTTTAGATTAGCAATGTTAATGATCTCATCTGGAATGTAGGTATAGGAATAAAGAATAATTTGTGGCTCAGCTGAACACATTGTTTCATTCTTTAAACATTGTTCATTTGTTCTTTTCATTCTTTGTTCAGCTGATGTCCGTCCAGTGATACAGTTATTGTTCACATGATATGAAAAAGACTCTGTAAATGGTATCCATCATGCAATGGCATTATACCTGTGTTTTCTTATCAGTTTTTATCTTTATTTTCTTTTTTTACTTAGTGATATTGCAACACTCTCGACTCTAGCGGTGTACTTGCTAGTAGTTGTATGTAGTATTTGAGCCCGTGTTGGTCACCATGTTTAAGTGTCTATCTGATATCTGATAGCTGATAGAGTATGTGTCCGATAAAGAAAAAAAGGTTTTTCTCGGACCTGCAGATCCAGGAGTATCGTGCCCTTGGATATAGGGCCTTTGCGATAGCTTGGAAATCTCTGATACATCTATCAGCTCTCCTCATCAGACATAGATAATAGATTTGATAAATTTGGGAATTTATTATGCTTACATATTGTCTTTGTTACTGTTCTTGAGATATCCAGTTTTCCGTTTGTTGGTTCCAAGTTACCTATCAGATTAGCGGAGGGTCATCAGTCCCTAACTCCTAAGAAAAGGGTCATCAGATGACAATGATGATCATTCTTTGTCTCTATATATTGCAGAATTGCTTAACTATCTAGTATTTTAGAACATTCTCCAAGTGCTTTGTATCCGTTAAACAGGTTTTTTTGAGATATTGCCTTGTGAAATCTGAATATCTGATAGTTGATCTCTTCTAATTACTTTAAGAGTAACTGAGCTAACTGAATCTAGTATTGCAGATCCAAAACTAGGGAGTGGGAAACAAGAAATTTAGGATTAACTTGCTGTAGTCTGCAGAAGAAAATATTGAGCAGAAAAAAACATGACATTTAAGTCTGAGGAAGCTGAACAAATTGAGAAGAAGTTGATAGGTATGTCAATTCCCGGTAACTTGTAGACAGTATGATATAATTATACAGTTACTATTAGTAAAAGTACCATGAAGAACCAGACTACCTGACTATTGATACGAGATATAAGTTCGATCCTTATGGGTATCGGTCCATATTAAATAGGCCCAATAACGAGGAGATCACTAAAACTAGGTGACTTGCTTCTAAAGATTAGGAGTATTGTTCTAACTAGAATTCTATTCGGAGAATTCGAAGAAGGTAGTGGATCCTAATAGAACTACGTTGACTTGATTCTTTATAAATATAAAGATACGTAGGCACCTTGAGGGGATCCAACACCCGAGATTCTAGAGGCTCTATTAGAATAAACTCTCAAGCTCAGTCTAAAACTCGCTATAAACCCTAATTTCCTCCGTAAACGCCCATGAAAATCTAGGGAAACCTTTATGCGGATACCGTTTCACGATGCCCAACCATGACGAAAATCGGCATCAACATTTAGCGCCGTCTGTGGGAACCGTTTAGAGATTACTATGTAACAAAACAAGTTAAAGGTTTTCATGGCTGCAAAGAATAATTAATGTACAGCATGACGAATTTCCAACCACTTACAAGCAGGGAGGACTGATAAATATTTGATTACTATGACAGAAGATAAGTTTTATTAACTTTTTCTTTTTCATCCGTGCAAATATGGAAATTAGTTTGTTTTAACATGTAAATATTAGTTTTAAGATGTTGTTAGCTTCGATCGAATTTTTCTTTATAGGTCCTTATATGCGTCCATATCAAAGAGCTTAACAAAGACTTGGCTCACACCCATATCGATAGCACTCTTTACTTTGCTTGTGTATGTTAGATCCATGTATATTTATTTTATTAATCGACAAGACTTTATTATGGAAAGAAACAATAATTATGGCCTTGATCATGTGAAGCTCCTCTTGTTATCTTCAAAAGATTGGTCAAGCTAAGTCCTTAAAATCCCGGTTTCTGTCAAATGGCTGATCAAGCAGCCCATTTGTTGATGATGCAACTGCAAACCATGTAGTCTCCGCAACATAGATCTTTTTGACATAACATAAGAAGCCATCAAACGAAAAGAATCTTCACCCCTCCTGTAGCTGCATAATCCTGTTCAATCAGGAGTTAAATGTATGTGATATCTTGTACCTAATTCTGGCTAAGCTTGGAGGTGGACCATGGAATGCCAACGCAAAGAGAGGTTCAGTTCTTCTCTTCATTGGGGAAAATCAGGAAAGGCTGAATGAAGTAAAATTCAGAGGATATCTCACAAGTTAAAAAAAAAAAAATCAGAGAAGAGGATAATTGATAAGCGCAAATTGTGTAATCCTTGCGACTTTTAGCTACACATGAAAGAAAAAAGAAAAAAAGAATTTGCTGAAGCTGACACTTGGGTGCAGCCAGAATATATACTTGTGTCATGGAGATAACAACATCTAAAAAAAATACGCCAAGCAACAATATTTGAAGTAAGGGATCGATCAGCTCGCTCCTCAGCATGGAAATGCAACATATTCATTTTCGATTCAGATGTTTCATAAAAACAACAAAAGGGGTGAATGAAATAAGCTACTGCGATTGTTGAATAAACTAAACTCTTAAGTTTTAAGAATATGTAAGAACACATTAAATGTGATTCATAGAACTGAAAAGATGTATTTGTTTTGATTCATGAATGGTGGTCTGAATTCTCCTACTATAAATGGAGAAGCTTGTATTATCTTGGGATATAACATAATAAGAAAATAGTTCCAGTTCTTGCTATGTTCTATATACTGAAATCTTATATATATAGTATCCACAAATACCAACAGATTGGTATCAGAGCTACGTTCAAATCAGAGCCACCATCAAATTAAAATGAGTAACTTTCTTACAGTCCCAAAGCTTACAAAAGAAAACTATGGCCACTGGTGTATCCGAATGAAAGCTTTGCTTGGATCACAGGAGGCATGAGAAATTGTCGAAAAAGGTTATGATGAACCAGAGAATGAAGGAGCTATGAATCAGGCCCAGAAAAAAACTTGGCAAAGGCTCGAAAACAAGATCAACAAGCTTTGTCTATTATACATATGGGCTTAGATGAAGCCATATTCGAGAAGGTTGCATCTTCAGCAAAAGCAAAGGAAGCCTGGGAAATTCTCCAGAATAAATTTAAAGGTGTTGACAAAGTAAAAAAGCTACGATTACAAACTCTACGAGGAGAATTTGAAACATTGCATATGAAAGAAACAGAATCAGTCCCAGATTATTTCACGAGGGTTTCCTCTATTGTAAATCAAATGAAGAATTATGGAGAAAAGATTGAAGATGCTCGTGTTAATGAAAAGATATTAAGATCTTTGAATACAAAATTGTAACTTGTTGGTATTTCCATCGAAGAATCAAATGATATAGAAACTATGACAGTTGATCAACTTATGGGGTCTCTGCAAGCATACTCAGAAAGATTATTAAAGAAGGAGGAGACAGAATCACAAGTGTTGAAAACTGTTGTCTCAGTTGAAGACAAAGATAAAGTATTGTATACACAATACAATAGAGGAAGAGGACGTGGACGTGCAAGACATAATTTTACTCGAGGTAGAGGACGTGGTCCTGTGAGCAACAGATTTGAAGAGATGGTGCAGACAAATCAACAAAATTGGCGTGGACAAGGACGTGGCAGATGTGGAAGATCAAACCCTGGAAGGGGTAGCAGATCAGTGGAGTGTTACAATTGTGGAAAATTTGGACACTTTGCCAAAGATTGCTGGTTTAATAAGAAGGTTGAAGAAAAGGCAAATTTGGTCGAAACGGAGGAGCAACAAGAAAAAGTAGTTTTGCTAATGGCCTGTGATAAGTGGATTTTATATCCACTAGGAGCATTCCATATCGGCTTAAATTGATTCACTTGGCCTCAAGTTTGTTGTATTTTTGATGTGTTTCGTGTAGTTGTGCAGGGTTATAAATCATTGGATGTGGTGGGAGAATTGAGTTGATGTTGGTGTGGATTTTGAGTTTTTAATGAAGAATGAGGTCTTCCATACAATCCTTGGAAGATTTGGAGTCAAGCAATTGAAGTATGGAAGCCTTGGCATAAGAATCGGAAGAGAAAACGGAGGAGAAAAGAGCAAATTGTATAAAATTCGGATTTTCCGGGTAGGCTGCGCAGTCTTCACTGTTTTGGCCATATCTGGAGTTCTACAAGTCCGATTCTGATGATCTTACAGCTCACGCGAAGAGGAGAAGATTTTCTGCAAAAGTGAACAGTGACAGGCTGCGCTGCGGCCTGGAGAGCGCGCTGCAGCGCGGGAACCCTTCTGGAAATTCCGAAATTTTGTCCTGAAAATCCTGATTTACTGTTTTGGCCATATCTTGAGTTCTACAAGTCCGTTTTGGACGATCTTACAGTCCACGCGAAGCTAACGAGATTCTCTATCATTCTTAAGTGGTCCAGATGTCCAAACACAACTGGAACGGCCCAGAAATAATGAAGAAAATTCAGTTACGAATTTTCCTTCAAAACAGAATCAGTTTAGGAAACGTATTCTATTTTAATTCTGATTTGGTATTTTCTTGCTTGGCAAGACTTCTAGAGCCTATTTAAACACATCCTACCATTGTAATTTGTATCACCATTACATATCAATTACTTAGGTTTATTTGTATCTTTTCATACTTTGTTTTTATCATAGTTTCACTTGATCCCATGATGACGAGAGGTTCAATTACGAACTAATCGTTGTAATGGGATTCTAACGGATTTATTTATGGAGCTTTAGTATCTTGATGCTTTAAAGATCTGTGTGTGATGTATATTTGATATCCTCGTATGGTTGTGCTTTATGAATTTAGATACGTAGCTAACATCTAATTTGTTAATCTCTTGCTAAACGAGAGTGAATTTTGAGATTTAGAACTTGCCATGCTAGCATAGGATAGGTTGATGTTTTAACATCATGATTTGTAGCGTAAATAGAGATATTATGCTGCCCTATGTGATCTTAACAGACAACTTGTTCTTCAACCGTTATGTTTTCAAATCTTATAGAGATATAGGGTCTAAGCATAATTGGTGTCTCTTCATCTTCTATCTCTTTTGTGGATGTATGTTTAGTTTGGTATTCGTATACTGAGAGGTAGCGTGTACTTGTTTCGTGTTGTTCGATCAGATATCATAACCATTGCATATATAGTGATTAAAGGCGTCAGATCTAAGCAAAGTATTTAATAAAATTAGGATCCCATGTTTTCCCTTGCATAAGTAATTTGATTTTAATTTTCACTAGTTAATTAATTCTTAGATTGTTTATTTGTTTTATTTAGTTAATTTTAGTTAATTAAAACCCAAATTTGTTAATTGTCTTAGCAGTGAATAATAATCATACATTGTTGCATAGGTACATCTACTGAATTAAAACCATAACCAGATCTCTGTGGGAACGAACTTGACTTATTCATATATTACTTGTGACCACGTACGCTTGCGTGATTTTGTGTAACAAGTTTTTGGTCATCAGTGGTCATTAGAGTTCACTGACTCTGATTATTTCTTACATAGTTTATGTAGAGTTCAGCATCAGGTGGAGCTTTATGAGCTAAGAGCTATGCGGAGGCTTATGAGCTAATTGAGATAATGGCTGTGAATGAATACCAGAATCCAACTCAGAGATTATCACAAGGCAAAATAGCAGGAATTCTGGAAGTTACTACAGTCACAGCTCTAGCAGCTCAGCTAGAGGCACTTAATAAGAAATTGGATTCTATGTCAAAGCATGGGGTGCCTCAAGTTGCTAGTGTTTGTGAGCTATGTGCGGCCGCACATGAGACGACTCAATGTGCCATATCTATTGAATTGGCGCAGTTTGTGAGCAATTTTCAGAGATCACAGCAGCCAGCTCCCAACATCTATCATCCTAATTTCGGTTGGAGCAACAATCAAGATTTTCAGCAGCAACAGTTTCATGGGGATGATGGTCAATTTTAGAATGAAAAATCTGAATTGGATGAATTGAGGTTGATGATTAAAAGTCAGGCGGTATCTCTCAAGACATTGGAGAATCAGATTGGGCAAATTGCAAGTGCCTTTCTCAACGGACCGCAGGGAGTTCTTCCTAGTGACACAGAGGTAAATCCAGGAAAACAAGATGGCATAGAGCAGGTTAATGCCATAGCACTCAGATCTGGAAAAGTCACGAATGATCAGAATTCAGCAATTGAGGATGAAGAAGAAATTCAAGATCAGGACCCTATAGAAAAAGAAGAACAATCTGTTTTGTCAGAACATGTGGTGGATAGTGATGAGGAGAAAGAGTGTGAGTCACTAGGCTTGGCTGATCTATGGGATTCTAAGGTGTTGATTGATGAGGTTGTTTCATGGTTAAATCTTGAGGATAGTGCAATTGAGTCTTTTCTTGAGGAAGATGCTTTGTTAGACTATGAGAGCAATAAAGAACTTCATGAGTTGTATAGAAATTTTTCTTCTGATGAGATGTTAGATGAATTAAATGCTATTTGTTCTAAGCATGAAATTTAACTTGAGGAGAGTTCTTTTGATCCTAAATCTGTTGTGAAGACTTCTGTTGGTGAACTACCCACTTTCGTTCCTAATTCGTCTATTTCCACTCTTGATCAGTCTTTGGTAGTTAATAATGAAAATCATCATGTTGAGGAAACTTCCAGACTCGAGCTTAAACCACCAGATCAATTGAGGTATGCATATTTGGGTCAATCATCTACTTTGCCTATTATTATTGTTGCTAACTTATCATGTAGTGAAGAGAACATTGTTGTTGACACCTTTGAAGAGCGAAGAAGGCTAAAACTTGTTATCAAGGATGTATCACCGGAAAAGATAATTAAATGGCCATATAGATATTTTCAAGAGAAAAGGCCATGGCCATGTCTAGTTAAAGACTTTAAACAAAGACGCTTCGTGGGAGGCAACCCACGTGTTTCGGTATTTTTAGGTATGTTTCCTACTATCCCTTGTATTTACTTCCATTCAATGGGGACATTGAATATTTCAAGTTTTGGGGTGGTTTGGGGGATGAGTAGTGTAATTGTAGTTATTTGTGATTGTGAGTCATTGTGTTCATATAGATATCATGTTTTGCATATTATTAGTATATTATTCATGTTTTGTTTGTATTATTTATGTTTGTTTCATATAGGACATTCTGTTATTTTGTTTGTTTTACCATTTGAGTTCATTTTAGTTGCATTTTCATGGCATGCATTTTTCATGATCCCTTAGAATGAGCTAATTCTGATTGGTAGGTAGATGTCTAATTGAGTGTGGTAATGATGAGTTGAGGGTTGATTTATAATTCTTATGAAATTGACTTGCATGTTTCAGAAACAAAACTTTTACATAGTCTCATCGTTTGCTTTTGGGCTAGGTTGAGGTCATGCTTGTTTGGATGTTTTGAGATTTAATCACTTGATTATATTTAGAATTTTCGTTATTCCCTTGATGGCGTAGGATCACTAAAGTCTAAGTTTGGGGGAAAACAAGAATTTCATGCTAGTTGTTGGCTAGGTGTCAAATGGCTAGTAGCCGGCTCATATTATATGAGTAGTCTAGGGTTGGAATTGAGAATTCTCATTCCAGATTGCATGAAAAAAAAATTGCATGAAAAAAAAGAAAAAAAAAGAAAGAAAAAAAAAGAGTCAAAAGTTTCAATTGTTAGATGCAAAATTAACCACGAGTGAGCTCTTTAATATTCGAGTAATTAAGTCTGAGGGGACTTAGTCCTAGTAACCTAAAGCCCTTGTGGTTTGGGATTGCTGACCTAATGCTCGCTACATGGGTATTATTGTATAAGCCTTCGGGGGTCCCATTCATTGCACGGTTAAATAAGCATGCGTATTATATTATGTGTCGTAGTGTAGTAATAAAGCATGAATTCCTGGCTAACTTGAATGAAGATGGAAGTGTTCCGAGGTTATGAAGTGTCTACAGTTTATTCTATTTAGAAACCTGTGATTGTCTTGGCGAAGAATGAGTATGGTTTTGATCTAGTTTTGGGAGTATTTCTGATGAGCATCGCACACACGCACGTTTCTATTCATGTATTGTTAGTATACGGGGACTTAGTCGAGCTCTATTTGGATTTAGTTGCATTCTTTGAGATATTTGCTTGTTAGTTTGTTTTGGTTAGTTCGAGAGGATCGTTGCATTTTCATATTAGTTGCATACATGCATTGCATTGCATTAGGTAGTGATGAATGTTGTGGGTACATTCGCTATAGGCCCTCACGAGACCTTACTCGTCCACTAGGGCTGCCTAGAGGTTTAAGGGGCTTGTTGCATATGCCAAATGCAACCGTGATCACCTACGAAAGTGGTACTAATTAGTTAGCGTTAGTTGTTTATGCTTGAGGACAAGCATCGGTTTAAGTTTGGGGGTGTGATAAGTGGATTTTATATCCACTTGGAGCGTTCCATATCGGCTTAAATTGATTCACTTGGCCTCAAGTTTGTTGTATTTTTGATGTGTTTCGTGTAGTTGTGCAGGGTTATAAATCATTGGATGTGGTGGAAGAATTGAGTTGATGTTGGTGTGGATTTTGAGTTTTTAATGAAGAATGAGGTCTTCCATACAATCCTTGGAAGATTTGGAGTCAAGCAATTGAAGTATGGAAGCCTTGGCATAAGAATCGGAAGAGAAAACGGAGGAGAAAAGAGCAAATTGTATAAAATTCGGATTTTCTGGGTAGGTTGCGCAGTCTTCACTGTTTTGGCCATATCTGGAATTCTACAAGTCCGATTCTGATGATCTTACAGCTCACGCAAAGAGGAGAAGATTTTCTGCAAAAGTGAACAGTGACCAGGGTGCGCTACGGCCTGGAGAGCGCGCTGCAGCGCGGGAACCCTTCTGGATTTTCCGAAATTTTGTCCTGAAAATCCTGATTTACTGTTTTGGCCATATCTTGAGTTCTACAAGTCCGTTTTGGACGATCTTACAGTCCACGCGAAGCTAACGAGATTCTCTATCATTCTAAAGTGGTCCAGATGTCCAAACACAAATGGAACAGCCCAGAAATAATGAAGAAAAGTCAGTTACGAATTTTCCTTCAAAACAGAATCAGTTTAGGAAACATATTCTATTTTAATTCTGATTTGGTATTTTCTTGCAATGCAAGACTTCTAGAGCCTATTTAAACACATCCTACCATTGTAATTTATATCACCATTAAATATCAATTACTTAGGTTTATTTATATCTTTTCATACTTTGTTTTTATCATAGTTTCACTTGATCCCATGATGACGAGAGATTCAATTTTGAACTAATCGTTGTCATGAGATTCTAACGGATTTATTTATGGAGCTTTAGTATATTGATGCTTTAAAGATCTATGTGTGATGTATATTTGATATCCTCGTATGGTTGTGCTTTATGAATTTAGATGCGTAGCTAACATCTAATTTGTTAATCTCTTGCTAAACGAGAGTGGATCTTGAGATTTAGAACTTGCCATGCTAGCATAGGATAGGTTGATGTTTTAACATCATGATTTGTAGCGTAAATAGAGATATTATGCTGCCCTATGTGATCTTAATAGACAACTTGTTCTTCAACCGTTATGTTTTCAAATCTTATAGAGATATAGGGTCTAAGCATAATTGGTGTCTATTCATCTTCTATCTCTTTTGTGGATGTATGTTTAGTTTGGTATTCGTATACTGAGAGGTAGCGTGTACTTGTTTCGTGTTGTCCGATCAGATATCATAACCATTGCATATATAGTGATTAAAGGCGTCAGATCTAAGTAAAGTATTTAATGAAGTTAGGATCCCATGTTTTCCCTTGCATAAGTAATTCGATTTTAATTTTCATTAGTTAATTAATTCTTAGATTGTTTATTTGTTTTATTTAGTTAATTTTAGTTAATTAAAACCCAAATTTGTTAATTTTCTTAACAATGAATAATAATCTTACATTGTTGCATAGGTACATCTACTAAATTAAAACCATAACCAGATCTCTTTGGGAACGAACTTGACTTATTCATATATTACTTGTGACCACGTACGCTTGCGTGATTTTGTGTAACAGCCTGCAAAGGTATGGTTCCTGAAGATGAAATTATGTGGTATCTTGATAGTGGGGCTAGTAACCATATGTCTGGCCTCAAGCATCTTTTTACTGATTTAAAAGAAATAAATTCTGGAGTTGTGTCATTTGGAGATTCATCGAAGATAGAAGTAAAAGGAAAGGGTGATATATATTTTTCTAGAAAGAATGGTAGACAAGGAAAAATTGAAGATGTGTATTATGTTCCTGACATGAAGAACAATATTCTGAGCCTTGGACAGCTAGTTGAAAAAGGATACTCAATTTTTATGGGAGACAAAGTCATGTGCTTGAAGGACAAATATGGCAGGACAATTGCTAAAACTGAAATGTCTCAAAATCGGATGTTCAAGTTGAATTTGAAGAACATACAGGAGAAGTGTTTGCAAGCAAAGTCAGATGATGAGGCAACTTTATGGCA
Organism: Kitagawia praeruptora; assembly: GCA_037693485.1. Classification (NCBI taxonomy): domain Eukaryota; kingdom Viridiplantae; phylum Streptophyta; class Magnoliopsida; order Apiales; family Apiaceae; genus Kitagawia; species Kitagawia praeruptora. The sequence goes on along the minus strand of CM075352.1, from coordinate 105,474,570 downwards.
CAAGAGACTTGGACACTTACACTATGGTGGTTTGAAGGAGATGACAAATAAAGAAATGGTTCATGGAATACCAAACATGGATCATACAGGAAGTTTTTGTGAAGATTGTGTGTTGGCAAAACAACCAAGGAATTCATTCCAGAAAAAAGGCAATTTATCGTGCTACAAAGCCTCTCGAGTTGGTGCGTACGGACATATGTGGTCCTATCACACCTGAATCATATAGTTCCAAGAGGTATTTCATCACTTTCATTGATGATTATTCTCGAAGAACATGGGTTTATTCCTTAAATGAAAAATCTGAGGCGTTAAAAGTATTCAAGAAATTCAAAGTGTTGGTAGAAAAAAAGGTAGGAATGCATATCATGGCATTGCGTTCAGATAGAGGCGGAGAATATATGTCAAAAGCTTTTACGGAATACTGTGAAGAACATGGCATTAGAAGGTTCTTAACAGCCCCTTATTCACCACAGCAGAATGGCATGGCTGAACGTAAAAATCGGACAATCTTAGACTTGGTTCGATTAATGTTAAAGAGCAAGGAACTACCAAAAGAATTCTGGGCGGAAGCTATGCAGTGTGCCGTTTATATTGAGAATCGATGTCCACATTCAAACTTGGGGGATGAAACACCTCAAGAATTATGGAGTGGAAGGAAGCCTACTATTTCACACTTGAAATTTTTTGGGAGTGTGGCATATTCACATGTTCCTGATCAAAGGAGAACAAAGTTGGATGATAAGAGCAAGAAATATATTTTTATTGGGTATGATGAGAAAACAAAAGCCTACAGACTTTTTGACCTGGTTGCTATGAAGGTTGTTGTGAGTCGAGATGTGCATATACAAGAAGATGATGCATGGAACTGGAGTAAAGCACATGGAGAAGAAACAAAAGAAGATGATATTCAAATTTCTAAAATCTCAGCAACAAGTTCTAATGCATTTGAAGAAGAAGAATCAGATGAGGATGAGCCCAGGAATCCTAGAACGAGAAGTTTACAAGATATATATAAACATGGTGAGGTGCACCTAGTGTGTTTGGTGGCTGATGCAGAAAATGTAGATTATGAAGAAGCAGTGAAAGACAAAAAGTGGAAGACTGCAATGGATGAAGAAATCAAAGCGATTGAAAGGAACAAAACCTGGGAACTTGTTGAACCTCCAGAAGGATGTAAACCAATCGATGTTAAATGGGTTTATACTTTATAAGAAGAAAATGAATGCTCAAGGAGTAGTAGAAAGATATAAGGCACGCTTGGTTGTAAAGGGTTATTGACAAAAGGCTGGAATAGACTATGATGAGGTTTTCGCACCTGTTGCAAGAATGGAGACAATAAGGCTGTTAATCTCTCAAGCAGCTCAACACAAATGGCCCATTTACCAGATGGACGTGAAATCTGCGTTCTTAAATGGATTGCTCGAAGAAGTAGTATACGTAAACCAGCCACCCGGATATGAAAAAGCAGGGAGAGAAGGAATGGTGTTAAAATTATACAAGGCGTTATATGGTTTAAAACAGGCACCCAGGGCTTGGAATACGCGCATTGATGCCTACTTCAAGAAGAATGGATTTGTGCAATGCCCTTATAAAGCTGCTCTATATGTCAAAGAAAAGCAAGGTAATTTACTACTTGTTGCACTTTACGTTGATGATCTTATCTTTATGGGAAATAATGAAGATATGATTAAAGATTTTAAAAAAGAGATGACTCAAGAATTCGAGATGACAGATTTGGGTTTGATGAAATTCTTTCTTGGCATTGAAGTGAAACAAGATAAGTCATGCATTTTTATTTCTCAAGAAGCATATGCTAATAGTAACTTAAAGAAATTTCGAATGCAACACTGCAATCCAGTTGCAACCCCCATGGATTTGGGAACAAAGCTTTCAAAATTTGAAGGAGGAGCTTCGGTGGAAGCCAACTTGTATCAAAGTTTAGTTGGGAGTTTGAGATATCTAACATGCACAAGACCTGACATTGTTAATAGTGTTGGAATTCTGAGCAGATTCATGGAAGACCCAAACAGTCACACTGGAAAACTATAAAAAGAATTTTGCAATACATTCAATGAACAAAATCATTGGGATTATTTTATACCAGAGCACAGGACTACAAATTTCTTGGCTATTCTGATAGTGATTGGTGTGGAGACATAGATGATTGCAAAAGTACGTCTAGATACATGTTTTTTATGGGAGAAACAGCTTTCACGTGGTATTCTAAAAAATAGCCTATAGTTGCATTGTCAACCTGTGAGGCAGAATATGTGGCAGCATCTTATTGTGTTTGTCATGCTATATGGCTAAGGAGGTTAATTCATGAGCTAAGGATCCCACAGCCAAGGTCAACTGAAATTCGAATTGATAACAAGTCTGCGATTGAGCTTGCCAAAAATCCAGTGCATCACGAAAGGAGCAAACACATTGATGTTCGATTTCATTTTATTCGGGAGCATGTAAAGGAGAAGATTGTGCATTTACGTCATGTTGCTAGTAGGGATCAGATTGCAGATGTGCTCACCAAACCAATGTCCAAACCTCTGCTTGATACTTACAAAAGGTTGATGGGCATGAAGGATCGAAAAGAGTTAGTTTAAGGGGGAAATATGTTGAATAAACTAAACTCTTGAGTTTTAAGAATATGTAAGAACACATTAAATGTGATTCATAGAACTGAAAAGATGTATTTGTTTTGATTCATGAATGATGGTCTGAATTCTCCTACTATAAATGGAGAAGCTTGTATTATCTTGGGATATAACATAATAAGAAAATAGTTCTTGTTGTGTTCTATACACTGAAATCTTATATATATAGTATCCACAAATACCAACAGCGATCAGAGATGTGGCAGTGTGGTTAAAAAAAAAATGAAGCCTGCAGAAAGCAAGGTGTAGTGCAGGAATTTACAAAGAAATTAATCAAAGAACGGGCGAAAAAAAAGCATAAAAGAGATAGTCAGGAAGATATCAGGCGCAAGATAGAAGAAATCAGTAGTGAAGGCATCTGAATTAAAATCACGTTTTCTTACTACATTCTCAAGTTCCACGAGACACAAGATTATTCAAAACCCAATTAGAGTATGCAGTGATTTCAGTGCAGAAATGTTGTATTCAGAAATTCATCTAACACCAACTCAAGGCGGGGAAAGTGGAAGATTGGTACACTGGTGCAGCCCACTATAAACATGTGGATATAAATATCATCTCCTACGCATATTACAAGAAAAAGATATAAAAAAAGTAGCTGCTTCCAAGTGCTAAAGAAGGTAAGATGGTGCTGCAGATTCAAGAGTCTCCTAGGAATAAAAGAGAAGAAGAGCTACATGATGAAGCAACAAGCATCTATGTAGCAATTGAAGAACAATAAATAAATAGAAGCAACGGGAAAAAAACAACAAATAGCTGTCTAGTGTCCAGTGCAAACAATGACATTGCTTGGTCGATAAAAGTCTAAATTTGCAGTAATTAAAGCGGTCATATAGCTGGTGCGTAACTTGCACCAACAGTTAGTTTTAAAGACCCACATTGGTGGTGGCAGGAAGATAAAAAGTAGCTTCAAGAAATAAGCGCCAGGTGATAAAAATAGAGAAGGCATACACAAATTTATAATGAGCCTTCTCCTATTGCACACATCTGATCAGATCAAGCTAGAAAATGAAGTTAGTCACAATACTGATGTGCTTGAGAGCCAACAAATGTTTCATGAAGACAAAACTATCTTTTGTTGACCAAATAACATGTGTGCTGGTACCCAAAGCAGCGCAAAGGTCAACAAGGTAACACAAAAGTCGTGCTAGAATCCAGAATGTAGAAGCAAGAGCAACTTCAAGGTGAAAAACTTTACCACATCCAGAATTTGATCCTAGTCAACGACAAAAACCAAAAGCTTTAGGCTAGCACATATCTATGGAAATTGCAGCCAGTTGTGATACAAAATTAAAGAAGGGGATTCTGGTGTCATAGCAGGAAGCAAGAGATTATTATCAGGAAAAAACCCAGAACTTTATAAAGATTGAGAGAAATTAAAACTATTATGCTGATAAGATGGAAAATTTTAAGCAGAGATGGTAACTACATTCGGTGGAACCAGTCAGAGAAGTCAATAAAATGTTAAAGAATGGTGCGGTCCAATGCGAGCATATGGATAAAAGAATCATTTCATGTGCATATTACTAGGAAAAAGGAATGCAAGAAAATCTCAAATCTGTCAAAATTCATGTGTACAAGGGACATGTGGTGAGAATGATCTAATTTAAGAATACTTGTTCTGTCGAGGTGATTAATGAATCAAGAAGGAAAAAATTTATGATTATTATGGGAAGCCTACATGTATATCAGTTTCCTTGGAAAAAAAATCGTGTACCATATGGAGTACTAAATATGCTAGATAATGCAAGGCAATTAGTTTATGAGCACAGGATGCAAGTCAGGGCAATCATTTGCAATGCAAACATGAACACAAATTTAAGGTACAAGAAACTCATTAAAGGAAAGCGACAATTGTCCGGTGCAATAAATAACGAAAGAAGCCTTGCTGAGTTTAAAGCAAATTGGCTTAACCCGATCATCTTGGTGCAAACAAACCCACTCGATGAGTCTCTCATTGTGGTGGTGAAAAAGGAGAAAAACCATAACCAGAAAAGAAAATTTCTACAAAAAAAAATAAATAAATAAATTTGTAAGACCTACTTGGTTTCAGCTTCATGGCATTCTAGAAGAAAGAAAACTCTCTGTAGCAGACATCTTCTAAAAAACCTGTATAAGTTACTATGGTTATATGCCAGAAACTTAATGCACGTCGAAAGCATAAAAAGTTCCTACAAGCGATTGTGTATATGTACAAGGTTAAAATCAAAGAAGCTGCAGAGTTTAGTGAAAAAGGAAATAAAAATATCAATGCAGTATGCAAGATTGGTCGCATGCTGGTTTTCTTGCAGTGAGTGTGGAGGAGCTCAGTAGAATAATGAGTTAGCTGTAGACTACACCTACCAAGATAGCATTAACAAAATGGAGTTGCTGATCACTGTTTGCAGGAAGGATGCTACCAAAGTTTGTCCGAAAAAGAGGAAAATGTAAACGGTGATAGCACACTTATGTTTAACATAAGCAAATGCTAAAAAAGAAAGGAATTGAGGAACATGAGGGAAGAATAAGAAAAGTGGAACCTGCAAAAGCCAAAAAAATTAACATAAGCAGCAACCATGCCTCATACATAAAAGGAAGAGCAGTACAACAACCGATAAAAATGAGGAGCAGCAGCAATGCCTTAAAAAAGAAAGAGGAAAGCGTTAAAGATGCACCCAAGTCAACAAGTCTGAACTAGAAAGGAAGACATGAACCCCATCTCCACCAGATCTGATTACATCAAATCTCTTGTTCAACAAATTCAGTCGAAAAAAAAACCAAGGATGTTCTAAGGTGGTGCATGTGGACGAGACTACATATAACTTGACGATGGAAATATGAGGATAAATAGCGTGGAGATACTTAATAAAGCAGTAACTTCAGGAAAAAAGAAGTTGGGATCCAGGGAGGAAAAAATTCAAGCAAATCAAAGGACAAATTATTCCACCTCTGCACAATCTTTCTGATAGAGCCATGTTGGCTTAAAAAACGGATCTTCAAGAAGAACCAAGATAAGTATCTCTTTTTAATGCTTAAATAATATGTGCCATGCGTAAAAGTTATTTATTAAATTATGCTGACATATCCTCTAATAATATTTCATGTCTTCTGAGCTGAAGTTCTTCAACTAGTAGCCAATATAAATAATATTTCTTGTGAAGCTATCGTTTAAGAAAATGGAACAACAACGACGATCACTCGGGGACAAAAAAAATAAAATAAAATTAAAATTGATCAGTTCTAAGACTAAGTACCTTAACTTCCTGATCAGTTGATAAGGTACTTAGGGGACCAATTTGATCAAAAACGATCTGACCTAGACCAATGATATATTCTTACGAACCGTAAGAACAAATCACCGCGGGACCGGGATAATGCCAATTTATATTAACCGAAAAATCGCTTTTGAGCTATGATGGTACATAAAAAGTCGGGTACTGGCAACCGGAAGATGAATGATTGGTAAGCAAAATCTTTGGAAAATTTTTTGGTATACGGACGACCTCTCATCCGTGCGCGAGCAGAGTTAATATTTCACATTTATATTTAACATTTTGTGGCTCGGAATCACAAGCTTGAAACTTAGTCATGCCATAAGGCGGTATGACTAGTAGAGAGCTCTCGCTAATAATGTTAGCCCAAACTTGGTGCATGGGATTGACGAATCCAACTTCATCCAGGTTAACCTTAAGTTGATACAAGTGACTCTTGTTATCAATGATTTATAATGGAGAAACATGTTATGGATTGTAAAAAAAATGTGACAAGATTAGAAATTTTATCTAATAAACGTATGCATGAATAGTCAAAATTTGCAGTATAACAAAAACCATAATGCAGGTACAAATTGACATATTGTCGAGCAAACTCAATTTCATGGATCAAGAATTCCCAAAATGCACTTGTCGAGAAAAAAATACTTTAATTAAGTATTCATCGAAGGAAACCTCCAATAAATATTGGGGACATGTTGATACGAGATATAAGTCCCTTATGGTATCGGTCCATATTAAATAGGCCTAATAACGAGGAGATCACTGAAACTAGGTGACTTGCTCCTAAAGATTAGGAGTATTGTTCTAACTAGAATTCTATTCGGAGAATTCGAAGAAGGTAGTGGATCCTAATAGAACTACGTTGACTTGATTCTTTATAAATATAAAGATACGTAGGCACCTTGAGTGGATCCAACACCCGAGATTCTAAAGGCTCTCTTAGAATAAACTCTCAAGCTCAGTCTAAAACTCGCTATAAACCTTAACCTCCTCCGTAAACGCCCATGAAAATCTAGGGAAAGCTCTATGCGGATACCCGTTTCACGATGCCCAACCATGACAAAAATCGGCATCAACAGTGACTATGTGATGAGTTGATTCTTTCAGAAGGTCGCATATATTAATGGTTGTCTCACAGGGAACCATGAAAGAACAGGTTTTGGAGGTCTTGAGAATTTCGTTCAGGTATTTATTATAGTTGGGCTTTTCTGATATTTGAGTTGGGCCGTTTAGGCCAAGCCTATCAAAATGTATTGAAGAACTCCACAATATTTATAATGATGTTGTTTGGTTCTCAATAGTCACTACTAGTAGTATCAGTCGAGAAATATACTTGAAAGATTGTTAGATGGGCTGATTATGTATTTACAAAAAAAACATTAAACAAAGATAACTGAACGTTACAGCAGTGGCGGAGGTATGCTGGGGCAGGTGGGGGCCAGGACCCCACTACACTTTATAGATTTTTTAATTTTTTTTAAGATGTGACCACACTTATACAAATATATACAATATATGAGATATTTGACTTGTTGTCGTAGTTGATTTTCAACTTAAGGAGATGAATGAACGTTTTGACAATGTGAATGTCAAGCTACTATATGTATATCTTGCCTTGACCCACGTGATTCGTTCATAGCTGTTGACAAACAAAGGTTAGTCCAATTTTCTAGATTTTATCCTCTTGAATTTGATGAAACATGTCTTTTAGCACTCGAGGATCAACTTGAAAACTATATTGAAGATTTGAGAGAGAATGAAGATTTTAAAGATTTAAAGGGGATTGGAGAACTTGCTCAAAGAATGGTTCAAAAAAAGAAGAATATTGGATTTCCTTTTGTTTACATGTTGGTAAAATTAGCTTTGATTCTGCCTGTTACAACAGCTACAGTCGAAAAAGCTTTTTCTGCAATGAATGTTATTAAAAGTATACTTCGGAATGCAATGGAAGATGCTTGGTTAAATGACTGCCTTGTGACATACATTGAAAAGAACATTTTCGAGACTATAAATAACAAAGCAATTATATATAGATTCCAAAATATGAAGAACAGGAGAACGCTACTGTAAATTATGTGAAGTGTAATACTTTTATTATAAACTATTATTTATTAGTTTGGAGAATGCTACTGTAAATTATATGAAGTGTGTCTATTAGTTGTAAAGAAAAAAAACTTGACCCCTCTACGGTTTATGGGCGGCTCCGCCACAGCTTACACGGCCCAACATAAAATTCCATTCCACCATTTCATTTCAGCAACTTGGAGTCTTCAATTTGATGTGTAAGTAAATTTTACACTATTGAATAGTGATCAACTTGGTGTAAGAATTCCTGAATGGCACAAAAGTGGAGTTGCGAAGTGACACGAATGTTCTTGGTATTAGCTACATGCGATAAAAGAATTAAGAGTAAATTACATAGTGGTGGTTGTACTTTACACCGATTTTCAAAAATGTGGCCAGTTTTTCAAATTCTCAAATTAGTGACCAATCTTTCAATTTATCTTTCAAAACAGTGGCCAGTCTTTCAATTTCTCAAATTAGTGGCTAACATTTCGCTCCATATTTTAAAAAAGTGGTCATTTTATAGATAATTAGTCTACTATTGGCCACTTTTTTGAAAGGCGGAGTGAAAAATTATCCACTAATTTGAGAAATTGAAAGACTAGCCACTGTTTTGAAAGACAAAGTGAAAGGTTGGCCACTAATTTGAGAAACTGAAAGATTGGCCACATTTTTGAAAATCGGTGTATGTAAAATACGGCCACCACACTGTAATTTACTCAAGAATAAAAGACCCCACAAGGTTGAGGTGCATGACGAAAAAAGAGATCCTCGTAAGAAATAATGGGAGGTGGTGCTGCACACATCACTCGTTAATAATGGAGTAAACGAAATAGTCCTTACATGTCTGTCTAACTTTAATACAGTACTCTCTAATTAATCTGTTAACATGTACTTCACCACATTCATCGCACTCAACTTGAGACTTTATTGCTAGTTGTTGGAATATGGATTCGATTATAATTTGAATTCATTGATTCGGTAAAATCAATTCCGTTTTTACTATGGATTTTCTGCCACCTCCTTAACATAATTAATTAACAAGGTTAATTAATTAAGGAAATTGCCACCGATTTAATTGATTAGCGCGACTAATTAATTAAGGCAATTGTGTTAAGGAAATTGCCACCGATTTAATTGATTAGCGCGGCTAATTAATTAAGGCAATTGTGTAGCGCACAAGTTTTCCTATCCTATATAAATACTCATATAGAGCCTTAGGATTATTCACTCGAAAACACACATCCTCATCTTTTATACAGCCTCTTCTCTTCCTCTGGTGATAGTTCTTGCTCGTCTCAAGCTCGCTGAGAGTGACGCTCATCTGTATCCTCACTGCAATCCGTTTTATCCTGGGAGGCGTTTCGCTCGAACATACGGTGGGGGGCTAATACGCTTTAAGGAGACAGTTACGCACTGGACTCGGGTTTTTCGTTCCTTATCTCCTCTTTTGTCTATTTTAAATTATACACATAACTGTTACTCACACACGCACAAATATTATATTATTTGTATTTATCGCAGATTGTCTAACAATCTTAAAGCGTATTATTATATATCTGTGATCTGTACTTACGTAGTTGCTTGTTTGTTTGAGTGACAGATTTAATGGAGAATCAAACTATGAACAACACGAACATGATGGTTGATCCCAACGCACAGATTGTAACATCTGATGGGGATCACCAGCCGCCGCCAAACTCTAACGCACAGATTATAACATCTGATGTGAGTGCGACGTCGGTTGGACATGTGCCTACGGGACATGTGCCTTTGGGACATACTATCATTGGACATATTAATGTTCCGATTGGATCGATTACGATAGGTTTCGTTCATACGAACGGACATACGGTGCCTACTGGTGTGCAAACATCGGTAGTACAGACGCTGTTATGCATGTGGTGCCTAGTGCACATATTGCACATGTTATGCATGTTGTTCCTGTTGTGCCTGCTGCACATGCTGAGAAATCTGAGAAGTTCAATGAAACGAATTTCAAACGTTGGCAACAAAAGATGTTGTTCTGGATCGCTACCTTAAAGAGGATCCACCGTTGCTCACTGCTGAGAGTAACACACAAACAGTTTATGCTGTTGATGCTTGGAAGCACGCCGATTATATCTGTCGGAATTACGTGCTGAATGGTTTGGCTGACTCGTTATATAACGTGTACAGTACGAAGCCTACGGCTAAGGTCTTATGGGAATCACTTGACCATAAGTACAAAACCGAGGACGTTGAGGCTAACAAGTGGATTGTTGGCCGCTTTCTTGATTATAAGACGGTAGATTCTAAGACTGTGGTAAGTCAGGTGCAAGAACTACAAGCGATCATCCATGATATTCATGCTGAATGGATGGTCATAAGTGAGTCTTTCCAAGTTGTTGCTGTAATTGAAAAGCTGCTATCTGGATGGAAAGATTTCAAGAACTATCTTAAGTACAAGCGTAAGAAAATTTCTTTTGAAATATCAATCTTGGTCGGATGTTTCGAGATGTTTAAAAACCTAACAGGCCTGTTACTTATTAAGTACAGGATGAGGGTCGGCACGAGATTTATAATTTTCTAGTTGGATTCGTTCCTCTGGTTAAATTATATATTCTCTTGTTGGTGTCGGTTTGCTGCGGCAGTGACACGAGCCTATTATGGTGATCCATGTGATACATAATACGGCACTACGATCAGCTCTGTATGCTGAAATTTGGAGAAATCCAGAACGATGGTGACCCTAATACATCAGTTGATCAAGGATCACTGAATATGGTTTATTGGAAGTTTATGTTCTTCCTCAGACCTCTTTTGGTTATACTGGTTATACTAGTTGGTGAGCCAAAAAATTAGGTTCTTTTATGAATCAAATTGAAATTTAAGAGAAATTCAATGGTTGAATTTTTCAGTGAGAAGAACAAGAAAGTTCTTTGAACATGATATTAATACCTGAGAGGTTTTAATAAAAACAAGATAAAATCCGTAACGACTCGAGATTTTATCATTAAACAAAACGATTATGAGATTTCTGTGTTTATGAAACACATAATTAAATACGAATTTTCAATGATTTCAATATGGGGAGATTTTGCCAACAACGGGCCATGCCTGTAAGGAAGTTGGGTATTAAGTGAGACCATTGTGTCTTCTCCGACAACCTGGAAATCAAACCATTGATGAATGTTGATTTGAAGTATTTAATTCAAGGAAAAATTGGGAATTTTTTTTATGATGGGATCATGGTCGTTTGAAACCTGCTCTAGTGAGAGGTGATAACAAGTTGTGTAATTACTTTATTGTAATACATTGATTATGTGTACTCGTTAAAGAGTAAAAATGAAGATAAATAGAGAAATTAGCGCTCTATAAGCTCAAGATAGATAACCAACTTAATACGAAATTAAGAGGGTAAGGAATGACTTTGATACTGAATAACCACTAGGTGATGTTTGTTCACAATGTGGATATATTCATGAGGTTAATGCACATTACTCGCATTAATCAAATGGAGTAGCTGCAGGTTGAGTTGCACTCTAATGAAGATGAAAGCGATGTTGATCAGTTCAGACTATCACTAAATATGAGGATATTAGTCACGTAGAGACTAATCATTCCGTAAACAAGATACCTTGAAAGGAAATAATAGAATTTCCTATTAATTCTGGAATGGTTTCGACATTCTTAGAAATATTAAAATGTGGGGGTATCTTGAAGCGAAAATAATAAAATTTTCTGAGAATTCTAGAATGTAGAGAAACATTCTTAGATATATTTAAAATGTGGGGGTATCTTGAAGATGTATTGATACCTATACCTATAAAGGTTAAAGGAGTTTCAAAAGCCAATTGTGATATTTTGGATGGATATATAGACAACGATGAAGTCTAACGATATCCCGTGGTCTGCAGATGAATCTAATGTATAAGATTCATTATAATGCAATTACAAAATCTAGGAATGCTTCTATGATGAATTAGCAGTTCCTTGTAAATTTGTAATTAAAATTTATCCGGGAAAATTTACGAGTTATTGGATGAATATGAGGTTGAACCTAGACAGAGCAAAAGACTTGGAAAATTTGTTAGTCCAAAAATGTCTGAAATTTTGCTTGATGGTAAACCTCAAAGCTTGAGAGAAGCTATTAGAATTTTTCTGATAGTCCTATGAGAAAAAGGATATCAATAGAGAAATTGACTACAATTAAGAAGTCAATAAGTCAAGATTTCTAACACATATGTTAGAAAATGGATTGTGACACTTTTCAAATAAATATGATCTCTCTATATCCTTTGTGGGGGAAAAAGGATGTTAAGAAATAGAGAGAAGCGATTAATAAATAGAGAGACGTATGGATCTTCTTGCGAGATAGATGCCATTTGGGCCCAAACAAATTTTCAAGTTTAGAAAATAAATATATGGGTCAAAGAAAAGTAAAAGGCCAGACTGATAATTTAAAGATTATAGTCAAAAGTGAAGACATAACTTACTCTATGTTATATTCTTGAGTTACAAGAATATGGTTCATCAAGATGATACTTAAATTATCAGCATTATGAAATTTAGAAGTACATCAATAAACTTTGGAACAGTCTTTCTTGGTTTCTCTTGTTAAGGAAAGAGTAGAAAGTCTGTATTTTGGTGATTATGTTGATTGAAACAACATAGATACGAAAATTGGCATATGCATATGAAATTTGATATTGTTGCGATATGCTATGGTTTCATAACAAACGATATAGTTGCCACTTTGAGGACACTCAAATTTGGTAACTCAGTGAATGAGTATTGCTAGTTTAGGGACACTTGAACTTGGTAATGAGATAAATTGAAATTACTAATTTTTGGGACGCTAAAAATTGGTATTGTCAATTACGATTTGAAGCCTTAGCTGATGATTGGTAAAGTAATTACCAAAATGTGACATGCCAATGTTGAGATGTAAAATTGATAGAAAATCATTGAATTGACAAATGTGTATATGTTATTTACACATGAGATGATAAAATTATTGTAATTACAGGTGAGTGATCTGATCATTATGATAAGTAATGACAAGATGATCATCTCTAGTAATTTGGATGAGAAATTATTGTAATTGCATATGAGTGATCTGATCATTACGAGAAGTAATGACAAGATGATCATCTCTAGCAATTTGGATGAGGCTTAAAGTTTTGATTTTGGAAATTAAAATCTTAATAACTTAAAAAGTCCTAAAGGATACATGTCACACGTTAGTGATGTGAATGTTGAAGAGATCAACGTAACTAAATCTAGTATATCTAGAATGAATATATATGATGTATCTATCTAAGGATAGATGAACAAGGATCTCTCAAGAATGATTGAAAGTCTATTGTACATTTCAAAATGGTACAAAATCAGACATAGGCTACACAGTTGGTAAGCTGAGTAGATGCACGAGTCAAATCAAAATTGGTCTCTTGAAAGTGATTGCAATGAGACTAAGGTGTTTGATATATACTCGTGAGTTTGGGCTGCATTGCAAACGATATCTAATTGTACTATGTGGATATAGTATGGATGTTAGATGTTTGACTTTAGGAACTTAAAAGTCATTATTGAATTTAGTTCACATTAACGTAAGCAGCCATGTCATGGAAATCCTAAATAGACGATTAAACATAGCTCGATTCATGATGGAATACGAGTCTTTTGCATAATATATGTGCATGTAAGAGGGTGAATTGGTAGTCACTTTGTAAAGGATATTCCTAAATGACAAGAAAATGTATTTTCAATATGCATATTTTATGTGAATAATTTGCAAATTTGGGAGATTACATTGTTATGTATGTAATGATATGTCTTGCCTCTATGACGAGGACATAATATCATTAAACAACTACTCTCAACGAGAATTATCAGGATTGACTCTGTAAAGTCAAATGATAATGTTGTGGATCCACTAACCAGATGGTTAAACTTAGATAATCTGGTTAAACCAAGAGAATCTGGTTATACTGAGAAATAGTTGTAAAATCATCGAGAAGGATGGGCCTTAAGCCTATTGCTTAAAGGCGTCATGGTGGACACCCAACCATTGCTGACTGGAGGTCCCAAGAACTTGGTTCAATGGGCCAACTAAATCATGATGACTAAATCACTGTGGGGGTAACCCCTGGCCTGTTCCTATGATGAGAAACAGTGAGACCCGTAAGGTACGAGGGTAAGCTTTCGAGCTTTTAATGATCTTTCGGTGAATACATGAAGTTCAAGGTTAGAACGCATGGAATTCAGTTGAGTAAACGCGGGTTACTCTATAAGATAAAGATCACCTATGTGGGAGAGAAGTGGGGCCGCTTCAAAGGAGAATTGCGAGGCACAATTCTTTAAAAACTCCTGCAGAACTAGGACGATGTTCCATGGCCAAAATGGACATAATCATTAGAGCTGAACGAGTCAGAAATGATTTAGTGATAAGTATATCATCGCTTACACAAACGGTCGAACAGTTCAAAGAGCAAACCTCCACTGTCTACCAGTAAGGTCGGTATGCTTACTCAAGCGAAGGTTCAAGGAGCAAACCTCTACCTATCGTATGCTATATCTGATCGAAGAATCTATCACCAAATCAAATTATGTGTCTGTCTGGTGTGTGCTACTATGATATCAATCTCATCCATGTGGGGGATTGTTGGAATATGGATTCGATTATAATTTGAATTCATTGATTCGGTAAAATCAATTCCGTTTTTACTATGGATTTTTTGCCACCTCCTTAACATAATTAATTAACAAGGTTAATTAATTAAGGAAATTGCCACCGATTTAATTGATTAGCGCGACTAATTAATTAAGGCAATTGTGTTAAGGAAATTGCCACCGATTTAATTGATTAGCGCGGCTAATTAATTAAGGCAATTGTGTAGCGCACAAGTTTTCTTATCCTATAAATACTCATATAGAGCCTTAGGATTATTCACTCGAAAACACACATCCTCATCTTTTATACAGCCTCTTCTCTTCCTCTGGTGATAGTTCTTGCTCGTCTCAAGCTCGCTGAGAGTGACGCTCATCTGTATCCTCACTGCAATCCATTTTATCCTGGGAGACGTTTCGCTCGCACATACGCATACACTTTAAGGAGACAGTTACGCACTGGACTCGAGTTTTTCGTTCCTTGTCTCCTCTTTTGTCTATTTTAATTATACACATAACTGTTAGTCACACACGCACAAATATTATATTATTTGTATTTATCGCAGATTGTCTAACACTAGTTTCATTCAATTTCATGTATTCTTTAGGTTTATGCCGAGCTAGCTGTTTTCATTTGGTTTATGTACGTCGTGCTACTTTCCGCCACCAAACAACATTTCCTCTTCCATATTACAGATGCATTGAATCAACAGTCAATGACAATAAGTTGGAAACGTATTAGCAGATTAAACAGAATCATTTTCAAATCAAGTGAAATTCTCCAAAAACAGAATATCAATAACTACAGCTACCAGCATTTTGCTATGGATCTGTCTCGCAATTAAGAGCAACTAAACTACTCCCTTTATATATAGTCTTTGAATATTGTTACAAGTATTGGGAGAGATTGTAGATTTCAACAACACATCGTAATCTGAAAACAAACACATAAATATAGTTTGTTACTACTCCACTTTTTAGATAAAGATATAAACAGACAGGGTTGAGTGAAGTTTCTACAAACTACTACTCATATTGCAACATTTCGATCATATCAACAAGATGAAAATTTCTTTTGCTTGTTTTTTTGGATTTCCTGATACTTTTAATTGCAGAGTTTTCGATGATAGTCCCTATATGTCTGTCTAGTGTCTACCTTCAATATTCTAATCAATCTGCTATCAGGCTCGGTTGGCGGCTTGGCGCAATGCAAAAATTTTTTTGGATCCCTTTTAGAGTTATTTAAAATAATTGACTAAAAATTAATTAGAAAGATAACAATTTTTTAACTTAAAAATACACAAAGCTAATTTCATGCATGAGTGGTTTATAATTTTCTTTTTGACATTATTTGTTGTGCAACAAAATCAAAAAAAAAAAACTCAAAAGCCTCAATTCCAACTTCAAACAAGAAAAATAATGTAAATTTATCCTTAAAAGAAAACATTAATAGTTAATTTACTTTAATCGACAAATAGAAATAGAAATAGGTAATGACCTGAAAGAGAACCAACAAATAATGAAATAAACAAAGTTGAGGTATCAAGAGTTCAAGACCCAAGGGGTACACATTTGTTACACATTATCACATATACACACAATGGGAAAATAAATTTGGGCCCTTAGGAATTAGGATCATTGGGCCCAGTGCGACTCTAGTAGTGATATGACCCACATTCATGCATGTACTTGACTTGAAATTTTATTAGCTCTTCTTCCCATTTTGTTTGACCCACTTTATTTTTTTGCACTTATTTTAATATATTTGGATGGGGTACTTAAAATTATATTTTTTAATTTTTTTATTTTGTACAAAAATATGGATTCTATATTTTTATACAAATTAAAAAAAAATTAAAAAATATAATTCACAAATACCCGATCCGAATACATTGAAATGCGTGAAAAATTCAAAGGGTCATACATTATAGGAAGGTACCTCCGTTCTAAATTATATGAACGGATTTGGATTGCACAGAGATTAAGAAAATGTAGTAGAAAAAGAGTAGAGTTAATTGAAAAGGGTAAAATGGTGTGAAATATCAATATTTAATAATAGATTTGAGATAGTGGATGTAATAGTGTTTATTTAATATAAAAAAGAGTATAAAATGGAGAAGTAGTGGGTGTAATAGTGAAAAGTAATGTTTAAAAATAATAAGTATAATAGATTTATTATTTTTGGAAAGTCTAAAAAAAATAAGGATCATATAAAATGGGACGTACTTCTTCATTTTATTTTTATATCATACTTGACTTTTTGTACACATTCAAAAGGTGTTTTGATCGGATCTTTAAGATTAATTTTTTAATTATTTTTCTAAACATAAATATATAAAAGATAATTTAGTTGAATTTTATTTTTAAATATTCGATTAAAATATTTTAAAATATATGCAAAGAATCAAGTGTCATATAAAAAGAAATGAAGAAAATAATGCAAAATTTTCTTTCATGTTTTCTTTTTGTTTATGGTATCATGTTGGGTGTGTTCTGTTTTGTGCTACCAAATAGCATTTCCTGTCTTTCTTATTAGGGAAGCATTGACTCAACACTAATGATACTGTCCAATCTGTGTTTATTTTTGCTTCTTTCATGTTTTATCGATCTATCCTTAGGTTTAACTTTTAAGTCAAGTAGTACATTTATAATTATGTGCGGTGTAATATTATGTAATTTTCATAACATAAGATATAAATGATTAAAAATTTATTGAATAGAAAAATGTAGAGAGTTGGTCAAAAAATGAGATGACTAGTAAAAAAAATGGTAATGGGCAAGATATTAATGATATATTTATCTTGCATTAGACACGTATTTAACTAATTTTGTGTACTTTCAATAGCATTTATTTTCTATGAATTCGTTTCCACAATGTACAAGATTACGAGTTTTTTATTTCTGACTGCTGGTTATTCTTGGTTAATTACTTGTTTTGAGTTAATTGTGCTAGCTCATAATCCGTATAAATTATGGAATATTTTTAATTTTTTATAATTTATCATAGGGTAATATAATATTATAAATATTAATTTAATATGTTATTGGAATAATTCGAATATTAAATTTTTGTATATAATAATTTTTAGTATTAAATATAAATTAATATATTGTTGATGGTAATCGAACCTTAAACCTTTATATATAACAACTTTTGTATTATTTTATCTATCAATTATGATTTATTTGAGTTGAAAATCTAACGAGTGGAGAAGAGATAACCAAAAATAAGGGATAAAAATAGGTAATTAACCAAACTACAAATTATACCCCTTTCGCTTATTATAATATAATATAGATACAGATTTTACATGATTTATATGAATATTGACATTACTTTACAACTTAATACTTTTCATTATGTTAATATACTTCATAATCGCATCACAAATCTATCTATCTATATTATAATGCCTGGAGATTGAAAATGCACCAGAACAGTTTAAGGTATTTTTCTTTAATTTTCATTTTTTTGATTTTTTTATTAAAATTCTTTTTTTTTTTGCATTAAATAGCTATTAATGACATTTTAATTACTCATTAATTACACCTATTAAACATATATTAAATTTACTCTATTTAATTTGTTTAAAAATGAGCAAACTTTAGTTGAACATTATAGTTATTTTTTCAATATTAAATATTAATTATATATGGTTATGTTTATTTTTAGTTAAAATGACGAATAACAATTGTTTTTATTGCGTTATTTTTTATTCCCTATTCAAGATCACTATAATTTCTTTTCAAATGATTATAGGGTACACGCTCTTAACTTCTCAAGCAATTTTTATTATCAATAATTGTGAAATCTATATCTATAAATATTATAATGCCTGAAGATCGGAAATGCACCAGAACAGTTCAAGGTATTTTTCTTGAATTTTCATTTTTTGATTTTTATAATGCCTGGAGATCGGAAATGTACCAGAACAGTTCAAGGTATTTTTCTTTGAATTTTCATTTTTTTGATTTTTTTATTAAAATTCTTTTCTTGCATTAAATGGCTATTAATGACATTTTAATTAGTCATTAATTACACGTATTAAACATATATTAAATTTACTCTATTTAATTTGTTTAAAAATTAGCAAACTTTAGTTGATCATTATAGTTATTTATTCAATATTAAATATTAATTATATATAGTTATGTTTATTTTTAGTTAAAATGACGAATAACAATTGTTTTTATTGCGTTATTTTTTATTCCCTATTCAAGATCACTATAATTTCTTTTCGGATGATTATAGGGTACACGACCTTAAATTCTCAAGCAATTTTTATTATCAATAATTGTGAAAATCGTAATAAATTATGGAAGTACAAGATATTTATTTAATATCTGAAATTGTATACAAACAGATAGATTTCCAATTTTGCACATGAATAAATAATACATGTGTTATGATCAAATCGATTAAATTTAACAAATCCAGTCATTTATCGGAAGATAAAATTGATAAAAAAGCTATACCACCCATTGTTTCGTTATATTGTGTTGAAATGATTTTTTATTGTAATGAAACAAATTCTTTACAATTATTGAATATGTATATTACGAGAGGGCTGTCGGTTTTAAAAAACATTATTAACCAACTTCTCAAATAATCTTTATTATCAATGATTGTGGAATCGTAGTAAATTATGGAAGTACATGGATCTCTTTACTTAATATCTGAAATTTGTAAACAAATCATGCGCATACACACATGAGTTATGACCAAATTAATTAAATTGAACAAACTCAACCATTTTATCAGAAGATTAAATTGAAAAAAAAATTTATATGCCCATTGTTTCATTATATTGTGTCAAAATAAATTAATATTCAAATTAAATAAATTCTTAAACTATTATTGAACATGTATATTATGAGAGGGGTGTCGGTTTAAAAAAATGTTATTAAGTTGTATTCAATATTTGTAACTTTTGATTATAAATATTACGTTCATATTGTAATTTTTATTTTTATATGTTTGTGATGTTTTTAAGATTATCAAAATTTTAGATATATATAATGAAAATATTTTTCCAATTAATAATTCATGTAAATTATTTTTAAATTAATTTTTAATAGAAAATTCATAAGAAACCAATCAATTTTTAAGAATAATAGAAATTAATTTATCTATTAAGTATTTTTATATAAAAATTTATTATAATAGCAAGAAACTGGAGAGACTTGCACTAAGAAGTTTCAAAATATTTTTCTTGAATTTTCACATTTTTATTTTTTATTAAAATAATTTTCTTGCATTTAATTAATAATTAATTATACCTATTAAATATATATTAAATACACTTTATTTCATATTTAATATAAAAGTTTAACAATTTTATTAGAACATTATTATTATTATTTTATTATAAAATATTAATGATTTATACAAAAATACCATTATTTTAAGGTAAAACAATAAATAAAATAATTTTTATCGTCATTTCTAATCCTTATTCAAAATCATTGCAAATTTTTTTGGCAATAATTAATAGACGATTTTAACTTTTCGATAAATTCGTAATCAATGATCGTGAGAATCATGATAAGATACATAAATATATATATTTTTCGATTAACATCCACAATTTAAATAAAAGTAATATCGTAGAATTTACATTTATACCTCAACAAATTATACACGAGGTGTGACCAACTCGATTAAATTGAATCAAGTGGATCCCTTTTTTCGTCAATTAAATCAATTAAAAAAATTACATATTCGTTGTTTGATTATTTTGTGTTGGAAAAATTAATATTCTAAATAAACACATTCTTATACTATTACTAATCAATTAATCATGCATGTATGTTATGAGATGGGAGACGGTGTTTAAAATCGTTAATTAGTTATATTTAATATTTACAAATTTTTATTATAGGAATTATGTTGACATTGTATTTTGGTATGGAAAAAAGTAAAAGGTGTTTAAGGAGTTGATTTTTGCTATTTTAAACAAATTCTCACTTTTTGAGCATTAAGTAAGGGTGTTATAAAACGAGCATCGACTTTAAAAACAATTATATGTACAAATTAATTATAAAATTTAATAAAAGAATATTAGAATATGTGAGTATCACTTTGATGTGTCCATGAATTTAATTTTAATGTTACAAACAAAACAGTTCTTATAAAATGCTCTGAAAAATTAATTAAATGTAGAGATACGGGTGTCGGATCACTCCAAAAAAACATGAAGCATGACTTACAATATGCATTTGAATTCTGCTTTTTTCGTCATAAAACCAAATATATGGACAAGTGAAATCAATCACACCTCTCATCACATTTACATTCTAATTCTTTTCATCGTACAATCAATTTTACTAACAAATAATTTAATAACAAATTAAGCAATCACGTCTTTTATGATGTCATCGACAATAGAAAAGATTCACAAATGTTATTTTTACTTATTCAATGTCAAACTTTGCAAATGTTTGTCAATATTGGATTTCAAAAGCATTTTTTATGCGACAAAATAGGTTCGTCAATATCTTCAAAATTATTATTATTATTAATATTCAAGAATTTAACTGAAACGTGTTTTTTTTTTCACCTAATTCTTTTCTCTTTAATTTTTAAACATTCAAATTTAATTACATTTAACTTAATTTTTCATTTATCATATTAACTTTCAAATAATAAAATTTAACAAACAATAATGTTATGTGTATAATTTTTAAAAATATTTTCGTGCCGCGCGTATCGCGGCTTTGTTACCTAGTTACATATAATGCGAAAATTTAATCTCAGAACTAAAGGATTAAGAGGAATGTTATGTTAAAGATAATACATTAGGTGTAAATATTATTTCAAGTAACATAACATTGATAATGTGTAATGAAATATTTTGATCGGTGATAATTATATAAATATCGGCAATATACATTACTATTATTTAATAAAATTATATTTAGTAAAATATGAAGCATGACACTTAAATACACTTGAAAACTGTAGTGATATTTTTAGGGATATTTTCATTGGTACACTCGTGAAATTGGCTTTTGTCAATGGTACCATCGCCTTTTTTGTTTCTATACATGGTACACTTGACATATTGTTTCTCTCTTAGTAATGCTCTTCTGTTAGGCAACTATTAATATTTCAGGTGCACCAAGTATAGAAGTAAAAAATGTGATGTTACCATTGGCAAAAGCCAATTCCACGAGTGTACTAAAGAGAATATCCCTATTATTTTTAATATTCATTAACAGTGATTAAACGGTGTTTAGCGCTTTTTTAACGTTTTACTTAAAAAAGGGTATGAATAAGAGAGAAACAATATTTCAGGTGTATCACGTATAGAAGTCAAAAATGTGATGGTACCATTAACAAAAATTCACGAGTGTACCAAAGAGAATATCTCTATCTTTTAAAATTTTTCAGTAATTAAAAATTTTAATCGATAACTGAGGTATGATTTACCCTTTTTTCTTAACTTTTTCCCTGAACAATGCCTTCATTGTTAGATGAAGACAGAATAAAACATTGCTATAATTTCGTCACGATTGCAACAACCATGTCGACAGGCCGGCCCGATTTGAAATTTTGCCTTTCAATTGTCAATGTTCCCAGTTGGCCACACTATCATTTTTGGGTAGAATAATTCTACCATGCCCAGAACCTTTTGCATTTTTTTTCTTTCTAAAGATGAGTTATTATATTTTTATTTATTATTTTCTCATAAATGTAACTAATTTTACATGTGTCAAGATGAATTTCACTAATAAAAAAGTCACTATGAAGTTATTTTGGGAATTTTTTTTTCTATACATTACATTGACACTTTTGGATATTGCATGAAAATGTAAACTGTACAGAGTTAAATTTCTTATTTTCTTTTTATATATCACTATTCACTGTTTAAACTTTGATATGCACTTAGACTATTAACTCACTTAACCAAACTTTGCGACTACGCCTAATCACCTAATCATCTATCCATATATTTATAAAGGAATGGCCATTATCGGACTCCTAATTTCTTAATTTCAAGTTTATTACTACTAAAAACTTGTAATATAAAGAAACTAGATCTTGTATTTGTAATAGGCTGTGTTATAATCAAAATTGTACTTTGAGTAATTTTGGGATGATTCGGGTTAACTTGGGAGATTAATAAGATAAATTAGGGTTTTTTTGTAAGGAACACGATGAGAGGACGTGCCCTCTTTTCCTTGGCCTAAAGGACACATCCATATGGCTTTGGAGAGTAGTTCATCTGTTGATTGATTATTCTTCATGGAATTGTTGAAGAATTTCCTCCCCTAATATTTTAGGAGGGGAATATTCGTCATAGAAGGTTTCCTGAAATATTTTTGGGTATTAAAGACCTTCTACTATAGTTAGTGGGCGCGTCCTCGTTGTGAAAGTAGGGTGAATATTTAGTATATGCTTTGGAGCTCAATTTCTGTTATCAATGTGCACGTTCTCATTGGAAAACTTCGGAACACCTAAAAACAAGCACACATTATGTTATTTGGTGGGTGCTTCTCATTCGGGGACAAGAATGTGTTACACATTATGTTATTAATGTGCGCGTTCTTATTGAAAAACTTCAGATTAATCCTGCATTTTGCACCTAAAAACTTGGGATCACTTGTCATATTATCTGGTGGGTGCTTCTCATTCGAGAACAAGAATGCACTACATATTTGGGTTAAACCACCTATACCTAAGGCTATGAAATCGGAAAAAAATTGGTAACGATATGGACTAGTCCTCGACGAGGTAAGTTTCCTTATCCGTGAAGTCCTGAGATTATAAACGGGCATTGGGCCTTTGTGGTTAAGTCTCATCGTAAATCATTCCTGAAGCTGGGCCGTCTAAGAAGAAACCAAACCCGACTAGATTTCTTGTTCTCCAAAAACTACCTATGGCTTGATCACCTCTATTAATATCGAGGTACGTAGGTCGATTGGGGATTGGATGTTGAGAGCTCTGAAACGGCATCCACAAACCCTAATCAATCTCAGCCACCAATTATACACAACCATCCCACACCACCAAATTTTTTGGCGAAAAACCACCGTCGTAGATCTTGATTCTGCAGGCGACATATCTCAAATTTTGTTCTTTTTCAAATTTCTCCATCAACAGACTATAATTTGAACCGAATTTTTTTAGCTCGGCTCGAATTAAACTTTATGCTCGATCAAAAACTCGAGTTGAGCCGAATTTTTTTGAAATCGACTTGATAAACTCGAACTAAAACTCGACTCGATTGGCTTGAACTCTATTAATATGTTATAATTATTTTTATATTTTTAATAATATTTTATATTTGTAAACTTTTTAATAGAAAGAATTTTTATCATATTTTTTTTTATAATATCACTTAAACACTTATTTTATTAATATTTATATAGGTTTTTAAGAGTTCAGTGTTCAAATTAAACTTTTTCACCTTTTGTTTGCAACACGAAGTAGAATTCAATAAGTAGGCTCAAATTATATTTGAACAATATCTTTAGGAAAAATTATTTAAACTTGATAAAAAATTTTAATGCGTGGATGATTGTTTTTATGTTATGTATCTGTAAAATAATATTTTTAATTTATTAACTTACTACTTATCCATGTAATATATTTGTTTTTTGAAATTATCTTATTACTAGAACCTAACCATATTTTTAAAATTCTTAATGGAAATTTATTATTTATATTCTTAATAGCCCAACATGGGGTAATGGAAAAAAAATTGATGAGACAATTTATTCCATGTAAAATGATGAGACAATTTATTCCAGGTGAAAAGTCTGTCTTACCCTTCCTGATTTTTGTCGTAGCATCCCCTGCTTGTCTAGACTTCACATATTGTTAACCTTCTCTGCAGCGGATACGCCTCTATCCGTTTAACAAAAATAGATCCCTCTATGTTTTGCAGGTGTATATGAATCCGAGATGACCTATATATCGTAAGCGAATGGGATACATGAAATTTGAGGTTTAGGAATGGAGGATTGTAGGTGATCTTCACAAATATGTTCTGATATAGAGCTGTCCGGTGAATTATATATTTGAAATTCGAGAATCAGGAGCCGAGGAGCGAGGATTGTAGGTTATACAGGTATTTGCTTAATTTTAATCTGTGTTTCCTCTTCTCTTTATCTTGGTTATTTCCATCCTTTAAGCCCAATATATTAACATGATTATTATGTTCTGAAATATCAATTACTCATCATACTAATTTGAATTTGCAAACTTACATACAAGTTAATACTTAGAATTACCGCTTGCTAAGCTTATATACTTTTGTTGTGGTTGATTTATCGGATGAATTGTGGCGGGGAACATAATACTAGGCTTTGTATTGTATTGTTGTGTTTTGTTATTTTGCTTATTAATTCTTCCCTGCATTCTAAAGTACTATTTGTACTCCTATACAGGAGAAAGTATTAGAGGTTGAATGCATGAAAAGATAAGACGAAAAGGCTATGAAGGTAAACTAAATTTTATATCCCTAAAGCAGGCCTACATTTTACACACTAAAGGACTATCTGCAGTGGCAATGACATTTTCTCAATTTTGCACCTATGTCCGCTATAAAAGAATTAAAATTATTTAAGGAAAAGTTGTGTATGCTGTTGGTATCCATTGACATCGCTATAGCAGTAACATGATAGTGGACTACCAAGCTCACTGTATTAATCTTTCCAATGTAGATGTGTGCATCTATATAGGTTTGTGTTGTTTTGTAACCTTATAGAGGAAGTGAGGCAGCCTTTTTCACCAAAACTCATAGACTCAAAAACACGTGCCCACGATCCATAGTTTCCGCTGATTTTGGTTGAATGTATGGATTTTATAGCTGATCCAAGAATATTGCATGAACTTATTCGTGTTTTTAATTCTCCATATTCCATTTATTTTTCCCCTCGGCTTGCATTTAATGGCTAAACTTTCCTAATCTATATTTATCTAGAGGATTCATCGAATAACAACAGAATTATGCTACCTGTAGATTTTGATAGTTGTCATGCTGTTAGGCCGAATACACAATTATAATCAAGTGCGTATGAGAGAATAACAAGTAAGACACGTTCGAACAATTAAAAACTGTTTGGAATTAAAAACTCCTCTCTCAGTGATGTAAAAAACACAGAGAGCTGCTTAGGTTACAATGAATGATAATTCGTTTCACGATTCCCTTCTAGGGTTAACCTAACTGTATTTATAAAGATATACAGCTACGATACAATCGATAATTGATACTCCTATAAATCAGCTATACAAATGCTA
This sequence comes from Kitagawia praeruptora, assembly GCA_037693485.1. Lineage (NCBI taxonomy): Eukaryota > Viridiplantae > Streptophyta > Magnoliopsida > Apiales > Apiaceae > Kitagawia > Kitagawia praeruptora. Next base: position 105,448,699 of record CM075352.1, on the reverse strand, counting down.
TCAATTATGATTGTTACACGTCTCCTTAGTCAACACGATCTCTTTGACAGCTATCCAATCTTCAAAGATATCGCTTCATAATTATCTTCAATAATCCTTCAAAGTCTGATGACCAGTAGACGCTTCCTCTTGACAGAGTTTAGCAAACTCCGTCGAGCTTCCAACCGTCAGAGTTTAATTAAACTCTGATCGCTTCCAGCTTCCGGTTAAACTCTGATGAATCACTGTAACACTTAAACACTGATATTATTCACATCAATTATATTTAACAATCTCCCCCAACTTGTTAATTAGCAAAAATGCACAAGTTACTAACAATAATTGATGATGTCGAAACAAATAGACAAATGCAGTGTTTCACAAATAATCAGAGTTTAAACTTCTACTTAGACAAAACTTACAGAAAGCAAGAAATACTTACAGAGCTTTAACTACTTAATTTCCTCAACATCTGATGTTGATCTGAGATAGTCTATAAGCAATCTTCTTTCTGCATTCTCGAGTTCTCTCTGCATAATCTTCTTAATCTCTTTCAGTTTGGGATCATCTTCACCAGTCTGATAAATTGCAGATCTCAGAGAATAAATTTTATTCTTTCTCATATCATTACCCAGTCTGATAAAATGTGCTTTCTCTGACTCTGGATTAAAGTCTAAAACTGTTATACCCAGATATGTCTTCAATTGAGCATAATTTTTCTTCATCTCAACAATCTTCCCTTGATAATCTTTGTACTTTGGGACATACACACTTGTATATTTTATACCTCTAACTGCCATATTATACAACATCTTATTTCTCAACACATTCGCAACTTGTTGAGTCCTTTGATTTTTCACTTTGAAAATATACAGAACATATTCCAATTCTTCCCATAGCTTCAAATCAAGATCATACTCACCAATTTTATACACAGTCCCATCAGCCATGAAGTACAGAAGAAAATCTTTCTTCAAACTCTTTTGATGAATCAACTGTACTGATTCCAGTTTATCCAAACTCTCCTGTGTAACACCAAGTCCTGGAACAGCCAGTGATGAAAGATCTCGAGGACCAGTATTCATTCTAATTTCTCTATGGGAGCCCAATCCAGATTTATCTCGACCTTGCTTACCCATTACAGTTCTGCCTTGTAGAAAAGTAGTACTTTCAGTCATCAGATTTGGATCATGAAGTGTTGGTTTTCCAAAAACCATTTGCATCTGGGTTGACAATGGTTTCTGTACAACTTGTGTAGCAACAGAGGTTGTATTCACTTTCTTTGAAACCTTTTCTTCTTCACAAAATTTATCATTCAGCTTCTGTTTAGCATCTTCTTCTGTTGGTTTCCTAGACACTTGTATCCTCTGATCATCACCAACATTTTCCTTGATAATAGTGCCTTTAAGAACAGGCCTAGGAGCTTTCTTATCCTTCTTGAATTTTCCAGACTTCAAAGCTTTCTGATGTTCTTCTTGCAAATTCTTCTCCTCAGCTTGAATATCTTCAATAGTAACTCCCTCTTCATTTTCTTCAAGAAACAATCTAGCAGCCAATTCTTCATCTGTTTGTGGATTATCAGTGAATAACAAACTCTGGGTCTTTGAAGTACCCTGAACATCAGTATTTATTCCATCAGACTTTGACTTAGAAGACTTGCCAGATCTTAGACTCATATCTTGATCAGCTCTTAATCTTTTTCCTCTGTCATTTGCTCCTCCATTTTCAGCATCATCCTTCTGAGTCAGAGTTTGAGATTGCCTGCATTTGGACTTAGCAACTCTCTCCCCTTTTTGACATCATCAGGAATCAAGATAGATGTTATCAATTCCAATGAGGTAGCAATGGACTCCATCTTACCAGATAGTTCAGTTTGATTCTCTTCAACTTTGCTTAGCCTTGTAAGCAGAGTTTCTTGAGCTCTAGAGAAAGTCTGAAACTTTAGCTGATTATCTCTTTGCATATTCATATCTCTGGCAACAACTTCAGCTCTCAGATCAGTGATAGATTTTTGAGAATCATCAAACCTTTCATTCAGAGTCTTGACTTGAACAATAGTTGCTTTCAGACTTTAGAGAATTTCTGGATTAGAAATTGTTGTAGCAGTTCTATTTACAAACTTAGCTGCCCTTTTTGTAGGAAAAATGCAATCTTCTTTATACCAATTTGCTGAAAATTTGGTATAATAGTCTTCTTCAATCTCATGTTGATGTGAAGGTCCATAAAAATTAGTATGCTTTGCATTAGTTTGTACTAGTATACTCTGAGAAGAATTAGACTCAGCACTTCCTTCAGTTGCAACATCAACTTCAGCATTTACATTCTCAGCATCATTCACTGTAGCTTCAACATTTTCAGCAAAAGTCTCCTCAATATTCTCTGCAATTTGCTCTCCAGCATCAACAGACTTTGCAATCACAAGACCTTCATTCACAGGCTCAGAGATTACAGCCTTGATTGGTTTATCAATTTCTTCACCTTGTTCAGCAACTTGATGAGCATCAGAGAATAATTCAGTGTGTGTTGCTACTGTGTCATCAAGTACCACAGTAGGTTGATCAGCTACAATAGTGGCTTCAGAGTTTGAAACAGGTGATGAGATAGGAATTTCAATGCCATCAGAGAATGAAATGAATGAATCAACAAAATCATCCATAGCAGCAGAACCATCTCTGTTTTTTGTAGTCATCTGTGCATCTTCAACTTTTTCTTCAGTATGCACCTCAACAGTAGGTATCTCCTTAGAAATCACCTCTGGAGCTTCAATATTAACCTCTTCATCAGACTCATCAACTATCAACCTTCTCCTTTTTGATCTAGGCACCTCAGCTGCCACTTCTTCTTCAGCAGAATCTTCTTCTACTACAGATGGTGATGGAGGCTTGTTTGCTCTTTCCTTTCTAGGCTTTTGAACCCTTTTTACAGCTATGTGCTTCGTTCTACCCCTCTTATTTGGTTTAGCCTGTGTAGGTGATGGATTTTGTTCAGTTGGTGGAATTTGGTCAGTGTTTGGCTCAGCATATTCAGGTTGAGTGGATTTAGGTTGTGTTTCAGTGTTTGCAGGTGGTTAAAGTGGAGGCTCAGGCTGTTGTGGTTCTTGAGGTTGATTGAGAAAGTTTTGAAGAGCAAGAGGCAAAAACAAGTCAGGTATTTGCCCCTTGGTTGCATCCTTGTTGGTCAAATCAGAGAATACTCTCTTATTAACTCTAAAGGCCTGAATAATGTCTTCCTCAACAATTTCAACAGCAGGCACACAAGCAGAGAATAGTATTTGACAAAATCTAGCAAAGTAAACAGTAGTACTAGACTCTGACAATCTCTCACCTAAATTCATCAAGACAAGTCTACCAAAATCAAAATTACATCCATAAAGAAGAGCATGTCCAATTTGAAGACTGTCAATAGGAATAGCATCCCAATTTGTGACTTTCTTTGAAAATGCCCTTGTGATGCAATCGAAGAAGAAACTCCACTCCTTCCTCAACTGTGGTCTTTTTACTTGACTAAATTTATCTAAAGGACCTGAGTACCTTATTTGCTGCAACAGCCTTTTCAGATGTGCTTCACCAACAACAGTGTATGAATTGTGTGTGTCAAAACCAAAAGATTCTCTGACTGTCGTGTGAGTAATGACATACTCTTTTTCCTCATAGGTGAAAATAATGGACGGAGTCCCATTCTCTCCTTCATCTTCAAAAATAGAGTTCTGCCAGAAAGTAGCAATCTGTTCGGCAGAGAGTGTTGGTGGTTCGACTAGGGCTTGACCAATTTCCGAATCCCTCAAGAAATTTTGAATCAAATTAAACGCCTCAGGAACGTTCTCAGTATTCAATGGAGCTGCATAGTTGTTAGATACACACAATAACCCTCGAGCGTGAAAAGATTTGGTGGCCATTAGAGAAGAAAATATCAGAGAAAATGAAGTGTATGAAAGGTGTTTGAGAAAATGTGCAAGTGAAAGAACAAAATAACCGTGAGTAGTTGTGTAGAAAGAGAATACTGATGTGCAATAGAAATATGAATCGTTTGTGTAAAATGATTAGATATGTAATTTAAAATTAGAACAAATCATTTTGACATTAATACACGCAACCAGTTACATGTGTAAGTGGGACACGATTCTTGTGAAATGTGTGAGTGGGACACGTGGCACACATTCAATGGAAAAACTTTCTCACGCTCAGTAATTATAGCAATAATTACTGCTTATGTCTCTCTCCTATTTCCAATACACTTTAACTCTCTAATACTCATCAACAGTTGGCAGTTAACACTTTTTACCCCAAGTCTAGAAATTGTCTGAAATAAAATATTACCTCAGAGTACTAGACAAAATTCTTCAGTGTTTATCAATTCTCCAACTCCATTACCATAACCCTTGAAAAACTGCACAATAGTGAATAAATGTGTGTGTATAGCAGAGTTTACTAATTCAATATTTAGAGCATCTAATATTTCATAAAATCCATAAAATAAATCAGTAAACACTGTTTGCACAAACTCTCATAGTAAACACTGTATGTATGATGAATGCTAAACTCTGTAGAAAATTTATATACAGTAACTCTGAACTAACTTATACCCCCTTCTAAATTTTTTATTTTTTTTTAATCAGAGGTTGGAACTAGTCACCAAAAATCCTATAATTTTAGCCCTTATCAGTTTGATAAGTTCCTGGGTCTTCCTAATCCTTGACTAGTCACCAAAAATCCTATAATTTTAGCCCTTATCTTTTGATAAGTTCCTGGGTCTTCCTAGTCTTTGACTAGTCACCAAAAATCAGAGAATTTTATCCCTTATCTTTTGATAAGTTCCTGGTTCTTCCTAGTCTTTGATTAGTCACCAAAAATTAGAGAATTTTAGCCCTTACTTTTTACCAGCAAGTTCCTAGGTCGTCCTAGACACAACATAATCTGAAAGAAATTCTAACATTCTATATTCAATTTCTTTGGGGGTTGACTAATTACAGCATCTAACTAAACAGAGTTTAACTAACAGAGTTTAGAAGTCATCAACATCAGAAGTTATTCATGAGAGGCAATGCACACAGTATTTACAGACTCAGAGTTTAGGATAGATAAACTAAGAGATGCTAAAAATATGAAACATGATCATGCTTGTGTTAATTTTCTGCACAATCTAAGATTAGATCACAAATAACTTAGAAAGATTCATGATTAATTACTGAGAATCATGCTTCATACAGATTTCTTCATCGGTGTTCATATCAGACAATAACATTATCAGAGTTTATCCAACATGTCAACAGTATATGTCCTACAGAGTATGCTAACAGATGTATGACCACATCAAGATATAGTAACAGAGTTTAATAGTAGAGTTTGCATAGCATTTAAAATAATCACAGAAACATGAGCAACATATTACTTAAGTAATTTTGAGTCTAACCACTATCTCTAGTCGAAACCAGAGATCATTCCTAGTTCATTTACCAGTCTTGTAAATGTAGCTTCACTTAATGGCTTGGTGAAGATATCTGCAAGCTGTTGTTCTGTAGACACAAAATGAAGCTCAATGTTTCCTTCATCTACATGTTCTCTGATAAAGTGGTACCTTATGCTGATGTGCTTGGTCATTGAATGCTGTACTGGATTACCTGTCATAGCAATAACACTTTGATTATCACAGTAAATAGGAATCTTACTGTACCTCAATCCATAATCCAGCAATTGATTCTTCATCCATAGAATCTGTGCACAATAGCTACCAGCTGCAATATACTCTGCTTCAGCTGTAGATGTAGAAATTGATTTCTGTTTCTTGCTGTACCAAGAAACAAGTCTGTCACCTAGAAATTGACAACTTCCACTGGTGCTTTTTCTGTCTATCTTACAGCCTGCAAAGTCTGCATCAGAGTAACCAAGTAGCTTGAAATCTGATTCTCTGGGATACCACATACCTAAGGTTATGGTGCCTTGAGATACTTGAAATTTTTTTTCACAGCTGTGAGATGAGGTTCTCTTGGGTCTGCCTAAAACCTTGCACAGAGACAGGTTGCATACATGATATCAGGTCTACTTGCTGTCAGATAAAGAAGAGACCCTATCATGCCTCTGTAGCTTGTTATATCTACTAAAGCTCCTGTGTATTTGTCCAACTTTGTTGTTGTTGCCATGGGAGTTGTTGCGGATGAACAGTCAAACATACCAAATTTCTTGAGAAGATTTCTGGTATATTTTGCTTGATTTATAAAAATCCCATCATCTGTTTGATTCACTTGTAGGCCTAGAAAATAACTAAGCTCTCCCATCATACTCATTTGATACCTGGACTGCATGAGCTTGGCAAACTTCGTACAGAGTTTATCATTAGTAGACCCAAAAATTATGTCATCAACATATATTTGAACTAAAAGCAAGTCACTACTAGATTTAAAATAGAACAGGGTTTTATCAATTGTACCTCTATGAAACCCACTTTCTAGAAGAAATTGAGCTTGAGTTTCATACCATGCTCTTGGTGCCTGCTTAAGTCCATAGAGTGCCTTATCTTGCCTGTAGACATAATCAGGATATTTGGGGTCCACAAATCCTGGTGGTTGTTCAACAAACACTTCTTCTTCAAGCTTCCCATTCAGAAAAGCACTTTTTACATCCATCTAAAATACCTTGAATTTCCTATGAGAGGCATATGCTAGAAAAATCCTTATTGCCTCCAATCTTGCAACTGGAGCAAAAGTTTCATCATAGTCTATTCCTTCCTGCTGTGAATAGCCTTTTGCCACAAGTGTAGCCTTGTTTCTTGTAACAACCCCCTCACTGTTAGTTTTGTTTCTGAAAACCCATTTAGTACCAACAACAGATCTATTCTTTGGTCTTGGTACAAGGGTCCAAACTTCATTTCTTTCAAATTCATTTAACTCCTCCTGCATTGCTGTTATCCAGTCAGCATCTTGAAGAGCTTCTTGTACCTTCTTTGGTTCAGATTGTGACAAGAATGCATGAAACAGACATTCATTTGTTATAGCACTCCTTGTCCTTACTTTTCCATCTGGATCACCAATAATTAAATCTGGTGTATGAGATTTTGTCCATTTCCTAGCTGAAGGTAAATGGCTTCTATCAGTATTTGATCCTCCCCCTTGATCCATGTTCTCCTAATTTTCTTGTTGCCTTTCTTCATTCTCTGATGCTCCCCCTGAATTTGACTGCTCAGAGTTTGATCTGTCAGATTTTGAACTTTCAGAGTTTGAGTCGTCAGAGTTTGATCCAGATTTTTCAACTGACTCACTTTCAGTATTTGGAGTCATCACTTTGAAGTGATTCTTCATGCTCCCCCTCAACTGGTTCTGTGGCATCCCGAAATCCGGGGTACAGATATTGTGACAGCCCCAAATCCGGGGTCATGAATTTGGGCCATCACGAACCAACTTCCATTCAAATTCAATATCTCTTGGGTTTTTTTTTTTATAATTAATACTTATGCAATTGACCCCACAGTAATACACACACACACACCAGTCATATGCTCAGAGAACAACATTCACCATAATAAGAGTTTAGAATTAAAAAGTTATTACAACCCAGAATCATACTTCAGTACATTGTTGAGTGATGCTTCTACAAGAAGCATTTCAACAACCAAATTTATTACAATCTTTCAAACTTACACACTTAATATACATAAGCCCACTAAACCCCTTGCGATGGTCATCTACCTCGGGAATTGATGCTAACGAGCTCTCAGAAGGTCGCCTTTCCCTTACCCTCTTGCGGGGCGTTCTGCGTAGTATGGGCATACCTAGCTGTATATAGATAAGTAGCAAGAGTGAGCTATAATAGCTCAGCAAGATAATATTGAAAACTAGAATTTAAAATGTAACCAAGTATACATGTATATACATATGTAAGCAGTAACCAATTTATAAACTTTAAGGAAGAATAAAACTCTTATTTAATAATACATCATCCACTTACTATTATAAGAAAGAAATCTAAGGTAATACAGTATCAGTTTCTCTTCTTAAATATTATAACAACCAATATACCCTTTTAGTGTAATATTTTAAAATAATATAAATACTTGAGTAAATCTCTCACTATCATCTTCTCATTTCCCTCCTGTACAGTAATTTTATAAATTAATATAAAATCAGTTTCTCTTCATCTATATCAATAATTTCATCGTTTCATATCACCTTTCTGTTTTCAGTTATAGAAATCTGAAAACCATTTTCAATTCTTTCTTTCAAGTTTTGGGGATATATACTGGCGCCAGATACGTAGGACGATGATCAGTCGCCTGACCGTATCCGCTCTCAGTTTACTACTAGTAGAAGGAATGAAGGCCACCTGCATAACATCATCCCTGGAGGAAGGCCACCTGCATAACATCCTCCTGGAGGAAGGCCACCTGCATAACATCCTCCCTTGGCATCTTCGTGCCGAATCATGAATACTAGACTATGTCGCACACAGCCCTGACATAGCCTCTTATGCAAATTTGTTGCTAATCCCCCTTGTTATTAGATCATTATTCAATTTATCAACACCATTTCACATTTCCATTCTTGCACATTATTTCTGTAAAACATATTCATAACATAATACTTTGATTATGATTCAGACATCTCTTTTATATTCAAGAATTTAAATATGCTTTTATATCCATAACATATTCCATCTACTTAAAAAGTAGTAATTAATAATCAAATAATATTTATAATACCACTAACACCAAAAAGAATATTTTTAATATAGTATTATAAACCATATAACCCTGGATAACAACTGATACCATTCTTTCATATTCCCTTAATCATAAGGCATGTTCACTTCATGCATAATCATCTCTATGTATATTCATATCCATCTCATACTCATATCCATATTCATACCATACTCATATACCTTCCCTTTTTACATCAATAATCGAGGAAAACCATTTCTTAACAATATAGTAACAATAGCATCACATATATATATTTCATGAAATCAAGTTTCTTTGAAGATAAATAATTTCCAAGTAGGGATAGAAAAGATCTTGCCTTGGTTTCTGTATCCTGGTAGTATGACTGGTCCCTCCTCCGGAATTTCTATAAACACAAAAGGACCGTCATTAGAATACCACATCTCTTACTCACTACCCTCTTGTATAACAAAACCCTTTACACTTCAACATATGTTTAACGTATTATTATTACCCCAAAGGTTCAAGGACTTAACTATTTATAAGCTCAATCGAAGTTTCAGGGGTTTTCACCATTTCCCCTAATAACCACACTTAACTGTAAAAATTCTCAGAAAATATAAATTTCGAATTTTAATGCAAGGTCAACTGTCAAGGGTCCTCTGACCACCCTACTACACTATCCCAAAATTTCGTGACTTATAAAAATGTCTAAGTATGGTAACTTTAGCCTCAAAGTTGATACAATTACGTTTTCTCGGTTATCGAACGCCTTTCACTAAAACTGACTTTTCTCCTAAACCGTTCATCAGATTTTAACGCACCTTATATCAAAACGATCTATGAACTAAGCTCTATCATTTCATGGTCAATTGGTAACCTAGGCAGTGAGGTACCATACGAATGCAGGGGTCACAAAACAGGGCAGATTTCGTTCTAACGAAAATCGGACATTATAACTGCTGTAATTTCATACTTTCCAAAATCAAACTCCTCCAAATCAATCATCCACCTTATACACCATCACCTACACCATGTGGTCATCTTACCAACCATGGTTACAAGCACATACTCCTTCCAAAATCAACTTTAATCACTTACAAACACTTATAACATCATAATCATAACATTTATACCACTTAATCACTAAACACAACTATATCCATCATAAACATAAAAGAGCAAGCATGATTATACCTTCTTGAAGCTTTGATAACCCTTAAAAATCCTTGATAAACCTTGGGCACACCTTTAACAACCTTAGTATAGCTTGTATTAACTTAAGAAACCATAAAACAAAGTTAAAAATTCGAAGTTACTATTTACTCAGCTGAAAGAATCGCAAAAACGAAGGTCTTACCTACGTTTTCTGGAGGAGGAGTCTAAATGAAAGTTGTAGAGCATCTCATGGGCTTTCCAAAAAGCTAAAGAACACGAAATTCGGCTGAGAAACGAAGGAGTTATGGTCGATTTACCAACCTGCTGTCTTTTTTGGCCGAAAATGATGATAATGGATGGGGGAGAGTTTCTTGCTTTTGTTTTGATCTTTTCTCATCTTAATCTTGCTTAATCTAGAGTGTTATGGAAGCTTGGAAAGATATTTTGTGGTTAACACCTTGCAAAGTTACTAATTTACCCTTAAAAACAAGTTAATGACTAATGACACCACTTTGGTCATCCAATCTCTTGTTTTCTAAATTTTCTAAGTAAAATGTCAAGCACATTGATAAATAATGTGGTATGTATCCTTGTTATATTACAAATCTTGGTTGCTTGGATTCCATACTCGTCTAATTGTGGTTCGTTTCGAGTATACCTCCTTATCTCAGTGGTTTTTGAAATCATTTACGAATCCAATTTCCTTTGGTATTCTCTTAACTTAATAATCCCTTGGTTTAATCTAAATTCACTAATCCCTCAATTTGTCATTCTTATAATGTTTCCATGCTCCTTAATGTCCAATAGAAGCTTATTCGTAGTCAAAATCCTCAAAATCCATGTTTCAGGAATTTCTGGAATCTATCGTCATTTCGAGTCACTTATTTCCATTGTACAACACTGCTATGGTTTCTGTTTATTCATTTTCGATTTCCTTTATAGAGTACCTATATACCATTTCTCTAAATCCTCGAAATTTACTATTCATGTGACCACTGTAGCATTACTGAAGTTAGGGTTATTACATCCTTCCCCCCTTAAAAGGATTCCGTCCCGGAATCACGTTAGAAATGTCTATAGATACCTTTTCATCTACACCTTATAACTTCTACACCACCTTCTCCATCCTTTTTCCTTCATAATATCTCTATCTTGTTTGCACAGAATACCCCAACATAAACTTGCTTGTCATTCATCAACATACCATTTAGCTTATCAATAGCAGTGCTTTCACTATCTTTATCTTGCAATTTCCTCTTGATTTGTTATTCTACGTTAGTTAATCTCTCATTCCTCCTTTAGCTAAGGGTATCGGCCACCACATTGGCCTCCCCTGAATGGTAGTGTATCTCACTTATGGTTTATCCCTATTTTGATCTCTATCATGACATAAAATATACACACTTCGATCTTATTATATCTCGTCTCTGTAAAATCTTCCAGAAATCCGACTGGAATAGAATTCCTTGAAACAATTGTAAGAAAATACTTCCTATAATATATATTTCCTGTTCGTATCTAAACAAGTCTATGGTTTACCCCCAAAAATATCATTACTCTCATTTTCATAGAATTTCTAACCCCTAACAGATACTGATTTTCCTTATCTAGATTGTCAACCTACATATACCATTCATTGACCACATTTATTCCTAACCAAACATTTACACTAAAAATTTAAATACTAGAAAAAAATGTTCACCTGCATTGTATCCGGCTTTCCCAATGCCTCTCCTAAAGTCATGTTATACACTCTAGCAGTAGATTTATTTGAAACAGTCATACTTTGTCCCGGCGCAGATGACCCACCGGAACGACAATCTCTAGCAAAGTGTCCTAGTTTCCCACATTGATAACACTTGATATCAATCTTGTCAGTTGATGTGCACTGATTATAATAGTGTCCTTTCTGTCCGCACTTAAAGCAAGTTACTTTCGACCTCCTACACACTCCCGTATGCTTCCTACCACACGTGTTACAGTCTGGAAATGGTGTTCGAGATTAATTAGACTGAAAGGTTCCTGTGGATCTACCACCCTGATTCACCGTCTCACTAACAGTCTTGTTACTCCCTGTCTTTCCCACAAACTGAGATTTTTGTCCCTTACCAACCTTGTTAAAATAACTTCCTTCGCTTGAACCTCCTTTCTGACTCTCACATCTCCTTTTCTTACTTTCTCACCCCATCTGATTTTGTTCGTTATGAGCATTTTCATTCTGTCTATTTCGTCTTCCTTCATCTCTCTCATTTTCCTTTGCATTTGCTCTATTATTACGCTTAGGCGGCATGATTCTGTATATAACAATATTCTTCTTTAATCACCCAATTTAGGGTATAATATACATCATTCTCACATACATCATTCTCATATACACAATTATATCCCTAGTTAACTCATTTATATACCATAGTATTCTCAACTCAACTTTAGCAAATAAGCGTATCACCTTTAGTACAATAACCTTTTCATTTAAGTCAATCACCTTATATACATCAATATCCTTGAATCTCAACATTTAATATCAAAATACAATAGAATTTAGACAGAATACACAAACTTCATTAATTATCCCCACTTCCTTTGTTTATCATTATTCTAATTCTATCCTCAAAATACACCTTACTCTCAATAGTACATTTCAATTATGCCTTAAAATTCCTCATATTCCTTTCTCTTACTAATCATCAAATATACTCATTTCTTCTCACAAAATTCCTTCCTCTCTTATATTGAAACGCTTCTAACTCTAATTATCTCTTATTGAAATTTCCCTTTGAATCTCCAGTTCCCTTGTATAATCACGTATATATACTCTAAACATTGCTTCCCTTATCCCATCCATTACTGAAATCTTCTATATTCGAAACAATTGATAGAATTTAAGAGACCTTAAATTTAAACGAACCCAGATATAAGCAAGGGTCCCACAATAATTTATAAAATTAAGAGTTTTAAATAACTTTTATTTGAAACAAAAGGATATTTGAGAAATCAATATGATGGAAGAACCCGTACGTTACACAAGTGAGGGCGTCCCCTCCGACTTTCTATCACACAGACAGATCGTCCTTGTGTATACATATAGGGCTGTTCCTCTTAGTTGGAGTAAGAAATATAGAGGGAAATTTAAATCACGATGATAAATACCATCTTCCGAAAATAATCTTAGGGAAATATTTTGACTAAAATAGATAAAATACAATTTTGAAACACATTCCAAAGGTACCAGAAAGTTTTGAAAAGATACCGGCCCCTTTTTGAATAAGAGATGATAGGTCACCCTGGAATTACTCACGAAGTTATCTAACGTACACTTCCCGATACATCAAGTATTCCCTTCCTCATATCGATCTCGCATGCTACATAAACTTAACACTTTTGGCATAATAACCTTTACTAGCAATAATCTATAAAATTATAATCACGACTCAGAATAAACGCTTCGTTCGATAAACCCCCCCTTGAACTCGATGTGAGTTCACAATTTCTATTAATACTGATATATTTATTATTATCACTCTTGTTCCTGAGCATTATGACTCTTAGCTCTGATACCAACTGTGACAGCCCCAAATCCGGGGTCATGAATTTGGGCCATCACGAACCAACTTCCATTCAAATTCAATATCTCTTGGTTTTTTTTTTTTATAATTAATACTTATGCAATTGACCCCACAGTAATACACACACACACACCAGTCATATGCTCAGAGAACAACATTCACCATAATAAGAGTTTAGAATTAAAAAGTTATTACAACCCAGAATCATACTTCAGTACATTGTTGAGTGATGCTTCTACAAGAAGCATTTCAACAACCAAATTTATTACAATCTTTCAAACTTACACACTTAATATACATAAGCCCACTAAACCCCTTGCGATGGTCATCTACCTCGGGAATTGATGCTAACGAGCTCTCAGAAGGTCGCCTTTCCCTTACCCTCTTGCGGGGCGTTCTGCGTAGTATGGGCATACCTAGCTGTATATAGATAAGTAGCAAGAGTGAGCTATAATAGCTCAGCAAGATAATATTGAAAACTAGAATTTAAAATGTAACCAAGTATACATGTATATACATATGTAAGCAGTAACCAATTTATAAACTTTAAGGAAGAATAAAACTCTTATTTAATAATACATCATCCACTTACTATTATAAGAAAGAAATCTAAGGTAATACAGTATCAGTTTCTCTTCTTAAATATTATAACAACCAATATACCCTTTTAGTGTAATATTTTAAAATAATATAAATACTTGAGTAAATCTCTCACTATCATCTTCTCATTTCCCTCCTGTACAGTAATTTTATAAATTAATATAAAATCAGTTTCTCTTCATCTATATCAATAATTTCATCGTTTCATATCACCTTTCTGTTTTCAGTTATAGAAATCTGAAAACCATTTTCAATTCTTTCTTTCAAGTTTTGGGGATATATACTGGCGCCAGATACGTAGGACGATGATCAGTCGCCTGACCGTATCCGCTCTCAGTTTACTACTAGTAGAAGGAATGAAGGCCACCTGCATAACATCATCCCTGGAGGAAGGCCACCTGCATAACATCCTCCTGGAGGAAGGCCACCTGCATAACATCCTCCCTTGGCATCTTCGTGCCGAATCATGAATACTAGACTATGTCGCACACAGCCCTGACATAGCCTCTTATGCAAATTTGTTGCTAATCCCCCTTGTTATTAGATCATTATTCAATTTATCAACACCATTTCACATTTCCATTCTTGCACATTATTTCTGTAAAACATATTCATAACATAATACTTTGATTATGATTCAGACATCTCTTTTATATTCAAGAATTTAAATATGCTTTTATATCCATAACATATTCCATCTACTTAAAAAGTAGTAATTAATAATCAAATAATATTTATAATACCACTAACACCAAAAAGAATATTTTTAATATAGTATTATAAACCATATAACCCTGGATAACAACTGATACCATTCTTTCATATTCCCTTAATCATAAGGCATGTTCACTTCATGCATAATCATCTCTATGTATATTCATATCCATCTCATACTCATATCCATATTCATACCATACTCATATACCTTCCCTTTTTACATCAATAATCGAGGAAAACCATTTCTTAACAATATAGTAACAATAGCATCACATATATATATTTCATGAAATCAAGTTTCTTTGAAGATAAATAATTTCCAAGTAGGGATAGAAAAGATCTTGCCTTGGTTTCTGTATCCTGGTAGTATGACTGGTCCCTCCTCCGGAATTTCTATAAACACAAAAGGACCGTCATTAGAATACCACATCTCTTACTCACTACCCTCTTGTATAACAAAACCCTTTACACTTCAACATATGTTTAACGTATTATTATTACCCCAAAGGTTCAAGGACTTAACTATTTATAAGCTCAATCGAAGTTTCAGGGGTTTTCACCATTTCCCCTAATAACCACACTTAACTGTAAAAATTCTCAGAAAATATAAATTTCGAATTTTAATGCAAGGTCAACTGTCAAGGGTCCTCTGACCACCCTACTACACTATCCCAAAATTTCGTGACTTATAAAAATGTCTAAGTATGGTAACTTTAGCCTCAAAGTTGATACAATTACGTTTTCTCGGTTATCGAACGCCTTTCACTAAAACTGACTTTTCTCCTAAACCGTTCATCAGATTTTAACGCACCTTATATCAAAACGATCTATGAACTAAGCTCTATCATTTCATGGTCAATTGGTAACCTAGGCAGTGAGGTACCATACGAATGCAGGGGTCACAAAACAGGGCAGATTTCGTTCTAACGAAAATCGGACATTATAACTGCTGTAATTTCATACTTTCCAAAATCAAACTCCTCCAAATCAATCATCCACCTTATACACCATCACCTACACCATGTGGTCATCTTACCAACCATGGTTACAAGCACATACTCCTTCCAAAATCAACTTTAATCACTTACAAACACTTATAACATCATAATCATAACATTTATACCACTTAATCACTAAACACAACTATATCCATCATAAACATAAAAGAGCAAGCATGATTATACCTTCTTGAAGCTTTGATAACCCTTAAAAATCCTTGATAAACCTTGGGCACACCTTTAACAACCTTAGTATAGCTTGTATTAACTTAAGAAACCATAAAACAAAGTTAAAAATTCGAAGTTACTATTTACTCAGCTGAAAGAATCGCAAAAACGAAGGTCTTACCTACGTTTTCTGGAGGAGGAGTCTAAATGAAAGTTGTAGAGCATCTCATGGGCTTTCCAAAAAGCTAAAGAACACGAAATTCGGCTGAGAAACGAAGGAGTTATGGTCGATTTACCAACCTGCTGTCTTTTTTGGCCGAAAATGATGATAATGGATGGGGGAGAGTTTCTTGCTTTTGTTTTGATCTTTTCTCATCTTAATCTTGCTTAATCTAGAGTGTTATGGAAGCTTGGAAAGATATTTTGTGGTTAACACCTTGCAAAGTTACTAATTTACCCTTAAAAACAAGTTAATGACTAATGACACCACTTTGGTCATCCAATCTCTTGTTTTCTAAATTTTCTAAGTAAAATGTCAAGCACATTGATAAATAATGTGGTATGTATCCTTGTTATATTACAAATCTTGGTTGCTTGGATTCCATACTCGTCTAATTGTGGTTCGTTTCGAGTATACCTCCTTATCTCAGTGGTTTTTGAAATCATTTACGAATCCAATTTCCTTTGGTATTCTCTTAACTTAATAATCCCTTGGTTTAATCTAAATTCACTAATCCCTCAATTTGTCATTCTTATAATGTTTCCATGCTCCTTAATGTCCAATAGAAGCTTATTCGTAGTCAAAATCCTCAAAATCCATGTTTCAGGAATTTCTGGAATCTATCGTCATTTCGAGTCACTTATTTCCATTGTACAACACTGCTATGGTTTCTGTTTATTCATTTTCGATTTCCTTTATAGAGTACCTATATACCATTTCTCTAAATCCTCGAAATTTACTATTCATGTGACCACTGTAGCATTACTGAAGTTAGGGTTATTACAGATATGGGGCCACTAACCACAATCCACACAACACATACCTGGATATAAACATAATTTAACAATAAAATACCCCTGATCCAAGACCACTTACAGGTTATGGTATGAAACAAACTACCAAATTTAATTATTATAAACCAATCTCAAAATAACATTGTTATACAAATTGATAACAAATCAATTCCATCTGCTGAACTAGTAAACCAACCTCTGACAAGCTCAAATCACTACCCGACGAGACCAACAACTCGAACGTCACCTCTCGCTACTGGAGCAGGAATACTGACTAACCACAAGGTCCACTACTCTTCTCTATCAACTGAGGAAAATAAACAACAAGCAAGAGTGAGCCAACAATGCTCAGCAAGTGTAAACAGTGATAGCAATATCAAGAACAATATAGGTTCTGATCATCAAGAATAACCATCATATAGTACGAAAGAAATCAACTGAAGGAATTAAATAATGTAACTCCCAGATGAGCCAATAAGACTCCGCTAGAATAAAATACATCAACAATGAGAACTGATATTCAAAGATAATCATCATAGTCTTCAAAGGAATCAGGCTTTAAAGCAACTCAAAATCAATGTATGGATTAGAATTGGATTTTTTATATATATTTTAAAAACAATAAGGTTAGGCTGCTGATCAGTCACGCACTAACCCCGGACAAACGCACACAGCAATGTCCTTAATTGGATCCATGGCACACATTGGCCTTAACATCTGACCACGAATCTGGTCTCCCCGAAGGGACATCCGTTGACCATTCAACTGGTCTCCCCGAAGGGACATCCATTGACCATTATACTGGTCTCCCCGAAGGGACATCAAAAACCTTCCAATTCTACATCCAACGTAGTAGGTGTCGGAACAATCGACAACCTCTATCAATCAAACAATTTGGAAAACTCACGTTCCAGAACAGCAACTCAACTGGTAGAATAAAAGGAATCAACAGTCTATCCTGAATATCGACAAGTTCGATATAGTAAATGGGGTGATGATCGAATAACCAACAATAGAGTAAATGTCGACGAGTTCGACAATAATTGGGGTGATAATTGAATAAACAACATTAACAATAAATATCAACGAGATCGACAATAAATGGGGTGACAATATAATGAGAAACAATTAAAGTAAATTTCACTTGAATAAGAAGTGAAGGAAAAATACTTGCAATGTGATTAGCAACAGTTGTGATAATAGGATAAAGCAAGGATATAGTCAAGTGCTAAGCATTTAATAAAATTTACCAACATGTTGTCAAGTTTGAATCAACATAAGTGAATTAAATAGTTTAAAAAAAATAATCATTTGTAAAATAACTCCAAGATAATTAAATTGTAGGTCAGTTTGAAGAAAACGTCCCCTAAAGAGGGTTAATCAGTGAAAATATGTCATAATCAGGTTTCGTGTTAAAATATTTTTATAAGATTTTAAAATCTTGGATTTCCTCTATTTACGTCTTTTAAACATTTTTGAAGAAAATAAAATAAATTAAAATAAATGGTACTCTCCTGAGGAATCCAATAGCGTACCATAATTTAAAATGTCTTTGGGGAAAAGGGTATTTATAAGATCATTCGTAGATTTGCACTTGAGCTAAAGGTATAAATATTTGCACGTCATTTGAAGGACATCACTTCGTAAACATAATTTGACTGACACACTTGATATATGAATAGAACAGAATTGCATCACTTGAACAATAAGTGAGGAGCGATAACACTTGCCTCGACACACGAAGTTCTTGATTCTAAAAACTTGATCCGTTGCTCAACTTCACATCAGTCTCTACTTCTTTACACAATTGCCTCTTACTCGGCTCCACTTCCATCTTTCCTTCATAATTCGTGAATCTTCATGTCAACAGACTCATCGGCTCCGATAAATATCTTCCTGCTCGAATAACCATTTACTCGTGCACTACTCTTGGTCGGGTCCCCTACTCGTACCTATTCAAGGTAAATTACTACTTTAGTACACTTACAAACTTAACCAACTAACTATGCTCTATTCAACTACGTCCCACAACGCTTTACAACTTAACACACAGAGCACATAGCATGCATTGATCAACTAAACACTTAACACGTATATCATACCGACTTACAATAATTCTTATTAGATTATAGTAAAATTACGAACTAATCTTAACAAAAAAAAACAGTCAACACCTCCTTTAAAATATAAATTAATCCGTCGAAATACAACCGACCCAAAGCACTTAAGCAATCCTTCGCATCACATAATTTGCAATCATGCTAATGTACCTCATGCACACTGGCAATCCATAAACCCCGTACATAATGTATATACATTGTTCGCCAAGTACTCGACATTAACTATCAACATATGGGTCAAAACATGTATGTCAATTCAAAGATTCAACTCGAACATGTATGTCTGTCAAGCCATCAGGGGTCATATACTCGAACATGAATAAGGATGATTAAACTAGGAAATTCGAACCTAACGAATTTAAAATCATACGCTTGAATCCAATACGTAATTTAGTATCAAGATCACACCTTAAATCAAACAATCAAATAATGCCGACTACAATTCACCTTTACCATACTCTTTATCAATCAAACCCGAAACCAAATAACTAAACTTTTTACTTTCCACTCCCTCCCTTATCTCTCCTGCCTCCTTTCTCCCTCAACCTGCCACCATAACATGCCCGTACAAGCTCTTTGTTTTTGCCGAGACACCCCCTCATCAGCAGCGAATCATTCATACAATCATCTACAACCCGCACAACCTTTTTAACTTCCCTTCAAGCCATACAATCCACGACCAGACAATCCCCTTTCTCCCCTGTTCTCTCGGCTTTACCGCCCTACAACTCAACACACACCTTCGGTTTGTACACACCCACTGTAAACCACTCCCGAACACACACCACGTGCTCACACTCACCCAAACATACACACGCAGCACTACCCTTCTCCACCTCCTTCAATCCCACAACCTCATTTTCCCCAATCACCCACACTGCAACATCAAACAATCCCTCAATTTACGCATACAATCGAACCCAGCAGTAGCATACACACATAACACCCGGCTGTTGAACCACGAGAACATCTCAAACAGCCCCAATTTGACACACCCATTTCGGCCATACACCCACACTATTAACAATAAACACACATCACCACTTACCCACACACTCTGAGATTCACCCCACACCTCTGCTTCTCTCCAATTCCTTCCTCCGCCTCCTGCAACCTCTGTACCAAGGACACCATACAAGTACACAACTTATATCTTCGTGCCTCCCTTTCCCTCTGTCGTAACACCTTCAACATCATCCATACACCCCACACGCAGCCACGCACGCACCATACTCGCACATACACAACTCGTCATCACAGTTGCTACACACACATGCCTCGTATACATACGCACCCACAACAAGCTCGACTGCCCACACACCCACTTTGCAGCAAGTACAGGCGCAGCCACCCACACACACAGCAGGACACAGGGGAGAGATATTAATTGGTAACCAGCTCAAATTGAAGCTTGCTTGAGAGAGAGTGAATCGAGATTGAGAGAGGGAAAGAAGATTCCAGAGGGGTCAAGAGAGAGATTGTGTAAAATAGAGCTGAACAACTAAATTAGGAATTAGGGATTCAGGAGTTTAGAAAAGGGGAAAAACAGAATTGTGATTTTTATAAAAATTTTCTAATTTAGAAAATGATTTAAATTACCTGGTAAAATAGAAAATAAATAGATAATAATTGAGAAAAATCTAAATTTCAATTTTAAAATGTAGAAAATAAAATTATCTATCTCCCCATATTTTTAAAATATTTTTAGGATCAAAAACGAATTAAATATGAATTTTACAAGTTTTGATCCTTTAAATACAATAAAACTTTTAAAATCATTTTAATATACTTAAACACCCAAAATAATTCTCCCGATAATTTTAAAAACTAATTAATATCACAAAGATGATAACATAAATATTTCATGATTTTTAATAACTCCAATGATTTTGTAAAAATCTCAGAAGATCAATAATGCATGATTTAAACAGATTTAAATCATAAAAATCCACCAGCTTACACGACACACATATATCATCATATAAACATGTAAGCACGATATCACATATATTGACCTTCTCAAAAATATTCACATCATATAATTCACATTTAATATTAAATAAACATTTATAAATACGCGATTTTCTAGGGCGTTATATCCTTCCCCCCTTAATAGTATTCTGTCCTCAGAATCAATTCCAATAACACATGTAACAATACTTCTCAAACATCTCGCTCCAATTTCCTCAATTTGGATCCTTAACTTTAGGACTCCTCCATATCAACTCATACTTCGATAGGCTCATCCTGTAAACCCTCAAACTCCAAAATAAACTTAAACCTTACCCTTATAAATTACGTTAATTCGAAACGTTTACTACTCTTAGACAAATGCCTGATCTACAGAAAATCGGGCATGACCTTTTCGTATAACGGACAATGCCCTGCGTAATTGCTTCACTACCAACTCAAGCATTCTCATACAATTCATTTCCATTTATTCACCATCTTGATTTAATCATATACAATTCTAATATAAAACCTACATTGACTTGCAGTAATTAGGCAATTAAACAATCCATGATACCTTGATTCGATCTGTCAACCAAACCTCATGTCATCCATTCTCGGTCGTGTCCTTGAAATCGAATACTACAATCAAACACATACGTCATTAGATACACGCCAAACATGATTCGATTAACAACTCAATTCTCACTCTTATAAAAACATTTTGGTTTGTTAAAGCTTTTGAAATTAAATACCTCCGAAAACAATTAACCCTGAAATTTACATTTTGAAAACTAACACGCTCCATAGCCTTGACTTCGACGTAATCCACCACAAGAATACAATTTTTTTTTAAATAACTTGCTTGTAACATTATCATCCCGGGGTCACAGCCCCCTCGATACCGACCATGAAACAACTTTCAATTCAACACTTTTTAACAATCTCTGACTTTTATTAACAAGAAAATTCGACTTGACATACATCACATCAGTCATACGTCTTCAACAATTAATTCGTGATCCTCGAAAATCGTTTAAACTTCACTATCCTGCGTCCGCTGAGATCAACTTCCGAAACATAGCTCTGCATACTCAACAAGTCCTCAAATTTGATTCTGCGCATTATAACTCCAACATTTTATACTGCTTAAATTAACTATAGAAATTACGACCTCTATCCATCACTTGCATTTTGAAATGTTACAAAACAAGTACACATTCATCCCTTGTTACGAACTGTCGCCATCATTTACAAAATCCCCTTGCTCATCTGGTTTCGTTATCATTGGAATGGTCATTATCCCTCCTTACTCTTAGAAACTTTCTTCACCCTTCTCTATTTATTTAATTATTGTTCAACTTCCAGTAGTCTCTGGTTAATCTCACGAAATTTCTGACCTCTGCTGACCTTTTTGGTTCTTCCCACTTCACTACTGCCTCATCTTTACGAAATTCATTTTGATCCTTTTCATTCCCAACTACATGTCTTGAAATTAGGTTCCTCCTCATCTAAAGTTCACATTAAATTCTTGTGCAAAATTTTCTTCCTTTTCTTGGAACTCTTACAGTCATTCTCGATTGATTTGCATACACTTCACAAGTCTTCGAACATCTTGAAATGTCATCTATGAACATAATTAAATTCTTCATCTGAATACTGTTTGAAATCTGATTCATTGTACCTATAAAGCGGTAAATGCTCTCGTTCAATCAAACACCATTACCAATAATTTATCGTGTCCACCTCAAGTCAAAATGTTACTTCAAAAATATCTTAGGGTTTATAGCTATAATGATCTTAATCCATTTCATAAATCGACTTTAGGTAACATACAACTTCCAACTAGTTATACAACTCATTCAACTTTAATAGAACAAAGTTCCTCGTGACTACTGGACCACTTATTCCATTATTTTTTATTTTTTTTTGAAAATGAATAACAAGCATATCTTCACCCTTATCTGGTGACAGTCCGGGTAATCCATCAAATTATGCATTAAAAAATTTTAATCACTGAATTCTGCTTCGATTTAATTGTTTTCTTTCTGATATTTCTTTCTATGCAAAACAATTTCATAATCTCGGTATAATTATTCCTTGGTCTGTCTGACCGTTAAGATTTCTATGTCTACTTCCGGTCTCAAAACACCACTTTTACATCTCTTGAAAATCAAAGTCTCACTTTCTTGTGCTCACAATTTGCTTGTACTTCATAGTTGGTTCCTCACTCCGATTCTGAATCACACTTAACTCTTTTCACTGTCATCACAATCAATTTCTGGATAACGTCATTCATAATCATAATGAATATCTAGCTTCCTAGTATTTTATATAAAACAGTTCCTTGACTCTCATCATAGGGTCAACTAGTACTGATATGATACAATCTCTGGCAACACATCTTATCTTCCCCCGCGTACGGCACACATCTTTTGATTTCTGACTCTGTCACTTATTACCACACTATTCTTTCTTATTACAATCGTACAACTCTCTGCATTTATCTCAACAAAATCTCTATATGCTTTTCTCTCAAAATCTTATCTTCTGACCATAGGGTCTCGTTAATCTCTGCTAATTCTCATCCTGTATGCAACTACTGTGCCCTCACTCTTCCAACTCCAAATCTTCGGAATTCCACATTCTTCCCTTAACTGAATCACATGTCTTCCATTAAAACGCTTTTGAACTTTTCTAGTTCTCTGTCTTACTTTCTTATTCAAATTTAATTTCCTTCTGATAGTTCTCACAAACACATATGTCCTGCTTCATTCTGCTTTACTCAAGTTATCCTTCCTTTGTTCTAAAATCTTAGCCTCAACAATGGGTTTTTTTTTTTAATTTCAAAACCTTATAATATCCGTTTACTACCTTCAAAATTAAACAGATGTCCAAAAGTCTTTCATCAATAATAAATATCACATACCAAACATTTTCATCACCATTCTCTTTTCAATCTTTTATTAAAATCTGTAATCTTATGCCCTTGTTACATGCTCTTTACTCAACTCTATTTCATTGATCTCAAAATCTTGTACATATATGTTTTCTTAATCCGATAAGTAATCCAATTTGATATGCCATCTTTCTCTTAACACCACTTCTCAAACTTACTCGACTAATTCGTCAACGTAATTGTAGTTTCAACCACTTAAGATATCGTCGCGTCTACCCTCGCATTTCTTCCTCGATAGTCATTCTGAAATCATTAGGGTTTCTGACAAAGGATGTCAATAGAATGAATAGGTATCGGGTATAAATGTACACTGAATTTTGTCTGATAAAACTTTTTGTGAAAGGATTTAACCGAGAGATCAATATGATCATTGAACTATTATCAGGTTGTATTTGTCACTTAGGTCAACCACCCTAGTACATAAAGATGGCCAGTCTTTAGTACTTTCATGACAAACACAATCAGTGGCGTCCCACCAGACTTTTATCACAGAGATAAAATGTCCCTGAATCCCCTATATAAATAGGTTGTTCATCTCAGTTTGGATGAAAAGATTAAATATTCGGGGAAAATAGAAAGAATTCAAGGGTCTCTAATTTACACGCACCATGTTGAATCAAGTGATCCCCTGGAAAATAGAGGTATCTCTGAAAGAATAGAAATGTGTGTAATCGAATTTGGCATACGAAGTTCATCATCAATTGAAGTATAGTCGATTAAACAAACGTTCAAGAAATTCATAATTATTCATAATCTCACTCTTGTCGGCTAAGCATTAATATACCTAGCTGCCAAAACCGGCCTGACAATAAGGAGTTGAATAAATAAGAAGATCTTCATTCGTTCTCGATTTTAACCGTCACTGCGCAACAAATGCTTCAGCGATAATATAAACCGTGAATTCGTTAATAACAATTCAGAGCAAGAACAAGAATCAATTCAACTGCCCAAATGAGAAATCAATTAAGAATTCAACCGAGATCAATGGCGAGTACCGTGCAGCTATGGGGCCACTAACCACAATCCACACAACACATACCTGGATATAAACATAATTTAACAATAAAATACCCCTGATCCAAGACCACTTACAGGTTATGGTATGAAACAAACTACCAAATTTAATTATTATAAACCAATCTCAAAATAACATTGTTATACAAATTGATAACAAATCAATTCCATCTGCTGAACTAGTAAACCAACCTCTGACAAGCTCAAATCACTACCCGACGAGACCAACAACTCGAACGTCACCTCTCGCTGCTGGAGCAGGAATACTGACTAACCACAAGGTCCACTACTCTTCTCTATCAACTGAGGAAAATAAACAACAAGCAAGAGTGAGCCAACAATGCTCAGCAAGTGTAAACAGTGATAGCAATATCAAGAACAATATAGGTTCTGATCATCAAGAATAACCATCATATAGTACGAAAGAAATCAACTGAAGGAATTAAATAATGTAACTCCCAGATGAGCCAACAAGACTCCGCTAGAATAAAATACATCAACAATGAGAACTGATATTCAAAGATAATCATCATAGTCTTCAAAGGAATCAGGCTTTAAAGCAACTCAAAATCAATGTATGGATTAGAATTGGATTTTTTTTATAAATTTTAAAAACAATAAGGTTAGGCTGCTGATCAGTCACGCACTAACCCCGGACAAACGCACACAGCAATGTCCTTAATTGGATCCATGGCACACATTGGCCTTAACATCTGACCACGAATCTGGTCTCCCCGAAGGGACATCCGTTGACCATTCAACTGGTCTCCCCGAAGGGACATCCATTGACCATTATACTGGTCTCCCCGAAGGGACATAAAAAACCTTCCAATTCTACATCCAACGTAGTAGGTGTCGGAACAATCGACAACCTCTATCAATCAAACAATTTGGAAAACTCACGTTCCAGAACAGCAACTCAACTGGTAGAATAAAAGGAATCAACAGTCTATCCTGAATATCGACAAGTTCGATATAGTAAATGGGGTGATGACCGAATAACCAACAATAGAGTAAATGTCGACGAGTTCGACAATAATTGGGGTGATAATTGAATAAACAACATTAACAATAAATATCAACGAGATCGACAATAAATGGGGTGACAATATAATGAGAAACAATTAAAGTAAATTTCACTTGAATAAGAAGTGAAGGAAAAATACTTGCAATGTGATTAGCAACAGTTGTGATAATAGGATAAAGCAAGGATATAGTCAAGTGCTAAGCATTTAATAAAATTTATCAACATGTTGTCAAGTTTGAATCAACATAAGTGAATTAAATAGTTTTAAAAAAATAATCATTTGTAAAATAACTCCAAGATAATTAAATTGTAGGTCAGTTTGAAGAAAACGTCCCCTAAAGAAGGTTAATCAGTGAAAATATGTCATAATCAGGTTTCGTGTTAAAATATTTTTATAAGATTTTAAAATCTTGGATTTCCTCTATTTACGTCTTTTAAACCTTTTTGAAGAAAATAAAATAAATTAAAATAAATGGTACTGTCCTGAGGAATCCAATAGCGTACCATAATTTAAAATGTCTTTGGGGAAAAGGGTATTTATAAGATCATTCGTAGATTTGCACTTGAGCTAAAGGTATAAATATTTGCACGTCATTTGAAGGACATCACTTCGTAAACATAATTTGACTGACACACTTGATATATGAATAGAACAGAATTGCATCACTTGAACAATAAGTGAGGAGCGATAACACTTGCCTCGACACACGAAGTTCTTGATTCTAAAAACTTGATCCGTTGCTCAACTTCACATCAGTCTCTACTTCTTTACATAATTGCCTCTTACTCGGCTCTACTTCCATCTTTCCTTCATAATTCGTGAATCTTCATGTCAACAGACTCATCGGCTCCGATAAATATCTTCCTGCTCGAATAACCATTTACTCGTGCACTACTCTTGGTCGGGTCCCCTACTCGTACCTATTCAAGGTAAATTACTACTTTAGTACACTTACAAACTTAACCAACTAACTATGCTCTGTTCAACTACGTCCCACAACGCTTTACAACTTAACACACAGAGCACATAGCATGCATTGATCAACTAAACACTTAACACGTATATCATACCGACTTACAATAATTCTTATTAGATTATAGTAAAATTACGAACTAATCTTAACAAAAAAAAACAGTCAACACCTCCTTTAAAATATAAATTAATCCGTCGAAATACAACCGACCCAAAGCACTTAAGCAATCCTTCGCATCACATAATTTGCAATCATGCTAATGTACCTCATGCACACTGGCAATCCATAAACCCCGTACATAATGTATATACATTGTTCGCCAAGTACTCGACATTAACTATCAACATATGGGTCAAAACATGTATGTCAATTCAAAGATTCAACTCGAACATGTATGTCTGTCAAGCCATCAGGGGTCATATACTCGAACATGAATAAGGATGATTAAACTAGGAAATTCGAACCTAACGAATTTAAAATCATACGCTTGAATCCAATACGTAATTTAGTATCAAGATCACACCTTAAATCAAACAATCAAATAATGCCGACTACAATTCACCTTTACCATACTCTTTATCAATCAAACCCGAAACCAAATAACTAAACTATTTACTTTCCACTCCCTCCCTTATCTCTCCTGCCTCCTTTCTCCCTCAACCTGCCACCATAACATGCCCGTACAAGCTCTTTGTTTTTGCCGAGACACCCCCTCATCAGCAGCGAATCATTCATACAATCATCTACAACCCGCACAACCTTTTTAACTTCCCTTCAAGCCATACAATCCACGACCAGACAATCCCCTTTCTCCCCTGTTCTCTCGGCTTTACCGCCCTACAACTCAACACACACCTTCGGTTTGTACACACCCACTGTAAACCACTCCCGAACACACACCACGTGCTCACACTCACCCAAACATACACACGCAGCACTACCCTTCTCCACCTCCTTCAATCCCACAACCTCATTTTCCCCAATCACCCACACTGTAACATCAAACAATCCCTCAATTTACGCATACAATCGAACCCAGCAGTAGCATACACACATAACACCCGGCTGTTGAACCACGAGAACATCTCAAACAGCCCCAATTTGACACACCCATTTCGGCCATACACCCACACTATTAACAATAAACACACATCACCACTTACCCACACACTCTGAGATTCACCCCACACCTCTGCTTCTCTCCAATTCCTTCCTCCGCCTCCTGCAACCTCTGTACCAAGGACACCATACAAGTACACAACTTATATCTTCGTGCCTCCCTTTCCCTCTGTCGTAACACCTTCAACATCATCCATACACCCAAAATACAATAAAACTTTTAAAATCATTTTAATATACTTAAACACCCAAAATAATTCTCCCGATAATTTTAAAAAGTAATTAATATCACAAAGATGATAACATAAATATTTCATGATTTTTAATAACTCCAATGATTTTGTAAAAATCTCAGAAGATCAATAATGCATGATTTAAACAGATTTAAATCATAAAAATGTAAATAAAAATCCACCAGCTTACACGACACACATATATCATCATATAAACATGTAAGCACGATATCACATATATTGACCTTCTCAAAAATATTCGCATCATATAATTCACATTTAATATTAAATAAACATTTATAAATACGCGATTTTCTAGGGCGTTATAGGTTCTCCCCTTGTTTGTGGCTAAGAAGTTTCTTCTGTGTTTACCAGTAGAGGTTCAGAGAATACTTCACCAGAGTTTGTTGCATCAGCTTCATCAGAGTTTACTTCATCAGAGATTAAATCTTCATTTTCAAAGCGCAGTTGATCATGTTCATCTACATCTTCAAGTCCAGTTATTTTCTTGTCATCAAATGACACATGAATTGACTCCATGATAACCTTGGTTCTCAGATTATAAACTCTGAATGCCTTAGTTGACAGCGGATAGCCAACAAAAATTCATTCATCAGCTTTTAACTCAAATTTGGTCAACTGTGTGACAACCCCAGATCCATAATAATAACAGTTAAAAGTTAAAAGTTATTACAAACCCAGAATCCAACTTAAGTAGTGTTGCTGAATATTACTAAGAGGTGAAGCATTTCAACAACCAAAAGTCATTACACAAGCTTACACGCGTAATTTACATAAGTCTACCAATACCCATCAGCCTATCAGCTACCTCAGGGATAGGCTCCAGCACTCTCTCAAAAGGTCGTCTTTCCCTTACCCTCTTGCGGGGTGTAGTGCGGAGTATCGACATTTGCCCTAGCTGTTATGAAATTAAATAGCAAGAGTGAGCTATAATAGCTCAGCAAGATAAATTTGTAAACCAGTATCAAAGGAAAACATAAATATATATATATATATATATATATATATATATATATAAACGGAAGACTCATCATAATCTTTAAGAAAAGAATTAATTTTTATTTATTAAATACATCATCTATTTATTTTTATATGAAAAGAAATATTAAACCATATAATATCAGTTTCTCTTCTAATCTATACTAATATATAATAAGTAAACTAGGGGATAATTGGTAGTTTGGTTCAACCAAGCCTTAAAAAGAATGGTGACCGTTAGATATTTAGCAAATAGATCGTAACCGTTAGATCTAATAATAAGGAATATTCTATATTTAAATTTCTTTTCTAACTATCCAAGGTTCGAATCCCGTCAACAACAAATTTACATTAAAATTTTATATAATTAGTTTTAAACAATACATGTCCTTTATTTTAATAACTATTATTATTACTAATAATTTTATTAATTAATATTACAAATTTAAATTATATCCATAATAAATTATTTTATTCTATTTTTTTAATCATATAATTTTAAAAATATTTAAAAGTAAGTCGTGCTTTCCACGAGCTCAAAT
Organism: Kitagawia praeruptora; assembly: GCA_037693485.1. Taxonomy (NCBI): domain Eukaryota; kingdom Viridiplantae; phylum Streptophyta; class Magnoliopsida; order Apiales; family Apiaceae; genus Kitagawia; species Kitagawia praeruptora. Next base: position 105,418,913 of record CM075352.1, on the reverse strand, counting down.
AGATCAAAACCGTCAGATACAGCAATACTAAAAGCGATTATATACAAAGGTTTAAGGTCGATTCCCGCCAACAACATATTAATTTATATTTAATAGTAAAAGTTATTATATACAAAAATGTTAGGTTCAAATTCTTCCAATAACATATTAAAATTAAAATTTACAATAACGCTTATAGCCCGTGCAAAGCACGAGTTACTTTTAAATATTTTTGAAATTATATGATTAAATAAAATAAATCATAATAATTTATTATGGATATAATTTAACTTTGTAATATTAATTAATAAAATTTTTAGTAATAATAATAGGGATTCGAACATTGGATTTTTAGAAGAGAGATTTAAATATGAAATATTCCTTATTATTAGATCTAATGACTATCATTTATTTACTAAATATTTAACGGTTACTATTTTTTTAGATGGTTCAACCAAGTCCTTATCCATAATACATTATTATACTCCATTTATTTAATCATATAATTTTAAAAGTAACCCGTGCTTTGCACGGGTTATAAGCTAGTATAATATAATATAAGTTTCTCTACTATAACAAGATAATAATCAATACATCACCTCAGTATAATGTTTCAATATAATATAACATTTGAAATAAATCTCTCAATATAATCTTTCCATTTCCTTTTATACAACAATTATATAAAAATAATATAAAATCAGTTTCTCTTCAATCCATAAAACAATTCCATAATTTCTTACCATTTTCCTTTTTCAGTATATAAAACTGTAACCATTATCAATTCTTTCTTTAAATACTTTGGGGATTCTGCTGTCGCCTGATACGTTAGGACGATGATCAGTCGCCTAATCGTACCTGCTCTCTGTTTACTACTAGTAGAAGGAATGATCCAACCTGGTCATCATCCCTGGAGGAAGGCCACCTGCTACATCCTTTTTCGGCAACTCTTGGGCCGTAATAAAATATTGGGTGTCGGACTGTGCCACTCCCACACAGCCTCTTACGCTTACTGTTGCAATCTCCCTTTTTTTCAAATCATTTTTCCATTTATAAAACATCATTCCATATTTTCCATTTATCATTCACACATATCATTTCCATTCTCATATATCATTACCATTCTCATATATCATTTCAATTTCCATTTATCATCACCTTTAAAAATATATATGTCATAATACTTTGATTATGACTTAGACATCTCCTCTGTATTCAATGAAATCAAATACGCTCTTATATACATAAAATATTCCATCTATTTTAAAAGTATTAAATAATAATCAAATAATATTTATTAAATCATAATTATTTAAAAAGAATATTTTTAACATAATATTATAAAAATATAACTCTAGATAACAACTGATATCATTCTTTCATATCCCTTTAAAACATAAAGTATATTCGTTGTATCCATATTCGTATCCATATCCATAATCCATATTCAAAAATCTTAGTAAACAGGGAATATATCCCTAATCATCTCATCATATAAGATTCATATATTATCCACCAAAACCATTTCCTTTGAACATAAACAGTTTATCAAAATAAGGATAAAAGAACTCTTGCCTCGATTTCTATATCCCAGAGGTATGGCTCGTGGTTCACCCTGAGTTTCTATAAACACGAAAAAGATCATCGTTAGAATATATTCCACTTAACCTCCTAACCTTTATATAGTAATACCCTTGACACATAATATATGTTTAACATAGCCTTTATGTACCAAAAGTTCCAAGAACTTAACCATTTTTAGACTCAATCAAAGTTTTAGCGATTTACACCATTTTCTTAACAACCATTCTCGACTGTGAAAATTCTCATAAAATATAAATTTCGAATTTTGACCCAAGGTCAACTGGTAATAGCTCTCTGACCACCCTACTACAATTTCCCAAAATTTTATTATATTTAAAAATGTTGAAGTATGGTAATTATAGCCTCAAATTTGACACAATTACGTTTTCTGGGTTTTCGAACGACTTTCACTAAAACTCACTTTTCTCCTAAACCGTTCATCAGATTTTGACGTACTTTATATCAAAACGATTTATGAACCAAGATCTACCCTATCATGACCCTTGGCTATTCTCTACTGATCTTGACAGATTCGGGATGCTCTGTTTTTAACAATTAATTTATGTTTAAACGAGAATCGGGCATTATAACGGCTATACTTTCATACTTTCCAAATTTTTCACACCTCCAAACTCATCATCCAACACATATATCCATCCATACACCGTGTGGTCATTATACCAGCCATGGATTTCAACACATAACACTTCCATAATCCATCAAAACACTTATAAACACTAATATAACCACGATTTCATACTTTACACTAACTTAATCCAAAAATCAACCATAAACTCAAGATTCAAGCTAGGGCTTCAAGTGGTATACCTTCCTTGGAATGAGTAAAAGCCTTAATACACCTTGTATAACCTTTATACCACCTTAGTATAGCTTAGATCCTCCAAAGAGATCAAGAAAACAAAGTTAGTTTCTAAGGGTTACTATTCATCATCACTTTTGTAAACATAATAGAAAATTGAAACATAAGAGTTTGGCTCTAAAATTTCTACCAAATCTTGGCCTCTTCATAAGCTTTGATTTGAGCTATAGATCACCAAAAACAAAGCTTCCTAGCTATGGTTTTGATCCCGTTTTTCCCACTGGAGAGAAATTGGACAGATTTGTTTCCCCAACTTTGAGCATGGATTTGACTAGGCTATACTACTTTGTTGGCCATGAAATTTTGAACGAACCTTACCCATGGAGTGGAGAAGCTATGGTTAAAATTTGGTGATTTTACCATGGATTTAAATGGAGATATGAATTTTTCTTTCCTCCTTGTTCTTGCTGGGCAGTTTGTAGAGAAAAGAGATGGAGAGCTTTTTGGTGAGGTTAGTGATGATCTTTTGTGTTGGTTGACTTGATCTCATCTCCTATGGATAATCTTCACTTTATGTAGATATTTTGTAGGTTTTTGGATGGATAATTACTAAGAATTATAGATAATTACTTGGTTTAGACTTAGTGGATGGTGATGTCCTAGATGATGTCATGTTAGACAAATTCTAGAATCTTGGTTTTTGATTTTCCAAATAATGTGCTAATGATTTCTGTAATTTACTAATATGGTATATATCCTTGGTATAATACTAATCTTGGTTGCTTGGTTTCCATACTCGTCTAATCACAATTCATTTCGAATACACTTCGTGATCTTAGTGATTCTAAATTGTTTAACAATCCAAATTCCTCTGGCATTCCCTTGACTTGATCACTCCTTGGTTTAACCTAATTTCACTATTTCCTCAAGATATAACCCCTTTAACATTTCTATACTCCTTAATATCACATTCAATAGAGTCTCAATCGAAATCGAAAATCCTTAAAGTCCATATTCAGGAATTTCTGAAATCCATTATCATTTTGAGTCACTCATTTTCATAGTACAACACTAATATGGTTCCTGATTATTCATTTTCTGTTTCACTTATAGGGTACCTACATACCACTTCCCTAAATCCTAAAAATTACTATTCATTGAGGCACTGTAGCATTCTAAAAGTTAGGGTTATTACAGTTGTTGATGAGTGGATTTCGTAACAACTTTTGAGAGGTTTATGGTGAGTTGTAAAGGCTAACGATCAACTAATCTATGGAGAATGGAGGTTTTTTGTAGGGGTTGAACTGAGCTCGAGAGCGTTTACAAGAATCTCGCGAGTTCCCTTGAGGCTTGTGTCGTGTGTTCTCAGGAATCTCGTAGGTGTATTGCGAGGCTTGTAGCCGTGTTCTCAAGGTGCCTACGTACCCTTGTTTATATAGGGATCAAGTTCACGTAGTTCTTTTTAGACTAGAAGTCTGGTTAGGCAGCAATATTCTAGGTGACTAATTCGTGGGGACCTCCTTTTCTCCAGATTCAGCCACGAATAGGCGACCTAAGTCGAATAGAACTCGAGTTCTAGTCCGACTAGGAGTATCTTTACTAGTTCTACTCTTATTAGAGGTATTCAAGGATCATCTGCGCCCAAGGAATACAATCCAATAAGGAGTTGGCATTCATGACTTGCTCCTAAAGAATAGGAGGCTTAATCATACTATAAATCTGCTGGCATAAATCTGTTTTCGTATAGGAAGCTGTCTCTCAGGAACCTGTCTGCAGGAACCTGTTTCTTGGGAAGCTGTCTCTCGGGAAGCTGTCTCTCGGGAACCTGAACCTGTTCAGATCCATTTCACATGCTATTTAGCCCCATTTAACTTAAGGGACCTCAATCATAACCCATATTACTCATACGGATTGGATCCTTAAGCCTAATGGGCCTAAATCTAGCCCATGGAGATTTTGGGCACACAAGTACCCCCCGGTTCCTCAAAGTCATAGGATGCGAGAGGAACCTAAATAGCTTGATATTTTAAGGTCCAATCCCTTCAGTGCTCCCATGTTTCTTCTGAGTGAACCATGCGGGTCTTTATCTTCTTGCTTGAATCGTGACAAGGGCACAAAGTGAATCCAATTAGGCGCTGAGTGAATCCTTTGACAAGGGCACAAAGCGAATTTAATTGGGCATTGAGTGAACCTTAAGAATGTCAAGGGAACCATGCAAATCCAAATAGGGACATAAAGTGAACCTAATTGGGCGTTATGTGAACCTATGCTGAGGGCACAAAACGAATCCAATAGGGCACTAAATGAATCCTTAAAAGGGACAAGGTGAATCGTAAGATTGTCAAGGGAACTAAGTGAATCCAAATAAGGGCATAAAGTGAACCTAATTGGGCGTTATGTGAACCTATGCTGAGGGCACAAAACGAATCCAAATAAGGCACTGGGTGAATCCTTAAAAGGGCACGAAGTTAACCTTAAAAATCATAACTTGATTGCTCGAAAGGTTGCTTCATCTGATAAGCTTCTTTTCATTTGACTATCTAATGTTTGTCTATTAGAGGTACTCTAGGATCAGCTGCGTCCTAGGCGTACTCTCCAATAACGAGTCTGTTTCTCTTTAGCTGGCTTCTTGATCTCTCTATTGTCTATGCTCAGAAACCTGGTGCTCAGGAACCTACGTCTGGGAACCTGTTTCTCAGGAACCTCTCTACAGGAAACTGTACCTGCACAAATAACAAATTTGTTAGTCTGGGGAGCCTTTCTATGGTTCCCATGTACTTTTTGTTGTTCTCATTGTTGTTGCTAGGCTGACTCGGGCTCTTCTGCGGGAGGAACCTGGTTCATTCGTAATCTGCTCAGCTACTGGTTCATCAGGAACGTCTTGATACTCATAATCTTTTGATTGTCTTCTCAGCTAGTGCTCATTTTTCCACGTTTGGTCTTCATATATGGTACTGGATCTGTCTCCTGGCTTAAACAATACTCGTTAATTGGAACCTATGACTTAATAGGTCTAAATCTAGCCCATGGTGATTTTGGGCACAACACTAAGAAAACTAGAAAAATAGATTAGTAATACGAGTTGAAGAGCTCACATATAAGTTATGCATGTATGCAAGTATGAATGATTATCTACATTATATATGCTGCTACCTTCTCAAGTGGCATACCAATTATCTACTCGACTGATTCAACTAAGAAGTTCGAGATCATAAACTTAGCATATATGTTGCGTAAACTGTAAACCTATAGGGCATGACAACATCCTAAGCATAAGTTCACATAAATTTCATTTCTAAAGATCATGCAGTATGCACATTAAACGCTATATGTATCTAATCATTATAGAAATATAAGCTCTCATTAACAGGAAATGTGCATGATAGTTAAGGTATAAAGGCATAAAGTTAGAACTTATCTATGCTTCATCGTGCTTGTTTGTATTGGGGTTCCGTTACTGAACCTTGAAAATGGAAGCTCTTCTGTGTGTAAGCTCACAAAAGTAAGACATAAGGGAATTGAGCTACCCCCCGAGCCGTCATGACGCGTGAACCTCCTATAGCTTGTTGAAGCGGTTGACTGAAAATTGCTTGTTTCGCCTATTGACTGGAAGCTTCTGATGATCATCAAGGATGCTGCAAGCTATTTTATCAAGAACCTGTTAGTAGTACGATACCTGTTTCGATCATATACAAGCTTTAAAAAATGAGAGTATTCATCTATGTATCACTTTGATGAGGGCACAAGGCGAATCCAATTGAGCTCTAGGTGAATCCTGGGAAAGGCACTTAGAGAATTTAATTGGGCGCTAAGTAAATCCTTAGTAGGGCATAAGACGAAACCAGTTGAGCTTTAAGTGAATCCTGAGAAGGGCACTTGAAGAATTCGACTGGGCATCAAATGAATCCTTTTGGCTTTAGGGAGCACAAAGTGAATCCATCCGGGCTCTAGGTGAATCATGGCAAGAGCACGAAGAGAATCCGGTTGGGCACTAAGTGAATTCCTTTGTGGCATCAAGTGAATCCTTATAGGCTCTAAGTGAATCCTGAAGAGGGCACAGAGAGAATCTATAGGGCACATGATGAATCATTTCAAATTCTAGGGGCACCAAGTGAATCCGTAAGGGCACTAGGTGAATCCCTTTGAAGGCTTTTCAAGTACAAGCGAACTCTAGGTTAGGTTACCCATGCTTAGGTTCCCAAAACCCTTAACTAGGTGCCCACATGCTTATGGGACTTTTGAATGTGTGCCTACGATTCATAGGGCTTTACGAGATGAATCTTTCATGCTTGCAAGTCTTTTCTGGCTATCGAGTGCATGTAGCTGACAGGGATTTTCTAGGTGAATCTTTCTGGGATCTATGCAAATCCTTGTAAGGGCATAAGGTGAATCCAACTGGTTGTTTATATGAACCTCTGCTAAGGGCAAAAACCGAAACTAATTGGGCACCAAATGAATCCATAAAAGGGTACAAAGAGAATCCATCAAGATACCAAACAAATACGCGTGGATGCATGAAGCACCAAGTGAATCCTTTTGGGCTCTAAGTGAACCTATACGGGCACATAGAGAATCCATAAGGGCACTGGGTGAATACATGAAATTCTTGGGGAACCTAGTGAATCCTTCTGGGCTCTAAGTGAATCCTTGAATGAAGCACAAAGAGAATCTAGAAAGGACACTAGATTAATCCTCTAAAGGCATGGAGCTCTTGCTGCATGTACACTTTCCTCTATTCAAGTATTGGTTAGTTGGGAACTTCAAGTAGGAAGCTGCTAATCAAAAACTGTCAACAGTTGGCTTCTAACAAATGTCAATGAACTTGGAAGCTGTTACATACAAGCTTCAGGTATATATGAATGAACCTGCAAGATGTCAGTTACAGGAAAATAACAAGGAATCTACTAGACACATATAAATGCAACTAGACCTGGAAGCTGTTACCTATGAGCTTCAGGTGAGTAACACAAAACCTGTTAACTAAAGGTAAATACATGGAACCTGTAAGCTACAGGTAAATATCAAGGAACCTGCGAGGTGCAGGTAAATATCAAGGAACCTGTAATATGTTAGGTACATGTGCATTCTAACATCTAGAAACATAATCAATACATAATCATAACTTTATCGCATATACGACCACAATATCATAGATGTTTAAGCATGCTTTAGGTATAGTAAGAGTTTGCTGAGCGTACCTGGGAGGTTTTCTACGAATATCTAAGTATAAAAGGAGAGGAATCACCTGGATCTTTCTGTAGACTGATCAGATGTGAAGTGGAAGCCTCCGTTAAGATTTGAAAACTCATTGACGTGTTCCTGATGCAAGCATGCTGCTCTTCAAGATACTAGACCAAATCAATCCTCAAGGTTCTTAACCAAATATGAGCTATGAGGTTTCTAAACTACATCCTAGCCGTGAGGTTCCTGAATCAAATCACGAGCTTCCTGGACCTGATGGTGAGGTTCATGATCTGAATTCTCAAAATTTTGAAATCCTCAATTTTCAAAGTACCACGTCCAATAGTAATCATACTACCCCCAGTTCTTCAGGGAGGCTTGTCTTTGATGAAGAACTAACTCCGGTAAGCTTCACAATTCTTCGATAATCTCTAATAAGTCGTTGAATATTCATCCATGAAGTTGAGTACTGCGTGTTTGCTTCAAGATGCTCATATCATATTCTTGTAGCTACTCTTCATCAAAATCTTCAACTATGTCGAATTTTCCTTAACACTCGAATAGATACTATAATTACATCATTCCTGCTTGTAGCTTTAACATATCTTCTCTTTTCTTCTTTAACTTCTCACGAAACATGTTGAGAATGAACCTCTATACAAATATCCCAATACAGCACCTCTAAGCTTACGCGAGCTAACTCATTGTAAGAAACAAGAGACACTTAAAGAGATTAATTGCTAGGTATTTCTCGCATGTCACTGAATTGAATGAGGTACGTTCCTTGTTTTACAAGCTAAATATAAGCTCATGTATTACGTAATACAAGGAAAAGAACTACTCATAATTTCGTTGAAAACTACTCGAAAGAAATAGGTTTGCTTACTAGGGAGGTATACATGCACTACCCCCCAGTTCTAAGAAAGAAATACATATATAAATAAAGGTCTCTCAACTCTACTTTAAGGAAGCTCTCAAACTTTCAACTACTGGTCACCTTGAGATATCCATTCCGCAAGCTTCCCGGCTTTAATCAATTCCTCAATTTGGTCTTTCAGTGCTCTACATTCAGAAGTATCATGGCAATTATCCTCATGGAAGTCACAATATTTCTTCAGATCTTTCCTTGCTCCTATAGGTAAAGGTGTAGGCTTCACAAATATTCCTTCTTTCCCATAAACCGTGAAGATGTGGTCTACTGGAGCGACCAAAGAGGTATAATTGTTGCACTTAGGGGTGCCCGCGGGTCGGGTTGGGCGGGTGTACAAGCAATTTAGTAACCCAACCCAATTAGTTCGGGTTTATAAAATTCAAACCCATCGTAAATCTTACTAAAGTCGGGTTGGGTTGGTTCGGGTTGATCGGGTTAAATATGAAGTAGAAGTTAGTGCAACACATATTTGTATTTGTTGGTTAGTGATAAAACAACTCAAAATCCAAGAATTAAAGTCATGTACAACTTAATTTAGTATACAATTATACAATTGATCACCACATGTGCAAATTGTATTACAATCTACAAAACTAAATTATGTTACACATAAGTAGAACATCATTGTATTAAATATATTTAATTCATAATTTTAGTGTGGAACATGTAATAATATATCCAAAAAATCTTAACTTTAAGTCAAGTAGTAAATTAGTAGTACGACTCATTATTGCATAATATATGTCGGGTTGGATTGGGTTAAAATTATCAAAACCCTAACCCAACCCATTTAATTCGTTTTTTTTTAAATTTAACCCATTCAATGTTCGGTTTAAATAAAATCGGGTTGGGTCGGCTAAAAGTAGGGGCGGGTTGGTTCGGTTTAATCGGTTTGATCGGTTTATGGGCACCCCTAGTTGCACTTTATCTTCGATTTTACTTTACTTCTTTTGGAGGAAGCTCGATCCCCAATAACATATGCTTGCGGGCTTGGAGACCTCTCTCGCTTGTTTCCTTTATGACTAGCTTCATCTCCAAGATCTTCTGTTTCTCTCAAATTCAACAAGGATTCTTCTACACATTTATATAGTTCAGCTTGTTTGTAGAACTTAGCTAGTGTACCAGGTTCACGTACTTGTAGCTCCTTCCAAAAGTCTGAACCAGCTCTAACTCCAGCAATCAGGAAGCTCATAATGACCTCGTCAGGAGCTTTCTTAACTCTAGGAACCTCTGCATTAAAACGTTTGACGTACTCTGTCAAGGTCTCATCTGCTCCCTGCTTGATGTTGGCCAAGGTATTGGTTGGGGGTACAAAAGTGATGGAAGCTCTAAACTGAGTAACGAAGAGTTTCCCCATATTCTCCCAGGAATTTATAGAATCTGATGGTAACCTCTTAAACCACTGATGAGCTCCACCATAAAGGGTTGCAGCCAATAATCTACACCTTGTTGGCTCCTTAACTTGATAAACATCCATCTTGGTATTGAAACGACCCAGATACTCCACAGGATCCGTAGTGCCATCAAATTTAAACTCGTTTGACAGACGATAGGATTTAGGTAACGGGGATTTTCTAACCTTCTTGGTGAATGGAGATGAGGTCATCGCACCTGTTATTGACTGCTTTTCTTCCTTGAGTTTCACTAGAATCTTCTTGATGTCTTCAACATTCAAATCACCAGCTCCACCGTCCTTTGCTTCCTTATCTTTATCATCGGCTTCCTGTGAATCTGCTATACACGAATCATTCGCGATCTCGACTGAACTTGAATCATCTTTAATTATCTCCATGGAAGGTTCCTTAACAGGAGGTTGTTTATCCTTCGGTTCACCATCTTCTTCACCTTCAGTATCTTTCTTTGGGTCTTCGATCTCCTCCTCGGCCTTTTCTTCACGTTCTTCTTCATCGACGCCTAACTGCTTGGGATTAATCTTAGCTTTTTTACCCTTCTTACCAGCTGCTAACTTCGACTTCTTCTTCTTCTTCTTCTTCGGTGTTATTTGTTCGAGGGTTGTAAGCCTTTCTTCAATCGACTTTAGATGCTCTAGGACGTTAGCAGGAGTAATCTTCTTCGCTTTCGGGGTTTGATCTTTCTCTAGAGATTGTGTTGCTTCGCTATCAGAACTGCCTGCCATCTTTCCACTCTTAAGATGATAACTCTACCCCTCCTTCTAGCGCCAATGTTGATGAGTGGATTTCGTAACAACTTTTGAGAGGTTTATGGTGAGTTGTAAAGGCTAACGATCAACTAATCTATGGAGAATGGAGGTTTTTTGTAGGGGTTGAACTGAGCTCGAGAGCGTTTACAAGAATCTCGCGAGTTCCCTTGAGGCTTGTGTCGTGTGTTCTCAAGAATCTCGTAGGTGTATTGCGAGGCTTGTAGCCGTGTTCTCAAGGTGCCTACGTACCCTTGTTTATATAGGGATCAAGTTCACGTAGTTCTTTTTAGACTAGAAGTCTGGTTAGGCAGCAATATTCTAGGTGACTAATTTGTGGGGACCTCCTTTTCTCCAGATTCAGCCACGAATAGGCGACCTAAGTCGAATAGAACTCGAGTTCTAGTCCGACTAGGAGTATCTTTACTAGTTCTACTCTTATTAGAGGTATTCAAGGAGCATCTGCGCCCAAGGAATACAATCCAATAAGGAGTTGGCATTCATGACTTGCTCCTAAAGAATAGGAGGCTTAATCATACTATAAATCTGCTGGCATAAATCTGTTTTCGTACAAGAAGCTGTCTCTCAGGAACCTGTCTGCAGGAACCTGTTTCTCGGGAAGCTGTCTGCAGGAAGCTGTCTCTCGGGAAGCTGTCTCTCGGGAACCTGAACCTGTCCAGATCCATTTCACATGCTATTTAGCCCCATTTAACTTAAGGGACCTCAATCATAACCCATATTACTCATACGGATTGGATCCTTAAGCCTAATGGGCCTAAATCTAGCCCATGGAGATTTTGGGCACAACAACAGTCTTCCCCCTTGAAAGGATTCCGTCCCGGAATCACATTGAAAATATCGATAATTACCTTTCCCACATAACACCTTCAAATTCTCACATTACTTCCCCCATCTTTTAGTTCTTCCATAAACATCTCTATCTTTTTTTGTACAGAAATACACCAACATAAACTTGCTTGTCATTCATCAACATGCCATTTAGCTTTTCAATAACAGTACTTTCACTATCTTTTTCTTGCAAATATCCTCCTATATTCAGTCATTCTATCTTATCTCATCTCTCATTCCTCTGTTGCCTAAGGGTATCAGCCACCACATTGGCCTTCCCTGAATGGTAGTGTATCTCACTATTGTTTAACTATGTTTTGATCTCTATCATGACATAAAATATTAATACTCCAACATTTATATATATCACCTCTGTAAAATTTTCCAGAAAATAAGTTATAATAATATTCCTTGAAACAATTGTAAGAAAATATTATTTATAATATATATTTCATGTTCGTACTTATACAAACATATACTTTCCTTTCATCCTTGAAAAATATTCTCGCACTTTCCCCAATACTCTTAATCTCCTTTTTATAGAGTTCTCTGACTCTTAACAGATATTGATTTGGATGACATGAGAATAACCCCCTTTCCTATATCACCATAGTTTACTTTCTCAAAGATAGATTATTCTTATCTATATTATCAGCCCATTCACACCATTCATTAACTATGGAAATTGAATACTTCCTGATTAGCTATCTCTCGTATTTCCTTTCATAGAATAATCACATTTTGTCTTTTGTCTTAGTCCCAACTCTATATCATTGAATCACTACAGTTGACCCTCAAATCCACATTCCTCGAGCTGTAATATTTCGTAGCTCTCAAATTGTCATAACACTTTTTAAATTAGTATCTCCCTTGCAACTCAGCCTTTTTCTTAGTATCACCTCATCATTTCTTGGACCAACTTCCTGTAACTTACATCGTAAGTCATCTTTTACACACTTGACACAGGTAGTATTAGTCTTAGGATACTCAAACCATTTCACTCTCAATTAGTAGCATATTCTTGCATGCTTTTATCCACAAATTCGGTCATCCGATAACAGAGGTCGCGTATATTCACCACTTGGCTATCTAATTCTCTATTACTTCCTGATGAACACTCTTGCCTTTTTATTAAAAATAACTTAGAAAATTACTAACAATTGTATTCCCCCTTATTATCACTCTGTTTTGAATCCAGGGTTTGAACCCTTATTAATACCTCCTTACTCTTATTTCTCCCGTATTAACAAAGTATGAAGCATTTCTCCATAATTCTATAACTTTCACCCATAATTCTTCTCACGAAATTCCTTCCTCTCTTGTGTTGAAACGCTTCTAGCTCTAGTCATCTCTTAACGAAATTTCCCTTGGAATCTCAAGTTTCCTTGTATAATCACGTATACTCTAAACCTTGCTCCCATTATCCCATTCATTAATGAAATCTTCTATATTCAAAACAATTGATAGAATTTAAAAAAAACTTTGATTTAAAACGAACCCGGAAACAAGCAAGGGTCCCACAACAATTCATAAGATTAAGAGTTTTAAATAACTTTTATTTGAAATAAAAGGATATCTGAGAAATCTGTAAAATGGAAGAACCCATATGTCACACAAAGGAGGGCGTCCCCTCCGACTTTCAATCACACAGACAGATCGTCCTTGTGTATACATATAGGGTTGTTCCTCTTAGTTGTAGTAAGAAATATAAAGGAAAATTTAAATCATGATGATATATACCACCTTTCGAAAATAATCTTAGAGGAACATTTTGATTAAGATAGATCGAATAAAATTTTGAAATACATTCCAAAGGTACCAGAAAGTTTTGAAAAGATACAGGCCCTTTTTGAATAAGAAGTGATAGATCACCATGGAATTACTCACCAGTGGAGGAAAATTTGAAACTCAATAATATAATTTGGCAGGGCTTTAGGAAATTTTGAAAATAGGCATCGTTAATAGCCTCTGTCCAATTGAAAAACCCAATAATGGAAGGTTTTCCTCAAATACCATTTATATCTTAGACTGCGTACTCTCCAAAATTTCTTAAATTTGGCACTCACCATGCAGCCTTAACCTATCTTCATTTACTTAGTCGTGACTTGGCTCGATACTCTCTGCCTTTATCCATAATAGAACACAACCTTCTAATCGATATACTTACGTAATGTTGATCGTCTTATCCTGACAATGCTCCGGTATCAAGGACCCTTTTAAAACTATACTTTATAATTGTATATTCTAACATACCACTTATACTCACGAGATTGTCTAACGTGCACTTCCCGATACATATATATCTATATGTGTATATTATTATCACTATTGTTCCTGAGCATTATGACTCTAAGCTCTGATACCAATTGTGACAGCCCCAGATCCGGGGTCAGGAATCCGGGCCGTCAAACTCAAATTCCCATTTTAGCACCCACATTTTAAAAAAAATATATTTTATTACCATTTAATACTCACACAAATGACCCCACACAAATTTCAAGACACACACACACACCAGTCATATGCTCAGAGAACAACATTCATAATAATAATAGTTTAAAGTTAAAAGTTATTACATACCCAGAATCCAACTTAAGTAGTGTTGCTGAATATCACTTCGAGGTGAAGCATTTCAACAACCAAAAGTCATTACACAAGCTTACACGCGTAATTTACATAAGTCTACCAATACACATCAGCCTATCAGCTACCTCAGGGATAGGCTCCAGCACTCTCTCAAAAGGTCGTCTTTCCCTTACCCTCTTGCGGGGTGTAGTGCGGAGTATCGGCATTTGCCCTAGCTGTTATGAAATTAAATAGCAAGAGTGAGCTATAATAGCTCAGCAAAATAAATTTGTAAACCAGTATCAAAGGAAAACATAAATATATATATATATATATATATAAACGGAAGACTCGTCATAATCCTTAAGAAAAGAATTAATTCTTACTTATTAAATACACCATCCATTTTTCTTTATAAGAAAAGAAATATAGAACAATATAATATCAGTTTCTCTTCTAATATAATATAATATCAGTTTCTCTACTATAAAAGATAATAATCAATACATCACCTCAGTATAATGTCTCAATATAATATAACATTTTAAATAAATCTCTCAATATAATCTTTCCATTTCCTTTTATACAACAATTATATAAAAATAATATAAAATCAGTTTCTCTTCAATCCATAAAACAATTCCATAATTTCATACCATTTTCCTTTTTCAGTATATAAAACTGTAACCATTATCAATTCTTTCTTTAAATAATTTGGGGATTCTGCTGTCGCCTGAAACGTTAGGACGATGATCAGTCACCTAATCGTACCTGCTCTCTGTTTACTACTAGTAGAAGGAATGATCCAACATGGTCATCATCCCTGGAGGAAGGCCACCTGCTACATCCTCTTTCGGCAACCCTTGGGCCGTAATAAAATATTGGGTGCCGGACTGTGCCACTCTCACACAGCCTCTTACGCTTACTGTTGAAATCCTCTTTTTTTTAAAATCATTTTTCCATTTATAAAACATCATTCCATATTTTCTATTTCCATTTCCATATATCATTCACACATCTCATTTCCATTCTCATATATCATTACCATTCTCATATATCATTTCCATTTCCATTTATCATCACCTTTAAAAATATATATGTCATAATACTTTGATATGACTCAGACATCTCCTCTGTATTCAATGAAATCAAATACGCTCTTATATACATAAAATATTCCATCTATTTTAAAAGTATTAAATAATAATCAAATAATATTTATTAAATCACAATTATTTAAAAAGAATATTTTTAACATAATATTATAAACATATAACTCTAGATAACAACTGATACCATTCTTTCATATCCCTTTAAAACATAAAGTATATTCGCTCTATCCATATTCGTATCCATATCCATAATCCATATTCAAAAATCTCAGTAAACAGGGAATATATCCCTAATCATCTCATCATATAAGATTCATATATTATCCACCAAAACCATTTCCTTTGAACATAAACAGTTTATCAAAATAAGGATAAAAGAAATCTTGTCTCGATCTCAATATCCCAGAGGTATGGCTCGTGGTTCGCCCTGAGTTTTTATAAACACGAAAAGGATCATCGTTAGAATATATTTCACTTAACCTCCTAACCTTTATATAGTAATACCCTTGACACATAATATATGTTTAACATAGCCTTTATGTACCAAAAGTTCCAAGAACTTAACCATTTTTAGACTCAATCAAAGTTTTAGCGATTTACACCATTTTCTTAACAACCACTCTCGACTGTGAAAATTCTCATAAAATATAAATTTCGAATTTTGACCCAAGGTCAACTGGTAATAGCTCTCTGACCAACCTACTACAATATCCCAAAATTTCATGACCCTTTATATCAAAACGATCTATGAACCAAGATCTACCCTATCATGACCCTTGGCTATGCTCTACTAATCTTGACATATTCGGGATGCTCTGTTTTTAACAAGTAATTTATGTTTAAACGAGTTGGGCATTATAACGGCTATACTTTCATACTTTCCAAATTTTTCACACCTCCAAACTCATCATCCAACACATATATCCATCCATACACCATGTGGTCATCATACCAGCCATGGATTTCAACACATAACACTTCCATAATCCATCAAAACACTTATAAACACTAATATAACCATGATTTCATACTTTACACTAACTTAATCCAAAAATCTACCATAAACTCAAGATTCAAGCTAGGGTTTCAAGTGGTATACCTTCCTTGGAATGAGTAAAAGCCTTAATACACCTTGTATAACCTTTATACCACCTTAGTATAGCTTAGATCCTCTAAAGAAATCAAGAAAACAAAGTTAGTTTCTAAGGGTTGCTATTCATCATCACTTTTGTAAAAATCATAGAAAATTGAAAAATAAGAGTTTGGCTCCCAACTTCTTACCACATCTTGGCCGCTTCATAAGATTTGATTTGAGCTATAGATCACCAAAAACAAAGCTTCCTAGCTATGGTTTTGATCCTATTTTTCCCACTGGACAGATTTGTTACCCCAACGTTGAGCATGGATTTGACTGGGCTATACTACTTTGTTGGCCATGAAATTTTGAATGAACCTTACCCATGGAGTGGAGAAGCTATGGTTAAAATTTAGTGATTTTATCATGGATAGAAATGGAGATATGAATTTTTCTTTCCTCCTTGTTCTTGCTGGGCAGTTTGTAGAGAAAAGAGATGGAGAGCTTTTTGGTGAGGTTGGTGATGATCTTTTGTGTTGGTTGACTGATCTCATCTCTTATGGATAATCTTCACTTTATGTAGATATTTTGTAGGTTTTTGGATGGATAATTACTAAGAATTAATGATAATTACTTGGTTTAGACTTAGTGGATGGTGATGTCCTAGATGATGTCATGTTAGACAAATTCTAGAATCTTGGTTTTTGATTTTCCAAATAATGTGCTAATGATTTCTGTAATTTACTAATATGGTATATATCCTTGGTATAATACTAATCTTGGTTGCTTGGTTTCCATACTCGTCTAATCACAATTCATTTCGAATACACTTCGTGATCTTAGTGATTCTAAATTGTTTAACAATCCAAATTCCTCTGGCATTCCCTTGACTTGATCACTCCTTGGTTTAACCTAATTTCACTATTTCCTCAAGATATAACCCCTTTAACATTTCCATACTCCTTAATATCACATTCAATAGAGTCTCAATCGAAATCGAAAATCCTTAAAGTCCATATTCAGGAATTTCTGAAATCCATTATCATTTTGAGTCACTCATTTTCATAGTACAACACTAATATGTTTCCTGATTATTCATTTTCTGTTTCACTTACAGGGTACCTACATACCATTTCCCTAAATCCTCAAAATTACTATTCATTTAGGCACTGTAGCATTCTAAAAGTTAGAGTTTACACTTGCAGAATTAACTTTAACCCATTTCAGATCGGGCTTCAGTTCATAGTAATTATGGTAAATAGCATGATAATCCCTTCAAGTATAAATAGAATGCCAAGTACTTCCATAATGTTTGCATAAAGTCTGTGGTCTAGTTCTAACATAATCTTTCTTTACTCCAGACTTGGATGGTAAATAATTAATGTTTTTATTCTTCCTGCAGAAACTAGCAAGATGATTTGTACTACCATAGTTATGACATGTCTTTCTTGGAGCAAAAGTAGCAAGCATTGGATAATTGCCTTTTGTAATGCCTACTTTACCATTTCTATTCTTCCTAGACACTTTCTATTTCTTAACAGATTTTAACTCCTTAAGCTTATGCTTGAGTTGTTTATCTGTCATTAAACCAATATTAACCTGTTTAACACAAGTTTTTACTGATTCTTTCTTAACAGCTTCTTTTTCAATTTTAGACTTAGGTTCACTTGTTCCAGTTACAAATTTTCTAGATGGAAGATGTGTTCTTATTTTTACTTGATTTTGAAACCTAAGTTCATCTTCCTCACAGTAACCTAAACCAACTGTGTCTGACTGAAAAACCTCTTGAGTGTCTTTTCCAGAATGAGTCCAAGTCTTAATTATGTGATTTGCCTTCTCCAATTCAGATTCTAGTTGCTTATGTCTTCCTAGCAACTCCTGTTCTAGATAAACAGCATCATCTCTTTCTTTCTGAACTTGTTGCATGTTAACAAGTTTCTCTTCAACAATATTATTTCTTTCTTTAGGTTCAGAATCCTCAGATTTGATTCTCTCATTCTCTAAAGTCTGATCCCTATAACTGATATGCAATGCCTTAAGATAAATTCTCAATTCAGATATATTATCAGTATTATAAGCATAGGTAGTTAAGGGTACCTTGTTTTCAGAATCTTCAGATTCATTCTCAATAGAAGCCATGAGAGCATAGTTGACATCCTCATCTGAGTCTGAAGTGTCTTCCCAATCTCTGCCTTTTGTGATGATTGATTTTTCAGTTTTACCCTTCTTGCACTCAAGAGCATAGTGACCCATCCCCTTACACTTGTAACTTTGAATCTCATACTTGTCTTTCTTCCCAGATTTGGTATCCTTTCTCTCAGACTTTCTGAAACTCTTCCTGTCTGAATTTGAATCTTTAGAGAACCTGTTTCCCTTCTTAAATTTCTTGAAACCCATCTTCTTGAAAGTTTTCACCATCAAGACAGCCATTTTCCTCATTTCTTCTTCATCATCCTCAGAGTCAGAAGATTCATCAGTGTTTGAGTCAACATCAGAGTTTGATGACTCACTTTCAGATTGTATAACCAAAGCTTTATTCCTTGATTCTACCTTCTTCAAGGGTTTTTCTTCAATCTTAAGAGCAACAGACTTTGTCTTCTTGCTTGATCTCCTGTTTCTCTGCTCCATTTCCAGTTCATAAGTTTTGAGCAGCCCATAGATTTCATCAATCTCAGTATCATCAAGATCATAATTGTCTCTAATAGTGGTTGTCTTCACATCCCACTTTTCAGGTAGAGCAAGAAGAAATTTGAGATTTGAGTCTTCTAGATCATACTCTTTATTTACCAATGACTAATCATTGAGCAGCTTACAAAATCTGTCAAATGTTTCTGTCATGGTTTCTTCAAATTTAGCCTCAAAATGTTCATACTCCTGTGTGAGTATGTTCCTTTGACATCTTACTTCAAGGGCATCCCAGATTTCTTTGGCAGTTGTGCAATTAATCACTTTGTTAGACATAACATTATCTAAGCCACTATGAAGTAGATGTCTAACCTTTGCATCCTTAGCAATAGATGAAATATCCTCAGGAGTCAGATCTTTCTTCTCCTTTGGAACTGATTTATCTTCTTGACCAGCAGTAGCAACAGATAGCTTTGTAGGCTTATGAGGACCTTCATAAATTCTGTCAAGATATTCTGGATCTGTAGCCTCCAGAAACATAGTCATCTTCACCTTCCAGATTGCATAATCTGCTGGCCTCAGAAAAGGAACCCTAATTGTCTCATAACGACTCACAGTAGTAGGAGCCTTCTCAGAACCTGATGGAGGAGGAATCTCTGCCATTGATTATAGTTGTGTGTGGATCTTTAACTGTATTAAAGTAACAGATATGCTCTGATACCACTTGTTAGGCCGAATACACAATTATAATCAAGTTCGTATGAGAGAATAACAAGTAAGACACGTTTGAACAATTAAAAACTGTTTGGAATTAAAAACTCGTCTCTTAGTGATGTAAAATATCACAGAGAGCTGCTTAGGTTACAATGAATGATAATTCGTTTCACGATTCCCTTCTAGGGTTAACCTAACTGTATTTATAAAGATATACAGCTACGATAATATCGATAATTTATACTCCAATAAATCAGCTATACAAATGCTATCAATTATGATTGTTACACGTCTCCTTAGTCAACACGATCTCTTTGACAGCTATCCAATCTTCAAAGATATCGCTTCCATAATTATCTTCAATAATCCTTCAAAGTCTGATGACCAGTAGACGCTTCCTCTTGACAGAGTTTAGCAAACTCTGTCGAGCTTCCAACCGTCAGAGTTTAATTAAACTCTGATCGCTTCCAGCTTCTAGTTAAACTCTGATGAATCACTGTAACACTTAAACACTGATATTATTCACATCAATTATATTTAACACATGCTGATACTAAAATTTTGTAGTCTTCGGTTCCCACTGGTCGACATCCTTTCCTCAACTAATCTCTGTAAAATATTTATAAATGAAATAAAAATTGGAAAAGGAAAAAAATCATAATATATAGGTGTATAATTAAAGTGACAGGTGCAAAGTAACTGTAATTAAAGTGGTATTTCTTTGAGTGTTCCCTACCATGTTCAGTTCACTTTTGTTTATTTGGGAAGAAAGTTTATGCTCTTTCAGCCCTAATATGGTATTTTTGGCAAAATAATTCATAAAGGTACTACAATAAAATCTACGCCTCAGGTTTTTTTAATGGACCAAACCCCCAATAAAGGAGGTCGACCAAAGATATTTCTCACCAAAAATGTATGATCCTCGCAGGAATTTGCACGGGTATAACTTATTTGTGTCATATTTTAAACAACATTAACCTTGGTGTTTTAAGTAATGCTTTGCCTTTTCTTAGATTGTTAGATATGGTCCCGGGTGGAAGATCCCAAGATGTCAATAGACCAGCTCCTTAACAAGCAAGAGGTAATAATTATGCATGCTTTATCGTCTCTTTTGTCTGAACGATTATCAAGTTAGATTTATCCAACTAAAGTGTTAATTTATCTCGTGGTTCTTCTTTCTTTCGATAGAGGCCACCATGAGGTTTATGTCGCTGATATTGTATCTAACGCCAGTCAAGATCAAGGGTTTGATTTTATAGATGGTGGATCAACTGTACGAGGTATATTCTTTTATGCACACACGGTCACTTATATAAGAATAATTGTGTTCAATTCGTAGTCTTACCAATATTGTAGATGATTTGTTGATGAGAATTGAGAACCACCGTACTCACTCCGGGAGACAACAGATAATTTTGATTTACATAGTTTACTTTACAATGATCAATATACCAAACACAAAAATTTTAGAGTATTTAGTATTAAAATTAGGAGAGCCAGACTATACTGCTAGAATACACTGCATATTTTAGGCTAAACACTGATTAAGGTGTTAGTCACTCAGGATGTGTGATTTCATTAGAAAATTAATGTACACCCGCATCTAAGACGTGTAAAACAACCCAGATGGTACCATTCTTCCCTACCTGTTGGTGTCTTCACTCCCGTGCCCTTTCTTTTATTTCAACTATTCTCTCCGATCATCGATAAAACTTGCATTTCTTAACTTTGTTTACCATAACATCATCATTGTCACCTGCCGTTCAGCCTCTAAATGCAAAGATCTGACCATGAATTGCCGGTACATTAATATCCATTCATGTTTCAGGATCCAACATGAGAAAAGGTTTAAGTGAGGAACTTTATTACAGATGGTCAAGATAATAATTTGAATGTTCAACTGCTAATCCGATTTTAATTTCTGCAAATGGCTAGACTAGCATAAGGCTAGGAAGTACTATTATTCCATAAATCTATATTTTACAATGAACCCAAGCTGATTCTCACTACCTATTATGGAAATGTACTATCTGGTTCCATTCATCCAATTCCTTGCATCTGCGTTCGAATATCTAGATTGCCTGTGTAAATCTAGAGGTTTGAATATTTGTATACCTAGAAATTCTTGTCCATTTCCATGCAAGTGGGATGAGAAAACCTTAGTGGCTTGAATAATGCGTACTGAATAAACTTTAATCTTGCTATGTCAATTGTCACATTATATTGGTTGAAAATCATGATACACCAACTACTATAAGGCCAAGTAATTCGCAATCAGACTTATTGGATTAATAGAATTCATTATATTTATAAAATGGGATCATTGCACTTGCTAAATATAAAAAGTAGAAATCGCAAACTCATTCCAGTCAGTCTATATTTTAATGTATAGGTTTAAATGTTTCATGTCTTAAAATCTCTTTCATTGAAGATGATATCTTCGCATGCACAACACCAACATGGTGTCCTGTTGTATTTGTGGATCTAATGCATTTGTAAATTCACCCATGAGTCTACCTACACACAAATATAAACCTAGAAGAAGTTGCAGCCCCACCATTTGAATATATGTATTTCGTTTTATACGTCTAGGTGGAAATAACTTTTTATATGTAATTTGTAGAGTAAGCAAGTAAAATGAGAGTCACGTTTATCTTACATAATAATATTTAATTTTAATCAATTTTATCATAAAAATTAATATTAGTAACTGTTGTATTTTATTAATTAAGAAAATGCCTATTAATCTAGTGGTAGTTATATTTACTTGCCAACAAATTTGTAAATTGCTCTAACAGGAATGAAAAAATGGTGGTCCACAATGATAGGGCATATCAGTTCAAGGACTCGATGGCGGAGACACGAGATATGGCACAATCTTTGTGTTTATCACTGGAATGTACGTTGGCAAAAAAACTCAGGTCAGCATCACTATAAAGGTCAGCATCACTATAACACCGTGGCACTCCACTTCAGCTTAGGGAAAGTGTAATTTCTACATACACGTAGCTAGATCTACATTTCTTCTTTCAAACGCTCTAACCTCAAACACTGTTATGAAATATAGTGACTCCGTCTCTAAGCAACTACTATCAACAAGGTCGATGATGATACCAGAAGCAATTTGCAGAAGAAATAAAAGCATGCTTAAATAAGCTCAAAAGCAGCGCTATCCTCTTCATGTAGATACATATACCTATTCATGGCATAGCTGCTTATTCATGTTTGAATCCTATACTTTTTTATTTTTTTTTCATGTTTTATCAAAAGACGAATTGTTGCATATGTAGGCTTCAGATACAACTATAATTGGTTTGTAAACCAACAAATGACAAAATATGAACACTTACATAGAGAGATATACACAAATTAAGGTTCACCAAGGAAAGTGTGCTTCCAGTTGCATTCTATTTTGGTCATACATTTGGATTACATAAATTGGGCCACACAGTACATTTTAGTTTGTAATAAAACATTTTCGTTCTGGAAGCTCAACTTCTTTACAGGATGCATTTCAGCAGGGTGTTAGAAAATGATCCCTGCCTTGCACGGGTTATTATGCTGATATCAATCAGTCAGGAGTCGGGACCAATTTCCAATTGTACAATTTTTTTTTTGCCAACTAGACTTTTCAAGCTATTTAGTAAATTACACATTTACCCCTCTACTATATTAATGTATAAAAAAAATGTTGGTCATGAGAATTGAACCCATGTCCCTCAAGTTTTAGGAATGAATTATGTTTTCACCTCCAACCGCTATACCAAATAAATTCATGATGATATCCTAAAAATCATTAACTACATGCACAAAGAACTCACATGCTCTATTGTATTTAATATTTGTTTTAAGATTTAATCAAGTTAAAATTATCAAATATTTCTCCCTTGCCATTAATTAAAAAATTTATTCAAAAAAAATATGTTGTCTATCTATTATGTTTAATATAGGCCAATATGATTTTTTGACCAATTATAAAAAGACTAATATATTCTTTATACTAATTTAAAACATGGTTTTATGATCAATTAAATTATTTACATAGGAGATATAAATATTGTATTGATTGTTAATTAAATAAAAAAATGTTATTGGGTTAGAACACGATATTATAAATTATATTATAGATGTAATACAAATAATTATAAGACTAAGATGTATAACTAAGTTGATGAAATATAGATATTTTAGCAGTTATTCGGAAGTCGGATCTATTGTGAGAGAACAAAAAATGAGATGAATGCGTTATCGAAGGTGTGCTAAGAAATGTGATTGGAATTCGGTGAAAAACATGTTCACAAGTTATTTTTAAAGTAGTGATCGATTTGGTGTCACGAAGGAAGGACTGTGTGATTGATAACGTTGGTGTATGTAAAGCATAATGTAATGTAATATGTAATAAAGGACATATATAACTCAACTAGGATAAAAGATAAATAATATTAACTCTATACAGGGATCGTGAAAGTTGAAGAACAGGCATCAACAAGGATCAAGTCGCTGAAAGAAGTTCATTAACATGATCATGCCTTAGTGACAGAATAAGATGTACAGATGATTCAGTTGAAGGGCCAAAAGATTACAGTGGTATTAAAGACATGATACAAAGACCATGAGTGAATGTTAGTCGTCTGTGAACCAGACCAGTTGCACTAGGCGTCAACACTTCACAAAGGAATCGAAGTATCTAACTCAGAAAAACTGTTAAGAGGTATGATTGAGTTTAGAGCAGTATTGATATCCTCCATTTTGGAAGCTGAATATTTAAGGATGTCAAATTAAGAGGAAAATGAATAGTATCCAAAATTTACTATTCATATGAATAGTATCAGAAATTACTATTCATGTGAATAGTATCCGAAATTACTATTCATGCGAATAGTATCCAAAATTAATATTCATGTGAATAGTAACTCAAATTACTATTCATGTGAATAGTAACTAAAATTACTATTCATTTTACAAAGTAAAAGCATGTAAGTAAAAAACATGTGGGGCCCAGTCAAAATCAAATATTGTTGAAAAGAGTTTGGCAGGAATTGAAAATGGAGCAGACAAGAAACAATTCGGCTCAGTTGAAAGAAACAAACAGCAGCAGCCAAACTGATAATCGTCATCAGTTACGTATTTTGGTTGAATAGTGATTTTCTAAATATCTATAAATAGGCCTGTTGTATTTCATTGTAAAATACACCTCAACACACAACTTTCTATTCTCTCTCTTATATCATCTCTGTGTAAGCTGCTAGACAGTCCATCTAGTAGGAAAGCCGGCTTAGCCCGTTTTCAGGAAGTGTCGGGTAGAAGGTCCTCGTGCCTAAACTCTTAGGAGTGTTTGATTTTGTAGCTGATCCATATATAGGATTAGATTGTGTAGCAAACCTCCGGGTTTTATCTATTTAAAGACATTTCCCACACAGTTGTGTTATTTCGATTTAGTATTTTTGATTTCATATCCATATCAAAAATCGAAATATTTTTAAATAACGTATTCAATCCCCCTTCTACATTATTCCGGACCTAACAATTGGCATCAGAGCCACTCTGTTATTATACAACAGTTAAGATCCAAAAAGCTATACAATCATGACAGAGAAAACACAAACTCCAACAACAAGCAGATATGAATCAATTAGAGTTCCAATACTCAGGGCATCAGAATATCCCATATGGAAGGTGAAGATGGAAATGTTTCTGGAGGCTACAGATCCAGAGTACTTAGACAGAATCCATGATGGCCCACATAAGCCTACCAAATTGCCTGTTGCAATGCTGGAGAGGAACATAAAACGATTCCAAAGGAGAAGAAAGACTACACCCCTGAAGATATCTCCTCTATTAGCAAAGATGCCAAGGTAAGGCATTTATTACATAACGCCCTTGACAATGTTATGTCTAACAGGGTCATTGGATGCAAAACTGCTAAAGAGATTTGGGATGCTTTGGAAGTCAGATGTCAAGGAACCAAAGCCATCAAAAAGAACAGGAGAACAATACTCACACAGGAGTACGAGCACTTTGACTCAAATACTGATGAGTCATTAACAGATATATATGACAGATTCCTGAAATTGCTGAATGATCTGTCACTGGTAGATAAAGAGTATGATCTTGAAGACTCCAATATGAAATTCTTGTTGGCTCTTCCTGAGAAGTGGGATTTAAAAACCACTACCATCAGAGACAATTATGATCTGCAAGACATGTCTCTTGATGAAATCTATGGAATGCTCAAAACTCATGAGCTTGAGATGGAACAAAGAAGCAAGAGGCATGGAGGCAAGTCTAAGTCAGTTGCTCTTAAAGCTGAAGAGAAAGCTTCTAAAGAAGTTGCTGTGAAAAAGAGTCAATCCAATAGAAAGGTTCTTTTTACAAAGTCTGATACTGAGTCATCAAACTCTGATGATGACTCAAACTCTGACAATCTCACAGACTATGATGATGATGGCAGTGATGCTGAAATGAAACAACTTGCAGCCCTGATGGTAAGAAGCTTCAAGAAGATGGCTTACAAGAACTTCGGAAAAAGAAAGAAGTTCACACGAAGAGATTCAAATTTTGAAAAGAATAATTTCAGAAAAGCTGAGGGAAAGGAAAGCAGGTCTGGGAAAGTGGACAAGTCCAAGATCACATGCTATAATTGTGGTGAGAAAGGACATTTTGCACCTGAGTGCAAGAAAGCCAAAGTTGATAAAGGTCAAGCTTACATCACAAAGAAGAAGGACTGGGCTGACACTTCAGACTCTGAAGATGAGGTGAACTATGCCTTGATGGCAAATGTTGATAGTATCTCTGAAGCTACTGAGACCAAGGTACCTCACTCTACTCTAGCTTTTGATACTACTGATATATCTGAGTTAAGACTCTTTCTTAAAAACTTGCATGTTAGCTACAGAGGTCAGACTTTAGAAAATGAAAGAATAAAATCTGAAAGTCTAGACCTTAGAAAGAGAAATGACTATCTAGAATTAGAATTAGTCCAGATGTTACAAATTCAGAAAGAGAGAGATGATGCTATTTTTGTTAAAACTGAATTATTGAAAAAGCATGCTTATCTTGAATCTGAACTTGCTAAAGAAAGAAACATTATTAAAACTTGGACTAACTCTGGGAAAACTACTCAGATTATCATAGAGAATGATGGTTGGAAAGAAGGTCTAGGTTACACTGATAAAAAGAAAACTGCCAACTTAGAAGCTGAGACCTCTAAACCTGTATTTACTGAAAAGGCTGTAAAACCCAAACTTAATCATATGAGGTTTGTACCAAAATCTGACAAACCAAAACAGGATGAAGTCAAATCAGTAAATATTAGTTTAATGCCTCAGAAACGGCTTACACACAAGCTGAAGGAGTTAAAAAGAGTGAACAAGATAAAAGAACCTAGGAAAAACAGAAATGGAAAGGTAGGCATCAATAAAATCAACAACTATATGTCCATTCCCAATGCTCCTAGGAAGAAATGTTACAACTGTGGAAATCCTAACCATCTTGCTACTTTTTGCAGGAAGAATAAAAATATAAACTCTATACCTTCTAAGTCAGGAGTTAAGAGTGGTTCAGTTAGGTTTAAGCCACAGAATCCTTGTTTTCACTGTGGCAGTATTTGGCATTCTATTTATACATGCAAATAGTATCATAAGTTGTATTATGATTATTATGAACTTAAACCCTCTTTGAATAAATTCAAGATTGATTCTACATGTATAAATTCTGATAAAAAGAATGTTAGCACAAACTCTGATAAGACTTCTGCTGCAAAAGCTAACAAACTTAATAAGGCCAAAGGATCCAAGCAAGTCTGGGTCCTTAAAACTAATCATTAGTGGTTTTTGTGATTGCAGGATAACAGGAAAAATATCCTTGTTCTGGACAGTGGATGCTCAGGACACATGACTGGAAATAAAGCACTGCTATCAAAATTTGTGGAGAAAGCTGGCCCAAGTGTTTCTTATGGAGATGGCAACATAGGAAGGACTCTGGGATATGGCAATATAAAACTTGGGAATGTCATCATTGAATCTGTAGCTCTAGTCTCAGGACTCAAACATAATCTGCTAAGTGTGAGTCAAATCTGTGACAGAGGTTTTCATGTGGATTTCTTTGAAGAACACGGTGAAGTTGTAATCAAATCTACAGGAAAAGTTGTTCTGAAGGGATACAGGCATGGTAACATTTATGAAGCCAAGCTTTCAACAAACTCTGATGGCTCTGCAATCTGTCTACTGAGTAGAGCTTTAATTGAAGAAAGCTGGGATTGGCACAAGAGACTTTCTCATCTGAATTTCAACAGCATTAATGAGCTAGTGAAGAAAGATCTTGTGAGAGGATTGCCCAAATCAGTTTTTACTCCAGATGGCCTATGTGACTCATGTCAAAAGGCAAAACAAAGGAAAACTTCATTCAAAAGTAAGACTGAATCCTCAATTCTTGAGCCATATCACTTATTGCATGTTGATTTATTTGGTCCAGTAAATATAATGTCTATTGGAAAGAAAAAATATGCTTTGGTTATTGTTGATGAATACACCAGATATACATGGGTATATTTCATGCACAAGAAAGAAGAAACTGCATCAATCTTAACAGAGCATGTCAGACAACTGGACAAAGGATCTAAGCATATAGTGAAAATCATAAGGAGTGATAATGACACTGAGTTCAAGAATGCAGTCATGGAAGAGTTTTGTAAAGGAAATGGAATAAAGCAAGAATTCTCTGCACCTAGAACTCCACAACAAAATGGAGTAGTAGAGAGAAAGAACAGGACTCTCATAGAAGCTGCAAGGACCATGCTTGATGAAGCAAAGCTGCCAACTTACTTCTGGGCTGAAGCTGTGCAAGCTGCTTGTTTCACATAGAATGCTACACTCATAAACAAGCATGGTAAAACACCATATGAGATGGTGAAAAAGAAGAAGCCGAACCTGAAGTACTTTCATGTGTTTGGATGTAAATGTTTTGTTCTTAAGACTCATCCAGAACAGCTTTCCAAATTTGATTTAAAAGCTGATGAAGGAATCTTTGTTGGATACCCACTATCAACAAAAGCATTCAGAGTGTATAACGTGAGAACAAAAGTGGTCATGGAATCTATCCATGTGTCTTTTGATGATAAAAAGATAACAGGACTTGAAGATTTTGATGAACATGACCAGCTGAGATTTGAGAATGAAGAAATAAATGCTGATCTACAAACTTCTGATATTCTTTCAGACTCTATTGTTCAATCTATACCAGTAGATCAGACAGCAGCACATGTTGAGGGGGAGCAAGTGAACGATGAAAATGAACCCTAATCAAGTGAAGAAACATCAAAGAATGCATCTGCTGATTCATTAAACTCTGATTCATCAAACTTTGAAAGCAACAGCTCAGGGGGAGCAAACAATGATTTTGGATCTACTAGTCATCACACTCAACACAATTATGAACTTGGGGAATCATCAAGATTAAATCTGCCGAGACAAAGGGTATGGAGTAGAGCGCATCCCTTTGAACAGATCATTGGTGAACCGGACACGGGTGTACAGACTAGAAGAGCAACACAGAATGAATGTAATTTTGCAGGATTTTTATCTCAAATTGAACCTAAAAAGGTTGATGAAGCTCTTGATGATCCAGATTGGGTAACTGCAATGCAGGAAGAACTCAATCAGTTCGAAATGCAGAAAGTATGGAAGCTGGTGCCAAGACCAAAAGGTAAATCTGTAATTGGCACTAGAAGGGTGTTTAGAAATAAACTGGATGAAAATGGTATTGTTACGAGGAACAAGGCTCGATTGGTAGCAAAGGGTTACTCTCAAGAAGAGGGAATTGATTATGATGAAACCTATGCTCCAGTTGCAAGGCTTGAAGCAATCAGGATGTTCTTAGCATTTGCTGCACACTCCAACTTTAAGGTTTTTCAGATGGATGTGAAGAGTGCATTTTTTAACGGAGATCTAGAGGAAGAAGTCTATGTTGAACAACCCCCTGGGTTCGAAGACAAGGAATTTGAAGGTTTTGTGTACTTTCTCTTCAAAGCTCTCTATGGTCTCAAGCAAGCCCCTCGAACATGGTATGATACTCTCTCCAAGTTCTTACTTGAAAATGGTTTTGCAAGAGGTATCATCGACAAAACTCTCTTTCATGAAAAGCATAAAAATGATATAATTCTGGTGCAAGTATATGTGGATGATATTATATTTGGTTCTACTAATGATTTGCTATGCAAGAGATTTGCTAAGCTAATGCAGAGTAGGTACGAGATGAGCATGATGGGTGAGTTGTCCTTCTTCCTTGGACTTCAAGTTGTTCAGAAGCCTGATGGTATTTTCATCTGCAAATCAAAATACATAAAGGATCTTCTGAAGAAGTATGGGATGGAAGAAGCAGCTACTGCCAAGACCCCGATGCCAACTGTTGTCAAGCTTGATGAAGACAAATCTGGTAAGTCAGTTGACATCACGAAGTATCGAGGTATGATCGGCTCTCTCTTGTACTTAACTGCTAGTAGACCAGATATTATGTTCGCAACTTGTCTATGTGCTAGATTCCAGGCTAACCCTAAAGAGTCACATCTTATAGCTGTTAAACGTATTTTCAGATACCTTAAGGGAACCCCCAATCTTGGGATTTGGTACCCTAAAGGAACAGGTTTTGACCTAATTGGCTATACATTCTGACTTCGCAGGTTGTAAGATTGATCAGAAAAGTACTTCTGGAAGCTGTCAGTTTCTAGGAAGAAGGTTGGTATCTTGGTACAGCAAGAAGCAACACTCAGTATCTACCTCAACAGCCGAAGCAGAATACATTACGGCAGGTAGTTGTTGTGCTCAGATCCTGTGGATGAGGAATCAACTTCAGGACTATGGACTCATGTTGGACAAAATTCCAATTCTATGCGACAACACGAGTGCCATTGCCATTGCCAACAATCCAGTTCAACACACCAGGACTAAGCACATTGATATCAGGTATCATTTCTTACGAGAGCATGTCATGAATGGAACTGTGGTATTATATTTTGTTCCCACAGATCAACAAATTGCAGACATCTTTACTAAACCACTGGATGAATCCACTTTCTCCAAGTTGGTGAACTTGGGATGTTAAATCTGTCTAATTAATTTTGGATAATTAATAACTGCAATTTGTTATAAATTCACAGGTATTTTAAATGTCCATATTTTAGGACTTGTGAATTTACTTTGCATCCAGTCCTCATCTTACAGTTATCTCTATATTAATTGCCATGCTTATAAATGCTATATTTTATGGTAATTATTTAGTAAATAATTGTGTTAATTGTAGCATAATTAAATAAATATTTTATTGACATATATCAATTAATGATATTTTGTTAATTTTATGTCTATTTAATTGTGAGGTTATCTGATTATTGTGGATTAATTCTTGATTTACTGTGCGACTATTTTTAAATCCATAATAATTAGAAGTATTAAATATGTGTATGTGTATAGGCTGATAGGTTTCGGCGATAAGATGTTTTTTCGGCCGACAGGTTTCGGTGATAAGATATTTTTTTCGGCTAATTAGGTAGTTAGGTGAGAAATTATTGAGCGGTGTTATTTTTCAAACATAACCTGTCACTATTACACCTAACCTACTAATCCTTGAAACCTTATAAATGATGAGTTTTTGTTTGTGTTTAACATCATCAATTTTCAGATATACAGAGCATATACACACAATTGCTGAATATTTCAAGTTTTGACCGGAAAGATCTCACAATCTAGCTGGTGGTTTTTAGAGCGGATTTCATATTCTTGTTATACGCACTAACCCTTGTTTTTGAATTTCCTCAAAGTTTTTGAAAATGGCATTGCAGGGAAGCTTTTTAATTGCTAAAGTTAATCCTGTTTCCATTCAGCAAATCGAAACCATTCAGGATGAGCAATTTCGGGCTTGGACACAATTTCTGAATGAACATTCATTAATTCGCTATGCTTTAGTTACACAGGTGCAGCTTAACCATGATGCATTACGTGAACTATATTGCAGTGCGGTTAACACTTCTGGACAGGACGTGTGTGCATTCACATATCTACTATTTGGTAGGTCGATTAGGGTCACTGAACGAGATGTTAATCAAATTCTTCATTTTCCTATGGAAAATCTCGTTTCTGATCCTACACCCAAACAGATTGAAATGTTCTTTCGCTTTATAAGGTACCAAGATGGCAATTTCAATACTGGTAATCTATCTAGAACGTTTCTAACCCAGTATTGGAATTTCTTCTTTCACACTCTTAACCATGTTTTTTCCTCAGATAGAACAAATCAAGATCGAATACCTGAATTTATTCAAATAATAGGGTATGCGATCGCCAATAATTTGAGGATTAATTTTGGAAAAATAGTGCTTGGTCAAATCATTTTAAAAATGAAACGCTTGGGAACAAGAGATGTTCGGACTCAAAATGTCAAATGTCTATATCCAAGGTTTCTACAGTTAATATTAAATGATTTTTTGAATGATGAAGACAGAGTACGCTTGGAAAATGGTCAAAAGGTGGAATGTTCTTCCATGAAGACGAATGTAATTAATTACATAAGCAAAAAAGAAATATACGGATGTGCCTACAGTCCTAACTGAATATCTAAAGACTGTCCCACTTCCGTTGTTACCACGACCAGTGAGAGCAGGTATACGACAAGGTAATATTTCAATCCCTGCTATTCCAACCTTTGTATTCCCTATTGTGTCACAGGAAATACAGTTTCTACAACCCTTAGTGGCCATCTTACCCGACCAAGAGCAGGAAATCCCACCGACTCTAACACAGGTCGAAGAGCCCATTCTACAAATGCAAACACAAACACAACAAACTCCTACACCTCATTTGTCACTTAAACGGCCAGTCATTCACATTATTGAGGGAGATAGTGCCTCAGCAGCACCACATAAGGAGTTAGTTACATCAGCCGCTCTACCTCATTCTAAACGGAGTAAACCCAATAAACCTGAGGTAACGGCAACTGTTAGTGAAACAATTCTTTCTTATCCAATAAGTGAAAATGTAAATAAGGTTGAATTGACGGGAGAAACTGGTGAATCTTCCATTTTACGGAAAGATCCATTAGTAGGAGGTTCTTTTATGAACCAAGTGTCTTCACAAACATACGAGGGAAACTTGGGTTTTGTGCCATTTAATCGATTCAAGTTTAACCTCCCAGAGGGAAAATCTCTGGATCTCTTTCAAGATTTACCACTTTTTACCAGTGGTCGGCAACTCGCTTAACGCGAGGACGGAAGCTCACGAACTTTCATTGCACCATCCGTGACCTCTGAAAAAAGGAATAGAATGATTTCATTTGCAGGTACACATATCGGTGGAAGCACTAGAGGAAAGTTGAGGGAAACACCAACAGAACATGTAAGTGTAACCCAAACCACTAAACCGAGTGAATATAGAGTGTTGAGTGAAACACCTGCAGAACGTACGAGTGAGCAACCTACTCAACCACATGCACCTGTAACCAGAAAAGAAGACAGCAGACTCCTTACACGGGTCCAAACAATGGAGAAAGAGTTGCAAAATATCTGTAAGTCCATTGTAGAAATCAAAAATTTGCAACTTATTCAACATGATGCATTCCAGGTTCAATTAAGCTCCATGGCATCCCAGTTTAATCATGCAAACAACTCCTTGGTAAAACCATCTTCGTCTAATTTACCAACTCCACATCCTACTACTCTGGAGGATAACCCAATTGAGGGGGAGAAGGTGGATGATCAAGAAAAATCTACTAGGCGTAAGGGCAAGGAAAAGGTTGTTGACACGGAATTAACTTTATTTTGGGAAAAGAAAAGCTAATGGGAGTATTAGTGCTATGTGAAAAGAAAGCAAAGGCAAACTTGAAGATATGTTCAGTCTAGAGGAACAATTGTCTTGTACTTGGAAATCTGGAAAATGTATATATGATCTAGAATGTACTCTAATATTATTTATCTTTGTATTTCATTTTTGTTATCAGTTGAGTTATCCTCTAGGAATTTGCTTGTCAAACCCTAACAATCAAATAGGGGGAGATTGTAAAGCATAATGTAATGTAATATGTAATAAAGGACATATATAACTCAACTAGGATAAAAGATAAATAATATTAACTCTATACAGGGATCGTGAAAGTTGAAGAACAGGCATCAACAAGGATCAAGTCGCTGAAAGAAGTTCATTAACATGATCATGCCTCAGTGACAGAATAAGATGTACAGATGATTCAGTTGAAGGGCCAAAAGATTACAGTGGTATTAAAGACATGATACAAAAACCATGAGTGAATGTTAGTCGTCTGTGAACCAGACCAGTTGCACTAGGCGTCAACACTTCACAAAGGAATCGAAGTATCTAACTCAGAAAAACTGTTAAGAGGTATGATTAAGTTTAGAGCAGTATTGATATCCTCCATTTTGGAAGCTGAATATTTAAGGATGTCAAATTAAGAGGAAAATGAATAGTATCCAAAATTTACTATTCATATGAATAGTATCCGAAATTACTATTCATGTGAATAGTATCCGAAATTACTATTCATGTGAATAGTAACTCAAATTACTATTCATGTGAATAGTAACTCAAATTACTATTCATGTGAATAGTAACTAAAATTACTATTCATTTTACAAAGTAAAAGAATGTAAGTAAAAAACATGTGGGGCCCAGTCAAAATCAAATATTGTTGAAAAGAGTTTAGCAGGAATTGAAAATGGAGCATACAAGAAACAATTCGGCTCAGTTGAAAGAAACAGACAGCAGCAGCCAAACTGATAATCGTCATCAGTTACGTATTTTGGTTGAATAGTGATTTTCTAAATATCTATAAATAGGCCTGTTGTATTTCATTGTAAAATACACCTCAACACACAACTTTCTATTCTCTCTCTTATATCATCTCTGTGTAAGCTGCTAGACATTCCATCTAGTAGGAAAGCCGGCTTAGCCCGTTTTCAAGAAGTGTCGGGTAGAAGGTTCTCGTGCCTAAACTATCCTTAGGAGTGTTTGATTTTGTAGTTGATCCATATATAGGATTAGATTGTGTAGCAAACCTCCGGGTTTTATCTATTTAAAGATATTTCCAACACAGTTGTGTTATTTCGATTTAGTATTTTTGATTTCATATCCATATAAAAAATCGAATATTTTTAAATAACGTATTCAACCCCCCTTCTACGTTATTCCGGACCTAACAGTGTATCATTGAAGATGGCGTAAATAGTCACCGATAATAGCAGAGGTAGCTAGGAGTATAAAGGTGGAGTTGTAGATTATATTTGAATGTGCACTACCACTTACACCACCAAAATAAAAATAGAATCACCAAAAATTCAACTTGAATCACCAAAATTTGAATCCAAATTATACAAAAAATTTAAACAAAACTTAACAAATATTTCCAAATTTAAAATTTTGATAGTGTTTGAAGGTGTCAGTGATGGCGTTGACGGTGGTAGAGTGGATGAAAACGATATTAGTGGAAATTTATATACTCATTTCTATTGTGAGAGAAAGAAAAATGAGATGAATGAGTTGTCGAAGGTGTGGGTCGGGAGCTGGAACTCGGTGACAAAAGTGTTCATAAGTTATTGCAAGAATGGTGGTCGATTTGGTGACACGAAGAAAAACTGAGTGATGATGGTTTATATATGCGAGCGCACACACACGCTATACATGTGTATATGTATGTATCATGAACGATGATGATGAATGAGTTGTACAAGTGGAGGATAGATGGTGATAACGTGGGTGTATTGTCAAAAATGGTGTAAAATGTTTTTAGAAATGTAAGAGACGGGAGGGTAAAGTTGGAGATATAAAAATGTGCGGCTATATATAAATATATGTATAAATAAAAGAGCGTGAGGTTAATTCCCGGTTCTCATTATAATACTAAAAGTTATCATTTAAGTACTTGCCTATATATGTCTACATGTGAGTCTCTTAACTTAAGGACAGATTTTTCAATGTATGTATTGTTTAGTCTTTCTAAATTATATTTTAAAAATTATTTTTAAAAATTCATATGAGTTCTTAAATGTGAGTAAATTGTTACGATCATATATGGAATTCAGTTAAGAAGTTCAAGCTATTATCAATATTCATAAAATATATATTTTGTCAAATGTATCATTCTAATGGCATATAAAATTTTAAAAATTACGAGTCATATACTTCGAAAATCAAAACAACCGAATTATACGAACTTAAATGGTGACCGTACTATCATGCTAGTATACTTTAATACTCTAGTTTAAATTAGACCAAGTCCGCAAGTCATCAATACTCTAAAATTGTAGTACTGTAATTACTCCCTCCGTTTTAGTATATATGCTTCTTGATTTTTTGGCACAAACTTTAAGGTACTTTGATCACATATTTATAAATGTTAATTTTTACGATTTTTTTTGAAAAAATATTTTTTGAAAAAAATATTTTTAACTATGTAATCAAACCATCTTAAAATTCGTGCCAAATACTAACGAGACAGATATTCAAAGTATTTTCGATTTTTCACAAAAAGAGTATGAACAAACGAGATCAACTTAAATGATTTGAAAAGTTAATTAGCGATATTATTGACATTAAATGACAAGTACAAGTGTACAATTTAATAAATATATTTGATTATTTGAATACAATAAATTTATTTCATATAAGTAAGTGTGTTACTTTAAATTTATTAGTCATTTTTAGTAGAGAAAAAAAAATTGTTTATAGATTAAAAAATAAATATAACTTGATTTTTTTAAAATGAAGTTAAAGTTCGATAAAATTGATTCGATAAACTCAATAAGTGTAATTCCGAAAGTGTTAAAAAAACTCGTTAGGCTCGTCAAATTTGATAAACTCGGTAAGAACCCAATAACTCGAAAACATATTAAAAAGTTTGATATTAAAAAGTTTGAGACACTTGAAAACATGAAAAAAAATCATTAAGCTCGAAAGCTCATTAAAACACTTGTTAAGTTCGAAAGTTCGCGAGTGATTCGAACTCGACTCGTATATTACATAAGTCAAACTCAAACATATTTTTCAGGTTCGATTATTTTTAGGCTCGACTCGATTTAGAAAAAAAAAAAGAAGTTCAATCTCAAATCATAAAAAACACGAATTCGACTATGCTCGAATTGAATTACACCCGTAATTTGTAAAGGGAGGATGTAGGAATAGCGTTAATTCTTGTGCATAAATTTTAAATTACCTTTATTTGGAAAAAAGTAGTGCTAGATTTTTCAAAATTTTCTCAAATATGGGTTGACGAGTTTCGATTTGCGGACAATATATATATGGGATGATGTCTTTTTATTAAAAAAAGTATCGATTAAACAAATGCACATAAAAGATATGGAAAAAAATTTACGACCATTTTTAGGATTTTTAAGAATTTTTTCGGGAAAAAATAGAGGAACTAATCATCAAACTTTGGCACAACGAATTCTAGTAAGCTGTTAAGAATCAGATATTGAGGCGTTTAGGATTGCTTAAAATAAGTTGTTTTTGATTTAATGAAGGTTTTTTTTAACTTAAAGGAAAAAGTAAAGTTGTTTACTTTAAGTTGAATGAATGTGTTTGGGTAATTTTACTTAAAGTTAAATGGAGGTTTAATAATTTTGACTTAAAGTGAAATTTGACTTAAAAAATTTTAAATTCATAATATTTAAACTTTACAAGAATTGTGATAAAAAAAAAAACTTCATAAATCAGAAGTTAAAAGTATCTAAATGAAACTTATGGTTCAAAGCAGTTTTTTAACTTAAAGCCGGCTTAAAGCCCGTATAGCCAAACAAATTTTTTTCTCCTTAAAGCAGAAAACTCCTTAAAGAGTTGCACCCAAACAGGCTGATTGTAATAACTAAAACTTGTACTCCATGTTAAAAATAACTTAGGGGTATAAAGATAGTTTGATAGATAGGAATAGGATTAGATGTAGCGGACAGGTTAGAGGCAGTGAGCAATAAGCGATAAAGCCATATGGGTTGTTTCTTGGTGTAACGCCAACTACACCCAACTAGATAGCTTTTTTTGAAGTAAACTAGATAGCTTTGTTGTGTTCACAATCTCAATTCCTTTCCTTTCGCCCCATACCTAAACTGCCTTGGTCGGTCAAGACTCTCTCTTTATACATATCCTATGGACTTGAAGTGGAACAACCGTCAGACCACTTCTCATAATAGTGAAATGAAAAGTTCCTACTTATCCAATTGAGATCCACATATCCCTTTTGTTTTCACCCTTCTCACATGTCATCTCCTGAATATATTTATCTACATTGTGCTTGTCGTTTGTGATGAATTTAAATGAATGGTAACCAACACCAAGAGCATATATACACTTATCTCCAATTTCACCTAAATTTTGGTCCATACCCAACTCTACATATGTGCACCAAGCATTAACACGTTAGGAGTTTTTTATGTAGATAGACATCTTGAACTGTCCAAATCTCGTAAAGATACGCATCATTACTTAAGTGTATGTCCGTAAATGTATTTTTTGTTTCATATTTGTGGCTACCAGATAATCATGTAGTCTACTTTTTCCCGTCGAAACTTGACTGGAAGTACGAATTCCATATCAAAATTAATTTGATTTTCGATATAACACCGATTTATGATTCTGGTTCCGGTACTGTATACACATAATTATTTGTTTGTTATTTAGATAAAAATAAAGATAGGGTGGAGTGATTTAGAAAAAAAAAAAAAAAAAGAAATAGGGTGGAGTGAAGTTTCTACAAACTACCACTTATATTGCCTTGAAGGGTAATAGTTGAAAGAGTAACTAATTATTTGACAAAATCTACGAAAATAAACTGAATGCGAAATCTATACTATACTATAATAAACAAATTAAAGAATAATTGGTAGTTTGGTTATTTGGTTCAACCAAATAATAGTGATCGTTAGATATTTAGTAAATAAATGTTAACCGTTAGATCTAATAATAAGGAATATTCTACATTTACATCCATCTTCTAAAAATCTAAGATTCGAATCCCATCAACAACAAATTTACATTAAGAATTTATATTATTAGTTTTAAACAGTACATGTCATCTATTAAATAATAATTATTATTATTATTACTAATAATTTTATTAATTAATATTACAAAGTTAAATTATATCCATAATAATTTATTATACTTTATTTTGTTAAATCATACAATTTTTAAAATAATTAAAAGTAACTCGTGCTTTGCACTGGCTATAAGCTAGTAAATAGATAAACATGCAT
Organism: Kitagawia praeruptora; assembly: GCA_037693485.1. Classification (NCBI taxonomy): domain Eukaryota; kingdom Viridiplantae; phylum Streptophyta; class Magnoliopsida; order Apiales; family Apiaceae; genus Kitagawia; species Kitagawia praeruptora. Next base: position 105,380,077 of record CM075352.1, on the reverse strand, counting down.
GGAAACGGGCGAAACACGTATAGGAAGCAGAGTTGTAAAAATCGGTAACTCGGGCCGAGTACTCGGTCGAGTACTCGTTTTAGACCCCTAAACCGATCCGAGTAGTAACTAATCGGACCAAAAAACGGTTTTTGCTATAACTCGGTCAAGACTCGGTTGACTCCGAGTAATCGGGGTCAAACTCGGATTTGACTAAATTTTTTATTTTTTTTGTCAAGTACTAAAATATAATTTTTATTGCTCAATTTATAGACTATAGTTATAATCTAGATTCGTCCCAATTAAAAGTCCTCTCTCTCAAAGATTCTATACATACACTTATATCACGTTTTAATATTATTAGTAATATTAGTATTATTACTTTATTTGTATAAACACTCCTCTCTCTACTTTCCTCTCTACTTTTCCACCGAAAAGTTCCTCGGTTAGCTTTGTTCATCAGCTTCCCCTCCGGCGGTGGTTTATCCACCGGCCGGAGGTCCCTTCTTCCTCATCCCTCCTCCTTCTCCAACCAAGATTTCCTCCACCTTCACAATTCCCTTTCATTCCTTCCATCAATCGAAATTTTTCCAAAAATTTCGAAAAATCCATTCGAGTTCTTGTTCAGATCTGTTGAGATTTAGAACTCGAAATATCAAATAAATACATTTCTTAAACTCAAAATCTCATACTTAACATCATATCAAAATTTGGTGTCAATCAGAGATCTTTGATTTTTCGAATTGTAATATGTCTCTCCCTTTGGAGTGGTCTCTCCTATTGGAGTGTTTTTCATATGTTAATATGTCTTGGTGTGTTTGGTTTTATTCTGTCCGTATTCCGAAAATGTTTCAATTGATGCCTCGAAAGACCTGAAAAGGCCGCATCGAAGCTGGGGCAGTGATGTTTATTTCAAGAGCTCACCTTTCACAACAGGATTTTGTTCATCTTTGGGGAGTTTTTACTTACGGCAAGTCTATAGCTGGTTCCCGGCAAGTAGATAGCTAGGGTGCTCCACCTGAACAATGGGCTACCAATGGTTTTTATGTGTTAAGGTCAATTGTAATATTACTGTATTCAGGGATGTTGGTACAATTTGGATTTATTGGGTTGTCTTTACTTTCATTTTCAGTTAACAGAGTCTTCCAGATCTGTATTGTCAAACGATCAGGAAACAAATCAGCTAAGTGTTTTAGCTTGCCTTTGTTTTTCAACCTGATCGTACCACCAGTTGGGGGTTTGTCTTTACTGTGTGTTCGTTGAATTTAATGGAAACCTTTAATTTTTGTGGCAAAAAAAAAATATTATTACTTGGACACACGTACACTAAAATTATAATAAATATTATTATTAATATTAATATTATTACTTGTTAGCAGGGTTATAATAATATTATTAGTAAAATTAATATTATTGTTAAGTTTTAAGTTTAACACATGTACACCAAAATTAGAATAAATACATATAAATTATGAAAAAAAAATTTAAAAAACAATATCCAATTAATAATCCGAGTACTCATTCCGAGTACTTGCCGAGTTTCTAATTACTCATTTTTTTGAATCAAAACCGAGTTTGTCTGATTTCCGAATTTTACAACCACGTTAGAGGAAGTAAACAAATGGAACACCACTTACAACGTGAAAGATGGCAGAGACAGTTGGTTAAGTATGATTTGTGCTCACAACGCGACATTTCTTTTTTAACCGCCCCTTTCTTTGCCTTGTTTTAGGCCTGTGACTCTGTTTTTGCATAACGTGGCCCTACCATCTTCTTGCCAACTCGGATTAGTGGGTCCATGGGCAGGCATAAACACCATTCTAAGTTGATCGTGTCACTTATCCATGTGTTTTGGCGTGTGGACTGCCTTTTCTTCCTTCTTTCTAGTCGATCCCTTTTATTAATTATTTGCCATCTGCATGCTTTAGGTTGGATTGGTTTGTTTAATTACTTCACAACTCATGATTCTTCTCCCTTGCCACTTCTAACAACTTTACATTTACATGTTTGCATGTATATCTCTCAAAAATGATAACATTCTTAGTTTTCAAAGGTGTACATTTTTTTAATTTGTTGTATTAATTTAAGTCATAAATTGACTTTAATTCATAAAATAACGAGATAAACGATCACTCGCAAGATCTCGAAAATCACAAATCCAAGTTAATATTTTGGAAAATAATTTGATGAAAATAGAAGAAATTAAACATGTAGTATCTGCAAATAGATGTGAGGTGTTTGTAGGTTCCACGGTTCAAAAACGAATAAAAAAAGCCTAGAAAAAATATCAAGCACATCTTCTATCTACATAGATTCCACTTCGCGACACTATTTATGTTAACTTGTTGGCAACAACCGCCAGCCTTTTCCAGAAACAACCACAGTTAATTATATTCCCCCTTCTAAGAGCAAGTCCAATAGATCCCTTATATGAGCTCCTAACTCAAATTATAAGGGATTATGTCTAAAATTGTGCTCCAACAGCCTCCTAACTTTTCCTTAAAAAGTTAAGAGCCTCATGTCATCCCTTATCTTTAAGGGACTTCCTTATTTCATTTTTACCAATAAAATATCATTTCCCTCCCTTTTCCAATTATTTCCCTATTTTTAGTTTTGCTTCCCTCCTTTTATTTATTATTTAATAATTATAAGGACCAACTATAAGGATGCTTGTTGGAGTTGTCATACCTTATACTATCCGCCTATTATTTTATAATATTTATAAGGAAAACACAAGGAGGCTGTTGGACTTGCTCTAATGCCCACATGTTTCATCTACTTTCTGGGAATAATTATATTCATTCACAACAAATCTACATCTCACCGCCACAGTAAAAAAGTAAAATCTCGTGATCTAACGGCTACCTATTATTGTTACTATTATGTTATTAATTTTTGGATAACGCTAAAAGCCAGTATATCATTCCTCCTAACTCCTACGCAACTACTACTTCACTACTACACAATTATATATGTACATGCAGATGTCATCTAATCTTTCTAATGGATAACACGAATATACTTTTTTTTTCTTTATTTTTTTTAACCGATCGACTACCTCTTTTTTCTTTTCTTTTTTTCATTTCTATTATTTGTCCATCTATATATAAATAGCACTTACTAGTTGGCCTCCTAAGACAAACCAAAAACTCTTTCAAACTTTTACTTAAACATATTTCTCTTGTCTATTACAAAATGGAAAGTGTACAACGTAGCTGGCTTAAAGGGACTTGCATAGGCCAAGGTTCGTTCGGAACTGTCAATCTCGCTGTTGATAAATCGGACGGGCGCCTTTTCGCGGTCAAGTCGGTGGAGTGCACGTCAGCTACCTCGCAGTTGATTGCTTTGGAGAACGAGATTCGGATCCTTAAATCACTTTCGTCGCCGTACGTTGTTAATTATCTCGGTGATGATGTGAGTAAGGAGGATTTTACGACTTATCGGAATTTACACGTGGAGTATATGCCAGGTGGCACGGCTGCTGACTTGGCAGAGTTTCCGGGCGCTGATGTGGATGAGGGGATTGTCAGTACGGTGACAAGGTGTGTTGTGTCCGCGTTGAAGTACGCGCATTCCTTGGGAATTGTGCATTGTGATGTCAAGGGGAGGAATGTTTTGGTGGGGTCCAGTAAAGGCGTTGCCAAGCTGGGTGATTTCGGGTCCGCGGTGGAATTGAAGGAGTGGGAGTTTCCACGTGGCAGCCCGCTTTGGATGGCACCGGAGGTGATACGAGGGGAGTGTCAAGGACCGGAATCCGATGTTTGGTCTTTGGGATGCACGGTTATTGAGATGGTGACGGGGAAGCCAGCTTGGGAAGATAGAGGATTCGACACGGTGTTTCGAATCGGTTACTCGGATGAGTTACCCAAGATTCCAACTCAATTGTCCCAAGTGGGTAAGGATTTTTTGGACAAGTGCTTGAGGAGGAATTGTCAAGAGAGGTGGACTTGTGATCAACTGTTACAACATCCGTTCGTGCTCTCATCGTGTTCGGCTGAGGTGGATGCTGAGGTGTCGCCGCGATGTATTCTCGACTGGTTGAATTCAAATTTTTCGGACGAAGATGATGACGACGAGGATCGACGGTTATTTGACTTTGAATCCGATAAGTCAAAACTCGTATTTGATTCAAAAAATTCAGATTGTTTGGGAAAGGATAGGATTAGTAGGTTAGCATCAGAGTCCGGGGCAATCTGGGAAGAATCAGATGGTTGGGTGTCAGTGAGAACATTTACAACAAATGAGAAAGAGCAGGAGGAGCAAGGTTCAAATTCGTCTAACGGCGCTGGCAAAAAGGAAAAAGAAAGGGTAATTATGGAAGTTAATAATGATATTATAACAGAAGAAACATATTGGGGTGAAATAAGTGGAGGAGGGATAAACTGGGAACGTTTAGACGACAATGATGATACTAATGTTTTGCTGCATCACAAGTACTTTACCGACAAATATACAGCAAGAGCAGAGTGTGTTTTGATCTGTACGCATGTGTTTGGACATAAAAGTTACAGCTATTGTACTAGTAATCATATATCTTGGTTGTGCTATTTTTGTTGTCACAAATGTAAACACAGATCGATCATATATGAAATTCTTAATCTTTTGCATTTTCTCTCTTCCAACTCCACTTTATTACATGTTTGCTTACCGACTTATTTGAAAACATAAGAATTTATTCGTTTTTAAATATATATATATATATTTGCATAAATATTTTTCGGAGAACGAATATCGAAAAAAAACTAAACCAAGATTTAGATGATCATCACAGTAAACTGTAAAGACAGTAACTAGTGTAGTATATGACTCCGTAGTACTACAGTATTATTGGCACAAGTGACCTACTTTTAGTTACCTGTGGCTTTTGGGGTGGATGAATGGATAGATTGAAAGCCACAATCACATTGTGGGCTATGATATGGCACCACTCATAGAAAGAGGATCAATATGAATATTCGTAATGCTTGTGCTTTCTGATTTTCACTTGGCACAAGTAATCTTAACCAAGAAGAAAACAGTTTTTGTACAATCAAAAATTATATATGAACTATTGACCACTACTTTGGGGTGCCAATATAAACGCTGCTTTTCTTGGTACTCATAAACTACAAAGTTTCACAAGTCAATGTTGTTTAAGACATGCGCATTGCTTGGTAGTGTATGCATGTCATGCCAAGAGCTAAGACGCCACTTATTTCTTTTGGCATTTTATCAAATGATGTCCTTTTTAACACCCATTTAACTACTACTACTATGTTGTAAGTTTGAGGGAGGATTACCATCAACTTTATTTTAAAACCTACGAGGGGTATCGTTTTACTGTTAAAAATATATTATAATACCTAAAAAATGGGCTTGCTTTGACGTAATTGAGAAAAAGAACTAATCTTGAGTCGTGAGAGCCGAAATTAAAGTAAGGTTAATAGACCTGTTGTCCAAGCTCAGACCGTTTGTCCTGATTATTTTTAAATCCATTCATCCATTCTATATAAAACAAGAGAACATGAGGAGGATGATAATATTTTAGGAGCATTTTGAGTCAATAAATATGAAAATAAGTATTTTGAGTTAATAAATTTGTTCGCACTAAATCACGCAAGCGTACGTGGTCACAAGTAATATAGAATAAAGTTGAGTTCGTTCCCACAGAGACTGGTATAAAACAGAATATGCACATATGCAACAATGTATGATTTCGATTCGCTGCTAAGACAAGTATCAAATTTAGATTTGGTTTAACTAATTAACTAAGAAGCAATTTAACAATAATTAAATCTAATTAACTAACATGATTGAAAATTGAATTACTTATGTGAGAATAAACATGGGATCATAACTTCATTAATTACTTCGCTTAGAGTTGATGTCTTTAATCAAAGTAGGTGATGTTTACGATATCTGATCGGACAACACGAAACAAGTATAGGCTACCTGTCAGTATACGAATACCAAACTACTCATACATCCACAAAAGAGATATAAGATGGATAGACACCAATTATGTTTAGACCCTATATGTCTATAAGATTTGAAAACATAACGGTTTAAGCACAAGTTATCCGTTTAAGCACAAGTTATCCATTGAGATCACATAGGGCAACATAAGATGGTTAAAGTTACGCTACAAATCATGATGTCAAAACATACATAATCCTATGCTAGCATGGCAAGTTCTAATCTTTAGATCCACTGTCGCTTCAATAAAGATTAACAATTTAGATGTTAGCTACGCATCCAAAAGTGTGACAGCCCCAAATCCGGGGTCATAAATCTGGGCCATCACGGACCAATTTCCATTCAATATCAATATCTCTTGGGTTTTTTTTTACAATTAATACTTATGCAGTTGACCCCGCAATAATAAACACACACACACCAGTCATATGCTCAGAGAACAACATCCACCATAATAGACGTTTAGAATTTAACAGTTATTACAAACCCAGAATCATCCTTAAATACATTGTTGAATAATACCTCGACATGAAGCATTTCAACAACCAAAAGTCTCTTACATGCCTACACACTCAATTATACATAGAGCTACCAGGACCCGTTTGCCTCTACGCTTCCTCAAGAATCGATGCTAGCGCGCTCTCAGAAGGTCGCCTTCCCCCTACTCTCTTGCGGGGCATTCTGCGTAGAATCGGCGTACCTAGCTGTATATAGATAAGTAGCAAGAGTGAGATAAAATAGCTCAGCAAGATAATTTCTATCTACTAACATCAAAGGAAAATAAACCATTATATATATATAATAGACAAAAGCAAACTTCAGTTATTATGGAAAGAATTTTATTTCCATTCAATATGTATATACACTTTCCAATTATCCTTGTACGTGAGAAATATATAGTATCATTCCATCAATCTCGCTTCTAACATCATATAATATCAGTTCCTCTTCTTGAATGCCATAACCATCAATATACCATTTCAATGTAATCTTTCAAGATAATATAAAAACTTGAACAAATCTCTCACTATAATCTTCTCATTTCCTTCTTATGCAACAATCATATAAATTAATATAAAATCAGTTTCTCTTCGTTTGTAACAATACTTCCATCATTTCATATCACTTTTCTGTTTTCAGTTATAAAAATCTGAAAACCATTTCCAATTCTTTCTTTCAAGTTTTAGGGATATCTGCTGGCGCCAGATACGTAGGACGATGATCAGTCGCCTGACCGTATCCGCTCTCTGTTTACTACTAGTAGAAGGGATGATCCCTACCTGGTAATCAATCCTGGAGGAAGGCTACCTGCTACATCCTCCCTTGGCATCTTCGTGCCGAAATAAAAAATTGGATGCTGGACTGTGCCACTACCACACAGCCTCTTACGCTTACTGTTGCAATCCCCCTTTCAAATCATCAAATACCATTTTACATTTTCCATTTCCATTCACATTTCCATTCACATTTCCTTTCACATACATCATTTCCATTTCCATTTATCATCACCTTTAAATTTATATATGTCATAATACTTTGATTATGACTCAGACATCTCCTCTGTATTCAATGAAATCAATATGCTTTTATATACGTAGAGTATTCCATTTATCTCAAAAACATTAAATACCATTCAATAATATTTATCAAATCACAATACTTAGAAAGAATATAATATTATAAATCGTATAATCCCTAGACAATAACTGATTCCATTCCTTTATATATCTTTAGATAACAACTGATACCATTCCTTTATATATCTTTAGATAACAATTGATACCATTCCTTTATATATAACTCTATATAACGACTGATACCATTCCTTCATCTTCCCTTAATCATAAGGCATGTTCACTTCATGCATAATCATCTCTATGTATATTCATATCCATCTCATACTCATACTCATATTCATATTCATATCATACTCATATACCTTCCCTTTTTACATTAATAATCAAAGAAAACCATTTCTTAATAATATAGTAACAATAGCATCACATATATATATTTCATGAAATCAAGTTTCTTTGAAGATAAATAACTTCCAAGTAGGGATAGAAAAGATCTTGCCTCGGTTCCGGTATCCTGACGGTATGGTTCGTCCCTCTTCCGGAGTTTCTATAAACACAAAAGGACCGTCATTAGAATACCACATCTCTTACTCACTACACTCTTGTATAACATTACTGTGACGCCCCCAGATCCGGGGTCGGGAATCTAGGCGCTCACGGTCCATTTTCCATTATTATCATACTTGTTCTTGCACACAATATAAATAAACAGCCATCGACCCCACAACAAACTCACACCGCATACACACACACACACACACAGGTTAGAGTCTCAGAAACGTCATACATTGGATTAGGCAAAAGTAAAAGTTTTAGAGTTATTACAGACCGAATTAAATAGCATTTATGCTACCAACAACACTTCGATATGAAGCGAAGTTGGCGGCTTGAAAGTTTGCTGCGGTACACTGCCTTGCACAGGTCATACTTATAAATAAAATGTACTAACAAAAGTTGCCGACCAATCCGGCTAATGGGGCCTACCGGTGGAATCTCGACTGCAGCCTGGGGTCTAGTCACCTGCTTTCGAACAGTCTGACTGGTTCTTGCCATTTCTCTTAGCTGTTGTGTTTGTAAAATTTGAAAACAAGCAAGAGTGAGCAACTATAGCTCAGCAAGAATATATGTATAAGATAAGCAATATAACATTTCATATGTATAATAGTCATTAAACTCGTTGTATCAATCAGTTATAGAATCACTTGTCATTATTGGTAAATTTCAAAGGTGCACCAGTACGTGCCCTTGTTTTCAAAATAACCTTGCAGTTCTAGCTACTGCATAAAGTCAACATCTTTCTCATCAAAATATGACACTATCGGCAACTGGCACATAGGCCTAAGATGCAGTGTCAAAGCATTTTTCCAAAGTGGAGGATGGGACTGGAAGAAAACATAAAAACCTGACAAGGATTGACGATGATCAGTCGCCACATCCGAGTCCAATAATCCGCGGGTCTTCTCTACCGGTAGAAGGATAGAAACTACATCCGTAACTATCCCTGAGTGAAAACTACATCCGTAATCACCCTCGATGAAAACTACATCCGTAATCATCCTTCGGCAACACCTGGGCCGGAATAATAAGTGATGGACCGCCTGGCTCACGGCCGCTTACACATCCCGGGAATCGTTCGTCAACGATTCCCACACCTGCCAGAGTCCCTTTTTCTTTTTCTTTTAAAAACCAGATTTTTGATTGAAAACAGAGTAGTTGTGGTTCGACATCAGTCGACCGATAATTCTTGAAATCATACAAGAAATAGAGCCTGACCGGGGGTTTTCGAAAATGTTTGGAGTTCGAAAAAGTTCGAGTTTGAAAGTATTCAAAGGTATCTTGGATTAGCTTTGTTTTTAAAATAATGAACAATAATTAATAAATGATATTTTAAAATTTAATATCTATAATTAATAAAATGATTATTTAATAAAATAAACTTTCAATCCAAGATAGGGTTTCGAGTATTTACGAAGATATAATAATAGATATTTGAATATACGATACCACCCGAATGACCCTTCGGGTTTTCGCAATATAGATACGATATAATAATATACCGCTCCCCGGTCAATATTATATACGGACCGCTACGACCTCTATTGCTAGAGTCGTTGTCCGAAGAAAACATTTCAATCTAAGTTCAAGGGGTAAAAGCATACATGTACTTGTTCAATCTCAATTGCATCAATACTTCGATAAACATAGCATTTGATATAATTTGAAAACTACAAACACAACAGTGAAAATCCTTGTATATGTATAAGTTTTGAAAAGTAAACTTGCCTTGGTTTGGTTGGGGTGGTCGAGCGTGTGAATTCGAACGATCTATACATAAACAATAATCGTTCGTTAGTACCTTAACAATTTCTATCTAATTACGGGGTTTTAAGGGGACACGAAATTAACTTAACGACTTCGTCTTATGACTCCCTAGCCCCACTATAGGTCCATGACATCATTCGTTTACGCTCGTCACTTACTCGACTTAATTTAATTACCACGCTCGAATCATAATCATTAACTTAGAATTTTGGTCCACCAATCGACTTTTTCCCTTGCGCGAATTTTACTCTATCATTTTTATAAAATCCAAAAATTCATATTTTAATCCAATTCTTTTTGGGTAGCCTTCACCACTGTATTTCCCAGCTTCTCTAATTTTTCCATGATCCCAAATAATTTTTAAGGTGTTTAAACAAGGTTCACAAGAGGGTCACTTAGTGCAGTCCATAGTCCAGAAACACAACTCACTATTTCGGCTATAACTTACAATCTATACATCACCTAGCTATGAGCCTTACATATCCAGAAACTACAGATCAAGACCTTTCCAAAAATATAAGGTAGGTGTTCAGGGGATCAGTTTAAGGGTTCCGAATCACAGTTTCAAAAAGGGGTCAGTGCAGATTGTTCAACAACTCCTTTACCACAAGTCATGTCTCTTCTCAAAAATTCCACCAACTCCAAAAATCATCACAAACTCCCAACAAAATTCTCATACACTTATGGGATCTCATACTACATAAAAATAATTTTCAATATGACAATAACCATCAACATCCATGATTTTTCATAAATCAAACTATAATCAACACTTTTGTGCATCAATCTTTTAGATCTACTAATACTAAGCAATGTTCTTGCCATGGCTACTAAGGGTTAGAATTTATACCTTCCTTGAAGCTCTTAGTAACTTAACAAAGCTTGAAATACTCTCCAAACACCTTGGTTGATCAATCTATGGCTTGATCTTCAAGATCCAAAAACAAGAACAATAAGAGTTACTATTCACCTAGAACTTTAAGAATTTATAACTAGAAAACTAATGGATGAAAAGGGTTGAAATTCATATCATACCTTCCTTATATGATGTAGAGTACCTAGGATTGTTGTCTTGAATTTAGAGTGATGAGAAGTGGGAGAAAGAATTTTTCTTTCTCACCTTCTTAAGCTTGGCCGAGAGCTATATTGAAAAGGGGGGGGGGGGGGGTTGTTTTCTCTTCTTTTTGTGTTGGATGAATATGTGGTGTGAGATGAGCTTGGTAATATGTAGTAGTGTAAGTATATGAATGTACAACCTAAGTATGGCTAGAGGTATGGCCATGGTACTTGGTTGTCTCCACCTTTTTAAAAGTAAGCTAACTAGCTACTAACTAGATTCTTGTAGTTTAGTTTGTTTCTAACTAGCTACCAACTACTTGGTTCTAATCTTAGACTAGGTGGTTTGCATGGAATTTGCATGGGATGCATGAAATCTTGCCACCTTGCATGGTTAGTAGGTATTTTCCAATTTCCATAATTTTCTAAATAAATCTTAAACATTTTTGGTGGAGTTTTTCCTTCAATATTCTTTCTAAAATCCAACTTCCTAATTTTAAGTATATATATAGTTCCTTGGTTCTCAAAATAATAAAACCATGATCTTGTCGTAGTATTCGTATTTATCGATACCCCGGGAATGTACGAAAATAATAAAATAGAATTTTGCGAAATCCGTCGACATTTACATACACTTATTTTCCATAAGGGAACATAATATCATTACAAATCTTCATTTATCCGTCATTCATATATGGGGGTGGGATTCACTTATCTTACATAACAAAGTTACTATTCATTCCGTCTACTCCAATAATATCAAAAATCAGGGTTCTTACAGCCTCCCCTCCTTAAAAGGATTCCGTCCCGGAATCAGGTTGAAAACAGTTGGGGGTGCTTTTCACGCATCGCGCTCTCTAGTTCCCATGTTGATTCTTCGACATTCTGATTCCTCCACAAGACTCTCACTAGTTTGACAACCTTGTTCCTCAGCACCTGTTCTTTTCTATCCATGATTTCTACGGGTTGCTCCACATATGTTAAGTCTGGTTGCAGATCCACTTGATCATGTTCTATCACATGTCGGAAGTCGGTATGGTAGGGTCGTAGCATGGACACATGAAACACATTATGTACTTGTTGTAAGCTCGGAGGTAAAGCCAATTCATAGGCTAACTTTCCAACTCGTTTCAAGATCTCAAAAGGTCCAATGAATCTCGGGCTGAGTTTCCCCTTCTTACCAAATCTCATCAATCCCTTCCACGGTGATACTTTCAACATCACGAACTCTCCTACCTCATATTCCTTATCTTTGCGGGACTGGTCCGCATACTTCTTCTGTCTGTCTTGGGCCGCTACCAGCCGTCCTCTTATAAGCTCGATAGTTTCTCTTGTCTGTTGGACCAGTTCAGGCCCTAAAATCTTCCGTTCTCCTACCTCTTCCCAACACAATGGAGACCGACATCTTCGTCCGTACAAAGCTTCATATGGGGGCATGCCTATACTCGCATGGTAACTGTTGTTGTAGGAAAATTCGATCAACGGCAAGTGGTCGTCCCAACTTCCCTTGAAATCTATGGCACATACTCTCAACATGTCCTCGATGGTCTGGATGGTTCTCTCGCTCTGTCCGTCTGTTTGGGGATGGTATGCAGTACTCATGTTTAACTTAGTCCCCACACAATCCTGAAAACTCCTCCAGAACCTGGAGTTGAATCTTGGGTCTCTATCTGATACGATGCTCACAGGAACCCCATGTCTAACCACAATCTCCTTTAAGTAAATATCCACCAGCTTGTCGACGGTGTATCTCTCGTTGATTGGAAGAAAATGTGCTGACTTGGTCAATCTATCAATAATTACCCAAATGGCATCATGATTAGTCTTGGTCCTTGGTAATCCGACCACAAAGTCCATCGCAATCTGTTCCCACTTCCACTCGGGTATCTCTAAGGGTTGCAACAATCCACTGGGCCTCTGATGTTCGGCCTTCACTCTCTGACATGTCAAGCATTTACTTACCCACTCTGCTATGTCTTTCTTCATGTTTGGCCACCAATAATATTCTTTCAAATCCCTATACATCTTGGTGCCTCCAGGGTGAATCGAATATCTTGAACTATGAGCCTCTTGTAAAATCTCATCTTTCAATTCTTGAACGTTCGGGATCCATATCCTAGATGCGTACCTCCTAACTCCATTCCCGTCCTTCTCACACCTAATTTCTTCGCCAGTCAAAATTTTCTCCATCGAATTCTTTTCTTCTTCTATCTTCTTTTCCTGGCATAACTTAATCTTTTCCAATAGCGGTGGTTGGACTTTTATTTCCATTAGACTCTCTTGGCCAATTCCTGGCAACCTCACCTCAATCTCCAGCCTCTCGAGGTCCTTAATCAATTCATCCACTGACGTTATCATCTTAAGCTTCTCCTTTCGGCTAAGTGCATCGGCCACTACGTTGGCCTTCCCTGGGTGATAATGAATCTCACAATCATAATCCTTGATTAGCTCTAACCATCTCCTCTGCCTCATGTTTAACTCTTTCTGAGTGAATATGTACTTTAAGCTCTTGTGATCCGTGTAGATTTCACACTTTTCTCCGTAAAGATAATGTCTCCAGATCTTCAAAGCAAAGACTATCGCTGCTAATTCCAAATCATGGGTGGGGTATCTTATCTCATATTCTTTAAGTTGTCTGGACGCATACGCAATCACCTTACCGTGCTGCATAAGCACACACCCTAAACCTTTATGGGACGCGTCGCTATAAATCACAAAATCTCCCTTATCATCGGGTAGGGCTAGTACTGGTGCTGTCACCAACATCTTTTTCAACTCTTGAAAGCTCTCTTCGCATTTCTCAGTCCACACAAACTTCTCGGTCTTGCGAGTTAGCCGGGTCAAAGGGGCTGCTATCTTGGCAAAGTCTTGGACAAATCTCCTATAGTAGCCGGCCAATCCTATGAAACTTCTCACCTCTGTCGGAGTGGTTGGTCTCTCCCAATTTGATACAGCCTCTATTTTGGCTGGGTCCACTAGGATGCCTTGTTCGCTAATCACATGCCCCAAAAACTGAACTTCCTTCAACCAAAATTCACACTTCGAGAACTTAGCGTACAACTTTTCTTCTCTTAGCGCTCCCAATACAATCCTCAAATGCTCTGCATGTTCCTCTTTCGTCTTGGAATAAATTAAGATGTCATCGATGAAGACTATAACACACTTGTCCAGATACTTCTTGAAGACTCGATTCATTAAGTCCATGAAAGCTGCGGGTGCATTTGTTAACCCAAACGACATTACTAAAAACTCATAGTGTCCGTACCGGGTGCGAAAGGCCGTCTTTGGTATATCTTCTGGTTTAATCTTTAACTGGTGATACCCAGTCCGCAAATCAATCTTAGAGAAATAAACTGCATCTTTCAATTGGTCAAACAGGTCATCTATCCTGGGCAAGGGATACTTATTCTTGATGGTCACCTTATTCAACTCCCTGTAATCTATGCATAATCTCATACTGCCATCCTTCTTTTTCACGAATAGCACCGGGGCTCCCCACGGTGACACACTAGGTCTTATCATTCCTTTATCCAACAGCTCTTGCAATTGGGTGGCCAACTCTTTCATCTCCACTGGGGCTAGCCTATACGGGGCCTTTGAAATTGGGGCCGTGCCCGGAACTAAATCTATAGCGAACTCGATGTCTCTATCAGGTGGTAGTCCTGGAAGATCATCCGGAAATATGTCCGCGAACTCATTAACGACTGGGATTTCCTGTAGGTTTGGCGCCTCCTTATTGGTATCCTTTACATAGGCTAAATAGGCCTCGCATCCTTTACGTAACAGCCTTTTTGCTTGAATCGTAGTCAGGAACTTTTGGGTTTGTCGTTTTCCACTAAACACTACTTCCTTATCCCCTGGCAGTCTTAAACTCACTTTCTTCTTCACGCAATCAATCTGAGCTCCATGGGTTGTCAACCAATCCATACCTATTATTACGTCAAACTCCCCTAATTGAAAAGGTATTAAATCTACCCGAAAGTGTCGCCCTTCTATTTCTAGGTCGCAACCTGGACAAACTTGGTTAACAGGAATAATTTCATGATTAGCTATCTCTACTTGCAGTCTGTCTCGCAGTGGTTCAGTCTTAAGGCCTAACTGACTTACAAAATCTAGAGATATGAAAGACTTGGTGGCTCCCGAATCAAATAAAACATTCGCATTAACTGAGTTGAGTGGTAGGGTACCTGCTATCACATCCGTGTTCCTCACGGCATCTTGCACAGTCATGTTAAAAGTTCTTGCAGTAGGGGCCCTGTTAGAAGCAGTTCCACTCACTCTTGATGCAGCTGGCCCAGAGGACATACATTCCCTCATTCGGTGCCCTGGTTTCCCACACTTGAAGCAATTACCTCCAGCACTGGTGTTGTTACTAGTCCCTCGACAGGTGTTAGCATAATGTCCCGTCAGCCCACACTTGAAGCACTTCACATCTTGCAGGTTACACACGCCCGCATGTTTCCTTCCACATTTATTGCATTCCGGGAGTGGGGCTCGGGGTGGGGTAGAGTACGATGATCCCTGGGGTCGGCCGCCCTGGCCCACACTCCAACTTTCGGCTCTCTTGGTTCCAAAGTTTCCGCTGGGTTGGGACATTGTTCCTCGCTTAAATTTGCTCGGAAAGCTACCTCCCGCAGAGTTCCCCTTTCGACTATCAAACTTCCTCTTCCTTCCCTCTCTCTCCTTCTGCATCTGTTCACCTCCAGCCTCAACAATCGATGCTTTCTGTACCAGGGTGGCATAGTCTGTCAGCTCAAGAACCGCCACACGATTCTGAATCCATTGCTTTAGCCCCAGTTGAAACCTTCGGGCTCTCTTCACCTCAGAGTTCACATATTCCGGCACAAACCTCGACAGCTCAGTAAATCTGGCCTCATACTCGGCCACCGTCATGTTACCTTGCTTGAGTTCCAAAAATTTCAGCTCCATTTGTGTTTCCATGAACCTAGGGAAATACTTTTCCAAGAACAACTCGCTAAACCTCTCCCAGGTCACCACACCTCTTCCCTCCAAATTCTTTTTGGCTTCCCACCAGTAGTTTGCCTCACCCTTCAGCAGATAGGTGGCGAAAATAGTTATCTGCTCTTCAGCGACTCCTAGTATCTCAAAAGATTTTTCCATTTCTTTCAGCCAGGCTCTTGCCTCGACTGGGTCCGCAGTTCCCTTAAACTCAGGGGGTTTCAGAGATTTGAAATTCCGAAAGGCATTGGCGTTGGCATTGTTGGGTGGTGGCTGAACCGGGGGACGGTCCAAGTTCTGCCTGAGTAGGTCCATGAATTGCTCCATAGGGTCTCTCCTTGGGTTTTCCACCTCCAGGGTATCATCTCCAGCTTCCTCTTCATCATACTCAGAGTTATCAAACAGGTTATAGTCACTATCTTCATCCTCGCTCAGGTTCTGATCCTCTCTCTCTCGGTTTTGGTGGCCTTCCGGCCCATGGTGGCTACCCTGGCCTTCAGAGCTGGCCGGGTGAGCTCGAGTGTTCATTCTTCTGGGTGGCATGATTCTGATAATAAGACAAAAATGGGTTAGGGTTTTCAATTATTTGACCGTATTTAGAGAAGTCAGGAACGTATCGTTCCTCCTTACACAGGGTTAAAATTTCGAAAGTCGTAGTGCTCTTATGATGGCGATAAACTGTAAAAACTTTTTAGGGGAAGTCGTTACGTGGTTCGAAAACATTTGTAGGAATTTCCAAAATTTCGAAACTTCGCAATCTGTAGAAATATTTTCAAAATTTTTTTTAAATAACTAAAACCGTTTTTTTTTTTTTTTTTTTTTTTTTTTTTGAAAGGTTTATTTTAGAAAAATCGTAGGAATATTTTGGAAAATGTGGAGAACAATTTGAAATCACATATCGTAAATTTGAAATAGCATGGTTGTATTTGGGGCTTGTAGCAGTTGTATAATCACAGTTGTATATCAAAACAGTAGAGCATGGCATCGGAAAGTAAAGCAGTTGAGACAATATCAAGGAAATTGAAACTAAATAAGTACGGTACAAGGGTGGTCACAAGTTCGGATGTTAGAGCCAAATACATAGTTCCGATGTCAAAGTCTAGCAAAAGTGGAACAAATACAAGTACATAATCCGAATAGTCAAGGCTACACAAAAGTAGGGCTACATCCATACATACTATCTGAAGTCACATATATATGTAGGTCAGTCTACTCATCCACTGGTCAGAAAGGACGCCACTGCACAAGTCAACTGTCCCGCAAAATCGACACACTAATGTCATCTGAACCTAGGGGACTGAGCTATCAGTAACACATCACGGGGCCGCACCGCGACGGAGCAAGGCCCTCACCCGGGCAAATGCACGACGCACAACACGCCTAGCATCCCTAGCCCGGATCACTCCGATCCCTAATCCGAGAACCCTCTCGCGACTCCTCCTCTCAATCCTGTGGAGTCGAGCTCTAGTCCTCCTAGCAACAGTAGTCCTCATCTCAGCCTGGATCCTCAAGCGCGCCTCGCGCTCCTCCACTATCACCCTCCTCGCCTCGGTAAGTCGGGCCTCGGCAGAAAGTAAGTCTCGGGTCATGAACTGCACGACATAGGCGTGCTCAGCGCCCGACACCGGGGGCAGGTCCAGTGGTGGGGGTGGCATAACAGGGGCAGGAGCAGGAGCAGGGGTAGGGTCACGCTCCTCCTCGCTAGAAGTGTCCTCCTCGGGATCATCATCATCAGAAGAAGTGAGGCTCAATAACTGTGGAGAGGGCGGGGGTGTCACAACACGGTCCTCACCGGATCGCACACTCTCCTCATCAGTGGCCACAGGGGAAGGGGTAACAGGCTCAGGCTCCATAAAGGGCTCCTCCTCGGGGTCCTCATCATCAGTATCCCCTAATATCGTAATCCAGGGGCCCAGCTCAGGGTCAGCATCAGTATCCTCAACAGGGTCCTCAGTCTCTCTCAGTAGTGCCTCATCATGCTCCCTCTCATAGGCCTCAGGGTCTGGTATATCCTCCATCTACACAAGGGAAATAAGCTAGGTTACTAACCAAAAAGAAGGGTTTAAGAAGTAGTTCCCTCACGGGCCTTAGAAGTCAGGGCTATATCCGATAACCCGACTGTGAACTCGATGGGAGCTCCAGGTATTAATGGGATTATTATTAGTGTTATATTATTCGTATTATTATGGTTGCTTTCCTAAATTACTATCATTTCTGAGAACTGTAACCTTCTCTCTGATACCATTTCTGTGACGCCCCCAGATCCGGGGTCGGGAATCTAGGCGCTCACGGTCCATTTTCCATTATTATCATACTTGTTCTTGCACACAATATAAATAAACAGCCATCGACCCCACAATAAACTCACACCGCATACACACACACACACACAGGTTAGAGTCTCAGAAACGTCATACATTGGATTAGGCAAAAGTAAAAGTTTTAGAGTTATTACAGACCGAATTAAATAGCATTTATGCTACCAGCAACACTTCGATATGAAGCGAAGTTGGCGGCTTGAAAGTTTGCTGCGGTACACTGCCTTGCACAGGTCATACTTATAAATAAAACGTACTAACAAAAGTTGCCGACCAATCCGGCTAATGGGGCCTACCGGTGGAATCTCGACTGCAGCCTGGGGTCTAGTCACCTGCTTTCGAACAGTCTGACTGGTTCTTGCCATTTCTCTTAGCTGTTGTGTTTGTAAAATTTGAAAACAAGCAAGAGTGAGCAACTATAGCTCAGCAAGAATATATGTATAAGATAAGCAATATAACATTTCATATGTATAATAGTCATTAAACTCGTTGTATCAATCAGTTATAGAATCACTTGTCATTATTGGTAAATTTCAAAGGTGCACCAGTACGTGCCCTTGTTTTCAAAATAACCTTGCAGTTCTAGCTACTGCATAAAGTCAACATCTTTCTCATCAAAATATGACACTATCGGCAACTGGCACATAGGCCTAAGATGCAGTGTCAAAGCATTTTTCCAAAGTGGAGGATGGGACTGGAAGAAAACATAAAAACCTGACAAGGATTGACGATGATCAGTCGCCACATCCGAGTCCAATAATCCGCGGGTCTTCTCTACCGGTAGAAGGATAGAAACTACATCCGTAACTATCCCTGAGTGAAAACTACATCCGTAATCACCCTCGATGAAAACTACATTCGTAATCATCCTTCGGCAACACCTGGGCCGGAATAATAAGTGATGGACCGCCTGGCTCACGGCCGCTTACACATCCCGGGAATCGTTCGTCAACGATTCCCACACCTGCCAGAGTCCCTTTTTCTTTTTCTTTTAAAAACCAGATTTTTGATTGAAAACAGAGTAGTTGTGGTTCGACATCAGTCGACCGATAATTCTTGAAATCATACAAGAAACAGAGCCTGACCGGGGGTTTTCGAAAATGTTTGGAGTTCGAAAAAGTTCGAGTTTAAAAGTATTCAAAGGTATCTTGGATTAGCTTTGTTTTTAAAATAATGAACAATAATTAATAAATGATATTTTAAAATTTAATATCTATAATTAATAAAATGATTATTTAATAAAATAAACTTTCAATCCAAGATAGGGTTTCGAGTATTTACGAAGATATAATAATAGATATTTGAATATACGATACCACCCGAATGACCCTTCGGGTTTTCGCAATATAGATACGATATAATAATATACCGCTCCCCGGTCAATAGTATATACGGACCGCTACGACCTCTATTGCTAGAGTCGTTGTCCGAAGAAAACATTTCAATCTAAGTTCAAGGGGTAAAAGCATACATGTACTTGTTCAATCTCAATTGCATCAATACTTCGATAAACATAGCATTTGATATAATTTGAAAACTACAAACACAACAGTGAAAATCCTTGTATATGTATAAGTTTTGAAAAGTAAACTTGCCTTGGTTTGGTTGGGGTGGTCGAGCGTGTGAATTCGAACGATCTATACATAAACAATAATCGTTCGTTAGTACCTTAACAATTTCTATCTAATTACGGGGTTTTAAGGGGACACGAAATTAACTTAACGACTTCGTCTTATGACTCCCTAGCCCCACTATAGGTCCATGACATCATTCGTTTACGCTCGTCACTTACTCGACTTAATTTAATTACCACGCTCGAATCATAATCATTAACTTAGAATTTTGGTCCACCAATCGACTTTTTCCCTTGCGCGAATTTTACTCTATCATTTTTATAAAATCCAAAAATTCATATTTTAATCCAATTCTTTTTGGGTAGCCTTCACCACTGTATTTCCCAGCTTCTCTAATTTTTCCATGATCCCAAATAATTTTTAAGGTGTTTAAACAAGGTTCACAAGAGGGTCACTTAGTGCAGTCCATAGTCCAGAAACACAACTCACTATTTCGGCTATAACTTACAATCTATACATCACCTAGCTATGAGCCTTACATATCCAGAAACTACAGATCAAGACCTTTCCAAAAATATAAGGTAGGTGTTCAGGGGATCAGTTTAAGGGTTCCGAATCACAGTTTCAAAAAGGGGTCAGTGCAGATTGTTCAACAACTCCTTTACCACAAGTCATGTCTCTTTTCAAATATTCCACCAACTCCAGAAATCATCACAAACTCCCAACAAAATTCTCATACACTTATGGGATCTCATACTACATAAAAATAATTTTCAATATGACAATAACCATCAACATCCATGATTTTTCATAAATCAAACTATAATCAACACTTTTGTGCATCAATCTTTTAGATCTACTAATACTAAGCAATGTTCTTGCCATGGCTACTAAGGGTTAGAATTTATACCTTCCTTGAAGCTCTTAGTAACTTAACAAAGCTTGAAATACTCTCCAAACACCTTGGTTGATCAATCTATGGCTTGATCTTCAAGATCCAAAAACAAGAACAATAAGAGTTACTATTCACCTAGAACTTTAAGAATTTATAACTAGAAAACTAATGGATGAAAAGGGTTGAAATTCATATCATACCTTCCTTATATGATGTAGAGTACCTAGGATTTTTGTCTTGAATTTAGAGTGATGAGAAGTGGGAGAAAGAATTTTTCTTTCTCACCTTCTTAAGCTTGGCCGAGAGCTATATTGAAAAGGGGGGGGGGTTGTTTTCTCTTCTTTTTGTGTTGGATGAATATGTGGTGTGAGATGAGCTTGGTAATATGTAGTAGTGTAAGTATATGAATGTACAACCTAAGTATGGCTAGAGGTATGGCCATGGTACTTGGTTGTCTCCACCTTTTTAAAAGTAAGCTAACTAGCTACTAACTAGATTCTTGTAGTTTAGTTTGTTTCTAACTAGCTACCAACTACTTGGTTCTAATCTTAGACTAGGTGGTTTGCATGGAATTTGCATGGGATGCATGAAATCTTGCCACCTTGCATGGTTAGTAGGTATTTTCCAATTTCCATAATTTTCTAAATAAATCTTAAACATTTTTGGTGGAGTTTTTCCTTCAATATTCTTTCTAAAATCCAACTTCCTAATTTTAAGTATATATATAGTTCCTTGGTTCTCAAAATAATAAAACCATGATCTTGTCGTAGTATTCGTATTTATCGATACCCCGGGAATGTACGAAAATAATAAAATAGAATTTTGCGAAATCCGTCGACATTTACATACACTTATTTTCCATAAGGGAACATAATATCATTACAAATCTTCATTTATCCGTCATTCATATATGGGGGTGGGATTCACTTCTCTTACATAACAAAGTTACTATTCATTCCGTCTACTCCAATAATATCAAAAATCAGGGTTCTTACAATTACCCTTGACACTTTAATATATGTTTAACGTATCACTATTACCCCAAAGGTTCAAGAACTTAACCACTTATAAACTCAATCGAAGTTTCAGGGGTTTTCACCATTTCCCCTAACGACCACACTTAACTGTAAAAATTCTTAGAAAATATGGATTTCGAATTTTAATGCAAGGTCAACTATCAAGGGTCCTCTGACCACCCAACTACACTATCCCAAAATTTCGTGACTTATAAGAATGTATAAGTATGGTAGTTATAGCCTCAAAGTTAACACAATTACGGTTTCTCGGTTTTTAAACGTCTTTCACTAAAACTGACTTTTCTCCTAAACCGTTCATCAGATTTTAACGCACCTTATATCAAAACGATCTATGAACTAAGCTCTATCATCTCATGGTCAGTTGGTGTTCTAAACAGGAACCTACCGTATGCCTCTGTTGTTCCAAAACAGGGCAGTTTCTTGGTTTAACGAAAATCGGACATTATATCGGCTATATTTTCGTACTTTCCAAAATCAAACTCCTCCAATTCAATCATCCACCTTATACACCATCACCTACACCATGTGTTCATCTTACCAACCATGGTTACAAGCACATACTCCTTCCAAAATCAACTTTAATCATTTACAAACACTTATAACATCATAATCATAACATTTACACCACTTATTCACTAGACCAAACAATATCCATCATAAATAAGAAAGGGCAAGAGCATTTATACCTCTTTGAAGCTTGAATAACACCTAGTAAGCCTTGGGTTATGCTTAAACCACCTTATAATAGCTTGAATCAACTAAAGAAGCCATGAAAACAAAGTTAATTCTAAGATTTCACTATTCATTTACCATTCATCAGCTGGAAGATTCGCAAAAACGAAGGCCTTACCTACGTTTTCTGGAGGAGGCTTCTAAATGAGAGTTGTAGAGCATCTCACCACGTTTCCAAAAAGCTAAAGAACACGAAATTCGGCTGAGAAACGAAGGAGTTATGCTCGATTTACCAACCTGCTGTCGTTTTTGGCCGAAAATGATGATAATGAAGAAGATAAGAGATTTTTGTGTTTGCTTGTTCTTATCTCACCCTCTTGATAATTCTAGAGTATTATAGATGTTTATGGAAGAGTTTAGATAAGTCCTTAGGTGAAATGACTACTTTGCCCCTTAACCATAATTAGTGGAAGATGATGTAACATTGATGATCTCATATTCTCTTTTGCTTTGCTTTTCTAAGTATAATGCTAAAATCTTGGTAAATGGTAATGTGGTATGTATCCTTGCTATATTACTAATCTTGGTTGTCTTGTTCCCATACTCGTCTAATTGTGGTTCATTTCGGGTGTACCTCATTATCTCAGTGGTTTTCGAAATCATTTACAAATCCAATTTCCCTTGGTATTCTCTTAACTTAATAATCCTTTGGTTTAACCTAAATTCACTAATCCCTCAATATATAATTCTTATAATATTTCCATACTCCTTAATATCCAATAAAATCTCATTCGAAATCAAAATCCTCAAAATCCATATTCAGGAATTTCTAGAATCTATCGTCATTTCGAGTCTCTTATTTCCAATGTACAACACTAATATGGTTTCTGTTTATTCATTTCCCGTTTCCATTATGGAGTACTTATATACCATTTCTCTAAATCCTCGGAATTTACTATTCATGTGACCACTGTAGCATTACTAAAGTTAGGGTTATTACATTCTTCCCCCCTTAAAAGGATTCCGTCCCGGAATCACGTTGAAAATGTCCATAGATACCTTTTTCATCCACATCCTCTAACTTCTATACCACTTTCTCCATCCTTTTTCCTTCATAGTATCTCTATCTTGTTTGCGCAAAAATACACCAACATAAACTTGCTTGTCATTCATCAACATTCCTCTTTTGGCTTTGGGTATCGGCCACCACATTGGCCTCCCCTGAATGGTAGTGTATCTCACTTATGGTTTATCTATATTTTGATCTCTATCATGACATAAAATATGAACACTTCAATCTTGTTATATCCTGTCTCTATAAAATCCTCCAGAAATCTAACTAGAATAAGATTCCTTGAAACAATTGTAAGAAAATACTATCTATAATATATATTTCCTGTTCGTATCTAATCAAGTTTGTGCTTTTCTCAAAATACTTATTCTCCGTTGCATAGAATTTCCTGGCCCCTAACATATATTGATTTTCCTTATCTAGATTGTCAACCTACCTACACCATTCATTGACCAAGTCGATCCCTAACCAAACATTTATACTTACATGTGTAAATAATTAAAGAAAATATTTCACCTGCATCTTGTTCGCTATTTTCTCTACGCAAGTATACGCAGTCCAAAAGCAATATAGGGAAATAAGGATCGTTCTCACGAAGACTCGGTTATTTTAGTAAATATGTCTATTCAACAATGTTTGGTTAATTATAGAAGCATGAACGAACTAAAATGGCTTATTTGCAGATAACAATTAACTAATGAAGTAACGGCTAATTTGTTTAAATAATATGATAGAGGCATGGGGTCCTAATTTCATGAATGTTTTAGCTCTATTAACTATCAAGAATTAATGTGTTACAATTGTTAAGGAAGCTAGCGGGAACACGACACTAATATGAGCCATCTTTCAATTAACTCACACCATTCCAAATAAACATCCACAAAAGAGATAGAAGTTATAAGGGCATCAATTATATCCAAAACACTATATGTCTATGTGAATGGGTGATACAATCGATTTAATCACAAGTTCCGCAATTAACTACATAGGGGAATAATGTTCGTTCGAATCTATACTCCAAAATGCGGAGAAGCCGATATACCTATGCTAGCATGGCAAGCCCTAAATCTCTAAATCCACTTTCGCAATCATTAGAGATTTGGCACAATAGATGTTAGCTATTCACCTATATTCAATTAAAACAACCATGCAAGGCAATCTTATATAGAAATTGTAAACACAAATTATCTATCAAATTAACATGAGCATTAATAATTCATTACATTAGAACCCCATGAAAGTGTTTAGTTCATAATTAAACTAGGCACCTTTATGGAATTAAATAAAATCATGGTAGAAAATTTTATAAATTAATTAAGAAATTACGAAAAATTAAAATTAAAAATAAAAGAAATAGAACCTATAACATCTAATAATAACGGAGCTAATAATAAAGGAGCACTCAGCGAGTTAACAAAATAACGAAACAATTTTAAATAAAGTAAAAGAAAAGGACACGGCTTTGTTAAAGTAAAAAGGAAACAAAATAATTAAGTAAATGAATTTACTTACAAGTTACTGGCGTTGTCGGCTGAAGCAACTGTTTCTCACCTGGCCCGCGCGTGAAGACCACGCGCATACTCTCCACCTTCGCGCGTGAAGACCACGCGCCAGTAATGGCTGAGAAGAAATTTTTCCGCGTGCTGCCACTTCCTCCTCCTGTGATTGCTGCTGCGTCTTTTTATAATTCAGTTTCTTCCGCATAAACTAAAGAGCCTACTAATAATTCCCTTAAACTTTCAACCAAAATATAAATTTATATTAATTTTACAAAAATTTAAAATGTATAAAATAAAATAAAATAACAGAAATTCAAAGTATTTAAATTAAACGAATTGCAGAAATTTTTAAGTATATAAAATATAATAAAATTACAGAGAATTAAAATGTATAAAATGATCTGTTTATAAAAAGAAGTTGCTGAATTTAGAATACATGGGGTTTTGTTCAGAGAGAGAATGATTGAATTTTTCTTCCCTGGGTAATCTGTGTTTTTTCATTTGATTTCCTACACCTCTATTTATAAAACATTCATCACACACCTAATACAAAGAAGTCAGATGTTTAAAAAGTCTAGCCTAATTCTAACCACTCTGCAGAGACTGTAAAGCCAATTTGCAATTCTTCTCCGCAACTGGCGCGGTAGTTGAATTTTAATATCAGCTCCGTAGAAATGCTTTTAACCCGCACAGCTTATAATCTTTAATTAATAAATAATTATTTTAATCCAGAAATTATAAAAATAAATATCTAATATTATTATATATTTATAAATATAATTTTCTAAATTAATAAAATTATTTAATAATATAAATAAATCCTTATTGTCTAAGCTGCGGTCTCTGGTCGTCTGGAACCGGACTCCTTTTGATTAACAGAAAATATATCAATTCCAACCGGGGTTCCAGCTTTAAGAAAATATCACTTTCCATTTTTTTGTGATAATTCTTATTTCTTCATTGCTCGTCCAGATGTAAGTTACGGTCTCTTGAGGATCTAAAACCGGACTCCTTTTGTTTAGAAAAAAATATAACAATTCCAACCGGGATTCCTGCTTTAAGAATATATCACTCAGAACATCTTTATGATAATTCCTTTTCCTCGTAGCCAGTCCATCTGAGCAAGAAATTCACCGTCTTTTAACCTTTTATCGCCAGGATACCTGAAGCTGTGAGTTCTGCACTACAAAGACTTGAAACAACATAAAACTAATTAAAAGACACAAAATACTTAAGGATAAACCACCAATTTAGGTCTATTTAGCGCATAATAAGTGGATATAAAATCCACTTATCACATCTGTATCCGGCTTTTTCAATGCTTCTCCTAAGGTCATATTGTACACTCTGGCAGTAGGTATATTTGAAGCAGTCATACTTTGTCCTGGCGCAGACGACCCACCAGAACGACAATCTCTAGCAAAATGTCCTAGTTTCTCACATTGATAACACTTGATATCAATCTTGTCAGTTGATGTGCACTGGTTATAATAGTGTCCTTTCTGTCCGCACTTAAAGCAAGTTATTTCCGACCTCCTACACACTCCCATATGCTTTCTACCACACTTGCTACAATCTGGTAGGGGTGGTCGTGCTTGATTAGACTGAAAAGTTCCTGAGGATTTGCCACCTTGATTCACAGTTTCACTGACAGCCTTGTTACTCCCCGACTTTCCCACAAACTGAGATTTTTGTCCCTTACTAACCTTGCTAAAGTAACTTCCTTCACTTGAACCTCCCTTCCGGCCCTCAAGTCTCCTTTTCTTACTTTCTCGACCTATCTGGTTTTGTTCACTCTCAGCTTCTATAATGGATGCCTTTTGAACCACCGCAGCATAATCAGTTAACTCAAACGGTGCCACTCTCGTCCGTAGCCATGGTTTCAATCCTTGTTGGAACCTTTTCGCTCGTTGTTCCTCAGTACGCACAAATTCTGGAACAAACCTAGACAATTCAGTAAATTTAGTCTCATACTCGGCCACTGATAGATTATCCTGCTTTAGTTCCAGAAATTTCATCTTCATTTGGTTTTCGAGATACCTAGGGGAGTACTTCTCTAAAAACACCCTAGTGAAACGTTCCCAGGTTATCACTCCCGCTCCTTCTAGGTTCTTCTTAGCTTCCCACCAATAATTTGCCTCTCCCTTTAAGAGATAGGTTGCAAAGATTGTTTTCTGATCCTCTTCGATCCTCAATATCTCAAAAGCTTTCTCTATTTCTTTCAGCCATGCTCCGGCTAATACTAGGTCAACAGTTCCCTCAAACTCTGGGGGTTTCAATGACTTAAAGCACGAAAGGAGTTAGCTGCCTGATTGGGAAGAACAGGTGGTTGTTGGGGATTCTGTGGATTAGCTAAATTCTGCCTTAATAATTCCATGAATTGGTTAAAGGGATTACCACCCTGATTTCCTTGTTGTTCAGTTGATTTATCTTCCTCTTCTTCTTCATGATTTTGTTCATTATGAGTATTTTCATTCTGTCTATTGTGACTTCCTTCCTCTCTCTCATTTTCTCTTGCATTTATTCTATTATTACGCTTAGGCGGCATGATTCTGTATATAGCAATATTCTCCATTAATCACCCAAATTTAGGGTACAACATATATCATTTCCATATATGCACAACTATATCATTAGTTAACTCATTTATATACCATAATATTCTCAACTCAACTTTAGCAATTAAGCATATCACCTTTTGCACAATAACCTTTTCATTTAAGTCAATCACCTTATACACGTCAATATTCTTGAATCTCAACATTTAATATTAGAATGCGATAGAATTTAGACAGAACATACAAACTTCATTAATTATCTCACTTCCTTTGTTTATCCTTATTCTGACTTTTTCCTCAAAATACACCTTACTCTCAATAGTAAATCTCAATTGTACCTTAAAATTCCTCATATTCTAATCATCAAATATACCCATTTCTTCTCACGAAATTCCTTTCTCTTTTATATCGAAATGCCTCTAGCTCTAATTATCTCTTATTGAAATTTCCCTTAAAATCTCGAGTTTCCTCGTATAACCACGTATACTCTAAACCTTGCTTCCATTATCCCATCCATTACTGAAACCTTCTATATACGAAACAATTGATAGAATTCAAGAAACTTTGATTTGAAACGGACCCAGAAACAAGCAAGTGTCCCACCACAATTTATAAGATTAAGAGTTTTAAATAGCTCTTATTCGAAACAAAAGAATATTTTGGGAAATCAATATGATGGAAGAACCCGTACGTAACACAAGTGAGGGCGTCCCCTCCGACTTTCAATCACACAGACAGATCGTCCTTGTATATACATATGGGATTGTTCCTCTTAGTTGGAGTAAGAAATATAAAGGAAAATTTAAATCATGATGATATATACCACCTTTCGAAAATAATCTTAGAGAAATATTTTGACTAAGATAGATAAAATATAATTTTGAAACACATTCCAAAGGTACCAGAAAGTTTTAAAAAGATACCGGCCCCTTTTGAATAAGAGATGATAGGTCACCCTGGAATTACTCACGAGGTTATCTAACGTACACTTCCCGATACATCACGTATTCCCTTTCTCATATCGATCTCGTGTGCTACATAAACTTAACACTTTTGGCATAATAACCTTTATTAGCAATAATCTATAAAATTATAATCACGACTTAGAATAAACGCTTCGTTCGATAAACCCCCCTTGAACTCGATGTGAGTTCATATTTTATATCCTTACCTATATATCTATATGCGTATATTACCATCACTCTTGTTCCTGAGCAATATGACTCTAAGCTCTGATACCAAACTGTGACAGCCCCAAATCCGGGGTCATAAATCTGGGCCATCACGGACCAATTTCCATTCAATATCAATATCTCTTGGGTTTTTTTTTTTTTACAATTAATACTTATGCAGTTGACCCTGCAACAATAAACACACACACACCAGTCATATGCTCAGAGAACAACATCCACCATAATAGACGTTTAGAATTTAACAGTTATTACAAACCCAGAATCATCCTTAAATACATTGTTGAATAATACCTCGACATGAAGCATTTCAACAACCAAAAGTCTCTTACATGCCTACACACTCAATTATACATAGAGCTACCAGGACCCGTTTGCCTCTACGCTTCCTCAAGAATCGATGCTAGCGCGCTCTCAGAAGGTCGCCTTCCCCCTACTCTCTTGCGGGGCATTCTGCGTAGAATCGGCGTACCTAGCTGTATATAGATAAGTAGCAAGAGTGAGATAAAATAGCTCAGCAAGATAATTTCTATCTACTAACATCAAAGGAAAATAAACCATTATATATATATAATAGACAAAAGCAAACTTCAGTTATTATGGAAAGAATTTTATTTCCATTCAATATGTATATACACTTTCCAATTATCCTTGTACGTGAGAAATATATAGTATCATTCCATCAATCTCGCTTCTAACATCATATAATATCAGTTCCTCTTCTTGAATGCCATAACCATCAATATACCATTTCAATGTAATCTTTCAAGATAATATAAAAACTTGAACAAATCTCTCACTATAATCTTCTCATTTCCTTCTTATGCAACAATCATATAAATTAATATAAAATCAGTTTCTCTTCGTTTGTAACAATACTTCCATCATTTCATATCACTTTTCTGTTTTCAGTTATAAAAATCTGAAAACCATTTCCAATTCTTTCTTTCAAGTTTTGGGGATATCTGCTGGCGCTAGATACGTAGGACGATGATCAGTCGCCTGACCGTATCTGCTCTCTGTTTACTACTAGTAGAAGGGATGATCCCTACCTGGTAATCAACCCTGGAGGAAGGCTACCTGCTACATCCTCCCTTGGCATCTTCGTGCCGAAATAAAAAATTGGATGCTGGACTGTGCCACTACCACACAGCCTCTTACGCTTACTGTTGCAATCCCCCTTTCAAATCATCAAATACCATTTCACATTTTCCATTTCCATTCACATTTCCATTCAGATTTCCTTTCACATACATCATTTCCATTTCCATTTATCATCACCTTTAAATTTATATATGTCATAATACTTTGATTATGACTCAGACATCTCCTCTGTATTCAATGAAATCAATATGCTTTTATATACGTAGAGTATTCCATTTATCTCAAAAATATTAAATACCATTCAATAATATTTATCAAATCACAATACTTAGAAAGAATATAATATTATAAATCGTATAATCCCTAGACAATAACTGATTCCATTCCTTTATATATCTTTAGATAACAACTGATACCATTCCTTTATATATCTTTAGATAACAATTGATACCATTCCTTTATATATAACTCTATTTAACGACTGATACCATTCCTTCATCTTCCCTTAATCATAAGGCATGTTCACTTCATGCATAATCATCTCTATGTATATTCATATCCATCTCATACTCATACTCATATTCATATTCATATCATACTCATATACCTTCCCTTTTTACATTAATAATCAAAGAAAACCATTTCTTAACAATATAGTAACAATAGCATCACATATATATATTTCATGAAATCAAGTTTCTTTGAAGATAAATAACTTCCAAGTAGGGATAGAAAAGATCTTGCCTCGGTTCCGGTATCCTGACGGTATGGTTCGTCCCTCTTCCGGAGTTTCTATAAACACAAAAGGACCGTCATTAGAATACCACATCTCTTACTCACTACACTCTTGTATAACATTACCCTTGACACTTTAATATATGTTTAACGTATCACTATTACCCCAAAGGTTCAAGAACTTAACCACTTATAAACTCAATCGAAGTTTCAGGGGTTTTCACCATTTCCCCTAACGACCACACTTAACTGTAAAAATTCTTAGAAAATATGGATTTCGAATTTTAATGCAAGGTCAACTGTCAAGGGTCCTCTGACCACCCAACTACACTATCCCAAAATTTCGTGACTTATAAGAATGTATAAGTATGGTAGTTATAGCCTCAAAGTTAACACAATTACGGTTTCTCGGTTTTTAAACGTCTTTCACTAAAACTGACTTTTCTCCTAAACCGTTCATCAGATTTTAACGCACCTTATATCAAAACGATCTATGAACTAAGCTCTATCATCTCATGGTCAGTTGGTGTTCTAAACAGGAACCTACCGTATGCCTCTGTTGTTCCAAAACAGGGCAGTTTCTTGGTTTAACGAAAATCGGACATTATATCGGCTATATTTTCGTACTTTCCAAAATCAAACTCCTCCAATTCAATCATCCACCTTATACACCATCACCTACACCATGTGGTCATCTTACCAACCATGGTTACAAGCACATACTTCTTCCAAAATCAACTTTAATCATTTACAAACACTTATAACATCATAATCATAACATTTACACCACTTATTCACTAGACCAAACAATATCCATCATAAATAAGAAAGGGCAAGAGCATTTATACCTCTTTGAAGCTTGAATAACACCTAGTAAGCCTTGGGTTATGCTTAAACCACCTTATAATAGCTTGAATCAACTAAAGAAGCCATGAAAACAAAGTTAATTCTAAGATTTCACTATTCATTTACCATTCATCAGCTGGAAGATTCGCAAAAACGAAGGCCTTACCTACGTTTTCTGGAGGAGGCTTCTAAATGAGAGTTGTAGAGCATCTCACCACATTTCCAAAAAGCTAAAGAACACGAAATGCGGCTGAGAAACGAAGGAGTTATGCTCGATTTACCAACCTGTTGTCGTTTTTGGCCGAAAATGATGATAATGAAGAAGATAAGAGATTTTTGTGTTTGCTTGTTCTTATCTCACCCTCTTGATAATTCTAGAGTATTATAGATGTTTATGGAAGAGTTTAGATAAGTCCTTAGGTGAAATGACTACTTTGCCCCTTAACCATAATTAGTGGAAGATGATGTAACATTGATGATCTCATATTCTCTTTTGCTTTGCTTTTCTAAGTATAATGCTAAAATCTTGGTAAATGGTAATGTGGTATGTATCCTTGCTATATTACTAATCTTGGTTGTCTTGTTCCCATACTCGTCTAATTGTGGTTCATTTCGGGTGTACCTCATTATCTCAGTGGTTTTCGAAATCATTTACAAATCCAATTTCCCTTGGTATTCTCTTAACTTAATAGTCCTTTGGTTTAACCTAAATTCACTAATCCCTCAATATATAATTCTTATAATATTTCCATACTCCTTAATATCCAATAAAAGCTCATTCGAAATCAAAATCCTCAAAATCCATATTCATGAATTTCTAGAATCTATCGTCATTTCGAGTCTCTTATTTCCAATGTACAACACTAATATGGTTTCTGTTTATTCATTTCCCGTTTCCATTATGGAGTACTTATATACCATTTCTCTAAATTCTCGAAATTTACTATTCATGTGACCACTGTAGCATTACTAAAGTTAGGGTTATTACAAAAAGCATTAAGTATAACCATACAAGGATATCACAATTCATCACACACAAATCTTTAAAGCAAACAAACTACTAAACTACATATATAACTCCGTTAAAATCCCATGACAACGATTAGTTCATAATCGAACGGCTCGTCACCATGGGATCTGATGATAACATGATAATAAACAAGGTTTGAAAGAAAATAATAGTGCTACAGTAATAAAGTTAAGAATACAAATCTGAAATCCAAGAGTATCGCCTAATTAGAAGAATTCAAAAGTAGATCTAGATCTCCTAAGCTTGCCACGAACGTAGGAATCCTTCTCCAAGTCTGAATCTCCGTCTTCGGCTCTCTCTGTGTTATATTGAGTGTTGGTCCGGTTAATAATGATAGAATGTGTTTATATTGGCCACATGAGTCTTTTCCAGCAAGAAACTACCAAAAATACAACTTAAAATCGAAATAGAATTTCTTCCAGAATCTTTGCCATGCTACGGCGCGCCAAACCGCGCTACGGCGCGCTCTTGCATGCTGTCACATGCTCCTGCACGCCTTTCATGCACCGCGGCGTGCTCTGAAATTGCCGGAATGCTGATTTTTGTCGTTTTCTTCGTTTTTGCTCCTTTTTCATCCGTTCCTTTTGCACGAGTTGCCACTCTTCAAACTCTAGGCTCAAAACTACCATAGGAAAAACCTACGACCTTCCTCCAAAATCAAAGAAAACGCCAACCCTAACCGAAATATATAATCCTGTACAACTAGACCAAACATATCAAAAACACGACATACTTGAGGCCAAGCTAATCAATTTAAGCCGAAAATGAAATGTTCCAAGTGGATATAAATCCACTTATCACACCCCCAAACTTAAAACGATGCTTGTCCTCAAGCATAAACAGACTCTATATATATAAATGCAATGCTTGAATGCAAATAATATGAAAATGCAAAGATCCCCCTCGAACCAACCATAACCAATCAGCAAGCAAATGCACCAAAGAATGCAACTAAATCCAAACAGAGCTCGACTAAGTCCCCGTATACTAACAATACATGAACAGAAACGTGGGTGTGTGCGATGCTCATCAGATTTACTCCTAACACTAGATCAAAATCATACCTATTCTTCGCCAAGACAATCACAGGTTTATAAATAGAATGAACGGTAAACACTTCATAACCTAGAAACACCTCCATCATCATTCGAGTTAGATAGGAATTCATGTTTTATTACTAACAACTACGACACATAATACTATACACAACAACGCATGCTTATTTAACCGGGCAATGGATGAGACCCCTAAAGGCTTATACAATAATACCCATGTAGCGAGCGTTAGGTTAGTGGATCCCAGACCATAAAAGCCTTAGGTCACTAGGCACAAAGTCCCCTAGAACTTAATTGCTCGAGTATTAAAGAGCTCACCCTGGTTAATTCTGCACTTACACATTCACATAACTTTTTTTTTCTTTCTGACTTTTTTTTTCACACACTAACTTGGAATGAGTGTGTTTCGCTCCATCTCATCCAACCCTAGACTACTCATAAAATATGAGCGGCTACTAGCCTTTTGACACAACTAACTTTGATTAACAACTAGCATGAAATCCCTGTTTCCCCCAAACTTATACTTTAGTGCTCCTACGCCATCAAGGGAATAAAGAACATTCTAAATATAAACCAGTGATTAAATCTCAACAACCAAACAAGCATAATCTGATCTAACCCCAAAAGCAAACAATGAGACTGTGTAAAGATTTTGTTTCTAAAGCATGCAAGTCGATTCCTAGGCACTTAAATCAACCCTCTATTCATCATTACCACACTCAAATCAACATATACCTACCAACCAGAAATAGCCAGTCCTAAGGAATCATGAAATATGCGATGCAATATGTAATAAATAGACTCACATAGTATATAACAAAAATGCAAACAAAATGCTCTATATGAAACAAATTTATAAATATGAATGAATATGAATGTACTACTACTACACATGCAATACGAATTCCTATATGAACAAAGACACTACTACTTACCCTCAAATCACCCCCAAACTTAAGATAATCAATATCCCCATTGAAGGTAATAAAAGAATAGCAGAGAACTTACCTAACTGTCAGCAGGGCCACCCTCATCGGGTGGTGAATCTGGTGATGGATAAGCAACATGAGCTCCAAAAACTTGCCACTGAACCTCAATACCCGTAGCCTACAAATCGGAGATGTGAATCTTGTCCTTTGAATCCCACAAACTTGAATTAGAGATTCCATGAAAGCTTGAATGGAGGTTTTAAGAATAGAAGTAGAGGTATGGGCTTTTGTGTACGGGTATTAACACAAAAAATTCAGCTAAAAATTTTTCTGGGCAAAGGAGCGACGCGCGGCCGCGCAACTGGCTACTGTTCATGCGCAATTTTTTTTCTATCATTGAAAATGCCGAAAAGCGTGGGTTGCCTCCCATAAAGCACTGTCGTTGACGTCATTTAGCCGGACGCCACTTCCTCAATTCATGGCGGTTTCAAGAGAATAATAGGATCGTCCTTAACAGAAAAAACCTCCACACCCATGCTGACCTCTTGTTTGCTTACATCCAACACATCTCTTCTTTCACTCTTCACATTGATTTTTCCACCAATCGACTTCTTCTTTTTCTTCTTCACAGCTCTAAGGTGCTTATCCCTCTCAGTTGACTGAACCACACACTCTTCTCCCGCCTCATCAACGATCCACCTTCTTAACACATTATCATGGCATTCTTCAAAAATCACTAACTCATCATTCAAAAGGACATACCTCAAATGTGATGGAAGTTTTTCGAGCTTTACATTCGAGAGGTCTTGCGTGGAAAATTTAACAGCATTACTTTTCTCGAGCATCTTAACTGAATCAGAGTTCTCCGAAAAATTTGGAACACTAGGCTGTAAAATTTCCTTATTCACCATTTCCTTATTAACCATACATGACTGTAAAATTTCTCATAAATTATCAATTTCGAATTTAACACAAGGTCAGTGGGGTTTGCCTCTTTATTCACCCTACTATATTGTCCCAAAATTTCATAACTTTTAAAGATGTTTAAGTATGATAATTATAGCCTCAAAGTTGACACAATTGCATTTTCTCGGTTTCCGAATGACTTTCACTAAAACTCACTTTTCTCCTAAACCGTTCATCAGATTTTGACGTACTTTATATCAAAACGATCTATGAACCAAGATCTACCCTATCATGACCCTTGGCAATGCTCTACTGATCTTGATAGATTCGGGATGCTCTGTTTTTAACAAGTAATTTATGTTTAAACGAGAATCGGGCATTATAACGGCTATACTTTCATACTTTCCAAATTTTTCACACCTCCCAACTGTTAGAGTAGGTTCCCTAGAGGCAATACATTATTTCATGAATAAACCTTTATGTCATTTGATTATTAAATAAACATATTTATTATGACTTTAATTACTGCGATATATTTGTTAGCATAATAAATGTCCTTAGAATCATGATACACATTGTATAGTTTAAAGTACATGACTTGAACTTGAGATGATATAATATATCATATTCTTAAAAGGTCCCTAGTCGGTTATTATTATATAGGACAATAATAATACATAAATAGACTAGTATGTTGTTTGACTAGAATAACCACATCTCATTGGTTATGAGTATGGAGATACTAAAGTCAATACATAGGTACATGTAGGAGTACATGGTACTGGACAAACCCATGGTGAGATTCTACATGTTGATAATGTCATTAGAAAGACTCACAGTGATAATGGTGTAATGATCCTTAGACTTGAGATCATTATATTTCTATACGAGGATTAATATACTTTGACTACATTAAAAGTTACCT
Source organism: Kitagawia praeruptora (assembly GCA_037693485.1). Lineage (NCBI taxonomy): Eukaryota > Viridiplantae > Streptophyta > Magnoliopsida > Apiales > Apiaceae > Kitagawia > Kitagawia praeruptora. Next base: position 105,343,884 of record CM075352.1, on the reverse strand, counting down.
TTGACCGGGTGATGATAAAAGTGTACATCGGGTATGTTATGAGACGTATGAGAAATATGAATGATAGATAAAGGATTTAACCCTCCTATAATTAGGAGAGATATTATTGGCCTCTTGATTGAGTGAGACTATGAAAATGCATGGCCATGCTCAAATATTGATTTGTTTTAATAGTCTACTCATGGATCAAGTAAACCTGGATTAAATGTTAAAGAGGATGACTAAATACATGCCTCGAGTTTAATCTATAATATTTGGTTAAAGGGATTATATTACACGGAAACATATATCACGAAAGGTTTAATTGGATCACCAATTATTATTATTACTTGGGTAGCAATGATGTATTACTAGATGCCGCTCATTGTTTATAATTTTATTATTAGATATTAAAATTATTGCCAACGTAATAATAACCTAAAGGGTTACACACTTAGAACGTCTAAACGGAGTTTTAATTTAAATTCAGAATTTAAATTAAATAATTATAAATTCGAAGTTGGTTATTTAACTATTTAAGTTGGACTTAATTAATTAGATCAAATTTCAAATTTTATAATAACCCAATCAGTTTTGGTTTATGATAAGCCCAAAACGAAATAGGGTTTTCAGCCCAATCTCTCCTCTATAAATACATAAGGATGTATTGTTTTATGGTTAGATTTTGGAAAAAGAGTTTTAGCAAAAACCCTAGCAGCTCTACATCAAGAGAGGCTAGAGAGAGAGAGAGAGATCAAGGGCAGTAATCGGCTAGTACCGACTCCGGTGATTGTAGAGACAATCGGGCATTCATGTGGACTAATTAGAGACGCGAATCTTGTATTAAGGGCTGCGTGGTGATTGCAATTAGGACCTCCATCTCCGTTGAGTTCGTGAAACTACGTTTTAAAGGTATGATTCGTTTTTCTCCATAATCTGTCTAGAATTATACATGGATCCTGGTTTGGGTTTCGAAATTTATTGTTTTATTTACGTTATTCCGTTGCGTTTTATGCCTCAGAACCCAACAATGGTATCAGAGCTACGTGTATAAGGGACTGATTTGGTTACGTGTTTACTGTATTTTTACGAGTATGCATGTTAGATGAATCTGCCATGATATAGTTATGTTATATGATTGATATAATAAATCTGTATAATATGATATGATGATATTAGTATGTTTGGAATCTGCCATGACTCATATGTATACTATCTGTTAAGACATGTATGCTGTTTGGTTTGTATGATGATATAAACTATCGGATGGATGCAAACGGATACGATCTGTTTAATGGGATTAGGGTTACATGTATGCTGATACATGTTTCTGGTAACTGGAATAAAGGTCGCATGTATATTGATATATGCTTCTAGAATTGTATTCTGATACATGATTTGCATGTATTTCGATCCGCGTGTTTAGGGCTTCGTTTTAATTTGGGCTTGTGACATATGCTTTAAATGATTACTTGAGCATGGTGCATGGTTATGGCTTATTGACCCTAGTGTAATGGTTTTTTTTCTTTTGGTTTGTAATAAATACGACTTGCATGTCGTTTTCTATCTTAATGGTTTATCTCGAATGTAACTCGAGTTCTTTTGTAAATTCATTAGTATAGTTATTTTGTAACTTCCAAGAAGGACAAGGGAACAAGGAGGCATTCCATGGAGGCTAAGGAGTCAATGGAAGCAATTAAGAAGACAAATGTAATAGTTATTATTACCCCATAGATTGACCTTGATCTTTTCATTAGCTTGAAAAGATCACATAGGATTGAGCCATAACCATTGCACGTTTACTTTATGCACTTTACATATGATGTATGGAATGTATGTGTAAAGTAGAAGATGCATGCTTTAATTAAATTAATGATGTATGCATGTATTAGATACGTCACCCATGCCATGCTTGCCATGCTAAACAAGATAAAATCTGTAACGATTCAAGATTTTAAAATGAACAAACGATCATGAGATTCTTGTCTTTATGAAATATGGATTTTTAAAACACGAAATTAAATATGGATTTTTGATATCGAAAATTTGGATTTTCTGACAAAAATGGATATGCGTATTCGTAAGGTTAATGGGTATTAAGTGTGACCATTGGGATCCTCCATCTACCTGGGAAATGAATAGTTTAAGATATCAATTTGAAATATTTGATTCAAGGAAAAATTGAGGATCTCTTTATGATGTGATCATGATCGTTATAATTTTTCTAAACCCCTTAACAAAATTTCAAGTTTTAATCGAATGCTTTCCAATGAATGAATACTCATTGAATCCTAGATCGATAAGGGGAATGACTGCCAGTGGCAGGGGACTCCTGTCTATCGTGGTGAGATGCGACGAATATAAACGGTTTTATTCGACCGTTGTATCATTGGGTCTAACTTAACTGAGTCGTCATAATAAGGTGAAAATAAACGGTTATATTCAACTATTATGAACTTAGAAGCATAGAGTTTGGTTCAAAATCTATTAGATAGATAAGATCAAATGTTGTTCACCAAACTATCCAAGAATTATATATGATATAATTGACAACTGTTGTCTACCTAAATAATCATGTTTTAAGGACTACCAGTGGTTGACTTAGGATATGATGAAATATGGATCTTGGCTTACTAGAAAGATTTATGGGATATTCTTTCCGATTTAATAGTAAGGGCTATTATTTTGATAAAAATAGTGGGAGATATATTATGAATATGTCATAATCACTTGAACATAATTATTGTAACAATCTAACTTTATCTTATGCATTTTATCATTGTAGAAAACAAATGGCACAAAACACAAACAACACTTTCTCTGTGCGATCAGTCCTTGAGAAGGACAAGCTGACAGGATCAAACTTCCTTGACTGGTCTAGGAATTTGAGAATTATTCTCATGCAGGAAAAGAAATCTTATGTGATTGATATTCCTCCACCGGCAGCCCCTTCTGCCAATGCCACTCTTGCTCAACAAAATGCTTATCAGAAGCATATTGATGATGCGACTGATGTGGCTTGTCTTATGCTTGCCACTATGGATGCTGAGCTTCAGAAGTAGCATTTTGATATGAATGCTTATACTATGTTTGAACATCTTTCAACGATGTTTCAATTACAGTCTCGTGTGGAAAAGTTCAACACGAGCAAAGCACTCTTCTCGTGCAAGCAGGGCAATGGACCAGTCGGACCACATGTTCTAAAGATGATTGGGTATTGTGATTACCTTGCTCGTTTGGGTTTCCCGCTTCAGTGAGAGGCTCAAGTTGATATAATCTTACAATCTTTGAACAGCGACTATACTCAGTTCAATATGACTTTTAATATGACTGAGCAAGAAAAGAATCCTATGGAATTGTTGGCCATGCTGAGGACCACTGAAGCAAATATGGTCAAGGCACCTGAGAAAGCTCCCATAATGATGGTGGGTAAGAAATGTGCTAAGGGAAAGGGGAAATGGAAGGGCAAGAAAAAGGTTGCATCAAAAGATCTTGGTCCTTCTAAGCCCTCTTTCAAAAAGGCTAAAAAGCCGAAGGGAGATGTCGCAAAGGCTGACAAAGGTGATTGTCACTATTTCCACAAGCCTGGTCACTGGAAGAGAAACTGTCCAGTTTATTTGGAGGATCTGAAGAAAATGAAGGGTGTTCAGATTTCTGGATCAGGTATTTATGTTATAGAAGTCAATCTGTCTATTTCTACATCTTGGGTATTGGATACTGGATGTGCTTCTCACATTTGTATAAATGTGCAGGAACTGCAGAGAAGTAGGACTTTGGCTAAGGGAGAAGTGGACCTACGAGTAGGCAATGGAGCAAGAGTTGATGCTTTAGCTGTAGGGACTTATTATTTATCTTTGCCCTCTGGGCTTGTTTTAGAACTTGAAGACTGTTTTTACGTGCCTGCGATTCGCAGAAACATTATTTCTGTTTCTTGTTTGGACAAGAAAGGTTTTTCGTTTACAATAAAGAACAACAGTTGCTCTTTTGCTTTGAATGATTTAACCTATGGTGTTGCACGTTTATTTAATGATTTATATGTTCTTGATTTAGATAATCTTGTCTGTAACATAGAAAACAAATGACTTAAAATTAATGACTCAAATCAAACATACCTCTGGCATTGTCGTCTAGGCCATATAAATGAGAAACGCATATCCAAATTACATAAGGATGGATACTTGGATAAGTTTGATTTTGAATCATACGATGAATGCGAATCTTGTTTGCTTGGTAAGATGACTAAAGCCCCTTTCACTGGTAAGGGTCAAAGGGCCACTGAACGTCTAGAGCTAATACATAGTGATGTATGTGGCCCAATGCGTGTGATGGCTAGAGGAGGCTACTACTACTTCATAACATTTACTGATGATTTCAGTAGATATGGATATGTATATCTTATGAAGAATAAATCCGATTCCTTTGAAAAGTTCAAAGAATACAAGGCTGAAGTAGAGAAGCAAATTGGCGGAGGTGCAAGTATTAAGATCTTACGATCCGATCGTGGGGGTGAATACCTTAGCACCGAATTTAAAGAGTATTTAAAAGAGTGTGGTATTGTATCACAACTCACTCTGCCAGGCACACCTCAATGGAATGGAGTTTCAGAGAGGAGAAATCGCACCCTGTTGGACATGGTACGATCGATGATGAGTCATGCAGATCTTCCAATTAGTTTCTGGGGTTACGCTCTAGAAACAGCGGCTTTCACACTTAACCGTGTTCCTACTAAGAAGGTTCAAAAGACTCCATACGAGATATGGATGGAGAAACGGTCAGGCATGAGCTTTATGAAAGTTTGGGGATGCAAGGCGTTTGTGAAACGTCAAGTATCTGACAAGCTTGGACCTAAATCCGAAGAATGAAATTTTGTGGGATACCCTAGTGAAACAAAGGCGTATTATTTTTATAGTCCTTCTGAGCAAAAAGTGTTTATTGCTCGAGATGCTGTCTTCATGGAAAGCGATTTTATTTCCAAAAGAAACAGTGGGAGAACTATAGATCTCGATGAAGATCGAGAACCACAAAATAGCATTGAACCTGAAGTGGAACAAGAGCAGGATAATGATAATGCTCAAGAAACACAGGTTGTTCGTAGATCTGGTAGAATTCGCCATGAGCCAAAGAGATATGGATTTCTCTTGACTCAATGTGGTGATTTGATGCTCATAGATGAAAATGAGCCTCTCACATATCAAGATGCTATGAACAGTCCAGACTCTAAGAGATGACTTGAAGCCATGAAATTCGAGATGGATTCCATGTACGAAAATCAAGTATAGAATTTGGTTGATCCACCTGAAGGGGTAAAACCCGTAGGGTGCAAATGGGTTTTCAAGAAGAAAACTAACATGGATGGAAATGTTCAGACCTATAAAGCGAGGATAGTTGCAAAAGGTTTCAAACAAATTCATGGTATTGACTATGATGAAACTTTCTTACCAGTTGCCATGGTCAAGTCCATAAGGATTTTGCTTGCAATTGCAGCATTCCATGATTATGAAATCTGGCAAATGGATGTCAAAACAGCCTTCCTTAATGGAAGCCTTGAAGAGGATGTGTACATGACACAACCTGAAGGTTTTGTCGATCCAAGGAATGTTGGCAAGGTATGTAAATTACGTCGATCCATTTATGGATTGAAGCAAACCTCTAGGAGATGGAATATCCGTTTTGATGAAACAATAAAGGAGTATGGTTTTGTTCAAAACGAAGATGAACCTTGTGTTTACAAGAAGGTTAGTGGCATTCATAGTACTATATGTGGATGATATACTACTAATGGGGAATAACATACCTTCTCTAAAGGCTGTTAAGACTTGGTTAGGGAGCAACTTCTCTATGAAAGACTTAGGAGAGGCGACCTATATTCTAGGAATGAGGATCTATAGGGATAGATCTAGAAGGATGATCGGTCTAAGTCAGAGTACATACATTGATAAGGTTTTGCATCGTTTTGGTATGCAAAATGCAAAAAGGGGATATGTCCCCGTGTCTCAAGGGATAACGATCTCTAAAGACCAGTGTTCGAAATCATTGGATGAGAAGGACCACATGAGTAAGGTTCCATATACATCAGCAATTGGATCTATCATGTATGCAATGGTATGTACTCGCCCGGATGTTTCGTATGCTTTGAGCATGACGAGCAGATACCAGTCTAATCCAGGTGAAGGTCACTGGACGGCAGTCAAGAATATTCTAAAGTACCTAAAAAGGACTAAAGATTCATTCTTGGTGTATGGAGGAGAGGAGAAACTGGTTGTAAAAGGTTACACCGATGCAAGTTTTCAAACAGACAGGGATGATACTGTATCACAGTCTGGTTTTGTGTTTTGTCTAAACGGAGGTGCTGTAAGCTGGAAGAGTTCAAAGCAAGAAACAGTAGCTGATTCTACAATGGAGGCTGAGTATATTGCAGCTTGTGAAGCGGCTAAGGAGGTTGTTTGGATTCGAAAATTCATTACAGATTTGGAAGTGGTTCCATCGATTGCAGATCCCATTGATCTATACTGCGATAATAATGGGGCCATTGCACAGGCTAAAGAGCCTAGATCGCACTCCCGATCCAAACATATACTCAGGAGATATCACCTCATTCGAGAGATTAATGAAAGGGGTGACATACACATATGTAAAGTGCACACAAATGATAACATTACAGATCCACTGACCAAAGGCTTGTCGCAGCAAAAGCACGATGGTCACACTAGTTCCATGGGTATTAGATACATGGGTGATTGGCTCTAGTGCAAGTGGGAGATTGTTAGAGTAGGTGCCCTAGAGGCAATACATTATTTCATGAATAAACCTTTATGTCATTTGATTATTAAATAAACGTATTTATTATGACTTTAATTACTGTGATATATTTGTTAGCATAATAAATGTCCTTAGAATCATGATACACATTGTATAGTTTAAAGTACATGACTTGAACTTGAGATGATATAATATATCATATTCTTAAAAGGTCCCTAGTTGGTTATTATTATATATGACAATAATAATACATAAATAGACTAGTATGTTGTTTGACAGATAACCACATCTCATTGGTTATGAGTATGGAGATACTAAAGTCAATACATAGGTACATGTAGGATTACATGGTACTGGACAAACCCATGGTGAGATTCTACATGTTGATAATGTCATTAGAAAGACTCACAGTGATAATGGTATAATGATCCTTAGACTTGAGATCATTATATTTCTATACGAGGATTAATATACTTTGACTACATTAAAAGTTACCTTTGACCGGGTGATGATAAAAGTGTACATCGGGTATGTTATGAGACGTATGAGAAATATGAATGATAGATATATGATTTAACCCTCCTATAATTAGGAGAGATATTATTGGCCTCTTGATTGAGTGAGACTATGAAAATGTATGGCCATGCTCAAATATTGATTTGTTTTAATAGTCTACTCATGGATCAAGTAAACCTGGATTAAATGTTGAAGAGGATGACTAAATACATGCATCGAGTTTAATCTATAATATTTGGTTAAAGGGATTATATTACACGGAAACATATATCACGAAAGGTTTAATTGGATCACCAATTATTATTATTACTTGGGTAGCAATGATGTATTACTAGATGCCGCTCATTGTTTATAATTTTATTATTAGATATTAAAATTATTGCCAACGTAATAATAACCTAAAGGGTTACACACTTAGAACGTCTAAACGGAGTTTTAATCTAAATTCAGAATTTAAATTAAATAATTATAAATTCGAAGTTGGTTATTTAATTATTTAAGTTGGACTTAATTAATTAGATCAAATTTCGAATTTTATAATAACCCAATCAGTTTTGGTTTTGTGATAAGCCCAAAACGAAATAGGGTTTTCAGCCCAATCTCTCCTCTATAAATACATAAGGATGTATTGTTTTAGGGTTAGATTTTGGAAAAATAGTTTTAGCAAAAACCCTAGCAGCTCTACATCAAGAGAGGCTAGAGAGAGAGAGAGATCAAGGGCAGTAATCGGCTAGTACCGACTCCGGTGATTGTAGAGACAATCGGGCGTTCGTGTGGACTAATTAGAGACGCGAATCTTGTATTAAGGGCTGCGTGGTGATTGCAATTAGGACCTCCATCTCTGTTGAGTTCGTGAAACTACGTTTTAAAGGTATAATTCGTTTTTCTCCATAATCTGTCTAGAATTATACATGGATCCTGGTTTGGGTTTCGAAATTTATTGTTTTATTTACGTTATTCCGCTGCATTTTATGCCTCGGAACCCAACACCAACTCATCATCCAACACATATATCAATCCATACCCCATGTGGTCATCATACCAGCCATGGATTTCAACACACAACACCTCCATAATCCATCAAAACACTTATAAACATTTATATAACAATGGTTTCATACTTTACACTAACTTAATCCAAAAACCAACCATAAACTCAAGATTCAAGCTAGGTTTTCAAGTAGTATACCTTCCTTGGAATGTGAACAAGCCTTAATACACCTTGTATAATAGGGGTGAACAAAACCGAACCGAAACCGAAAAACCGAACCGAAAGGTTGAATTTCGGTTCGGTTTCCTTTTTTTTTTTAAAGTTCGGTTTTTCGGTTTTTTGGTTTGGTTCGGGTTTTTTTTAAAAAATTCGGTTCAAATCGAAATAACCGAACTATATATTTATTATTTATATTATATATTTTATTTATATTATATATATATATATATATGTTTATATTATATATATATGCATGATTTAATTAATTCAAAATTAAGTTTAAATATTTAAATTGATAATTTGTTTTATTTTATTTTAATTGTTACCTATTTTAATATATTTGCTACTAAAATTAATTTTAAAATCAAAAAAATAATAATATATATATATATATAATTTTTTTTAAATCGGTTCGGTTCGATTTTTGGTGAAATATTTCGGTTCGATTTGAAATATTTCGGTTCGGTTTCTGGTGACAAATCGGTTCGGTTCGGTAAAAAATGGATTTCGGTTATTCAGTTTTTCTAATTCGGTTCGGTTTTTAACCGAATCGACCGAATGATCAGCCCTATTGTATAACCTTTATATCACCTTAGTATAGCTTATATCTTCCAAAGAAACCAAGAAAACTAAAGTTAGTTTCTAAGATTTACTATTCATCATCAATCTTGTAAAATTCATAACAAATGGAAAAATAAGAGTTTGGTGCTCAAATGTTTACCTCATCTTCTACCATTCAAGGGCTTTCTTTTGAACTATAGATCATCAAATTTGAAGCTTTGTAGCTATGGTTTTAAACTCGTTTTTCCCACTGGACAGAAACTAGTCAGATTTGTTTCCCCAACTTTGAGCATGGATATGACTAGGCTACACTACTTTGTTGGCCATGAAATTTTGAACGAACCTTACACGTGGAGTGGAGAAGTTATGGTTAAAATTTGGTGATTTTATAAGCTCTAGATATGGAGATATGAATTTTTCTTTGAGTGGTGTTTCTGCTTGGCAGTTTGCATCTCTTTGTGTTTTGCTTTGTTTCTATCTTGGATAATGATGTATCCTCTTGTTTCTATCCCTTTGAATCAGATACTTATCACTTAATTAAGTGTGTTTGAAGTCCACCAATGAAATCAAGGCATGTGGGTGAGTTTGAATGAGTAATCTCCTTGCTTTGGCAAGTTACTAGCATGTCCTTGCCCCTTGGTTCTTATTTCTCTTGTACCCTTGCCCCTTCAAAATTTCCATGAGTCACTTCACTTAATTACATGTAATTGAAGCTCCATGAAGTGCTTGGGCCATGCCTGGGCTTACTTTAATGATCTTGGTGCTTTTTGTTTGGGTTTTGTGCAAGGTTCTCTCATCGATTGATTCATCGAAAGTTTTCTGTGATCGTCTTAGTGGTTTCTCCTCTGTAAACCTCTTGTAAACATATTATCCTTTCCCACATTGTATTTTAAGGTGTTGGTGTAGTTCTAATCCTCAAACAAATATTAAATCCAATATCCTTGGTATATTCTTTTTATCTCGGAATTTGCTCTCCCGATTTCTCAAGCGTTATCAAACTAGTTTGCATTCTCTTTGCTCTAGGATTATATTCTCAATCCTCTTTCCCTCTCATAATATATCCTCCCTTGGACTTCTAATATTTAATATCCTTAACCCATAATTCGTTCATTTGATCGCTTAATCTCGTTATAAAGTCTCAGTAGTTTTCGTTCTAAATTCTCAAATCAGATATAATAAAATTCCAAAATATTAAATCCTCAATTCCTCAAATTTAATATCTCATTTCCAAGTGGTTCTAAATTGTTTAACAATCCAAATTCCTCTGGCATTCCCTTGACTTTATAATCCCCTGGTTTAACCTAATTTCACATGTTCCTCAAAGTATACACCCTTTTCATATTCCATAATATTTAATATCCAATACAATAGTGCTCAATTGAAATCAAACATCTCAAAAATCTATACTCAGGAATTTCTGAAATCCGTCATCGTTTCGAGTCACTCATTTTCATAGTACAACGCTAATATGGTTTCTGATTATTCATTTTTTGTTTCACTTATAGGGTACCTACATACCATTTCCCTAAATCCTCAAAATCACTAATCATTTAAGCACTGTAGCATTTCTAAAGTTAGGGTTATTACAGTCTTCCCCCCTTAAAAGGATTCCGTCCCGGAATCACGTTGAAGATATTGACGAATACCTTTATCACATTACACCTTCTAATTCGCATATTACTTCCTCCATCCTTTAGTTTCTTCTTAAACATCTCTATCTTGTTTGTACAGAAATACACCAACATACATTTGCTTGTCATTCATCAACATGCCATTTAGCTTATCAATAGCAGTACTTTCACTATCTTTTCCTTACTAACCTTCTCATGCATTCCGTCATTCTGTATTATCTCATCTCTCCTTTCTCTTTTTACTAAGGGTATCGGCCACCACATTAGCCTTCCCTGAATGGTAGTGTATCTCACTATTGTTTGGCTATATTTTGATCTCTATCATGACATAAAATATTAATATTCCAATCTTTATATATATATATATATATATATATATCTCTGTAAAATTTTCCAGAAAATAATTTTTACTAATATTCCTTGAAACAATTGTAAGGAAATATTATCTATAATATATACTTCCTGTTCATACTTATACAAGTAGATATTCTTCCTTTATCCTTGAACAATGTTCTCGCTCCTTCCCTTAATCTCCTTTTTTTTTGTAAAATCCTCTAACCCTTAACAGATATTGATTTGGATGACATGAGAATAACTTCTTTTCTTAGAACATCATAACTTACTTCCTAAGAGATAGATAATTCTTATCTAATTTATCAACCTATTTACACCATTCATTTCTAGTCGATCCTTAACCAAACATTCACACTTAAGAATTTTAAATTAGAGCGTACCTGTAATTACCTCCGGATGCCCTATCTCATTTCCTAAGGTCATCTTTTACACACTTGACACAGGTAGTATTAGTCTTAGGATACTCAAACCATATCACTCTCAATTAGTAGCATATTCTTGCATGCTTTTATCCACAAATTCGGTCATCCGATAACAGAGGTCGCGTATATTCACCACTTGGCTATCCAATTCTCTATTACTTCCTGATGAACACTCTTGCCTTTTTATTAAAAATAACTTGGAAAATTACTAACAATTGTATTCCCCCTTATTATCACTCTGTTTTGAATCCAGGGTTTTAACCCTTATTAATACCTCCTTACTCTTATTTCTCCCGTATTAACAAAGTATGAAGCATTTCTCCATAATTTTATAACTTTCACCCAAAATTCTTCTCACGAAATTCCTTCCTCTCTTGTGTTGAAACGCTTCTAGCTCTAGTCATCTCTTAACGAAATTTCCCTTGGAATCTCAAGTTTCCTTGTATAATCACGTATACTCTAAACCTTGCTCCCATTATCCCATTCATTAATGAAATCTTCTATATTCAAAACAATTGATAGAATTAAAAAAAACTTTGATTTGAAACGAACCCGGAAACAAGCAAGGGTCCCACAATAATTCATAAGATTAAGAGTTTTAAATAACTTTTATTTGAAATAAAAGGATATATGAGAAATCAATATTATGGAAGAACCCGTATGTCACACAAGGGAGGGCGTCCCCTCCTGACTTTCAATCACACAGACAGATCGTCCTTGTGTATACATATAGAGTTGTTCCTCTTAGTTGGAGTAAGAAATATAAAGAAAAATTTAAATCAAAATGATCAATACCATCTGCCCAATTGAAATTATCTTCAGGTTCAGTCTCAGAAATCCTTACAAAGAAATTACTTATCTGCAAGAAACTTGATAATAATTCCTCTTCCTTTTCTGCTAGAATCTGAATCAGTCTTTTCTTCAGACTCCTGAGTTCTTCATTGTTCTTATCAATCTGATAAATACCAGCCTTGAGATTTTGAATTGAGCTTCTTGGTAAATTCAACTCTCCCAACAGTAAATATGCAAGATCTCTTCCACCAGGATTCAAAAATAACTGTTCTTGCATCAGAATTACTTCTTTAACAGCTGAACCCTTTTGCATTTCTACTTCTTGTCCTTCTGTGTTCAAGTACATGGGAGTATAATTACCATCATATCTTGACCCTTCGTCCAAATATCTGGATTTTATTTTCATGAAGATCATGGTACACCAGTTTCTGTAAACACTGGCTTCTCTATCAGGAATGCTTCTATTTTCAAGCAAATAGAGAACACATTTTAGCTCTTTTGTTGACTTACACAATACATCATGAATGCTTAGCCTCTTGACACTTTTGTCTTTCATGAAGTACAACAACTTTTCCATCATCTTACCATCCATCTTACATGCAACAATAGCAACAGATTCAAGTTCCCAATGATCATCAACAGATAATTTGTCACCCAATCTTCTAGTAAGAAAATGTTGATCTGCTTGAAATAAAGATATGAATTCCACATCCCTAGAGCCAAATCCTCCTCTATTGTAAGGTTCCAGTCCCTTCAGATCAGAACTCATCTTAATCCATCTTGGTGAACCTTTATCAAACTTAGAAGATTTTGCTTTCTGAAGTCCAGGAATCATTGGAGGTTCTGAGATTACTCTTCCAGACTTAAAAACAACTGGTCCAGTATACTTCAGTTTATCAACTTCCATCCACTTTTTCCTTCTCTTCTTTGTTTGTGGATCACTAGGTTCTTCTTCTTCTTCTTCCTCTTTCATTTGTTTAGATTTATCAACAAATAAATCCTTTTCAGAATTAACCAGCCTTCTGAAATATTCTTTGCTAGCTCTTTCAACAATATCATTTACACTATTTCTGACTTCTCTAGATTTTCTAACATCACCAGTATCAAAGTCAACAGTCTCATTCTTTGCTTTCTTCTTCTCTTTAAAGGAGTTTCTTCTTCTTCTGTACCAGGCTCATCAAATACATTTGATGATGGAAAATATTCAAGAGATAAAGGAGTTTTCTTCTTTAAATCTTCAGTAATCTCCTCTATTCTAATTCCACTAGACCTTGTCTGCCTTGTACTTACTTGTACAGGTTTCCTTCCTCTGCCTCTATTTCTTCCTCCTCTGCCTCTTCCTCTTCTTGCAGTAGGAGCTTCCTTCTGTCTAGCAATCTCCTCAAAAATCCTGTTTTGTTCCTTTACAATTTTATCAGTAGTCATATCAGGATTTTCTTCAGAAGTTAATTCAAGTGCATTCTTAGCATGATACTGATGAAACTTATCACTGTTTCGATAAACAAGTTCACTTCCACCAGATTCAGTGATAATTTCTTCAAAGATATGAGGAGCATCTTGTACATCAGTAATCAACATATCTTCATCACCTTCAATAATTGTAGGAAGAGTTTGCCTTTGACCTTAAACAGATGATGAAAATTGTTCTTCTGTCAGGATTTGAGATTTAACAACTGTTGTCACGGTTCTTTTTCCAGATTCAGAAACATGAGTTGACTGATTAGTTTGAGTCTGAGTTGAACTCCTCCCCTTTACCAAACCAGCATCAGAGGTTCCTTTTCCTTTTCCATGTTGTTGTCGAGTACTAGTACCACCATCATTTCTAGAAGTATCATCCCTTCTCACAACTGGATTAGGTGTACATTTTGTTTTGACTACTACCTTCTCCCCCTTTTTGACATCAGCATCTTCTTCAATAAAGAAAGATAAGATAAGCTTGAGAGTTTCATCAATAGTGTCAACTTTAGATTCCAAGACATCCATTCTTGAGTCCATCCTCTTTCCAAGTGCTGTAACATCACTGGAAAGAATACATAATTGAGAAGCAGTAGCAGATATAGAAATAATTGAATGAATATCAGCTTGAACTTTAGCATTATCAGCCTTGATAGATTCAATCTCAGTCCTCAAGCCTTTTGCTAGCAGAGCATTAGTCTTGATAAGAGCCTTAAGCTCAGGAGTAGACATCCTCGTGGCAATATGACTGGAATGAAAAAGAGCATTATGGAAATTCATCGCAGCATCCGGCTGATTCCATTCAGTATCCCATTCATATCCCCTTGCAGCTTGAGTATCAGCAGGAAGTGTAGAACTGTACTCCCCTCTGAACTCTTCTTGAGTAACAGACTGCATGTACCTACTCGAAGATCCATAAGCAGATGCTAGACTTGTTTTTATGGCTGCCTGCATTTGAATTGCCTCAGGATCATCATCAGCATGATCATCATCATCATCTGAGCTATCATCAGACTCAGGAAGTTTATCATCCACATTATCTTCAGGATTCATAACTCCTTTCAATCTCAAATCAACAGTAGATGGACCTGTTGGTTCCTGAAGACCTGCAGTGGGAACAGAAATATTTCCTAGATCTCGCTTTTCTTTTAAAGTGATCTCATCACTTCTCACAGCATCACCTAAGTTACTTTCAATAGTAACTACTACCTCTTCAGAAGTTTTTAACTTCTCACTCTGTTCTACCACACCTTTTGCCAGTTCAGGAGACTGCCTCTCTTCACTCTTCTTTTTCTCTAATTGTTTACTCTCAGTCTCACTAGAAAGGTTTTGGCTCAACAAATTCAAAGAAATAAGAGGTGGCTGAGAAGAGTGGTCTGAAGTCATACAGATAGAGGTGTCCCTTGTATCAGGTCTATCTGTAATCATACTATCAGTATTAAGAGAAGTAGAGATTGAAGTGTTACCTGAGGAAGTGATTAAAGATTCCATTGGCCTTGCAGAAAGTGGCTCGATAAGCAATGGAATATTTGGATCAGTAGTACTTGCATCAGGATTGACAACTGCAACTAAAGCATGACTTGCATCAGTATTTTCTACTAATGGTTCTTAGGTAATCTGAGGTTGTGAAGCTTCTTCAACACTTTGAGTCAAAGGTTCTTGTGTGCTTCCCTCATATGCAGTGTCCTTCAGTATTACATCACATTCAACAATATGCTTAGTATGAACAGCTTTATCTACCAGACTTTGAACGAAGTCAAATGCAATTTCAGAAGTCCCTTGAGCAGTGTTAGGAAACTCCTTTGCTGATGTGATTTTGTCTGCATCTTCACTTGGAGAAAATGGTTCTTGTGGGGCAGGAATATTCTTGTCTTCACTTTCCCTTTGAGAAAGTGGTTCTTGTGGGATAATTCCTTCAGCAATGTCTGCATCCAAACTTTGAATGGATGGTTCTTGTGTGACTAGATCTGTAGTAGCTGCTGAACTACTTTGAAGTTCAGGTTCTTGTGGGCTAGATCCTTTTATAGGTGATGTCCTCTATTTCTTTTATCGTTCAAAAACTTTTGCTGTAGATTGTTGTTGCTTATAAAGAGGTGGTGGTTTTTGTCCAAGTTTGACAGCAATGCCAACAACCTGTTCCAGTGACATATCAAATGTCCTCTTCTGTGGTGTCGTAGAGACTGGGGAATCAGAGATTTCAACAGTCTTCACAGGTGAAGTACCAGGAGTAGAGATATTAAGATTAGTAGTTGAATCAGGAACCGATGATGAAACCAGATTCTGATTGTCTTCTATATCATCACCAAGATTCTGTATCTCCAGAGGAATGAAGTATTAACTCTTCTTAAGTAACCTTCTTCTTTTCTTTGGCTTTTCAGAAATAGCTAGTTCTTTAGGAGCTACTGCAATGACTTCCTTTTTCTTCAAAGAAACTGATAAAGGCAATTTGTCATCATCCGAATCATAATCAGACTCAGAATCAATTTTCTGACTGAATTTCCTCTTTTCTCATGTTTTCTTATACACCCCTATATCAATCAAAGATTGATCAATTTCAAGCATAGATTTCTCTTTAACCAGGACCCCTTGTTCACCCCCTTGTGACTTCTTTTGAGAGTGGGTTGGAGTGGAGAAATTCTTTGACCCTGATTGTCTTCCAGACACATTAGATCTAGCTAATTTCTTTGATTTTACAACTGATGCCTTTTGTGAGACACCAGAGGTGGATGACTGTTTGGTAGTGTGTTTGGGTTGAGTGCTTTGGTCAGAAACAGGATGGGTAGTTTCGTGTCTCATAGCACCAGAAATAGGTCCAAGACCATCAGTAATAGATCCATAATGAGTAGGCATTCTCTTAGCTGAAAGAAGCCTGACCTCATTAGGAATAAATGCATTAGTACCTTCAAAACCATTTGCCTTATCACTTTTAAGCAAAGATCTAATATTGTTAGCAGAAATCTTAAAGATAGACAAATCTGTATCATCAGCAAATTCAACATTGGGACATAGATATGAGAATATTAACTGAATAAATATAATATAGCAAACAAAACCACATTTATCTTTCTTTCTAGCAGTTAATGCTCGCAATATGAAAGACCCATAATCAAAAGGAGTTTCATAGATTAGAGAGTACCCAATGTGAACTGAAGCAGTAGGTAAGGCATCAAAGTTAGACACCTTATTCAGAAAACACCTACTTATGGTATCAAAGAAGAAATTCCATTCCTTCTTTAGCTTGGTTCTGAATAAATCTCTAAATTTCTTTGGTTGTCCATTGTAGCCCAACTTTAAAGCAAACTCCAGAAGAAAAGCATCAGTAAGCTTTGCTGGAGTCTCACCATTTAGAGATGGTAGTTGAAGAGCTTTACAAACAACATCTGGAGTAACATGATGCGTAACACCATTGTATTCAAAACTCATATTTGGCCTTCCTGATTGGATACCTTCACCAAAGATAGCAGTATGCCACACCTGCATAACGCACTTAAAAGAAACTTTGGCAGGCTGAGTTAGAGCATAATTGATTGGACTTGAGGCCAAAAGATCCTGAATGATTTGAAAATCATTCTCTAGTTCCTGATGATCAAGCACTGCAGTAAAGTTGTTAGGAGCAAAAGTAACACCATGAATTACAACTTTATTGTTTATGAATGCAGAAGAAGACATTCTTAATTAGAATGAGTAGAAATTTGTGATTTTGAAACTTAGGGTTTGTGCTCGCATAAACTGAAGAAGATAGTTAAAATACTGATTGCTCGAGAATAATGAATCAATTTGAGATGCTAAATTGATTTTAGACAAAATGAATGATTTCTTTGAGACATGTGTCAGTAATCAACTCGTGCACACATAAGTAATGGACCAAATTACGTGTAAGAGTGGTGATAACTGCACGCGACACGATTTTCAAACTGTAAGTATATACTTACGTGAGTGTTACACACGCGCCCGTAGTTTTCGAGAAATAAGATTGTGATAAAAAAATAAAACAAGGTAATTTGTTTTAATTAAAGAAATTAGAACACCACAATTTAAAAATACCTGGTACCAACACGAGAATGTGAATCGGTTCATATTCTTGTTCCACTCCTTTCTCTATATAACGCCTAGAGACTTGTCCACTACCTTTTTAACCCTTCTTCTCACCTGCAAACTAAAAACTCTTCTAACAAATATCTTTGTAAAAGAGATGTCGAGTCTTATCATCAAAGAAAAGAATCTTCATCTCGTAGAGAAGAGAGATATTTTCAGTTACACTCGTGAAGAGTTTGATGCTTTCAGTTGGGAGAGACAACTTGAGACTCTATGGTTACAGATGGATGCTGGTCTCGAAGAAATCGAGAAAGAAAGACATGCAAAGGTGATTGACATCGATGCTGCCCTCCAAGCAACATTAGCAAAGCTTTCATCTAAGACATCCTCATCCAAATCCATCAACCATTGTTAATGAATATGTCAGCAAAAATAACCTTATCCCTATCAACCTCCACCCAAACAAAGTGGCAAAGATGGGATCTGGGATGGCTGCTAACAATGGAGTGGTTTGGACTTCCTTTTCCTGTTGAATAGATTAGTAGATAGAGAACAAAAAGATGTAATCTATGAATGTACTCTCTTTCTTATTATCAATGAAATTTTTGTTTCTCTAATCTTATTCATTGTTTTCTGCATTGAACTTGTTCTTCAAATAATTAAATCAAAGAAATAAACAAGAAAACTAATTAAAGTAATCATCTTATTAACAAGTTCAAAAGTCACAAGTATATCAGGAAAATAGAACAGAAAACAGAATACTGAAATACATTACTGATAAGTGAAACGTCGCATCAGTATTCAATGTTTGACTGATGTCAGGATTGACTTTTCATCAGGATTCGACGAGTATCAGTATTTGATCTTTATCTGTTCTCAGAAACTATCATAGTTTATCATTCCCAGTTCATTCACCAACTTTGTAAACGTAACTTCAGGTAGTGGCTTGGTGAATATATCAGCTAGCTATTGATCAGTAGGAACAAAGTGTAACTCAATTGTCCCTTCCATTACTTGCTCTCTTATGAAATGATATCTGATACTGATATGCTTAGTAAGAGAATGTTATACTGGATTTCCTGTCATAGCAATAGCACTTTGGTTATCACAATAAATAGGAATTTTTGAATTTGATAAACCATAGTCCATTAGCTGATTTCTCATCCACATGATATGAGCACAACAGCTTCCTGCAGTAATGTACTCAGCTTCTGCAGTTGATGTAGAGATAGACTTTTGCTTTTTACTAAACCAAGAAACAAGTCTTCCTCCAAGAAACTGACAACTGCCTGAAGTACTTTTTCTGTCTATTTTACAGCATGAAAAATCAGCATCTGAGTAACCACATAAATTAAAATCAGATTCCCTAGCATACCAAAGGCCAAGAGATGGTGTGCCTTTCAAGTATCTGAAAATCCTTTTAACAGCTATAAGATGTGGTTCTCTGGGTGTTGTGCCTGAAATCTTGCACATAGACAGGTTGCATACATGATATCTAGTCTACTAGCAGTTAGATACAACAGTGAGCCAATCATACCTCTATAATTAGTTACATCTACCTCAGTACCTTGATTAGGATCAAGCTTGGTAGCTGAAGCTATGGGAGTTGATGCAGTAGAGCTATCTTGCATGTTAAACTTTTTCAAGAGGTTCTTTGTGTATTTTGACTGATTGATAAAAATCCCATCATCAGTGTGTTTAACTTGTAGACCTAAGAAATAGATCATCTCTCCCATCATGCTCATTTGATATCTAGACTGCATTAGCTTTGAAAACTTCTCACATAATTTGGAGTTAGTTGACCCAAAAATGATATCATCAACATAAATTTGAACTAACAGCAAATCCTTACCATGATTCAAATAAAAAAAAGTTTTATCAATTGTACCTCTTTTGTATCCACTTTCCAATAAGAATTGAGCCAATGTTTCATACCAGGCTCTTGGAGCTTGCTTTAGTCCATAAAGTGCTTTATCCAGTCTGTTCAACATAAACTTCCTCTTCTAATTCTCCATTGAGAAAAGCACTTTTCACATCCATCTGGAAAACTTTAAATTTCTTGTGGGCTGCATATGCTAGAAAGATTCTGATAGCTTCCAATCTTGCAACAGGAGCAAATGTCTCATCATAGTCTATTCCTTCCTGTTGAGAATATCCCTTTGCAACTAGTCTTGCTTTATTTCTGATGATGGTGCCATCTGAATCTATCTTGTTTCCAAACACCCACTTTGTACCTACAATAGACCTTCCTTTTGGCCTTGGTACTAGTTTCCAGACTTCATTTCTTTCAAACTCATTTAGTTCTTCTTGCATAGCCATAACCCAATCAGCATCTTTGAGTGCATCTTCAACTTTCTTAGGTTCCTCCTTTGATAGAAAGTTATGATAAAGACATTCATTTTGAGTTGCACTTCTGGTTCTAACACCTACTCCAGGATTCCCAATAATTAAATCAGGAGTATGACTTTTAGTCCATTTCCTTGCTGGTGGTAGATCATTCCTTGAATTTGATGCTCCCCCTGGATTAGTGTTATCTTCAAAAGAACTCGTGTTAATAGAAGCTCCCCCTGAGATATTGTTATCTGTTTCTGATCTGCTGTCAGAATTGTCACTTGAATCTATTTCTGATGAATCTCCTCCTGATGTTTTATTTGTTTCAGTGTTGATGGTCTCTTGATGTTGCTCCCCCTCAACATTTGCATTCTCATCAATAATCTGTGTTTCATCAATAATAACTGGTTCATCAGTATTTGATGAATTATCAGTATCTGATAAGATTTCATCAGAATTCTTGGAGGCTTCATTTGCAAAAATCAAATCATCATGTAAGTCTTCAGAAATTCCTGTAATCTTCTTATCATCGAAAGATACATTTATAGACTCCATGACTGTCTTTGTTCTTAGATTGTAGACTTTAAAGGCTCTTGATGATGGATAGCCAATAAAGATGCCCTCATCAGCTTTAGTCTCAAATTTTCCAAGCTGTTCAGGATGAGGTCTTAGAACAAAGCACTTACAGCCAAATACATGCAAATGCTTCAGACTTGGCTTCTTTTCATTGATCATCTGATAAGGAGTTACACCATGTCTGTTGATTAGTGTAATATTCTTAGTGTAGCATGCTGTGTTGACTGCTTCTGCCCAGAAATATGTAGGAAGTTTAGCTTCCTCCAACATAGTTCTGCCCGCTTCAATAAGAGTTCTGTTCTTTCTTTCAACTACTCCATTTTGCTGGGGTGTGCCTGGAGCAGAGAATTGTTGAACTATTCCTTTGTATTTGCAGAACTCTTCCATTGCTGAATTCTTGAATTCAGTTCCATTATCACTTCTTAAAATCTTGACTTTATACTTTGTGCCAGTCTCAATAAGTCTCACATGGTCCAAAAGTATCTCAGATGTTTCATCCTTTCTGTGTAGAAAATACACCCATGTATATCTAGTATACTCATCAACAATTACTAGAGTATATCTTTTCTTACTGATGGACATTATGTTTACTGGTCCAAACAAGTCAAGATGAAGCATGTGATATGGTTCATCAATTGAGGATTCTGTCTTACTCTTAAAAGATGTCCTTCTTTGTTTAGCCTTCTAACAAGCATCACAAAGTCCATCTGGAGTATATAGTACCTTTGGTAATCCTCTCACTAAGTCTTTCTTTACCAACTCATTTATATTGTTGAAATTGAGATGAGAAAGCTTCTTGTGCCAACTCCAACTTTCATCTACAGTCGCTTTACTGATGAGGCATGTAGAGTGTCCATCAGTATTGGTATAGATGTTGGCTTCATAAATGTTACCATGTCTTTGTCCAGTTAAAGCAACCTTCCCTGAAGATTTGCTGATTACTTCAAAATGAGTATCATAGAAGTTGACATGATAACCTCTGTTTGTGATTTGACTAACACTTAGTAGATTATGTTTGAGTCCTTTCACCAGAGCTACTTTTTCAATGATGACATTTCCAATGATAATACTGCCATATCCCAAGGTTTGTCCAATGTTGCCATCTCCATAAGACACAGTTGGGCCAGCCTTTTCCTCAAATTCTGATAGCAAGGTTTTGTCTCCAGTCATGTGCACAGAACATCCACTATCCATGACTAACACGTTTTTCTTTTTACCCTGCATTCAGAATCACAAAGAACTCAGTTAGAATTTTTAAGAACCCACACTTGTTGGGTTCTTTTAGCATGCAATTTAACATTTTTGGTAGCAGAAGTTTTCTTAACAAAAAATTTTCTTTAGGATTACCTCCTTTAGAATTTATTTTGTTATCATCAGAATTAACAGATGCCTGCTTAGAATTCACATTCTTTATTTTGCCAGAATTTGCACTTTTATTGAACTTTGGCAATGGTTCATAAACATTGTAGTACAAATTATGATATTCTTCACACATATAAATTGAATGCCATTTACTACCACAATGAAAACAGGGATTTTGTGGTTTATAAAATACTGTCCTATTCCTAATGTCAGACTTAGGAATTACAGTATTCTTCTTCTTACTCCTTCTGCAGTCAATAGCAAGATGATTAGAGTTACCATAATTAAAACATGTCTTTCTTGGTGCCTTTGGAATATACTTATAATTATTCTCCTTGTTTATTCCAACTTTACCCTTCCTGTTTCTTTTGACAGTTGGGCCTCTCTTCCTATCTGTCACATCACAGATTTTATCTCTCAGTTGTTTCTTTGACAAAAGACATACATTCTTGTTTAAGACAGACTTTAATTTAGAATTCTGTGCAGAAGTGGATCCCTCTTCAGTAATTGATTTGGGATTTTCTGGATACACATAATTCACAGGCTTTAATCTTGTCTTTGTACTGTCTATAACATATCTATAGGTTTTTGGATTTGTTGAGTCATTAATAACAACTCTTCCTGGATTAGATGAAACAACCTTTTCCTTATTCTTTTTCTTATTATCTGGCTTATAACCTAGACACTCTTTCCAGTTTTTATCTGTGATTATCTCATGAGTTTTTGTTCCAGAGTGTGTCCAAGTTCTGAGTTTTTCATTAGCATCCTTAAGTTGCATTTCAAGTTCTTTACATTTAAATTCTATTTCAAGTTTCATGTGTTTAGCATTATCACATTCTGTTTGAGCTTCCTGCAAGAAAATTAACTCAGCTTCTAAATGATCATTTCTTTTAGTTACCTCTGCCATTTGAGATTTTATTCTAGTATTTTCAAGAGATTGACTTCTAAAGCTGATATGCAGAGACTTAAGAAATGACCTTAACTCAGAGACATTATTCGTATCAAAATCAAACAAGATTTCAGATACCTTAGATTCAGCAGCAACAACAGTGTCATCAGTATTGGCCATTAATGCGTAATTCACCTTTTCTTCTTCAGATTCCGAGGAATGGACAGTCCATCCAATCCTTGCTTGATGAGATAAGATCTTTGGTCTTTGCCTTTTTGCACTCAGTTGCAAAGTGACCCATTCCATCACAGTTGTAGCATCTGACTTTTGACTTGTCAAATTTGCCGCTTTTGTCTTCTTTCTTCTTGTACCTCTCTTTGTCAGCATTGAAGGTTTTCTTCTGGAACTTACCTTGCGTCCTAGCCTTTCTGAACTTCATCTTCTTGAAGCCCTTGACTATCATAGCAACCATCTCCATCATATCAGAATCAGTAGAGTCATCATCAGTATCAGAATCAGACTTAGCATCAGTATCTGATGATGAGTCATCAGGAATTGACTCCACGACTCTACTTTTTCTTGAAGAACCTTCTTCTGCTTTTCCTTTTGATTTTGATTCAACATTCAAAGCAACATATTTTGCTTTGACATTTTTCTTGTTCTTTCTCTGTTGAACCTCAAGATCATAGGTTCTTAGCATCCCATAGACTTCATCAAGAGACAGCATCTTCTGATCATATTGATGCCTTATGATTGAAGCTTGAGTATCCCACTCCTCAGTTAGAGCTCTTAGAAACTTGGTATTTGAATCCTCTGGATCATACTCTTTGCCAACTAGAGATAGATTGTTCAGCAGTGTTAGAAATCTATTATAGATATCAGTAAGGCTTTCATCAGATTTAGCATCGAACTGCTCATACTCCTGAATCAACAGAGCCCTTCTGTTTCTTTTGATAGATTCAGTGCCTTGACATTGAGTTTCCAAAGTATCCCAAATTTCCTTTGCAGTCTTACATGCTATGACCCTGTTTGACATGACATTATCAAGACTGTTATGCAAAATATTTTTTACCTTTGCATCTTTGAGCACTTGCGCCTTTTCTTCTGGAGTCCACTCACTCTTTGCCTTGATGACGTAGTGTTCAGCAATAGTCTCAGTTCTTGCAACTATTCTTGTTGGAAGAAATAGTCCATCATTGATCCTGTCAAGATAGTCAGGATCAGTAGCTTCCAGATACATCAACATCTTCACCTTCCATGTTGGATACTCAGTTTTCTTGAGAATGGGAATCTTAATGATTTCATACTTGCTTGTCGACATCTTAAGATCGTTTTTGATTACTATTAATCAGTTAGCTCTGATACCAATTGTTGCCCAGTAATTAACAATTGTAGAAGGGGGTTGAATACAATTATATAAGATTTTTGATTTAAACAAAAATAACACAAGTATGAATCAATAACAGCTTTATTAATTCTGATATAAAACTGTTACAAACTCTCTTAAGAAATCCTTATGTTCTTAAGAGCTGCTAGGTTACAAGATAACTCGTGTAAGCGATTACAATAATGTAAAACCTAAACTGTGTTTATATAGAGTACACAGTTACACTATCAATTACAAGATATTCTAAATCAATTACATATAACTCTGAATGCATATCTTGTATGATAGCTGCCTTCCTATAATTTAGGAATCGACAAATCAATCTTCCTTGATCTCTGGTCTGATGAGAATCTTTACGAAATACTGACCAGCTTCTAATACTGACAATACCTTCATACTGACATCGTATTACTGATGACATCAGCATCAGTATCTTGATCAGTAACAGTCCAGATCCTGATATCACTTGAATCAATATCTAACACATTTAAGTCAATCTCGGAATTTCTCAGTCTGTCTTGGTCCTTAAGGTATATCTTGGCTTTACCGACAAATCTCAGTTTCACCATTTCATCTCCACAATCAATTGAAACACACTCAGTGTCTGTTCACCAATCCACTTACAATGTTTCTTCAAACTCCCTTAAACACAAGAAGACTTTAAATACCCTTAACTTTGGCTCACCAATCTCCTCTCCCTATACTAAAACATAAACTTTTATTAGTAATAATCTATAAAATTATAATCACTACTTAGAGTAAACGCTTAGTTCGATAAACCACCCTTGAACTCGATGTGAGTTCATATTTTATATCATTACATATATATCTATATGTGTATATTATTATCACTATTGTTCCTGAGCATTATGACTCTTAGCTCTTATACCAAACTGTGACAACCCTAAATCCGGGGTCAGGAATCCAGGCTGTCACGGACCAATTTCCATTTAATAACACTATACTCTTGGTAGTTGAAATATAAATGCGCAATGAAACTCACACAATAGACCCCACACTTAATAATATTACACACCAGTCATATGCTTAGAGAACAACATCCACAATATCATAAGTTTAAAGTTAAGCAGTTATTACAACCCAGAATCTTACTTAAGAACTTTGTTGAATAATGCTTCTACAGGAAGCATTTCAACAACCAAAAGTTTATTTCTCAACTTACACACTTAATACACATAAGTCTACCAACACCCATCTGTCTATCAGCTACCTCAGGGATAGGCGCCAGCACTCTCTCAAAAGGTCGTCTTTCCCTTACCCTCTTGCGGGTTGTAGTGCGGAGTATCGACATTTGACCTAGCTGTTATATACATAAGTAGCAAGAGTGAGCTATAATAGCTCAGTAAGATAAATTTTTGTAAACTAGCATCAATGAAAGTATATATATATATATATATATATATATTAATTAACAGAAAACCCATCATAATCCTTAAGAAAAGAATTAATTCTTACTTATTAAATACACCATCCATTTTTCTTTATAAGAAAAGAAATATAGAACAATATAATATCAGTTTCTCTTCTAATATAATATAATATCAGTTTCTCTTCTATAACAAGATAATAATCAATACATCATCTCAGTATGATATCTCAAGATAATATAACATTTGAAATAAATCTCTCAATATAATCTTTCCATTTCCTTTTATACAACAATTATATAAAAATAATATAAAATCAGTTTCTCTTCAATCCATAAAAACAATTCCATAATTTCATACCATTTTCCTTTTTCAGAATGCAAATCTGAAACCATTATCAATTCTTTTTTTTAAAATACTCTGGGGATATCTGATGTCGCCTGATACGTTAGGACGATGATCAGTCGCCTAATCGTACATGCTCTCTGTTTACTACTAGTAGAAGGAATGATCCAACCTGGTCATCATCCCTGGAGGAAGGCTCTCTGCTACATCCCCCTTCGGCATCTCTTGGGCCGTAATAAAATATTGAGTGCTGGACTGTGCCGAACACAGCCTCTTACGCTTGCTGTAGCAATCCCCCTTTTGTCAAATCGTTATTCCATTTATAAAACACCATTCCATATTTTCCATTTTCCGTTTCCATTTCTGTTCGCACTTATTCACGCAAGAGAACGTGGTCAACAAGTAATATAGAGTAAATAGGATTCGTTCCCACAGAGACTCAAATTGTTCGTTAAGTTCACTTATGCACCAGCTTATGATTTACACTCACTGCTAAGACAATCACAATTTTGGTTTGATTTAACTAATGATTAATTACCAACTAAGCCAATTACGAGAAAATAACTTAACTTTAACCTTATAATAAACAAACATGGGATTTCAATTTCATTTACTACTTCATCTAGAATCTTATGCCCTTTAGCCTAGCATGTGACCGAGTTGATTACTGATTAGATGCACTAAACTGATACATACCAACTTTCGTTGTGCATATACCATCCTACTGATCATCCACAATTGATAGAAGTCAAGTAGTCACCAAATATGTGTAGTCCCTATATGTCTATAGCAATTGAACACATACCGGTTGAAAATCAAGCACCCATTAAACCACATAGTCGATGCAAGACGGTTAGAATTACACCACAAATTAATACATGTTCTTCACATGCAAAAACCTATGCTAGCATGAATTGTTCTAAACCCTAGATCCACTTTCGCATTCACTAGGATTAAACAAACAATTACAAGTGTTCGCGACACACTTATAACGAATAAGCATAAACATACTAGGCAATCAATACATTCAATCACACACCAAGGCATAATTAACACTCAATTACTAGAATCCATAGCAAAATCCATTAAAACCCCATGATAACGAATTAGCCCATAATTGACCTAATTGTCATCATGGGTTCAATTGATAACATAATTCTAGAACAACAAATAATTAAAAGAAGAGAGAAAATAAAGTTCAGAAATAACTCCCCAAAGTAGAAGAATACAAAAGTTCCAAAAATTACTCCTTGCTTGTCACTAGCTTGGAGATGTATCTTGAAATTGTTCTTGGCTACAATGTTGATGATCTTCCTAATAATAATGATATACAATGATAGGTAGTGTTTATATAGGCCCTAGAATACTTTTCCAACAAGAAAAGACCTAAAAATACAATTTAATTCGAAACAGGATAGAATTTCAGAATTTCCAGCGAGTTCGGGCGCACTCTGCGCGGTATCAGCGCAGTCTGCGTGGTCTGTTACTGTTCAGAATTATAGAAAACTTCCCAGGCTTCGCGTGGACAGCTTACGGGCCTCAAACGG
The DNA here is from genome assembly GCA_037693485.1 of Kitagawia praeruptora. Taxonomy (NCBI): domain Eukaryota; kingdom Viridiplantae; phylum Streptophyta; class Magnoliopsida; order Apiales; family Apiaceae; genus Kitagawia; species Kitagawia praeruptora. The sequence continues at coordinate 105,316,345 of CM075352.1, read as the reverse complement.
ACTTGTAGAACTCCAGATATGACCAAAACAGTGAAGACTGCGCAACCATCCGAATTTTACACAATTTGCTCCTTTCTCCTCCGTTTCTTTCGCATTAGCTAACATCTTTAATACCATGACACATGTAACTCCTTGGTAGCATAACACAAGTGTACCATCTTCATTCCAATACTTAATTCCGCTCTAATATCGATTAGAAACACCAACACTAACCGATAGCTACAACCCTGCACAACTACACAAAACACATAAAAAATACAACAAACTTGAGACCAAGTCAATCAATTTAAGTCGATATAGAATGTTCCAAGTGGATATAAAATCCACTTATCACACCCCCAAACTTAAACCGATGCTTGTCCTCAAGCATAAACAACTACACTATCTAATTAGTACCACTTCCGTAGGTGATCACGGTTGCATTTGGCATATGCAACAAGCCCTTTAAACCCCTAGGCAGCCCTAGTGGACGAGTAAGGTCTCGTGAGGGCCTATAGCGAATGTACCCACAAAATCCATTTAACCTATTGCAATGCAAATGCATGAATGCAACTAATATGAAAAAAAAAAAAATGCAAAGACCCCCTTCAAACTCACCAAACCAACTAACAAGCAAATATCTCGACGAATGCAACAAATCCAAGCAGAGCTCGACTAAGTCCCCGTATACTAACAATACATGAACAGAAACGTGCGTGTATGCAATGCTCATCAGAAATACCCCCAGAACTAGGTCAAAAATCATACATGCTTTCCGTCAAGACAATCACAGGTTTATAACTAGAATAGACTGTAGACACTCCATAACCTAGGAACACCTCCACCCTCATCCAAGGTAGACAGAAACTCATGCTTTATTACTATACTACGACACTACATATACAATACGCATGCTTATTTAACCGTGCAATGAATGAGACCCCAAAAGGCTTATACAATAATACCCATGTAGCGAGTGTTGGGTCAGTGGATCCCAGACTATAAAGCCTTAGGTCACTAGGACTAAGTCCCCTCAGACTTAATTACTCGAGTATTAAAGAGCTCACTCTGGTTAATTTTGCATTTAAATTATTTATATGACTCTTTTTTTTTTCTTTTTTTTATATTTTTTTATATTTTTTTTATTTTTCCGCAATCTGGAATGAGCCTTTCTCATTTCCAACCCTAGACTACTCATATAAATATGAGCTGGCTACTAGCCATTTGACGCCTAGCCTTTATTGACAAATATTAACAACTAGCATGAAAATTCCTGGTTTCCCCCAAACTTAGACTTTAATGTTCCTACGCTATAAAGGGAATAACGAAAATTCTAAATATAAACAAGTGATTAAATCTCAAAACATCCCACAGGCATGACCCTAACCTAGCCCAACAGCACCCCAATGAGACTGTGTAATAAATTTTGTTCCCGTAACATGCAAGTCAATTTCATAGAAACTATAAATCAGCCCTCTACTCATCATCATCACACCCAAATCAACATCCACCTATCAATCAGAATCAGCTCGTCCTAAGGGATCATGAAATATGCATGCCATGAAAATGCAACTAAATGAAAACTCACATGGTATACGAAAATAAAACAAAATGTCCTATATGAACAAACGTAGATAATACGAACATAACAATCATGCATGAACTATCACTACTATGCAACATGATATCTTATATGACCACAAAATACAACAAAACATACAACTACTATCCCCCAAATCACCCCCAAACTTAAAATATTCAATGCCCTCATTGAAGGTAAATTAAAAGGGTACAAGAGATACTCCCCTACACGCCGGCATCTCCACCCTCCTCGGGTGGTGTGTCTGGTGGTGGATAGACGTGGAGGCTCCAACACAACTGTTATTTTATTCGAAAGCAAGAAATCATGGGTTGCCTCCCACGAAGCGCCTTTCTTTAACGTCTTTAGCTAGACTTGGCCACAATTTTCCTCTTGAAAATTTTCTACACCGCATCTCTATAAGGCCATTTAATGATCTTTTCTGGAGCGACATCTTCAACAACAAGCTTTACCCGTATTCGCTCCTCACAATATCTCTTAACAACATTCTCCCGCCTACCTGAAAAGTTAGCAGAAATAACAATAGCAATCAAAGGAGATGAATTACAAGAAGCATACCCCAGGTGAACTAGCAATGTTTTGAGCTCGAGTTCGGGAGCTCCTTCAATTGATGGCTTAAGGCGCACCTGAGAATTCCAGAGATCTTCCACTCCAAGCAACTTATGTGGAATACGTAGCCCTATCAACCAAGGCACTGTAATCCTCAGTTGGCCATGCTTTGCCTTCTCCTCCGTGTCATACTTTTTACTCTGCCCTGCATCAACCAATTTCAAGCTAAAACACTCCTCATCCTCCGCCGTCAAATTCATGGCTAGAGTTTGCTTCTGAAGCCTCTGTGGATATGGAGGAGGAAAATCGATTTGGATGATCTCTGTAGTCTTCTCCGGAGTAGATTTGTCAACAGGAGTGATACTCTTTTCCTCTTCGGCCTCCAGCTGGTCGAAGTCAGATTGCAACGAAGCGGCATTCAACAACTGAACATGCTCTTCTAATTCATCATCTTCCACACTGAGACACTCTTCATCCTTCGAAGGAATTAGCATAGCCGCTTGAGCCTTGGAATTTTCTTGATCTTGGGCTGATTCTTCAAAATTTTCAGATTGCAAAGGAAGTGGTTGCGGTTGATTATTCAGAATTGAATTTTCTGATTGGTTTGCCTCCGACTCTGCTTCCTTATCAGCTTCATGTTCTGCTTCTTCCCCATCTCTGCCCTCAGACTCTCCTTCCTGAACTTCGATCATGGTCTCACCCGTGGCTAAGAAAGGCCAGTCAAGACTGATAGTAAGGTTCTTGTCCTCCTCCTCTACATCTAGGCCTTCTGTGTCACTTGCCATTTGATTCAATGTTTGTAATGCATTTGCAATTTGACCAATCTGATCTCCTATTCTCTGGAGAGACAATGCATTGCTTTTAGCCATCAACCTCAATTCTTCTAATTCAGCTTCTTCGGTCGACTGTTGGATAGACCAAGTCTGAAATTGCTGCTGCTGAAATTCAGGAGGTTGAAAGTGTTGATGCACTAGGGCATACTGATGCTGAAATTGTTGCCCCTGTTGCTGCTGAATTCCCCCTGGATTGTATGGCTCATCTTCAAACTGCTGATTTGTGAGCGGGTAGAATGGATATTGAGATTGCTCCATACCACTCTGATTGTAGTCCCAGCTGAAATTTGGCCGGTTTCTGTTATACTCACATTGATGAGTGTAATGTCCACCTGCACACAGCTCACAAACAATTACGAATTCCTGCTCCCAATAATCCATCAAATAAAAAAAAAAAACGTCCGAGTCAGTGAATTTAACCCAAATTGATGACAAGATCATAAACTAAACAAACAATGAACCGAGTCCCCGGCAGCGGCGCCAAAAACTTGTTCGCACTTATTCACGCAAGAGAACGTGGTCAACAAGTAATATAGAGTAAATAGGATTCGTTCCCACAGAGACTCAAATTGTTCGTTAAGTTCACTTATGCACCAGCTTATGATTTACACTCACTGCTAAGACAATCACAATTTTGGTTTGATTTAACTAATGATTAATTACCAACTAAGCCAATTACGAGAAAATAACTTAACTTTAACCTTATAATAAACAAACATGGGATTTCAATTTCATTTACTACTTCATCTAGAATCTTATGCCCTTTAGCCTAGCATGTGACCGAGTTGATTACTGATTAGATGCACTAAACTGATACATACCAACTTTCGTTGTGCATATACCATCCTACTGATCATCCACAATTGATAGAAGTCAAGTAGTCACCAAATATGTGTAGTCCCTATATGTCTATAGCAATTGAACACATACCGGTTGAAAATCAAGCACCCATTAAACCACATAGTCGATGCAAGACGGTTAGAATTACACCACAAATTAATACATGTTCTTCACATGCAAAAACCTATGCTAGCATGAATTGTTCTAAACCCTAGATCCACTTTCGCATTCACTAGGATTAAACAAACAATTACAAGTGTTCGCGACACACTTATAACGAATAAGCATAAACATACTAGGCAATCAATACATTCAATCACACACCAAGGCATAATTAACACTCAATTACTAGAATCCATAGCAAAATCCATTAAAACCCCATGATAACGAATTAGCCCATAATTGACCTAATTGTCATCATGGGTTCAATTGATAACATAATTCTAGAACAACAAATAATTAAAAGAAGAGAGAAAATAAAGTTCAGAAATAACTCCCCAAAGTAGAAGAATACAAAAGTTCCAAAAATTACTCCTTGCTTGTCACTAGCTTGGAGATGTATCTTGAAATTGTTCTTGGCTACAATGTTGATGATCTTCCTAATAATAATGATATACAATGATAGGTAGTGTTTATATAGGCCCTAGAATACTTTTCCAACAAGAAAAGACCTAAAAATACAATTTAATTCGAAACAGGATAGAATTTCAGAATTTCCAGCGAGTTCGGGCGCACTCTGCGCGGTATCAGCGCAGTCTGCGTGGTCTGTTACTGTTCAGAATTATAGAAAACTTCCCAGGCTTCGCGTGGACAGCTTACGGGCCTCAAACGGACTTGTAGAACTCCAGATATGACCAAAACAGTGAAGACTGCGCAACCATCCGAATTTTACACAATTTGCTCCTTTCTCCTCCGTTTCTTTCGCATTAGCTAACATCTTTAATACCATGACACATGTAACTCCTTGGTAGCATAACACAAGTGTACCATCTTCATTCCAATACTTAATTCCGCTCTAATATCGATTAGAAACACCAACACTAACCGATAGCTACAACCCTGCACAACTACACAAAACACATAAAAAATACAACAAACTTGAGACCAAGTCAATCAATTTAAGTCGATATAGAATGTTCCAAGTGGATATAAAATCCACTTATCAATTTCCATTCACATATATCATTTCCATTTCCATATATCATCATCTTTAAAATACATACATCATAATACTTTGATTATAACTCAGACATCTCTTCCGTATTTAATAAAGTCAAATATGCTCTTATATATAAAATATTTCAACTATTTTAAAAGTATTAAATAATAATCAAATAATAATTATTAAATCACAAATGTTTAAAGATTATCTTTAACAGAATATTATAAACCATATAACCCTAGATAACAACTGATACCATTCTTTTTCACATTTTTTGAAGCCATAAAGTATATTAGCTCCATTCATATTCATATCCATAATCCATATCCGTAATCCATATCATATATTGATATAAGATTCATATATTATCTAGCAAAACCACTTTTCTTTAAACATAAACAAATTATCAAAATAAGGGTAAAAGAAATCTTGCCTCGATCTCTAAATCCCAAAAGGAATGATCCGGTGTTCGTCTCGAGTATCTATAGAAATGAAAAGGATCACCATCAGAATATATTTCACTTAACCACTTAATATAAGTTTAACATACCCTTTATAGACCACAAATTCGAAGAACTTATCCATTTTTAGACTCCATGAAAGTTTCAGTATTTTTCACCATTTCCTTATTAACCACACATGACTGTAAAGTTTCTCATAAATTATCAATTTCGAATTTTGACACAAGGTCAATGGGGTTTGCCTCTCTATTCACCCTACTATATTGTACCAAAATTTCATAACTTTTAAAGATGTTTAAGTATGGTAATTATAGCCTAAAAGTTGACACAATTGCATTTTCTCGGTTTCCGAACGACTTTCACTAAAATTCACTTTTCTCCTAAACCGTTCATCAAATTTTGACGTACTTTATATCAAAACGATCTATGAACCAAGATCTACCCTATCATGACCCTTGGCTATGCTCTACTGATCTTGACAGATTCGGGATGCTCTGTTTTTAACAAGTAATATATGTTTAAACGAGAATCGGGCATTATAACGGCTATACTTTCATACTTTCCAAATTTTTAACACCTCCCAACTCATCATCCAACACATATATCAATCCATACCCCATGTGGTCATCATACCAGCCATGGATTTCAATACACAACACTTCCATAATCCATCAAAACACTTATAAACATTTATATAACCATGGTTTCATACTTTACACAAACTTAATCCAAAAACCAACCATAAACTCAAGATTCAAGCTAGGTTTTCAAGTAGTATAGCTTCCTTGGAATGTGAAAAAGCCTTAATACACCTTGTATAACCTTTATATCACTTTAGTATAGCTTATATCTTCCAAAGAAAACAAGAAAACTAAAGTTAGTTTCTAAGATTTACTATTCATCATCAATCTTGTAAAATTCATAACAAATCGAAAAATAAGAGTTTGGTGCTTAAATTTTTACCTCATCTTCTTCCATTCAAGGGATTTCTTTTGAACTATAGATCATCAAATTTGAAGCTTTGTAGCTATGGTTTTGAACCCGTTTTTCCCACTGGACAGAAACTGGTCAGATTTGTTTCCCCAACTTTGAGCATGGATTTGACTAGGCTAAACTACTTTGTTGGCCATGAAATTTTGAACGAACCTTACACATGGAGTGGAGAAGTTATGGTTAAAATTTGGTGATTTTAGAAGCTCTAGATATGGAGATATGAATTTTTCTTTGAGTGGTGTTTCTGCTGGGCAGTTTGCATCTCTTTGTGTTTTGCTTTGTTTCTATCTTGGATAATGATGTATCCTCTTGTTTCTATCCCTTTGAATCAGATCCTTATCACTTAATTAAGTGTGTTTGAAGTCCACCAATGAAATCAAGGCATGTGGGTGAGTTTGAATGAGTAATCTCCTTGCTTTGGTAAGTTACTAGCATGTCCTTGCCCCTTGGTTCTTATTTCTCTTATACCCTTGCCCCTTCAAAATTTCCATGAGTCACTTCACTTAATTACATGTAATTGAAGCTCCATGATGTGCTTGGGCCATGCTTGGGCTTACTTTAATGATCTTGGGGCTTTTTGTTTGGGTTTTGTGCAAGGTTCTCTCATCGATTGATTCATCGAAAGTTTTTTGTGATCGTCTTAGTGGTTTCTTCTCTGTAAACCTCTTGTATACATATTATTCTCTCCCACATTGTATTTTAAGGTGTTGGTGTAGTTCTAATCCTCAAACTAATATTAAATCTAATATCCTTGGTATATTCTTTTTATCTCAGAATTTGCTCTCCCGATTTCTCAAGCTTTATCAAACTAGTTTGCATTCTCTTTGCTCTAGGATTATATTCTCAATCCTCTTTCCCTCTCATAATATATCCTCCCTTGGACTTCTAATATTTAATATCCTTAACCCATGATTCATTCGTTTGATCGCTTAATCTCGTTATAAAGTCTTAGTGGTTTTCGTTCTAAATTCTCAAATCAAATATAATAAAATTCCAAAATACTAAATCCTCAATTCCTCAAATTTAATATCTCATTTCCAAGTGGTTCTAAATCGTTTAACAATCCAAATTCCTCTGGCATTCCCTTGACTTAATAATCCCCTGGTTTAACATAATTTCACATGTTCCTCAAAGTATACACCATTTTCATATTCCATACTGTAATAACCCTAACTTCAGTAATGCTACAGTGGTCACATGAATAGTAGATTTCGAGGATTTAGTGAAATGGTGTATAAGTACTCCATAATGGAAACGGAAAATGAGTAAACAGAAATCATATCAGTGTTGTACATTGAAAATAAGTGACTCGAAATGACGATAGATTCCAGAAATTCCTGAACATGGATTTTGAGGATTTTGATTTCGAATAAGCTTCTATTGGACATTAAGGAGCATGGAAACATTATAAGAATTATATATTGAGGAATTAGTGAATTTAGATTTGAGCCAGGGGATTATTAAGTTAAGAGAATACCAAAGGAAATTGGATTGTTAAATGGTTTCAAAACCACTGAGATAATGAGATTTACTCGAAACGAACCACAATTAGACGAGTATGGAATCCAAGCAACCAAGATTAGCGATATAACAAGGATACATACCACATTATTATCTACCAATGTGATTGGCATTTTACTTAGGAAAACAAGGAAAAGAGGTTATTGGATTATCAAAGTGGTGTCATTAGTCATTAACTTGTTTTTAAGGGTAAATTAGTAACTTTGCAAGGTTTTAAACACAAAATATCTTTCCAAGCTTCCATAACACTCTAGTATTAGCAAGATTAGATGAGATAAGATCAAAGAAATCAAAAGAAAACTCCTCCCCCATCCATTTCTTCCAATTCGGCTATTCAAGAGAAAAAGAGAAAAATAAAATTCAAAACCCAAGCTCTAGCCAATAACAAATCAAGAGAAAAATCATGGAGCTTCTTGGAGGTTAGGAAGGATCATCTACAAAGTTTCATAGCAAACTAACATCATTTGGCAAGGTAATAAATTCATGAAAGTTGAAGATGAATAGTGAATGAATAGTAATTTTCAAGTGTTAACTTTGTTTTAATGGTTTCTTTAGTTGATTCAAGTTAATCTAAGGTTGTTTAAGGAGTGCCCAAGGTTTATCAAGGATTGTTAAGGGTTATCAAAGCTTCAAGAAGGTATAATCATGCTTGCTCTTTTATATTTATGATGGATATAGTTGTGTTTAGTGATTAAGTGGTATAAAGGTTATGTTTATGATGTTATAAGTGTTTGTAAGTGATTTGAGTTGATTTTGGAAGGAGTTTGGGATTGTAACCATGGCTGGTAATGAAGGCCACATGGTGTAGGTGATGATTATTGTGTTTGATGATTGGTTTTGGAGGAGTTTGATTTTGGAAAGTATGAAATTACAGCAGTTATAATGTCCGATTTTCGTTAGAACGAAAACTGCCCTGTTTTGTGACCCCTGTATTCATACGGTACCTCACTGCCTAGGTTACCAATTGACCATGAAATGATAGAGCTTAGTTCATAGATCGTTTTGATATAAGGTGCGTTAAAATCTGATGAACGGTTTAGGAGAAAAGTCAGTTTTAGTGAAAGGTGTTCGAAAACCGAGAAACCGTAATTGTATCAACTTTGAGGCTATGATCAACCTACTTAGACATTTTTAAAAATTATGAAACTTTGGGATAATATGGTAGGGTAGTCAAAGAGACATTACCAGTTGACCTTGTAGTAAAAGTCGAAATCTATAATTTATGGGGATTTTTACAGTTAAGTATGGTCGTTAAGGGAGATGGTGAAAAACCACTGAAACTTCGATTGAGTTTGTAAATGGTTAAGTCCTTGAACCTTTGGGGTAATAATGATACGTTAAACATATGTTGAAGTGTAAAGGGGTTTTGTTATATGAGAAGGTAGTGAGTAAGAGATGTAGTATTCTAATGACGGTCCTTTTGTGTTTATAGAAATTCCGGAGGAGGGACCAGCCATACTATCAGGATACAGAAACCAAGGCAAGATCTTTTCTATCCCTACTTGGAAATTATTTATCTTCAAAGAAACTTGATTTCATGAAATATATATATATGTGATGCTATTGTTACTATATTGTTAAGAAATGATTTTTCTCGATTATTGATGTAAAAAGGGAAGGTATATGAGTATGATATGAATATGGACATGAGTATGAGTATGAGATGGATATGAATATACATAGAGATGATTATGCATGAAGTGAACATGCCTTATGATTAAGGGAATATAAAGGAATGGTATCAGTTGTTATCTAAAGATATATAAAGAAATGGAATCAGTTATTATCTAGGGTTATATGATTTATAATACTATATTCTTTCTAAGTATTGTGATTTAATAAATATTATTGAATAATATTTAATACTTTTGAGATAAATGGAATACTCTACGTATATAAAAGCATATTTGAATTCTTGAATATAAAGGAGATGTTTGAATCATAATCAAAGTATTATATTATATACATATATTTTATAGAAATAATGTGCGAGAATGGAAGTGATATACGGGAATGGAAATGTGAAATGGTGTTGATAAATTGAATAATAATCTTATAAAAAGGGGAATTTACAACAGTAAGCGTAAGAGGCCGTGTGGAAGTTGCACAGTCCAGCACTTAATGTAAGCGTAAGAGGCCGTGTGGAAGTTGCACAGTCCAGCACTTAATGTAAGCGTAAGAGGCCGTGTGGAAGTTGCACAGTCCAGCACTTAATGTTTCATTTCGGCCCAAGAGTTGCCGAAGGAGGATGTAGTGGTAGACCTTCCTCCTGGGGGATGGTGGCAGACCTACCTCCGTCTACCGGTAGTAAAAAGGGACGGATACGGAGGGCGACTGATCATCGTGCCTCACGTATTCGGCAACAGTGAAAACCCCTACAATATGTGAATAAAGAATAAATGATAAAGTCAGATTGGTATACTGAAAAGGGAAAAAGATATGAAAGATGGAATTATTGTTATAGATGAAGAGAAACTGATTTTATATTAATTTATATAATTGTTGCATAAGAAGGTAATGAGAAAATGATAGAGAGAGATTAATTCAAGTTTTCATTTTATTTTGAAATATTACACTAAAAGGGTATATTGATTGTTATATTATTTAAGAAGAGAAACTGATACTGTATTATCTTAGATTTCTTTCTTATAATAGTAAGTGGATGATGTATTATTAAATAAGAGTTCTATTCTTCCTTAAAGTTTATAAATTGATTACCGTTTACATATGTATATACATGTATACTTGGTTACATTTTTAAATTTTAGTTTATAATAATATCTTGTTGAGCTATTATAGCTCACTCTTGCTACTTATGTATATACAGCTAGGACCAATGCCAATACTCCGTACGACACCCCGCAAGAGGGTAGGGGGAAGGCGACCTATTGAGCGAGTACTGGCGACCGTTCCCGAGGTAGATGACAAGCGCAAGGGGTTTAGTGGTCTTATGTATATTAAGTGTGTAAGTGCATAAGGTTGTAATAAATTTGGTTGTTGAAATGCTTCTTGTAGAAGCATCACTCAACAATGTACTTAAGTATGATTCTGGGTTTGTAATAACTCTTTTAACTCTCAACTTTAAACTTTTATTATGGTGAATGTTGTTCTCTGAGCATATGACTGGTGTGTGTGTGTGTGTATTACTGTGGGGTCAATTGCATAAGTATTAATTATAAAAAAAAAAACCAAGAGATATTGATTTTGAATGGAAGTTGGTCCGTGATGGCCCAAATTCATGACCCCGGATTTGGGGCTGTCACACATACTCTTTAATATCAAATACAATAGTGCTCAATTGAAATCAAACATCTCAAAAATCTATACTCAGGAATTTCTGAAATCCGTCATCATTTCGAGTCACTCATTTTCATAGTACAACGCTAATATGGTTTCTGATTATTCATTTTCCGTTTCACTTATAGGGTACCTACATACCATTTCCCTAAATCCTCAAAATCACTAATCATTTAAGCACTGTAGCATTTCTAAAGTTAGGGTTATTACAGTTATGTTCTAGAATATGGGTATCCGTTTCATCAGCAAGAGATTCCACAGAGAAGCACACTTCTGGATCATCTGAAATCTTCGTAGGAGCAAACACATTAAAGGTGGCCTTATCATCTTGCACTCGCATAGTTAGCTCCCCTTTTTGCACATCAATCAAAGTTCGTCTGGTGGCTAGAAAGGGCCTTCCCAAAATGATGGGTATCTTCTTATCTTCCTCAAAATCTAGAATGACAAAATCAGCAGGAAAGATAAACTCATCCACCTTTACCAAGACATCTTCCACTATTCCTCTTGGATACATGATCGACCGGTCTGCTAGCTGTAAGGAGATATTTATAGGTTTTGGATCAGGCAGACCAAGTTTCATGAAGATAGACAATGGCATTAGATTGATACTAGCTCCCAAATAACACAAACACTTATCGAAAGATAAGTTGCCAATAGTACACGGAATGGTGAAACTTTCCGGATCTTTAAGTTTAGGAGGCAACTTTTGCTGCAGAACTGCACTGCACTCTTCCGTCAAAGCCACAGTTTTTAATTCCTCGAGCTTCAACTTACGTGAGAGAATACCCTTCATGAACTTTGCATAGCTCGACATCTGTTCAAGAGCTTCCGCAAAAGGTATGTTAATCTGCAACTTCTTGAACACCTCTAGGAACTTAGCAAACTGTTTGTCCAACTTCTGCTTCTGGAATCTTTTAGGATATGGAGGTGGAGGATAGATCTGATTGCTCTTTCTAGATGGCTCCGGAGAAGACTTTTTAGCAGATTTCTTGCTCTTTTCCTTTTCACCATCCAACTGATCAGCTACCAAGTCAGATTTTTCAATTTCTAGTGCTGCAGATTTTTCAACCTGTTGATTCTGAACTTCTTCATCTTCCTTAGCTGCTGATTTAGGATCGTTTGTAACCTTTCCAGATCTCAAAGTTAATGCTTTCACCTGCTCCTTGACTTCCCTCTTGCCTAGATTAGCCTCTGTATCACTAGGAAGAGTTCCTTGTGTCCTATTCAACAATGCATTAACAATTTGACCAACCTCAATCTCCAATTCTGATTTTTCATTAGAAGACTGACCAGTACTCCCATGAGATTGTTTCTGAAATCCCGGAGGTTGGAATTGTTGCCTCGGAGCATACTGCTGATGATAACCTTGATTGAATGGCTTAGCTCCGTATTGCTGTCCCTGAAACTGCTCATAAGGTTGTGGTTGTTGCATACCACCTTGATTGTTGCTCCAGCTGAAATTAGGATGATTTCTATTATTCGGATGATAGGTGGCTGGAGCTGGTTACTGTGGCCTCTTAAAATTGCTAACAAACTGCGCCTGTGACGCCCTCCCGACCAGGGGCCCAGATCGGAGGGTCGTCACTGACACACATCTAGATGCATACACCCTAATATAATAACATAAATATATTATTGGTATGAAATAAGCAAGCCATCATCTAACCAAGTTATTATTATTACAAACCTGAATTCAAAATATTATTATTACAACCCAAGTTCTCAAAGTACTACTGCCAGTTCTCACAACTATCTTAAGATCTCTTCACTGAGCTGCTATTGCATCTACCTCGGGAGCTACGTGGAAATGAACCAAGTCGGGTTCATGAAAGGTGCACTTCCTCGCAGTTTGCATAGTACGGACCATGATGCTTATTTTTACTGTCAAAAGGTTAGACACAGAATAATAATGAGCCAACGCTCAGCAAGTAACTAAAATCTCAACTGAACAACATGATATAATATTTCGAAAGGTGACAGTAAATTAAAGTATAGCATGGTTGTCCGACAATGATAGCAAAGATCCTGGTATAGCATTTGACACAAGGTTTACCAATAATAGGATAGCAATATAAACTTCAAAGCTGTGAAACAAAAGATATTTCCAATGGTAAACCAATTTCCATTTTCTAATTAAATCAAGAGTTCATAATATTAAGAAAACTGATTGGAGTTTTATTTCACCTTATCAGACAATACGGGTGATCAGCCCATAAAGTCCCCATACCGGACACAAAGTCCCTCTGGACATCAATTCCTTTAATTAGGATAACTTGGGTTCCCAAGAGGCAACACATTGGCCTATAAGGGTGTCGAACTGGACAGACCAGAACTACACAAATAATACACCTCAAAAACTGACGGAACCGGCATTACCCGTTGTTCCGTCTCTCCAATCGTCAGGAATCCGTAGAAACCATTTAGACGGAGTTTCTATTATATTTTATAAAACCTTTCATTTTAAAACCTTTCCAATTTAAAACTTAATTTATCTTCACAAAACGTTTCAATTCTTAACCTTTCTAAAATCCTTACCTCGAAGTACTTTTGTTAGATATAATTGATGTAAATAATAATCAGTGTTTAAGTGTTATAGTGAAAAATCAGAGTTTAGCTAGAAGCAGTCAGAGTTTAGTTAAACGTTGACGGATGGAAGTTTGACAGAGTTTGTTAAACTTTGTCTGGAGGAAGCATCTACAAGTCAACAGAGTTTGAAGAATACTTGGAGATAATTATGGAAGCAATATCTTTGAAGATTGGAAAGCTGTCAAAGAGATTGTGTTGACTAAGAAGACGTGTAGCAATCGTGATAGATATCAATTGTATAGCTAATTTATAGGAGTATCAATTTACGGTTGTATAGCAGTGTATATCTTATAAATACAGTTAGGTTAACCCTAGAAGGGTATCGTATAACGAATTATTATTCTTTGTAACCTAAGCAGCTCTCTGTGATATTTTACATCCTTGAGAGAGGAGTTTTTAATTTCAAAATAGTTTTTAATTGTTCGAAAGTGTTTTGCTTGTTATTCTCTCATACGAACTTGATTATAATTGTGTATTCGGCCTAACAAGTGGTATCAGAGCAGATCTGTTACTCTATACAGTTTAAGATCCACACATAACTGTAATCATGTCAGAAATACCTCCTCCATCAGGTTCTATGACTGAGAAGGATTAACCTACTACTGTGAGTCGTTATGAGACTATTAGGGTTCCTATTCTGAGGCCAGCAGATTATGCTATCTGGAAGGTGAAGATGACTATGTTTCTGGAGGCTACAGATCCAGAATATCTTGACAAAATTTATGAAGGTCCTCATAAGCCTACAAAGCTATCTGTAGCTACTGCTGGTCAAGAAGCTAAGACAGTTCCAAAGGAAAAGAAAGATATGACTCCTGAGGATATTTCATCTGTTGCTAAGGATGCAAAGGTTAGACATCTACTTCATAGTGCCTTAGATAATGTTATGTCTAACAAAGTCATTAATTTCACAACTGCAAAAGAAATATGGGATGCTCTTGAGGTTAGATGTCAAGGAACTGCTGCTATCAAGAAGAATAGGAGGAACATACTCACACAGGAGTATGAGCACTTTGAGGCAAAATCTGAAGAAACCATGACAGAAACATTTGACAGGTTCTGTAAGCTGCTCAATGATTTGTCATTGGTAAATAAAGAGTATGATCTAGAAGACTCAAATCTCAAATTTCTTCTTGCTCTACCTGAAAAGTGGGATGTGAAAACAACCACTATTAGAGACAATTATGATCTTGCTGATACTGAGATTGATGAAATCTATGGGCTGCTCAAAACTCATGAATTGGAAATGGAGCAGAGAAACAGGAGATCAAGCAAGAAGGTAAAGTCTGTTGCTCTTAAGGTTGAAGAGAAACCCTTGAAGAAGGAAGCATCAAGGAAGAAAGCTAAGGGAAAGGCTTTAGTCATACATTCTGAAAGTGAGTCATCAAACTCTGATGTTGATTCAAACATTGATGAATCATCTGATTCTGAGGATGATGAAGAAGAAATGAGGAAAATGGCTGTCTTGATGGTGAAGACTTTCAAGAAGATGGGTTTCAAGAACTTCAAGAAGGGAAACAGGTTCTCTAAAGGTTCAAATTCAGACAGGAAGAGTTTCAGAAAGTCTGAGAGACAGGAGACTAAATCTGGGAAGAAAGACAAGTCTGAGATTCAATACTACAAGTGTAAGGGGATGGGTCACTATGCTCCTGAGTGCAAGAAGGGTAAAACTGAAAAAACACTCATCACAAAAGGCAGAGATTGGGCAGACACTTCAGACTCAGATGAGGATGTCAACTATGCTCTCATGGCTTCCATTGAAAATGAATATGAAGATTCTGAAAACAAGGTACCCTTAACTACTTATGCTTATAATACTAATAATATATCTGAATTGAGAATTTATCTTAAGGCATTGCATATCAGTTATAGGGATCAGACTTCAGAGAATGAGAGAATCAAAACTGAGAATTCTGAACTTAAAGAGAGAAATAAAAATGTTGAAGAGAAACTTGAAAACATGCAACAAGTTCAGAAAGAAAGAGATGATGCTGTTTATCTAGAACAGGAGTTGCTAGGAAGATATAAGCAACTAGAATCTGAGTTGGAGAAGGCAAATCACATAATTAAAACTTGGACTCATTCTGGAAAAGACACTAATGAGGTTTTTCAGTCAGACACAGTTGGTTTAGGTTATTTTGAGGGAGATGAACTTAGGTTTCAAAATCAAGTCAAAATTAGAACACATCTTCCAACTACAAAATTTGTTCATGGAATAAATGAACCTAAGTCTGAAGCTAAAAAATGAGCTGTTAAGAAAGAACCAGTAAAAACTAGTGTTAAACAGGTTAATATTGGTTCAATGACAGATAAACAACTTAAGCATAAGCTTAAGGAGTTAAAATCTGTTAAGAAACAGAAAGTGTCTAGGAAAAATAGAAATGGTAAAGTAGGCATTACTCAAGGTAATTATCCAATGCTTGCCACTTTTGCTCCAAGAAAGACATGTCATAACTGTGGTAGCACTAATCATCTTGCTAATTTCTGCAGAAAGAATAAAAACATTAATTCTTTACCTTCCAAGTCTGAAGTAAAGAAAAATAATGTTAGAACTAGACAACAGACTTTATGCAAACATTGTGGAAGTACTTGGCATTCTATGTATACTTGCAGGGATTATCATGCTATTTATCATAATTACTATGAACTAAAGCCCAACTTGAAATGGGTTAAGGTTAATTTTGCAAGTGTAAACTCTGATAAAGTTAGCTTAAACTCTGATAATATGAATTCCGCTGCTAAAGCTAACAAAGTTAAGAAAGCCAAAGGATCCAAGCAAGTCTGGATCCTTAAATCTAATCATCAGTGAATGTTTGTGATTGCAGGGCATCAGGGAGAGTACCCTAGTCGTGGACAGTGGATGTTCAGGACACATGACTGGAAATAAAGCCCTGCTATCAGAGTATGTGGAAAAGGCTGACCCAAAATTTTCCTATGGTGATGGCAACATAGGACGTACTCTGGGATATGGCAATATCAATCTTGGAAGTGTCATCATCACAAATGTAGCTCTGGTTCCAGGACTCAAGCATGATCTACTATCTATGAGTCAAATCTGTGACAGAGGATATCATGTAGATTTTCAGCCTGAATATTGTGAAATCATTAGTAAATCTATAGGGAAAGTTGTTTTAGTTGGACACAAGCACAATAATATCTATGAAATAAGGCTATCAACAAACTCTGATGGAAAAGCTGTGTGCCTGTCAACAAGAATGTCCAGTGAAGAGAGTTGGAAGTGGCATAAGAAACTCTTTCATTTGAATTTGAACAACATCAATGAGCTGATAAGAAAGAATCTTATTAGAGGACTCCCAAAATCTTTATAAAATGTGGATGGCCTGTGTGATTCCTATCAAAAGGCCAAACAAAGGAAGTCATCTTTCAAGAGCAAGTCTGAATCTTCAATTGTTGATCCTTATCATCTTCTACATGTTTATCTTTTTGGACCAGTAAATGTAATGTCTATTGGAAGAAAGAAATATGCTTTAGTCATTGTTGATGAACACACCAGATATACTTGGGTGTTCTAGCAAAGAAGGATGAAACTGCATTAACTCTAATGGAGCATATGAAGCTGCTGGACAAAGGATCAAAACACAAAGTCAAGATAATCAGAAGTGATAATGGAACTGAATTCAGAAATGCAACAATGTAAGAATTTTGCAAGAACAGAGGATTGAAGCAAGAATTTTCTGCACCTGGTACACCATAGCAAAATGGTGTAGTTGAAAGGAAGAACAGAACCTTGATAGAAGCTGCCAGAACTATGCTAGATAAAGCAAAATTGCCAACATATTTCTGGGCAGAAGCTGTTCAAACTGATTGTTTTACTCAGAATGCTACTCTGATCAACAAGCATGGAAAAACACCATATGAGATGGTGGGGAAAAGAAGCCAAACCTGAAATATTTTCATATTTTTGGGTGCAAATGTTTTGTGCTAAAAACTCATCCTAAACAGTTGACAATTTGAGTTAAAAGCGGATGAAGGAATTTTTGTTGACTATCTGCTGTCAACTAAGGCATACAGAGTTTATAATCTGAGAACCAAGGTGATTATGGAGTCAATTCATGTGTCATTTGATGACAAGAAAATAACTGGACTTGAAGATGTAGATGAACATGATCAACTGCACTTTGAAAATGAAGATTTAATCTCTGATGAAGTAAACTCTGATGAAACTGAACTGACAAACTCTGATGAGGCAAACTCTGAACCTCTACTGGTAAACATTGAAGAAACTTCTCAGCCACAAACAAGGGGAGAACCAGTTGAGGGGGAGCATGAAGAGTCTCTTCAAAGTGATGACTCAAATACTGAAAGTGAGTCAGCTGAAAAATCTGGATCAAACTCTGATGACTCAAACTCTGACAGTCCAAAATCTGACAGTTCAAACGCTGAGCAATCAAATTCAGGGGGAGCCTCAGAGAATGAAGAAAGGCAACAAGAAAATCAGGAGAACATGGATCTAGGGGGAGGATCAAAAGCTGAGAGAAGCCATTTGCCTTCAGCTAGGAAATGGACAAAATCTCACACACCTTATTTGATTATTGGTGATCCAGATGCAAAAGTAAGGACAAGGAGTGCTACAACAAATGAATGTCTGTTTCATTCATTCTTGTCACAATCTGAACCAAAGAATGTACAAGAAGCTCTTCAAGATGCTGACTGGATAACAGCAATGCAGGAGGAGTTAAATGAATTTGAGAGAAATGAAGTTTGGACCCTTGTACCAAGACCAAAAAATAGATCTGTTGTAGGTACTAATGGGTTTTCAGGAATAAAATTGACAGTGAGGGGGTTGTTACAAGAAACAAGGCCAGACTTGTGGCAAAAGGCTATTCACAGCAAGAAGGAATAGACTATGATGAAACTTTTGCTCCAGTTGCAAGATTGGAGGCAATAAGGATGTTTCTAGCATATGCCTCTCATAAGAAATTCAAGGTATTTTAGATGGATGTGAAAAGTGCATTTCTGAATGGGAAACTTGAAGAAGAAGTGTTTGTTGAACAACCACCATGATTTGTGGACCCCAAATATCCAGATTATGTATACAGGCTTGATAAAGCACTCTATGAACTTAAGCAGGCACCAAGAGCATGGTATGAAACTTTTGCTCAATTTTTTCTAGAAAGTGGGTTCCACATAGGTACAATTGATAAAACCTTGTTCTACTTTAAATCTGGTAGTGACTTGCTTTTGGTTCAAATATATGTTTATGACATAATTTTTGGGTCTACTAATAATAAACTCTGTACAAAGTTTGCCAAGCTAATGCAGTCCAGGTATCAAATGAGTATGATGGGAGAGCTTAGTTATTTTCTAGGTCTACAGGTGAAGCAAACAGATGATGGGATTTTCATAAATCAAGCAAAATATACCAGAAATTTTCTTTAAAAATTTGGTATGCTTGACTGCTCATCTACATCAACTCCCATAGCAACAGCAACAAAATTGGACAAAGATACAGGAGCTTCAGTAGATATGACAAGCTACAGAGGTATGATAGGGTCTCTTCTTTATCTTACAGCAAGTAGACCTGATATCATGTACGCAACCTGTCTCTATGCAAGGTTTCAGGCAGACCCCAGAGAACCACATCTCACAGCTATGAAAAGAATCTTTAAATATCTCAAGGGCATCATTACTTTAGGTCTGTGGTATCCCAGAGAATCAGATTTCAAGCTAGTTGTTTACTCTGATGCAGACTTTGCAGGCTGTCAGATAGACAGAAAAAGCACCAGTGGAAGTTGTCAGTTTCTGGGTGACAGACTTGTTTCTTGGTACAACAAGAAATAGAAATCAATTTCTTCATCTACAGCTAAAGTAGAGTATATTGCAGCTGGTAGCTGTTGTGCACAGATTCTATGGATGAAGAATCAATTGCTGGATTATGGATTGAGGTACAGTTAGATTCCTATTTATTGTGATAATCAAAGTGCTATTGCTATGACAGGTAATCCAATACAGCATTAAATGACCAAGAACATCAGCATAAGGTATCACTTTATCAGAGAACATGTAGAGGAAGGAAACATTGAGCTTCATTTTGTGTCTACAGAACAACAGCTTGCAGATATCTTCACCAAGCCATTGAGTGAAGTTATATTTACAAGGCTGGTAATTGAACTAGGAATGATCTCTGGTTTTGACTAGAGATATTGGTTAGACTCAAAATTTCACTAATGTAATGTGTTACTTATGTTTCTGTGATGTGTTAACTGCTATGTGAACTTTGTTTTTAAACTCTGCTATGCAAACTCTGTTCGTATACTGTTAAATTCTGTTAGCATGCTCTGTAGGTCATACACTGTTGACATGTTGGATAAACACTGATAAACTCTGATAATGTTATTGTCTGATATGAACACCGATGAAGAAATCTGTATAAAGCATGATTATCAGTAATTAATCATGAATCTTTCTAAGTTATTTGTGATCTAATCTTAGACTGTGCAGAAAATTAACACAAGCATGATACTGTTTCATATTTATAGCATCTCTTAGTTTATCTATCCTAAACTCTGAGTTTGTAAATACTGTGTGCATTGCCTCTCATGAATAACTTCTGATGTTGATGACTTCTAAACTCTGTTAGTTAAACTCTGTTAAGTTAGATGCTGTATTTAGTAAACCCCCAAAGAAATTGTATATAGCATGTTAGAATTTCTTTCTGATTATGTTGTGTCTAGGAAGATCCAGGAACTTGCTGGTAAAAAGTAAGGACTAAAATTCTCTAATTTTTGGTGACTAATCAAAGACTAGGAAGAACCAGGAACTTATCAAAAGATAAGGGCTAAAATTCTCTAATTTTTTGTGACTAGTCAAAGACTAGGAAGACCCAGGAACTTATCAAACTGATAAGGGCTAAAATTATAGGATTTTTGGTGACTGGTCAGAGATTAGGAAGACCCAGGAACTTATCAAACTGATAAGGGCTAAAATTATAGGATTTTTGGTGACTAGTTACAACCTCTAATAAAAAAAAATAGAAGGGGGTATAAGTTAGTTTAGAGTTTTTGTATAAAAATTTTCTACAGAGTTTAACATTCATCATACATTCAGTGTTTACTATGAGAGTTTGTGCATCCAGTGTTTATTGATTTATTTTATGGATTTTATGAAATATTAGATGCTCTAAAAATTGGATTAATAAACTCTGCTATACACACACATATATTCACACATGTGCAGTTTTTGAAAGGGTTACGGTAATGAAGTTGGAGAATTGACAAACGCTGATGAATTTTGTCTAATACTCTAAGGTATATTTTATTTCAGACAATTTCTATACTTGGGGTAAAAAGTGTGAACTACCAATTGTTGATCAGTATTAGAGTGTAAAGTGTATTGGTAATAGGAGAGAGAGTAGCAGTAATTATTGCTATAATTACTTAGCATGCAAAGCTGTTCCACTAGATATGTGCCGCGTGTCCCACTCGCACATTTCTCTAGGATCGTGTCCCACTCACACATGGTATCTGGTTGCATGTTTTAATGCCTTAAACGATTGGTTTTAATTTTAATTACATATCTAATCATTTCACTTACATGGTTCATATTCACTCATCCACTTACACACATCCACTCACAGTTACATTTCACACAACCACTCAGTTACTTCGTTTTTCACTTGGGCATTTTTGCAAACACCTTTCATACAAATCATTTTCTTTCATATTTTCTTCTCTAATCGATTCTAATGGCTACCAAACCTTTTACTGCTAAAGGGTTTTTATTTTTGTCTAATAATTATGCAGCTCCATTGAACAATGAAAACGTTCCAGACGCATTTCATTGGATTCAAAACTTCTTGAGAGATTCAGAGATAGGTCAAGCTCTGGTCGAACCACCAACACTTTCTGCCACGCAAATTGCTATTTTCTGGCAGAACTCTGCTTATGATGATGGAGGAGAGAATAGGACTCCGTTATTGTTTTCATTTATGAGGAGACAGAGTATGTGATTACTCCAACTACTGTCAGAAAAACTATGGGTTTTGATGCACACTCCTCATACAGTGTTGTTGGTGAGAAACATCTACGAGAGATGTTGCAGCAAATTGGGTACTCTGGTTCTTTAGCAAAACTTGGGTCAGTGAAAAGGCCACAGCTTAGGAAGGAGTGGAGTTTCTTCTTCGATTGTATAACAAGGGCCTTTGGCAAGAAAGTCACCAACTGGGATGCAATTCCTACTAATAGTCTACAAATTGGGTATTCTCTTCTCTATGGAAGTAATTTTGATTTTGGCAGACTTGTTTTAATGAACATAGGTGATAGGTTGTTAGAGTCTATTACTGTTTATTTTGCTAGATTGTGTCAATTGCTGTTTACTGCTTGTGTTCCTGGTGTTATAATTGCTGAAGATGATGTGATTCAGCCTTTTAAAGTCAACAAGAGAATATTCTCTGATTTGACTAACAAGGATGCAACTAAGGCTGTGCCTGATTTGTTTTTACCCTTTGCCCTTCAAAACTTTCTCAATCAACACCAAGAACAACAACAGGCTGAACTTCAACCTACAAACACTGAGCCTTCACTTTCACCACCTACACACACTGCTCAACCTCAAACCACTGAACCAAATACTGAACCACCACCAACCACTCAACTTCAACCACAAACCCAACACTCATCTCTTACACAGGCTAAACCTAAGAAAAGAGGTAGAACCAAGCACATTGCTGTGAAAAAGGTTAAAAGAGCTCCAAAGGAAAGAGCAAACAGGCCTTCCTCACCATCTATTGTAGATGAAGATTCAACCTCAACCTCTGATGAAGAAGAAGTGCCAGCTGAGGTGCTTACATACAAAAGAAGAAAGTTGATTATTTCTGACTTTGATGAAGAGGTTAACATTGAAGCTCCAGAGGTGATTTCTAAGGAAATACCTGCTGTTGAGATGCAGACTGAAGAAGAGGTTGTCAAAGAAACTGGAGGTGAAAACATAGATGATTTTACTGCAATGGATGATTTTGTTGAACCATTTATACCATTCTCTGATCCTATTCATGTTCCTATCTCACATGTCCTTGCTAATTCTGGAGAAACTGGTGTAGCAGATCAACCTACTGTAGTACTTGATGAAACAGTAGCTACTCATACTGAGTTATTCTCTGATGCTCACCAATCTACTGAAAAAGGTGAAGAAGTTGAACAAGGTCAAACTGCAAAGTCTGTTGAAACTCAAGCACAACCTGTAGAGAATGTTGCTGATAAAACTGCAGAGACTGTTGTAGAGATTGTTGCAGAGAATTACGATGCCTATTGCTGAGATTGATTCAGTTGCAGCTGCAAATGCTAATGTTGAAGATGAAGGGAGTGTAGAATCTAACTCTTCTCAGAGTATACCATTGCAAACTGATGCAAAGAACATACCTTTTTCTTAACCTTCGAAGTCACATGACATTGAAGCAGAGTATTTTGGTACATTCTCTGAGAACTGGTATAAAGAGGATTGCATTTTTCCAAGAAAAAGAGCAGCTAAATTTGTTCATAAATCTGCTAAAGAAATTTCGAATCCAGATATACTTTCATGTCTGAAGGCAACTGTGGTTCAGGTCAAAACTCTAAATGAAAGATTTGATGATTCTCAGAAGGCAATCACTGATCTGAGAACTGAAATTATGACTAGAGACATGAATATGGAGAGAGATACTAAACTGAAGATCCAGTCTTTCTCTAAATCTCAAGAAAATCTGATGAAAAGGCTAAGCAAAGTTGAAGAAAATCAGACTGCCTTGTCTGATAAGATTGACTCAATTTCTCACTCCATGGACTTGATCACATCCATATTGCTTCCTGATGATGTCAAAAAGGGGGAGAGAGTTGCTAAGTCAAAATGCAGGAAATCTCAAACTCTAGCTAAGAAGGATGATGCTGGAGATGGAGGAGCAAAAGAACAAAAGCATTTAAAATCAAAAGCTGATATGAGTCTACAATCTGGCAAAGCTTCTAAGTCAAAGTCTGATGGAGTAAATACTGATACTCAGGGTACATCAAAGATCCAGAGTTTGCTATTCACTGATAATCCACAGACTGATGAAGAATTGGCTGCTAGATTATTCCTTGAGGAAAATGAGGTAGGAGTTACAATTGCAGACATTCAAGCTGAAGAGTAGAATATACAAGAAGAGCATCAGAAAGCTTTGAAGTCTGGCAAATTTATAAAGAATGTAAAAGCTCCTAGGCCTGTTCTTAAAGGCATTACTATTAAATAAAATGTTGGTGCTGATCAGAGGGTACATATATCTAGAAAACCAACAGAAGCAGAGATTAAACAGAAGTTGAAGGGAAAAGCTGTTGAAGAAGAAAAGGTATTGAAGAAAGTGAATACAACCTCTGTTGCTACACAAGTTGTACAGAAACCATTGCTTACTCAAATGCAAACTATTTTTGGGAAACCAACAATTCGTGAACAAACTCTGGAGGTTGGAGAGGCTGGAGGTAATTTTCTACAGAGCAGAGCTTTAATGGGTAAGATTGGAAGAGATAAAGCTGGTTTGGGCTCACATAGAGAAAATAGAATGAAAACCAGTCCTCAAGATCCTTCATCATTGGCTGTTCCAGGTCTTGGTGTTACACAGGAGAGTTTAGATAGACTGGAATCAGTACAGTTGATTCATCAGAAGAGTTTAAAGAAAGATTTTCTACTGTACTTCATGGCTGATGGGACTGTGTACAAAATTGGTGAGTATGATCTTGATTTGAAGCTATGGGAGGAATTAGAATATGTTCTGTATATTTTCAAAGTGAAGAATCAAAGGACTCAACAAGCTGCAAATGTGTTAAGAAAGAAGATGTTACATAATTTGGCAGTTAGAGGTATAATGTACAACAGTCAGTATGTCCCAAAATACAGAGATTATCATGGGAATATTGTTGAGATGAAGAAGAATAGTGCTAAGCTAAAGACAAATTTGGGTATAACAGTTCTTGATTTTAATTCTGAGTCAGAGAAAGCACATTTTATCAGACTGGGTAATGAAATGAGGAGAAACAAAATCTATTCTCTAAGATCTGCTATCTACCAAACTGGTGAAGATGATCCTAAGCTGAAAGAGATCAAGGAGATTATGTAAAGAGAACTTGAGAATGCAGAAAGAAGATTGCTTATAGACTATCTCAGAACAACACCAGATGTTGAGGAAATTAAGTGAATAATGCTCTGTAAGAATTTCTTGATTTCTGTGAATTTTGTTTAAGTAGAAGTTTAAACTCTGATTATTTGTTAAACACTGCATTTGTCTATTTTGTTTTGACATCATCAATTATTGTTAACTTGTGCATTTTTGCTAATGAACAAGTTGGGGGAGATTGTTAGATATAATTGATGTAAATAATAATCAGTGTTTAAGTGTTACAGTGAAAAATCAGAGTTTAGCTGGAAGCAGTCAGAGTTTAGTTAAACGCTGACGGATGGAAGCTTGACATAGTTTGTTAAACTCTGTCTGGAGGAAGTGTCTACAGGTCAACAGAGTTTGAAGAATACTTGAAGATAATTATGGAAGCAATATCTTTGAAGATTGGAAAGCTGTCAAAGAGATTGTGTTGACTAAGGAGACGTGTAGCAATCGTGATTGATATCAATTGTATAGCTAATTTATAGGAGTATCAATTTACGATTGTATAGCAGCTGTATATCTTATAAATACAGTTAGGTTAACCCTAGAAGGGTATCGTGTAACGAATTATTATTCTTTGTAACCTAAGCAACTCTCTCTGATATTTTACATCACTGAGAGAGGAGTTTTTAATTTCAATATAGTTTTTAATTGTTCGAAAGTGTTTTGCTTGTTATTCTCTCATACGAACTTGATTATAATTGTGTATTCGGCCTAACAACTTTTGACTCTCTGATAACAGATCAGCCCAGTCTAGGTAACTTCAATGTAGTTTTTAAGAAAACAACTCATTTTGAATTTCAATGATGAAAGTCAAAAGGTTTGACTAGGATTTCTAATATTAAAGGATCAAAGATACAAGTCTGGATCAAGATGATATAGACTCAAGGCATCAAAGCAATTTGATCAAGATTTCCAAGTTCAAGGTCAACATGGGTTATTTAAAACAGGGATTATCCGTCAGCCAATTTAGTTTGACTTTAAAAAGCAGTATGGCATATATGGTCAAGAAGCAATTAAAAGAATCAGGCTATAAAGGATTTCGGTTCAACATGGTATAAGATAGGCATGCTCAAAAGATATATCAATAAGAAATAGAAACTACAAGTAAGGATAGAGTTACTTGCCTCCGGTAGAATGCAACAGCTCAGCTCAATCTACTGAAACTCAACCTTAGCTTTCCCTTTATTGCTAGGGCCTACGTCCTTCGTATCTACATAAACCATGATCACTACTTTAGAATACTATACCACTTAATCGCCTCCAGAGATGCACAAAAAGCCCGAGCCCGAAAATCTGGCCCGGCCCGATCCGGCAAAGCCCGGTCAAAGCCCGGCCTGGTCAAAGCCCGGCCCGGTCAAGCCCAAACGATTCCTATATCGCATCGACACTTAACATATATCATACGTACCTGATATCTTATTATATCAACTCGCAGTTCACTCATCATTTAGCACATAATACATAGCATATAAGTCATGCAACTCATATGAATCACTTAGCAGCTAAACATAATTTATAAGCATTTATGCTATTTAACATATGTTTATTACTTATAATTTTACGAAAATTGGACAGAGTTCCCTTTATAATATGGACTATCTCGTCGGAAACATCCGACTCCAATACACAATAAAGTACCTACGATGGATTTAAATCCACCTACAAACCCAAGGATTAATTATAATACCCAATTTCAAATCATTCTACTTACTACTTAATTCGACATCATCAACAATCATGACAAACCAAATACTTAACACACATTCGCATAAGTTCGAATTTTTACTTATATATATCCGAAAATTCACACATGCAATTCCTTTAACTCGAACTTACACATAAAATTAATCAACAAGCATACATCAAAATTAACATTCATCATAAACCGAGTAAATCATTTACATATAGATTCAAGTAATTCATAATTAAATCTCAATATTCGAATTATAAAATTATAATAATAAAATCATATATGCAGGTCATTATAATTCGAATAATATTCAGAAAACTTATACGAATCATAAACACTATCTCGAACAATTAACAAGTAACTTAACGAATCAATTTATTCAATTTTATCACATAATTCGGACAAAACCAAGTAAAAAATTGTATACTACACATGCATGCTTCAAATCAAATCAAACTAGAATTATAATGACTTTATAGGTCTCAATCATCATCATCATCGACCACCACCGGTTCACCGGAGTTCATCACCGGCGGCGGCAAAGTCCGGGGCTTCCCAAAAATTCGGAATTCCAACCACGACTTCACCGATTATCAATTATAGGCTCAACTCAGTAACCCCCAACTCGCAACATCATCATACTTAGCGTAATCAAGAATCAAAACCGAGCTAAACATATGACCCACATATATATATATATATATATATATATATATATATATATATATACACGGTTTGATAAAAAGAGAGCAGTCATAGATAGAGAGCAAGGAGAGGAGCATAATTATGTAAAAATCGAAGCAAAAGAGCAGGGAAAAGGGTTTGCATGCGGTGGTTCACAAGAACCGAGGCAAGGGGACTCACGGAGAGAGAACAGAGAGATTGGTGAGAGATGAAATGAGAGAAAGAAGAAGAGGCAGTCGCCTCTTGTCATATAAGACAGGGGCAAAACTGTCTTTTCACAATTAGTATTTTATTTTTCTGAAAATTCACCTTTTAACCACTATAAATTCAAAATTAAATACATAATGGGGAAAAATATTTTTATAAATTTTTTTAAAATAAAGATCATGAATTTAGAAGCACCCCCATATTTTTAAAATAATATTTGGATCAAAAATGAATTTTATACGAATTTTCGAAATAAAGGCTCTTTAAAAGAAATAATGCTTTTTAAATCATTTTAAAATACCAAAACACACAATTAAATATCCATACTAATTTTCATAACTCAGTAATATCATAAAGATGATAATACAAAAGATTTCATGATTAAATTCAATTCCAATGATTTTATATGATTTTTTAAAAGATTAATAGGCACTTTAAAAATACTTTTGATGTTCCAAAAATGCAAATAAAATCCCACGAGCATATACGACATATACCAAACATCATATAATCATATAATCACGTTTTCACACATATATTGACTTCACAAAAATGTACCCATCATATATTTCACATAACTTCCACATTTAATAATTAATTGAACATTTAAATATTGCGTAAAACTCTAGGTCGTTATAGCCTTCCCCCCTTAAAAGGATTTTGTCCCCAGAATCTCACATAAGTAAACAGATGAGGATACTTGGTGAGCATTTCGCTTTCAAGTTCCCAAGTCGACTCTTCGACTCTAGGATTCCTCCACAAAACTTTAACTAATCTAACAGTCTTATTTCTAGGCTTTCTATCACTTTTATCCTGAATCTCTACTGGTTGTTCTTCATAAGACAAATCCGGCTGAATCTCAATAGACTCATACTCGATAACGTGACTCGCATCTGGATTATACTTCTTAAGCATCGATACATGGAACACATTGTGAATATGGTACATATGTGGTGGCAACGCTAATTCGTAAGCAACCTTTCCAACTTTCTTCAGAATCTCAAAAGGTCCCACATATCTTGGACTCAACTTCCCTTTCTTGTCAAATCTTGTAATTCCTTTCCACGGTGACACTTTTAACAACACTTGATCCCCTAACTCAAAATTCACATCTTTTCTTTTCAAATCAGCATACTTTCTCTGACGGTCCTGAGCAGTAACTAGCCTTTTCTGAATGACTTCAACCTTTTCTTTTGTTTGCTGTAGCAGTTCTGGTCCTAATATCCTCCTTTCACCAACCTCTTCCCAATATACAGGAGATCTACACTTCTTTCCATACAAGGCTTCATACGGTGGCATCCCAATACTTGCGTGGTAACTATTGTTATAAGAAAACTCAACCAGCGGCAGATGTTCATCCCAACTTCCTTCAAAATCTAATGCACAAGCTCTAAGCATATCCTCTATGGTCTAAATAGTCCTTTCACTTTGTCCGTCCGTTTGTGGATGGTAAGTTGTACTCATCTTGAGTTGGGTTCCTAAACATTCTTGAAATTGTCGCCAAAATCTCGAGTTAAATCTTGGGTCTCGATCAGATACTATTGAAACAGGTACTCCATGTCGGGAAACTATCTCCTTCAAATACAAATGTACTAACTTGTCCAACGAGAACCTTTCGTTAATCGGGAGGAAATGAGCAGACTTCATTAATCGATCAATAATTACCGAAATTGCATCGTGATTTGCTTTAGATCTCGGCAATCCTACTACAAAATCCATGGCAAGGTGCTCCCACTTCCACTAGGGAATATCCAATGGCTGCAGTAACCCACTTGGTTTCTGATGTTCCGCCTTAATCCTCTGACAGGTATAACACTTACTTATCCATTCGGCTATCTCACGTTTCATGTCTGGCCACCAAAAATTTTCTTTTAAATCTCGATACATCTTCGTACTTCTAGGGTGAATAGAATATCTTGAACTATGGGCTTCGCCTAGAATCTCATTTTTCAGCTCCAGAACATTAGGAATCCATATCCTCCTTCCAAATCTCAAAACACCTTGATCATCTTTCTTTGTACAAATCTCTTCTTCAGTCAACGTATTCACTTCATAATTCATCACTTCTTCTTGGCATCTTCGAATCTTTTCCAACAACTCTGGTTGAAAATTCATTGTACTAAGAAACTCATCTGCATCCTTTGAATAAAAAACTTCTAAACTTAACTTTTCGAATTCTTGATATAACTCTTTCGGCATCGACAATGCATTCAATCTCTCCTTTCTACTCAACGCATCAGCAACAACATTCGCCTTTCCGGGATGATAACTTATCGTGCAATCATAATCCTTAATCAATTCAAACCACCTTCTCTGTCTCATATTCAACTCTTTCTGAGTGAAGATATACTTCAAGCTCTTGTGGTCGGTGAACATTTCACACTTCTCTCCGTGCAAATAATATCTCCAAATCTTCAACGCGAATACAATCGCAGCCAACTCTAAATCATGTGTTGGGTACTTTTGCTCGTGCGGCTTAAGTTGTCTCGAAGCGTACGCAATAACATTTCCGTGTTGCATCAAAACACAACCTAATCCTTTATGCGAGGCATCGCTATATATAACAAAATTTCCTTTATCATCATGTAGTACCAATACTGGTGCGGTAAGTAGCCTCTTCTTCAATTCTTGAAAACTTTCTTCACACGTATCACTCCAGACAAACTTCTCATTCTTTCTGGTCAACTTAGTCAACGGCGTAGCAATCTTTGAAAAATTTTGAACAAATCTCCGATAATAACCGGCCAATCCTAAGAAACTTCTCACTTTAGTAGGAGTCCTTGGTCTACTCCAATCTACAACGGCTTCAATCTTAGCAGGGTCCACTCTAATCCCTTCTTTACTTATCACATGTCCTAGAAATTGCACTTCTTGCAACCAAAATTCACACTTGGAAAACTTCGCATATAATCTTTCCTTCCTTAAAGTCTCCAATGATATTCTCAAATGCTCGGCATGCTCTTCAGGGTTTCTCGAGTATATAAGGATGTCATCAATAAATACAATAATGAATTTATCCAAATACCTCTTGAATACCCTATTCATCAAATCCATAAACACAACTGGCGCATTCGTCAATCCGAAGGCCATCACTAAAAATTCATAGTGTCCATACTGTAACACCCTCAGATGCGGGGAGGGATCTGGTCGTTATGGTCTCAATATCCATCCACAAAACCAACATAATTTAAATTACAACCTTGTGACCCAAAACAACCACATAAAACACACTCGTTATAGTCCCAGAGATGAAATCAGAGTAACCATCAATATTATTAATCACAAGTTTGAGTTCTTACAACCCAAAGAATTACAATTTTACCACTACATACTCTTTGCCATCCATTGGTATATGCCATATTATAAATACATTGATACTTGAAAGCCAATCATCTAGCCTACCAACAGCTTCTTAATCGACAATGGCGGCTATGATCTCAGCGGTTAATCCTCCGACGGTTGTCACCTGCTTGAACCAAGTGCGCCTTGTGAGGCCATCAGATCTAACTGTTGTTGTGATATAAATAAATAAAGCAAGGGTGAGCAATAGCCCACCAAAAATATAATTGAACAGTGATAATATATAACAGTCCAAAATATCTTTGAAACCATATGTCATGCACTCATGGAAATGATGCCAGTATAACTTAAAAGATGAAGTTACTAGGTAACTCAAAATATATATTTTGTGGACATACCTGCTATACAAAAGATAAGCAAGATATTCTCAATTATCATAAAAGAGGAACTTGCAGGAAAAATATTGCAAGTCCCGTTTCAACACTTTTTCACCTTGCCAACACCAACAGTGTTGCAGAAATTTCTCACTTTTGGGAGATGAACTAATACGGAAGCATTGCCGCGCCAGATGCCCTGACGTTTACGATGATCAGTCGTATGTCATGCATCTCATCAGTCGTTCTCTACACGTAGAAGGTAGCTCCGACGGATTTACTTTTCTACCGCCCTCTGGAACTCCTCAGCCAACGGTTGGGCTATTGCTGGACCGGCGCCACTCGGCCACTTACGCGTCTCCTAGTTCGAATTTCATCCATGACTCTGAAATGTAAAGTTCGTTCCCCTTTTCCCCAAGTATAACACTTGTTGATAGGACTCCACAAAGTAGTCGTATCTAATTGGAAAGAAAAAATCACCAATATTTCCCAAGCTGATGCTTGTCAATGGATATAAACTTGTTTCATCAATCTTAAACTTGTTTCATCAATCTTACCCCTCGAGCGTTGAGGAGGTAACCAAAAGACTCATATCGATGTTTGAACGAATCAAGATGTGAGTGACAAGATAGTTTAGCAAGTATATGACCGGGTAGTCAAATAAATAGCAACTCTCAAGTGAGGTCCCCTTATGTGTTTTTGGAAGCTTAAGCGAGTATTTAAATTTTGGGGACCTCCCCTTGATAAAATAGTCATAAAAAGACTCTTAAATATTTTACATAATATATGAAGGTGACAGATAATCTTTGAATAATATAAATCATTATAAAAAGAATTTAAAAGAATTTAAATAAATATTCCAAGAATATTTATTAAATCAATAATAATTAAGTAATATGATTAAATCATAATATTGCTTGTAAGTAATCCTCGAATGAATATATAGAATTATTTACTAAATAAATCTCTTCTTAAATGAATATTCAAAATAATATTCATTAATTAAATAAACTCAAATAAATATTTAAAATAATATTCACTAAATAAATCAAACCTTAAATGAATATTTGAAAATAATATTCATTTAATAAATAATATTCTAAATGAATATCCAAATAATATTCTTTTAGTAACCAAAACTTTAAAGGAATATTCGAAGTAATATTCCTTAAGTAAATAAAACTTCAAATGAATATTTTAACATAATATTCATCAAGTACATAAAATCTTAAATGAATATTTGGAAGTAATATTCATTTAATAAATAAAAATTCCAATGAATATCAAAGTAATTATTCATTAAATAACCAAACTCTAAATGAATATTCGAAACTAATATTCATTTAAATAATTAAAGCTCAAATGAATATTAAAATAATATTCAGTAAATAGATAAACTCGAATGAATATTCAAAATAATATTCATATAGTACTTCTCGATTGAGATAGTGTTCAAATAACATTCCTCGAATAATTTCCAAGTAATTAATACGTTATGGAAATATAAATAATGTTCATAAATAACATTTCTCAAATAATCTTTCACTGAAATCCCTCCGGGTTTCCACGACTATCTCTATATTACAAAATACCGACTCCCAGTCTATATTTAAAGAATGAATATCATACGCCCTTCACTAAGGGTCTTAACAAAGCAATTCGGCTTATAACTGATAATTCATATCTAGTCTATAGGCCAATATCAATTCAGGGGAACAAGTAATTCAATATTAACTTGAAAGTAGGCATGCATGCTATGGCATATGTATAACAACAATCATATATATTATCACAACAACAGTTCCAAGGTATTGGAAACTTGCCTGGCAATCCTGTAGGGGTAGTGTGCCTCGGGTCAATCCGGTGATCTATCAATAGTCACAATATCCGAGGTTAATCACTTATACTTTTTAAAAGGCTAAGTATAAACTTAACTTAAGTCGAAACACCTTTTCGAGTTATCTCGATATACACCTTTTAGTGTAACTCTTTTTATCACCGATACGATCCGACACTTGTTCGCTATTAAGGCATGTCCTTATACTTACACTTGGTACACAATTAAGTCATATAAGTTCCAAGGTCGGTCGCTTACGAACTAAGATTATACCTCGAGTTTTATCGCTCGTTTTCTAAGTGGTTTTCCGAAGTTATAATCATTGTCCATTTTAGGGGTTCGTTCGTACTTATCCTTGATTCGAACATTTTTATAAAATCGAAAAACGATTCTTTTGACATGTGGTCTTCTCTCACACCTTCCTTATTATCTGTAATATTTAATTATCAAGATTCTTAAACGGATTACTCTTGTTAAGGGAATTCAATTTCAGTTACGAACTCGCACTTACGGTTCCGAACCACTTTTAGTAATTTAATCATATCTCCTAAACCGCAAGTCCAAATGCTTCAATTTTTGCGCCAAAACGATCTATGACTCGAGATCTACAAGGGTAGGTCATGTATCCATTAAGGTCAGAAACTTAATCTAACTGTTATGCACGAATTACTAAGGTCTAACGAAAATCGGGCATTACGACGGCTATAAATCGGACGTTTCCAAATTTGCTACGTCAAAACCAAGCCACACCGGGCATACCATTCATCATAATCAGTCCATAAACATCTTATTTCAACATCATAACACTTATATCAACTACACCACTAACTAATCATGCTTACATGCTAATAATAACACCATAATCATCACTAATCTAAAACTCATCAAGAACATCATTAAACTCAAAGTAAGAGCTAGGGTTTTGGTGAGATATACCTTCCTCGGAGAGTGTACTAGCCTTAAAAAACCTTGTATAGTCCTTGTATATGCTTAAACAAGCTTGAATCATCCAAATCAAGCAAGAAAACAAAGTTAGTTTCTAAGGGTTACTATTCATCATCACTTTTGTAAACATCATAATAAATCGAAAAATAAGACTTTGGCTCTCAAATGTTTACCACATCTTGGCCTCTTCATAAGCTTTGATTTGAGCTATAGATCACCAAAAACAAAGCTTCCTAGCTATGGTTTTGATCCCGTTTTTCCCGTTGGACAGAAGCTGTAAAGAGGAGGGCAGTTTGGCTACTTCAACTTGGGGAGGAGTTTAAACTAGTTTGATTCTAGTGGTGCTAGTTCCTCTTGTAACTGACTTGGTTACTTGCTCTTATCCGTTAGCACATGCATGTATCTTGGCTCCCTACTTGTTCTTTGCCCGGTTATTGCTTATTTCGTTGATCGTTCGGAGGAATATCTCAAAGATTTCTAGTTAGGGTTTTACCGGAAACCTTCTTAATAATAATACTTCCATTCTTATTCCTCCATTATAATTCTTGTATTTAAATTCCTTAAATCCTCTTAATAAATCCTTAATTCTTTCAGTGCCCAGGGAAATCTCGGAGAAAATAAAAGTGCTAATTTTTCTGAATCCGATATCGTTTACATACACTTATCTCGCCCCTGGATCATGAATACGAACTCAGAAATCCGTTCTAAATACTTCTATATAGCGTCGTCTAATAATATTCTCATTTCCACCAAAAACACTATTCACTCTTTACTCTCTTTTTTATTTCTTATACCCATAAAAATGTCCTTGTTCTCCTTTGGGTGTTCCTTAACCCTTTCACGGAACCACTAGACTAATAATAGATATCGATTTGGATGACACGAGATTATTCCCTCTAATTGGAATCCCCATCTCTTATCTTCCTAGGAGATAGATTATTCTAATCTAAGTTGTCAACCCCATTGCATTTTTCATGGCATATAATCATTGGAATCTATAACCCTTCAACCTTCATTTATTAGAACGGTTAATACCTTGTAGTCGGAATCATTGTTCCTCCTTTTATCAATGCTTAATAAAAAAAGTTTTAATTCTACCGAAAATTTGGGTTCTTACACATACCGCGTGCGAAAAGCAGTTTTCGGAATATCTTCTGGTTTAATCTTCAATTGGTGATATCCTGACGTTAAATCAATCTTAGAGAAATATGCAGCATCCTTCAACTGGTTAAATAAATCATCTATACTTGGCAGTGGATACTTGTTCTTGATAGTCAATTTGTTAAGCTCTCGATAATCAATACAAAGCCTCATGCTTCCATCCTTCTTCTTGACAAACAACATTGGTGCTCCCCACGGAGACACACTCGGCCTTCTAACTCCTTTATCCAACAGATCTTGCAATTGAACAGCTAACTCCTTTATCTCAGCAGGTGCCATTCGGTAAGGTGCTTTAGATATGGGTTCCGCTCCGGGTGCTAACTCAATCGGAAACTCAACTTCTCTATTTTGAGGTAATCCGGGCAATTCGTCGGGAAATACGTCAGGAAACTCATTCACCACTGGGATGTCTTCCATATTTGGGACTTGCTTCTCCGTATCAACTACATGAGCTAAATAAGCTTCACATCCTTGCTTCAATAACCTCTTAGCTTGCATAAACGTCAAAAAATTCTTATCTTGCTTCTGTCCTTGAAACACTACCTCACTACCACTTTCAGTAACCAACTTCACTTGCTTCTTTCTACCGTCAATCTGAGCATCACACTCAGTGTGACGCCCCCAAATCCGAGGTCAGAGATTCAGGTCGTCACATCACCATCCAACCATATCCTACCTGAATTAACTTTACAACTCAACAATACATCCATCCAGACCTCAATCTTACGCACATACAAGTTAGAGCCTCAGAAACGATAATAAAAAATAACACTAAATATTACAATTCATCTATACAATCCAGAATCTTACGCACTTCCACTTATACAACTACACTTGAAGACAAGTCTTACTATTACAGTTGAAACCAGATCAGGCTTACTCTGTAGTATTTATCCGGAACTAAATCATCTCGGGATAAATCTTCCATTCCTCTTCTGCTGGTACGGAGTTAACTGACCAAATTCTTCTCTTTCTGAAAAGTTTTTATAAAGCACGAATGAGCTACATAATGCTCAGCAAGTTCGCCATTTTGAAAAATAATAATGTGGTTTATTTCGAAAACGTTCCCAACTGTATGGGTATATATCTCAGATTTCAAAACATAATTCGACAATATATATGTCCGAGTTTGAATAAAACATTTATACTCGCTAAGGAGCTTTAAGAATAACATATGAATCCTTTATAAGGTTCCCGTTTCAATATATCTCAAGTTTGAAAATATATATACATATAAGTATATCATTTTCAGCAAAACACTCTACGGTTAACATACTGTACAGGGAATACATTATTGCAAAACCTCTTTTCTTCCATTAGCTTAGAAGGTTTCTCATTCAAAAACATTTCATTCTTTGAAATAATTGCAAGAGTGCACTAACACGTGCCAATCTTTATAGGAAATCTTGCAGTTCTAGATACTGCATGATGTCAATATTTTTATTATAAAAAACCACACTATCGGCAACTTGGCACTTAGGCCCAAGAAGCAGTGTTTGAGTATTTTTCCAAAATGGAGGATGGGACTGGAAGAAAACATAAAAACCTGAAAAGGATTGACGATGATCAGTCGCCACAACCAAGTCCAACAATCCGCGGGTCTTCTCTACTAGTAGAAGGATAGAAACTACATCCGTAGGTACCCTTGGGTGAAAACTACATCCGTAATCACCCTCGATAAAACTACATCCGTAATCATTCTTCGGCAACACCTGGGCCAGAATAATAATTGATGGACCGCCTGGCTCACGGCCGCTTACACATCCCGGGAATCGTTCGTCAACGATTCCCACACCTGCCAGAGTCCCCTTTTTCTTTTCTTTTCAAAAATCATTTTGATAGAAAATTCGAGTAGTTGAAGTTCGACCTCAGTCGACCGATAATTCTTGAAAAATGTACAAGAAGCAAAACCTGATCGGGGGTTTTCGAAAATGTTTTGGGTTCGAAAGAGTTCGAGTTTGAAAACGCTAAAGGTATCTTGGATTAGTTTTGTCTTTAAAATAATGAACGATAATTAATAAATAATATTTTGAGATTTAATATAAACAATTAATAAAATAATTATTTAATTAAAATAAGCTTTTAATCCAAGATAGATATTTTTTAGTATTTTTAACAACGTAAAAATAATAAATACTTAAGTATACGATAATTCCCGAATGACTCTTCGGGTTTTCACAATTTAATCACGATACAATAATATACCGCTCCCCGGTCAATAGTATATTTGGACCGCTACGACCTCTATTGCTAGAGTCGTTGTCCGAAGAAAACACTTTCATTCTAAGTTCAAGGGTGTACAAATACATATGCATATATCTCAAACTTCAACATAATCTCGTAAAGCATAAGCATATAATACGTTTGGAAGCTATAAACACAACAGTGAAAATCCTTATACATAAGTTTTGAAAAGTAAACTTGCCTTGGTTAGGGTGGGGTGGTCGAGCTCGCGACGTGGAACGAAGATCTATACATAATCAATATTCGTACGTTAGTACCTTAACAACACTACTTAATCGTAAGGTTTTAAAGGATGTTAGGCCAACTTAACGACTCCAATTTGTGACAACTAACCCTCCAATATGACCATGTCATCACTTTATCACATTCGTTACCCATTCGACTCGAATCCATTCCTCAAACTTGAAACACAAGTGAGTACTCTTAAAACTACGTTAAACTAACCTCCTATGTTATTTTTCACTCGCGCACACTTCTCTCTAACATTTTTATAAAATTTCAAAATACATATTTTAATCCAATTCTTTTTGGATAGCCTTCCTTACTGTAAGATCTAGCTATTCTCAATTTTTCACAATGTTTGCAGAAAGTTGGAGGGTCCAAAAACAGTTCACAAACAGACCATACAGTGCAGTCCGGATTTCAGAACCACTCCTCACTATTCTGGTCATAACTCAAAATCTATACATCACCTAGACATGAGCCTTATATTTCGGGAAACTACATGAAAATATCTTTCTAACCATGGGTATTAGACCCTCGGGAGATAAGTTTAAGGGGTTCAAAAACCTACTGCAAGACAGTACATACTCCCAGAATTTTTACACATCACTCATCCTTACTCAAACCTTCAAGAACTCAACTTATACTTCATATCTACCATCAAAACCACCAAGACTTATCTTTACAACATTCATGGAGTTACATACTCTAATTACAAGTCTTACAACCATCAAACAAGCATACAACTTCAAGATTTCATCATCTACAACTCATACTACCAAGATATGCACTAAAACTCT
Source organism: Kitagawia praeruptora (assembly GCA_037693485.1). Taxonomy (NCBI): domain Eukaryota; kingdom Viridiplantae; phylum Streptophyta; class Magnoliopsida; order Apiales; family Apiaceae; genus Kitagawia; species Kitagawia praeruptora. Next base: position 105,277,938 of record CM075352.1, on the reverse strand, counting down.
TAGATCTACCATTATAAACCACAAACAAATCATGACTAAGAGTGGTTAGAGTTTTATACCGTCTTGGGTATCTAGGAACCTTGGATGAGCTTTATAACCTCTAAGAATACTTGGATGAGTCTCTACAAACCTTAATCCTTCAAGATCTAAAAGATGAACAAGCTTGGTCATTATTCATCCAACTTTCAACAATTTATAACTCAAGATTTAGTGGGTAAAAGGAGTTGAAATTGATACCATACCTCTATTATGATGTAAGGAAGCTCCAAGATTTTTGCTAAGGTTTGTAGATGAGAGGAAGATGAAGAGAAGAACTCTCTTCTCCTTCTTTCTCTAGCTCGGCCGAGAGCTTCAAATGGGGGGGAGAGAGTTTTGTTTTGTTGTTGTTTGAAAAGTGGGGTGTAAGATGATATGTATTGATATGTGGGTGTATAAGGGTCACATGTTGCCAAGCTATGGGGGGTAGGCTAGCCTCCACCATGCCCTATTGTCCCCTAGGATGCAACACCCATCACTTGTCACTATTCACTTTATGCTTTATGCTTTTCTAGTTTACTTTTCTAACAATCTAGTTACATGATACTTGCATGTAATATCCTTCCTTGTACTATTATTTCTCCACCAATGGTTGTCACTTAATCCTTAATTCATATCGTATCTTAATTAACTTCTCGTAGTAATATTTTGTCGCATAGAGATTTCCCTTGTAATTCCTTAAGTACTTAATTGTGTAAATTCCTTAAATATCCTTAACTCCTTGTCATAGTCTCTTAAAATCTTTTAATACTCTAATAACTCTCAAATCCCAAGTTTTTATAAATATTAATAGCAGTAGGCCTCTTGCCTTCAACAATCTTCCCTTTTTCTTACACAGTGAATGTAACAACATAAATTTCTCAGATAATCAATTCCATTAAACAACATGGGTGACTCAAAAGGTCCCGAATTCACAATGTCATATGATATTATATTCTTAAAAATATTACAAAAATCATGGTTCTTACAGTCTCCCCTCCTTAAAAGGATTCCGTCCCGGAATCAGGTTGAAAACAGTTGAGGGTACTTTTCACGCATCGCGTCTTCTAGTTTCCATGTTGATTCTTCGATGTTCTGGTTCCTCCACAAAACTCTCACTAGCTTGACAACCTTGTTCCTCAGCACTTGCTCTTTTCTATCCATGATTTCCACGGGTTTTTCCACATAAGTCAAATCTGGCTGTAGGTCTACCTGGTCGTACTCTATCACGTGCCGAAAGTCGGTGTGGTAGGGTCGTAACATAGACACATGAAACACGTTGTGTACTTGCTGCAAGTTTGGGGGCAAGGCCAATTCATAGGCTAACTTCCCAACACGTTTCAAAATCTCAAAAGGTCCAATAAACCTCGGACTTAGCTTTCCTTTCTTAGCAAACCGTATCAATCCTTTCCATGGGGATACCTTTAGCATCACGAAGTCTCCCACCTCATACTCCTTTGATATCTCATAAAATTTGACCATTCGAAATAATGGGTTTCGTAAAAAAAAAACTAATGACTTTTACACACACTCGTCTGTACCGTAAAGACGTAATATCAATTCGAAATCTTCATTTAATAATTCATACATATCGTGATTGCAAAAATTTCTCATCCACCCATAAAATTACTATTCACCCAGGTTTGGAATATTCACGAAAATTAGGGTTATTGCAGTCTCCTCTCCTTAAAAGGATTCTATCTTAAGAACCTAAGGAAAATAGTTGTGGATACAATTCCAACTTTACCCTTCCCAACTCTCAGGTTGACACTTCAACCCTTTTGTTCTCTCACCTTGGTCTCACCAACACTTTAATGTTGTTTCTCAACGCATGCTCTCCTCGACCTGTATTCCTTATCGGTTGTTCTGTGAATGAAAATTTCTATCCCACTACTTATACGTTCCTCTTCTACCTTGTTCATAGTATCCGTGTTGAGTCCTTGTATCGTTGGCCCGTGAATACTTTGTGGTCGTGTTTTATAATCTGAGACAATGTCAATACGCACGGTATTCCTCATGTTCCTTGGCATAATTAACACGCATGTGTTGCCTCCCGTCAGCCGTTACCACTTGCTATGGATACTGTATAGTCTTCGGTATACGTCGAACCAGCTCAGCTACTATATCCCTCGTTCATTGACTTCTTTGTAACGAAAGAAAAGCGAAACTTCTTCTTTCGCAGTACACTTTACAAGAGACATCCTTACGTTCGCATGGTGACGATCGTGATAACAACATTCATTTCATGGATAAGTTTTTATTCTCGACTGCCCCGTGAAATCTAAGGCACGACACTAAATATAAATTCGATCGTCTGGACAATTCTTCTTCCCTTTCCGTCAACCACGGATCAAATTAGTGCATACGCTCAATCTCTTTGTTAAATATACTTGAAAGCACCTTCAATATTCGAAGTTTAACCTTAAGTCTTTATCTGACGTAATCGCTGTAGAAGTTTTATATTGCACCACCATCTCTTCCGTATATAAATCGATAATCTTCTAAATGGAAAGTCTCTCTTAGGTAAATCACTTGGTCCAACAATTATAAATCAACTAGGGCCATCTCTTGGCTCGGTCTTCGGCGACCTACTTATGAAATTCATTATAATTCTGTCCACGTTCAAGATTTTCTACAGGCGGAATTAATCCACTAGATCTCTATCATTCTGCTTTTGACATGTCGCGTTTGTACTTAATAGTTTGCCAATACCATTCTTCGTATCCGCTTACCAACATTCTCTTAATTCTCTATACATCTTTGTCCTTCCCCATAATTTATTCATTTTCCTCTAACATTATTCTTTATTGTATATACTCTATTTTCTTGGTCAATACTGACTGAATTCCAATTTCGAATAATCCCTTCTATAGGTATCGGCCACCACACTAGCCTTTCCTGGGTAATAACAAATTTCTCCATTATACTCCCTGCTCCCTTTCGTCACCTTCTCTTTCTTATGTTTAGTTCTAATATAAAGATATACTTATGGGACTTGTGGAAAAATTTCACACTTTTCTCAAAAGGTTAACGTCTCAGATTTATGCGTGAACGCTATCATGACTAATCCCGAACTCACGGTTAGTATATCCTATCCCGTAACCTTTATGTTGTTTAGAAGTATAGGTGTTTACACTAAATCACGCAAGCGCACGTGGTCACAAGTAATATATAAGGTTAAGTCCAAATTCGTTCCCACAGAGATCTGGTTATGGTTTTAATTCAGTAAACGCACCTATGCAACAGTGTATGATCTTAATTCACTGCTAAGATAATTAATAAATTAAGGTTTTAACTAACTAAATTAAACTAAGAAACAAATTAACAAAACTACGAATTAACTAACTAACAAGATTTGAAATCTAATTACTTCTGCAAGAAAAACCATGGGATCCTAACTTCATTAAATACTTTGCTTAGATCTGACGCCTTTAATCACTATGCAATGGTTATGATATCTGATCGGATAACACGAAACAAGTACACGCTACTTCTCAGTATACGTATACCAAACTAAACATACATCCACAAAAGAGATAGAAGATGAATAGACACCAATTATGCTTAGACCCTATATCTCTATAGAATTTGAAAACATAACGGTTGAAGAACAAGTTATCCACATTGATCACATAAGGTAGCATAATATCTCTATTTATGCCACAAATCATGATGTTAAAACATCAACCTATCCTATGCTAGCATGGCAAGTTCTAAATCTCAAGATCCACTCTCGCTTCACAAGAGATTAACAAATTAGATGTTAGCTACGCATCTAAATTCAATAAGCACAACCATACGAGGATATCAGATATACATCACACACAGATCTGTAAAGCATCAAGATACTAAAGCTCCATAAATAACTCCGTTAGAATCCCATGACAACGATTAGTTCATAATCGAACCTCTCGTCATCATGGGATCAAGTGAAACCATGATAAAAACAAAGTATGAAAAGATACAAATAAATCTAAGTAATTGATATGTAATAATTCTACTCCTAATGATGATGATCTTCCTCCTCCAATTTACAAGGGTTGGATGTGTTTATATAGGCTCTAGACATCTTGCCCAGCAAGAAAATACGAAAACAGAATTATAATAGAATTTCTGCAAGATACGTTTCCTAAACTGATTCTGTTTTTTAAGGGAAATTCGTAGCTGACTTTTCTTCTGTTTTCCAGAGCCGTTCCAGACGTAATTGGGCTTCTGGACCACCTTATAATGATAGAGAATCTCGTTATCTTCGCGTGGACTGCTTACGGGCTGAAAACAGACTTATAGAACTCAAGATATGGCCCAAACAGTGAATCTCACGCGTGCAGCCCAATAAATCCGAATTTTAATAAATTAAATCTCCAAAAATGACAAAAACATCCACCATAATCAACATCCTTGTAAATCTGCACAACTAAACAAAATACATCAAAACTACAAGAAATTTGAGCCCAAGATAATCAATTTAAGCCGATTTAGAATGTTCCAAGTGGATATAAATCCACTTATCAATAGGCTATCATCCCCTTTCTACTGCATTAGCACACCTCTTAAACTCTTGAAAGACACATCATCGTGACTCTCAAAGTCCTCTTTTTATCATCAAGTATAGCTAACAACGAGGTTGTTACTAATATCTCATTTCATTCCAAAACTTTGTTCATTAATCCATAAAGGCTTCTGACTCATTAGTCCACTCAAACGATACTACCATAATTTCATAACGTTTATATTAGTGTGAAATGTCAACTTTGGCACAGTACAGAGGTCAATCTTGAGTTGGTGAAACCCGCTTTTCAACCTTATCTTTGAAAAATAACTACGCGTTTTAACTGGTCAACAATTCCTACATTTCCGATAAGGGTATCAGTTCTCGATGGTATATGTAAGATGTCATACGCTCGTCCTCTTTCACAACTGGTGCCAATCAGCCTGAGGCATGCATGCTGCTGCGATTCCCAATAAACTTGATTAGGTGGTAATCTCGAAGGATCATTGGGATATATCCATGCATCCATTTGCTATTAGGGCCTTTTAAACTTTATGTCTCTCTATGTGCATCAATCCCTTTAAGCTAAGTAAAGCTTCACATTCTTGCCACAATATTTCTTCCTTTCTTGTCCATCTCACTTCCATGTTAGTTTCCTCTAAGGATATGTCTTACATCGCAGTCGATTTGCATTTCTTGGATCAGGAAAAGGCTTGGTAACTCCAGAATTCATTAATATAACATCCTGACGACGGTTGGTAGGGGCGTGCTCCCAACCACCTCATCATTTCTTATAACCTTCCTCACACTAATATTAAAGGTCCTTGTGGTATGCCCCGACATGTTATTCCTACTTTAAATAATCACTCGGCATAACGCTCTGGCTGCACAATTACAACATTTGGTTTTTGATCTCATATTGGTGCAACGGTTCACAATTGTACCTCCCGTTCACCTTAGAGTAATCACTTTTGAAAGGAATGGTTTCAAAATAACAAGGTCGAATAGATAATTTCAATAAGAATTCCACATTGGATGTTCCAAGAATGTTGATGGTTCCAAATACTAGGAGTCTCAATTTTCGAAGATGTAAGGATGGACAAAAAGAATACAACAAGGTTTATTCCTTCATGTCCTGATAATTTTGTAATGTGATATCATAGAGAATGTTGCACGAGGGCAATGATTGTTGGATACAAAAGTCATAAAGACGGTCTTTATACAATTCTTACATCTGGTGAATACTTTTCCTCTTGAAAAATAGAGGATCTAAAAAGTCCCATTGATAAAGGTCAACCGATTGAAAGAAATTCTACTCTATGACGATAAAAATGGAGCAGTTTATCATTCAAGTAATCTATGGTTTCAAATGAATCTTCATTATATGAATGAAAGAACAGAATATTCAAGCGACATAAAGTCTGATACGAAGATGGGTAGAATTCAAGTTGAGTGGGCGACCTCACTAGGTCTCAATCAAGTTATTCGTCAAAACTTTCATCCTCATACTTTACCACATCCAAAATGCATTGAGGAATTGCCGAATGAATTAAATTGGGAGTTGGACCAGTGAAACAATAACTAGTCCTTTTCAAGAAACACTAGCAACTAGCTAGACAAAATTTGCTAGTTCACCTGTTTGAGACGTTACCACTAGCTAGGACAATTAGCTAGGTGTTCTTCACAACATTACAATTTTGACAAGTTAGAATAATCAACTAGTCATTCATACTAACATATCGACTAGCCAGTTTCAATTGGCTAGGATGGAATTCCAACATCGTAGCCACTGAAGAAACTTTAGGCTACTCTGACAACGAATGGAAATAAGAAGTTATTAAGTTTGAAAAAAAGAAAACTATAAAATCTGAAGAGAATGTTCTAGGTATCGGAACAATTGATAACCTCTCATCAAATATTACTTATCAGTGAAACGGTCCACCCAAGGGTGTCTCCGCACACATGCTTTATCAGATCCTACAATAGAATTAAATTAGGAATACCAGTATCAAAATGTTATCCTTACTATGATTTCAATGTTCGATGTACAATCTCATCTTGAATAGAAGAAAAGAATTCATGAGGGATGTCTGGACATTAGATCATCCATGTCCTCGGTAATTTGTTAAATATTTATGAGCTCAACTTAAGAGTGCAAGTATGAAAGAATCAATCAAATATCAATATTCGTTAAGTAATGTTCGTCGATTAATTAAGGAAATATTAGTTGAACATTCCTTAGATAATTGAAAGAAAGTGTAAATAGGCCTGAGCCGAACAAGATCATCATAAATTTTTGAATAGAATGTTCATGGATCAAATAAAATTACTTCGGATAAGTCCGGCTTTAGGGAAGGTATATCACTGGTTGTTATTATACAAGTTTGAAGTAGAAAGCTAGAAGGGTTACCTGATATAACTAATCGAGGTAACATGGTTAGTGAATAGTTTAAAATGAATGAACAGTTTAAAATGAAGCAGTGCACCAGCCGGTAGTTACCAAAATAAGTTAATAATCATTCGTGCATCTCATTATCACCATTATGAGGGTAACTCCATCTCTTCATCTTCGTAATACAAGACACCAACTAGTGCGTCTCTCAATCATCGTCTTAAAGTCATTTATCGAGTTAGGGTTTCACAAATATATCTGTCATTTCCGTGCTTTATCTTGAAGACCAAGCTTCACATCATTCTGGGGACACCTGCTAAGTTCATAGGGTCCTACTTCATGCCTTCCGACATGAATCGCAAGTGGCCAGTTCCCCCTGGGAACAGATCAAAGAGATCTCTCAGGGATCTCAGTGCTATCCATAGGTTCAGTGGCGGGTGTGTGCATGTGAACATATACCAAAAATATTGAGGTCTACAATACATATATACGTAGTCTTTGATAACATCTCTATCAAAGGATCCCACTCTAGACCCACTGGTCTTTTCTTTTGGTAGACTCTGAGATCACTGTATCGTTCGTTGCAACCATATCCAACTTCGCTTGAGTCCCTTTGTTAATTCTACTTGTTTGTTCTCTAAGTTGAACTACCATGCTCTAGCGTCCGAATCATGCGTGGAATTATCTAGCACGCTCGTCTTATGATAACATCCTCGTATAACACATGTAAAATTTGCCATCAAGGGTAATGAAATCCACAATGGCATAGTAACCACCTTTCAGGTAAACCTGTTACTTATCGAAAATCGGATCTAATAGCCAAAGTAAAAGACTTTCATTATTCCAAGTACTAAGTACCCTTAATTATGTAGGGAAGTCTAAACTTCTTGATTCTTAAAATGTCGCCTCCTAAACTGTGGAGGACTATGGGCCACAAAATTTATGCTAGCCTAGTCATCCGATCATATTGGCAATATCGCCTCTACCTCAGCTGCTCTTGAGATTTCGCTCTGCTTCCTATATCATTACCTATGATAGGTCATGTACGACTCTCAAACCTCTATTCATCATTCTGAAGGTCTCTAAGGATTCTATCGACCTAGTATAATACCTCCCGTAAACACTCCAGTCCATTCTACTCACCGGTACCTCTTCCGGTAGTCCAATAATAAGTTGACTACGATCTATTATGTCATTCTCCTACTTAGACTTAACTCTCAACACTCTCGTTTCTGAGTACTATAACTTATCTCTCTGATACCATTTCTGTGACGCCCCCAAATCCGAGGTCAGAGATTCAGGTCGTCACATCACCATCCAACCATATCCTACCTGAATTAACTTAACAACTCAACAATACATCCATCCAGACCTCAATCTTACGCACATACAAGTTAGAGCCTCAGAAACAATAATAAAAAATAACACTAAATATTACAATTCATCTGTACAATCCAGAATCTTACGCACTTCCACTTATACAACTACACTTGAAGACAAGTCTTACTATTACAGTTGAAAACCTATCAGGCTTACTCTGTAGTATTTATCCGGAACTAAATCATCTCGGGATAAATCTTTCATTCCTCTTCTGCTGGTACGGAGTTAACTGACCAAATTCTTCTCTTTCTGAAAAGTTTTTATAAAGCAAGAATGAGCTACATAATGCTCAGCAAGTTCGCCATTTTGAAAAATAATAATGTGGTTTATTTTGAAAACGTTCCCAACTGTATGGGTATATATCTCAGATTTCAAAACATAATTCGACAATATATATGTCCGAGTTTGAATAAAACATTTATACTCGCTAAGGAGCTTTAAGAATAACACATGAACCCTTTATAAGGTTCCCGTTTCAATATATCTCAAGTTTGAAAATATATATACATATAAGTATATCATTTTCAGCAAAACACTCTACGGTTAACATACTGTACAGGGAATACATTATTGCAAAACCTCTTTTCTTCCATTAGCTTAGAAGGTTTCTCATTCAAAAACATTTCATTCTTTGAAATAATTGCAAGAGTGCACTAACACGTGCCAATATTTATAGGAAATCTTGCAGTTCTAAATAATGCACGATGTCAATATTTTTATTATCAAAAACCACACTATCGGCAACTTGGCACTTAGGCCCAAGAAGCAGTGTTTGAGTATTTTTCCAAAATGGAGGATGGGACTGGAAGAAAACATAAAAACCTGACAAGGATTGACGATGATCAGTCGCCACAACCAAGTCCAACAATCTGCGGGTCTTCTCTACTAGTAGAAGGATAGAAACTACATCCGTAACTACCCTTGGGTGAAAACTACATCCGTAATCACCCTGGATGAAAACTACATCCGTAATCATCCTTCGGCAACACCTGGGCCGGAATAATAATTGATGGACCGCCTGGCTCACGGCCGCTTACACATCCCGGGAATCGTTCGTCAACGATTCCCACACCTGCCAGAGTCCCCTTTTTCTTTTCTTTTCAAAAATCATTTTGATAGAAAATTCGAGTAGTTGAAGTTCGACCTCAGTCGACCGATAATTCTTGAAAAACGTACAAGAAGCAAAACCTGACCGGGGGTTTTCGAAAATGTTTTGGGTTCGAAAGAGTTCGAGTTTGAAAACGCTAAAGGTATCTTGGATTAGTTTTGTCTTTAAAATAATGAACGATAATTAATAAATAATATTTTGAGATTTAATATAAACAATTAATAAAATAATTATTTAATTAAAATAAGCTTTTAATCCAAGATAGATATTTTTGAGTATTTTTAACAACGTAAAAATAATAAATACTTAAGTATACGATAATTCCCGAATGACTCTTCGGGTTTTCGCAATTTAATCACGATACAATAATATACCACTCCCCGGTCAATAGTATATTTGGACCGCTATGACCTCTATTGCTAGAGTCGTTGTCCGAAGAAAACACTTTCATTCTAAGTTCAAGGGTGTACAAATACATATGCATATATCTCAAACTTCAACATAATCTCGTAAAACATAAGCATATAATACGTTTGGAAGCTATAAACACAACAGTGAAAATCCTTATACATAAGTTTTGAAAAGTAAACTTGCCTTGGTTAGGGTGGGGTGGTCGAGCTCGCGACGTGGAACGAAGATCTATACATAATCAATATTCGTACGTTAGTACCTTAACAACATTACTTAATCGTAAGGTTTTAAAGGATGTTAGACCAACTTAACGACTTCAATTTGTGACAACTAACCCTCCCATATGACCATGTCATCACTTTATCACATTCGTTACCCATTCGACTCGAATCCATTCCTCAAACTTGAAACACAAGTGAGTACTCTTAAAACTACGTTAAACTAACCTCCTAGGTGATTTTTCACTCGCGCACACTTCTCTCTAACATTTTTATAAAATTGCAAAATACATATTTAAATCCAATTCTTTTTGGATAGCCTTACTTACTGTAAGATCTAGCTATTCTCAATTTTTCACAATGTTTGCAGAAAGTTGGAGGGTCCAAAAACAGTTCACAAACAGACCATACAGTGCAGTCCGGATTTCAGAACCACTCCTCACTATTCTGGTCATAACTCAAAATCTATACATCACCTAGACATGAGCCTTATATTTCGGGAAACTACATGAAAATATCTTTCTAACCATGGGTATTAGACCCTCGGGAGACAAGTTTAAGGGGTTCAAAAACCTATTGCAAGACAGTACATAATCCCAGAATTTTTACACATCACTCATCCTTACTCAAACCTTCAAGAACTCAACTTATACTTCATATCTACCATCAAAACCACCAAGACTTATCTTTACAACATTCATGGAGTTACATGCTCTAATTAAAAGACTTACAACCATCAAACAAGCATACAACTTCAAGATTTCATCATCTACAACTCATACTACCAAGATATGCACTAAAACTCTTAGATCTACCATTATAAACCACAAACAAATCATGACTAAGAGTGGTTAGAGTTTTATACCTTATTGAGTATCTAGGAACCTTGGATGAGCTTTATAACCTCTAAGAATACTTGGATGAGTCTCTACAAACCTTAATCCTTCAAGATCTAAAAGATGAACAAGCTCGGTCATTATTCATCCAACTTTCAACAATTTATAACTCAAGATTTAGTGGGTAAAAGGAGTTGAAATTGATACCATACCTCTATTATGATGTAAGGAAGCTCCAAGATTTTTGCTAAGGTTTGTAGATGAGAGGAAGATGAAGAGAAGAACTCTCTTCTCCTCCTTTCTCTAGCTCGGCCGAGAGCTTCAAATGGGGGGGGGGGAGAGAGTTTTGTTTTGTTGTTGTTTGAAAAGTGGGGTGTAAGATGATATGTATTGATATGTGGGTGTATAAGGGTCACATGTTGCCAAGCTATGGGGGGTAGGCTAGCCTCCACCATGCCCTATTGTCCCCTAGGATGCAACACCCATCACTTGTCACTATTCACTTTATGCTTTATGCTTTTCTAGTTTACTTTTCTAACAATCTAGTTACATGATACTTGCATGTAATATCCTTCCTTGTACTATTATTTCTCCACCAATGGTTGTCACTTAATCCTTAATTCATATCGTATCTTAATTAACTTCTCGTAGTAATATTTTGTCGCATAGAGATTTCCCTTGTAATTCCTTAAGTACTTAATTGTGTAAATTCCTTAAATATCCTTAACTCCTTGTCATAGTCTCTTAAAATCTTTTAATACTCTAATAACTCTCAAATCCCAAGTTTTTATAAATATTAATAGCAGTAGGCCTCTTGCCTTCAACAATCTTCCCTTTTTCTTACACAGTGAATGTAACAACATAAATTTCTCAGATAATCAATTCCATTAAACAACATGGGTGACTCAAAAGGTCCCGTATTCACAATGTCATATGATATTATATTCTTAAAAATATTACAAAAATCAGGGTTCTTACACTCAGTCAACCAATCCATTCCTAAAATGACATCAAACTCTCCCAGTCTAAAGGGTAACAAGTCCGCATAGAAAAGAAATTTTCCTATCTCAATATTACAGTTAGGACACTCCCGGTCCACCACTATCTTATCCTGGTTAGCCACTTCTATTACTAATGGTCTCTCTGATGGGCGAATCTCACATCGCAATTTATCGAGAAATCTTTCAGATATAAATGATTTAGTTGCTCCAGAATCAATTAAAACTTTAGCTTCAAACGAGTTGACAGGAAGCGTACCTGCAACCACGTCGACATCATTGACAGCATCTTTAACAGACATATTGAAGGTACGAGCTCTGGTTTGAGGTGCTTGATACGGTGCTTGCGGTTGAACTGGTGGCGCGACAATCCTTAACATATTAGATGTCTGAATAGGTTCCTTGCAATTTCTTGCTATATGGCCAACCTTGCCACACTTATAACAAATCATTCCCACCTGCTTCGCTTCAGGACATTCTTGAGCATAGTGCCCTTTCTTTCCACACTTGTAGCACACTATGTTAGGCTTATTGCAAATACCCGGGTGCTTTCTCCCACAAATTTTGCAATCTGGTAGTACGGGTCTTGTCACAGTCTTCGGGTTTACTCCCTGGGGTCTACGGTCCTGTCCTCCGTTACCACTCCCAAACTTCTGAAAATTCTTTTGACCTCCTAGTCGATCTTCAAACCTTCCCTTGCTCGAAAAACTCTTTTGACCTTCCGCCTCTTGGCTCTTCTCCACTCTATCAAACTTCCTCTTCTTACCAGCCTTCTCTTTCTGATTCAAATCACTTTCCCCCTCGATAATCATTGCCTTCTGAACAACAGCGACATAAGTTCTCAACTCAAACGCAGCAACTCGACTTCTCAACCAAGGCTTTAATCCATGCTAAAATTTCTTGGCCTTACTGGCTTCATTTCCTACATACTGGGGTGCAAACCTAGACAACTCAGTAAACTTAGCTTCATACTCAGCAACAGTCATTCCTTCCTGCTTTAACTCCATAAACTGAATCTCTAACTGGTCTTGTAAATATCCCGGCAAATACTTCTCAGTAAACAACTCCACGAATCTAGGCCATGTAATGGCATCTCCTTCTGCAGCTTTAACAGATTTCCACCAAAAGTTCGCTTCCGCTCTCAGATAAAAACTAGCAAACTCCACTTTCTGAATTTCATCAACCCTAACTAACGTAAAAGATTTCTCGATATCCATCAGCCATGACTTGCCCTCAATAGGATTAAGGGTACCTTTGAATTCTGGGGGATATACAGCTTGAAAAGATTTAAAAGCAACAGCTGGTTGGGCAGCTTGGTGTTGTTGGTGTTGAACAAAAGCAACAGTTTGTTGTTGAAGTAATTGGAACATCTGGGCCATAGTAGGGTTGTCTTAGTCTTGTTGATCTTGGTTATCATTATTGTTAGTAGGTCTTCTTCTGGGAGGCATCTTTCGGATAAGAAGGTAAACAGTTTGGTAAACAACAAGTATGTATATATTAAAAGGAAAAGGGTTCCTCCGTCTGATACCAATAGACGATCGGTTCTAACAATCAATATGATATGGGTACAGTTGAAAATTTATGCAAATGGTTTTATATGAACGGATCGATATGTATGGAATTACAATATGTAAAGACAATATGGAAAAGCGATAAGTAAAGCGATGAACAAAGAGATATACGAATAAACACGCGTCCCTCGGACGATAATAAACCAATATAAGGTTAAGGGTATTCAACCCTTCTACAACAGGACTGAAAAAAAATGACTAAAACAACAACAATCCGTCTACTAGCATTAGGAAAACTGGAAAAATATCCTATACTAGTAGTACTCAGGCTGAAACTAGTGGGCTTCACCAAATGTCCCACTCACCACCATCTCCACAGCAACCCTCCCTAATCACGAGAACGTCGGGTTTCACCGTGCTCACACATCATCCATGCAATCAAGCCCGAAAGTCAGCAAAGCTCATCATAAGCAGGCCTAGATAGAGGAACCTCAAGAAAGCGCTGTTGGGTGATCCTCTAGGCTAACTCAATACGACTATCCCAATCAATCGTAGATAAGTCAACCTGACGCTGTGCCTCGTCCTTCATCTGCTTGATCAATGCCGAAAGCTCATCCTTCCTGCTCGTCAAATTCTCACAAGTACGAACTATCTCAGCGTAGGTGTGCAAAGGTGCAACCTCGGGAAGTGAGTAGGGTCCGGTAGATAACTCACCGTGCTCAGCAGCAAAAGGGGTCACGACTAGTACTGGGACAGAAACGGGCACGTGGTCAGAGATAGGCTCAGACACAGGCTCGGACTCAAGCACAGGCTCGGTGATAGGGGGAGGAGTGTCAGCACGGGCTGCGAGAATCTTAACCTCAGAATCGGATACTAGCACATCGGACTTCGTCTCATCATCCGCATCAGATATCATCTCTGAAGGATCAGACTCCTCGGAAGAGCTACCAGAATCGGAAGGTAGGGGAGGTGCATCGTCGGCAAGATCCATGTCCTGATAATCATATATATATATATACACGCAGAATATAAAACGAGTTAAACTAGGTTAGTCCTAAAATCTAGCGCGAAAAGAAAATCTAAACCTCCAATCACTCCCTAACATCTATCACTCTTGAAACCTAATTGTATCTACTTCTTTTATTAATGATCCTAAATGTTGGGTTCCGAGGCATAAAACGCAGCGGAAAAACGTAAATATAACAAAAATTTCGGAACCCAAACGTAGGATCCATGTATAATATTAGACAGATTATGGTGAAACAGAATCATACCCTTAAAAGCTTTACTTTCACGAACTCAACGGAGATCCTAGCTTGTAATCACCACACAGCCTTTGCGTCAAGATCTGTGTCTCTAAATCGTCCACACGCACGTCCGATCGTCCAACGATCCAAGGAGCAGGTACTAGCCAAATTAAAACTGCATTCTCTCTCTCTCCAAGGAGCAGCTAGGGTTTTTTCTCAAAATGAATTCTGATAACCTCCCCTAAAACAACACATCATTATGTATATATAGGGCAAAGAGATTGGGCCTAACCCTAATCAGCTTGGGCTTCCACTAAACCATTCTGATTTGGGTTTTTAATGAATTAAATTCGAAATACAATTTAATTAACTAAGTCCAACTCAATTAATTAATTAACCAATTTCGAATTTATAATCATTTAATAAAAAAAATGAAATATGATTCCATAATCAATTTCGAATTTTAATTATTTAATTTAAATCTGATATTTAAATTAAAACTCCTTTTAAAACGTTTTTATTGTGTAACCCTTTAGGTTATTATTACGTTGACAATAATTTTAATATCCAATAATAAAATTATAAACAATGAGTGGCATCTAGTAATACATCATTGCTACCCAAGTAATAATAATAATTGGTGATCCAATTAAACCTTTCGTGATTAATGTTTCCATGTAATATAATCCCTTTAACCAAATATTATAAATTAATCTCGAGGCATGTATTTAGTCATCCTCTTCAACATTTAATCCGGGTTTACTTGATCCATGAGTAGACTATAACAAATCATTATTTGAGCACGGCCATGCATTTTATAGTCTCACTCAATCAAGAGGCCAATAATATCTCTCCTAATTATAGGAGGGTTAAATCCTTTATCTATCATTCCTATTTCTCATACGACTCATGATATACCCGATGTCCACTTTTATCATCACCCGGTCAAAGGTAACTTTTAATGTAGTCAAAGTATATTAATCCTCGTATAGAAATATAATGATTTCAAGTCAAAGGATCATTACACCATTATCACTGTGAGTCTTTCTTATGACTTTATTAAACCTGAAGAATCTCACTATGGGTCTGTCCAGTACCATGTACTCCTACATGTACCTATGTATTGACTTTAGTATCTCCATACTTATAACCAATGAGATGTGGTTATCTGTCAAACAACATACTAGTCTATTTATGTATTACTATTGTCCTATATAATAATACTCGACTAGGGACCTTTTAAGAATATGATATATTATATAATCTCAATTTCAAGTCATGTACCTAAACTATACAATGTGTATCATGATTCTAAGGACATTTATTATGCTAACAAATATATCGCAGTAATTAAAGTCATAATAAATATGTTTATTGAATAACCAAATGACATAAAGGTTTATTAAAAGAAACAATGTATTGCCTCTAGGGCACCTACACTAACAATAAATTCATGGCTGGTTTCAGTGACCAAAACCCGTGGCTCTGATACCAACCTGTGACGCCCTCCCGACCAGGGGCCCAGATCGGAGGGTCACTGACACACATCTAGATGCATACACCCTAATATAATAACATAAATATAACATGCTGACTAGCCCCTACATACTAACCAAGATCCATCACAGGTATTGGTATGAAACAAGCAAGCCATCATCTGACCAAGTTATTATTATTAAAAACCTGAATTCAAAATATTATTATTACAACCCAAGTTCTCAAAGTACTACTGCCAGTTCTCACAACTATCTTAAGATCTCCTCACTGAGCTGATATTGCATCTACCTCGGGAGCTACGTGGAAATGAACCAAGTCGGGTTCATGAAAGGTGCGCTTCCTCGCAGTTTGCATAGTACGGACCATGATGCTTATTTTTACTGTCAAAAGGTTAGACATAGAATAATAATGAGCCAACACTCAGCAAGTAACTAAAATCTCAACTGAACAACATGATATAATATTTCGAAAGGTGACAGTAAATTAAAGTATAGCATGGTTGTCCGACAATGATAGCAAAGATCCTGGTATATCATTTGACACAAGTTTTACCGATAACAGGATAGCAATATATAAACTTCAAAGCTGTGAAACAAAAGATATTTCCAATGGTAAACCAATTTCCATTTTCTAATTAAATCATGAGTTCATAAATTTAAGAAAATTGATTGGAGTTTTATTTCACCTTATCAGACAATACGGGTGATCAGCCCATAAAGTCCCCATACCGGACACAAAGTCCCTCTCGACATCAATTCCTTTCATTAGGATAGCTTGGGTTCCCAAGAGGCAACACATTGGCCTATAAGGGTGTCGAACTGGACAGACCAGAACTACACAAATAATACACCTCAAAAACTGACGGAACCGACATTACCCGTTGTTCCGTCTCTCCAATCGTCAGGAATCCGTAGAAACCATTTAGACGGAGTTCCTATTATATTTTATAAAACCTTTCATTTTAAAACCTTTCCAATTTATAAAACTTAATTTATCTTCACAAAACGTTTCAATTCTTAACCTTTCCAAAATCCTTACCTCGAAGTACTTTTGTTAGATATAATTGATGTAAATAATAATCAGTGTTTAAGTGTTACAGTGAAAAATCAGAGTTTAGCTGAAAGCAGTCAGAGTTTAGGTAAACGTTGACGGATGGAAGCTTGACAGAGTTTGTTAAACTCTGTCTGGAGGAAGCGTCTACAGGTCAACAGAGTTTGAAGAATACTTGAAGATAATTATGGAAGCAATATCTTTGAAGATTGGAAAGATGTCAAAGAGATTGTGTTGACTAAGGAGACGTGTAGCAATCGTGATTGATATCAATTGTATAGCTAATTTATAGGAGTATCAATTTACGATTGTATAGCAGTTGTATATCTTATAAATACAGTTAGGTTAACCCTAGAAGGGTACAATGTAACGAATTATTATTCTTTGTAACCTAAACAGCTCTCTGTGATATTTTACATCACTGATAGAGGAGTTTTTAATTTCAAAACAGTTTTTAATTGTTCGAAAGTGTTTTGCTTGTTATTCTCTCATACAAACTTGATTATAATTGTGTATTCGGCCTAACAAGTGGTATCAGAGCAATGATGAAAGTCAAAGGGTTTGACTAGGGTTTCTAATATTAAAGGATCAAAGATACAAGTATGGATCAAGATGATATAGACTCAAGGTATCAAAGCAATTTGATCAAGATTTCCAAGTTTCAAGGTCAACATGGGTTATTTAAAACAGGGATTATCCGTCAGCCAATTTAGTTTGACTTTAGAAAGCAGTATGGCATATATGGTCAAGAAGCAATTAAAAGAATCAGGCTATAAAGATTTGGGTTCAACATGGTATAAGATAATTAATTGAACATTTAAATATCGCGTAAAATTCTAGGTCGTTATAGCCTTCCCCCCTTAAAAGGATTTTGTCCCCAGAATCTCACCTAAGTGAACAGATGAGGATACTTGGCGAGCATTTCACTTTAAAGTTCCCAAGTCGACTCTTCGACTCTAGAATTCCTCCACAAAACTTTAACTAATCTAACAGTCTTATTTCTAAGCTTTCTATCACTTCTATCCTGAATCTCTACTGGCTATTCTTCATAAGGCAAATCCTGTTGAATCTCAATAGGCTCATACTCGATTACGTGACTCGCATCTGGATTATACTTCTTAAGCATCGATACATGGAACATATTGTGGATATGGTGCATATGCGGTGGCAACGCCAATTCGTAAGCAACCTTTCCAACTTTTTTCAGAATCTCAAAAGGTCTTACATATCTTGGACTCAACTTCCCTTTCTTGCCAAATCTTGTAACTCCTTTCACGGTGACACTTTTAACAACACTTGATCCCCTAACTCAAAATTCACATCTTTTCTTTTCAAATCAGCATACTTTCTCTGACGGTCCTGAGCAGTAAATAGCCTTTTCTGAATAACTTCAACCTTTTCTTTTGTTCGCTGTAGCAATTCTGGTCCTAATATCCTCCTTTCACCAACCTCTTTCCAATATACAGGAGATCTACACTTCCTTCCATACAAGGCTTCATACGGTGGCATCCCAATACTTGCGTGGTAACTATTGTTATAAGAAAACTCAACCAGCGACAGATGTTCATACCAACTTCCTTCAAAATCTAATGCACAAGCTCTAAGCATATCCTCTATGGTCTGAATAGTCCTTTCACTTTGTCCGTCCGTTTGTGGATGGTAAGTTGTACTCATCTTGAGTTGGGTTCCTAAACATTCTTGAAATTGTCGCCAAAATCTCGAGTTAAATCTTGGGTCTCGATCAGATACTATTGAAACAGGTACTCCATGTCGGGAAACTATCTCCTTCAAATACAAATGTTCTAACTTGTCCAACGAGAACCTTTCGTTAATCGGGAGGAAATGAGCAGACTTCGTTAATCGATCAATAATTACCCAAATTGCATCGTGATTCGCTTTAGATCTCGGCAATCCTACTACAAAATCCATGGCAAGGTTCTCCCACTTCCACTCGAGAATATCCAATGGCTGCAGTAACCCACTTGGTTTCTGATGTTCCGCCTTAATCCTCTGACAGGTATAACACTTACTTATCCATTCGGCTATCTCACGTTTCATGTCTGGCCACCAAAAATTTTCTTTTAAATCTCGATACATCTTCGTACTTCCAGGGTGAATAGAATATCTTGAACTATGGGCTTCACCTAGAATCTCATTTTTCAGCTCCAGAACATTAGGAATCCATATCCTCCTTCCAAATCTCAAAACACCTTGATAATCTTTCTGTGTACAATGCTAGATTGAATGTCATTGATCTTCGGCTGAGAATAGTCCTTCAAAGCCTTAGCTACTGCTGCTGGTGGATCTGCCATCTCTTTAGTTGCTGCAAGTTCTTCTTCTACCAGTTTACGAGATTACAAACGTGTTCGCATACACGTTCAAGTACCTGAAAAACACAGAACAAAACTAAGTAAGAAAATAATCCGAGTCAGTGAACTTTAATGACCACTGATGACAAGCACATAAACTATAAATAAACACCGAGTCCCCGGCAGCGGCGCCAAAAAATTGTTCGCACTAAATCACGCAAGCGTATGTGGTCACAAGTAATATAGAATAAAGTTAAGTTCGTTCCCACAGAGACTGGTATAAAACAAAATATGCACCTATGCAACAATGTATGATTTCGATTCACTGCTAAGACAAGTATCAAATTTGGGTTTGGTTTAACAAATTAACTAAGAAGCAATTTAACAATAATTAAATATAATTAACTAACGTGATTAAAAATCGAATTACTTATGTGAGAATAAACATGGGATCCTAACTTCATTAATTACTTCGCTTAGAGTTGATACCTTTAATCAAAGTAGGTGATGGTTATGATATTTGATTGGACAACACGAAACAAGTATAGGCTACCTGTCAGTATACGAATAATAAACTACTCATACATCCACAAAAGAGATAGAAGATGGGTAGACACCAATTATGTTTAGACCCTATATGTCTATAAGATTTGAAAAAACATAACGGTTTAAGCACAAGTTATCCATTGAGATCACATAGGGCAACATAAGATGGTTAAAGTTACGCTACAAATCATGATGTCAAAACATACATAATCCTATGTTAGCATGGCAAGTTCTAATCTTTAGATCCACTGTCGCTGCAATAAAGATTAACAATTTAGATGTTAGCTACGCATCTAAAAACATTAAGTATAGCCATACAAGGATATCACAATTCACCACACATAAATCCTTAAAGCAAACAAACTACTAAACTACATAAATAACTCCGTTAGAATCCCATGACAACGATTAGTTCATAATCGAATGGCTCATCATCATGGGATCTGATGATAACATGATAATAAACAAGGTTTGAAAGAAAATAATAGTGCTAGAGTAATAAAGTTAAGAAAACAAATCCGAAATCCAAGAGTATCGCCTAATTAGAAGAATTCAAAAGTAGATCTAGATCTCCTAAGCTTGTCACGAACGTAGGAATCCTTCTCCAAGTCTGAATCTCCGTCTTCGGCTCACTCTGTGTTATATTGAGTGTTAGTCCGTTTAATAATGATAGAATGTGTTTATATAGGCCACATGAGTCTTTTCCAGCAAGAAACTACCAAAAATACAACTTAAAATCGAAATAGAATTTCTTCCAAAATCTTTGCCACGCTACGGCGCGCTCCTGCATGCTGTCACATGCTCCTGCGCGCCTTTCATGCGCCGCGGCGCACTCTGAAACTGCCGAAATGCTGATTTTTGTCGTTTTCTTCATATTTGCTCCTTTTGCATCCACCAAAAACACTATTCATTGCTTATTCTCTCTTTATTCCTTTTACTTAAAAGTGATCCTACCTTTTCCCGAACATTCTCAATTTCCTTTGCAGAGTTACTTGACTTACACCAGATATCGGTTTGGATGACATGAGCTACCAGATATCGATTTGGATGACATGAGAATAACTTCCTTTCTTGGGATGACATAGCTTACTTCCTCGACGATAGATTATTCTTATCTAAATTGTCAACCAATTGCACTGTTCATGGCATATAAACACTGGAATCCATCTCCGTTTAAAATAATCGTTCATTAAAACTACTGATACATTGTAGTCGTAACCACTATTGTTAGGTCGAATACACAAATTATAATCAAGTACTGTATGAGAGATTAACAAGAATACACATTTTTGTATTTAAAAACTGTTTGGAATTAATAATTCCTCTCTCAATGATGTAAAATATCACAGAGAGCTGCTTAGGTTACACCGAATGAATATATCAATGTTTCGATACCCTTCTAGGGTTAACCTAACTGTATTTATAAAACATACAGCTGCTATACAATCGTAAATTGATACTCCTACAATTAAGCTATACAATTGATACCAATTACGATTGCTACACGTCTTCTAAGTCAACTCAATCTTTTTGATAGTTATCCAATATTCAAAGATATTGCTTCCATGTTTATCTTCAACTACTGTTGACTTGTAGACACTTCCGCCAGACAAAGTTTAACAAACTCTGTTGCGCTTCTAGTAATCAGCGTTTGTGCTTCCATCCGTCAGCGTTTATTCAAACTCTGACTGCTTCCAGTTTAAACTCTGTTTTAACACTGTATCACTTAAACACTGATTAATAATTACATCAATTATATCTAACAATCTCCCCCAACTTATTTGTAACACCCCCAGATCCAGGGTCAGGGATCTGGTCATTACGGTCTCAATATCCATCCATAAGACCAACATAATTTAAATTACAACCTTGTGACCCAAAACAACAACATAAAACACACCCGTTATAGTCCCAGAGATGAAATCAGAGTAACCATCAATATTATTAATCACAAGTTTGAGTTCTTACAACCCAAAGAATTAAAATTTTACCATTACATATTCTTTGCCATCCATTGGTATATGCCGTATAATAAATACATTTGATGATCAAATGCTAACAACTAGCCTACATGAAGCTGCATCCTCAGCAATGGTAGATATGACCTCAGCGGTTAATCCTCTGACGGCTGACACCTGCCTATGTTGGGTACGCCTTGCGCAGCCATCTGATCTAGCTGTTGTTGTGATATAAATAAATAAAGCAAGGGTGAGCAATAGCCCACCAAAATATAATTGAACAGTGATAATGTATACAGTCCAAAATATCTTTGAAACCATATGCCATGCATTAACGATCGTATTACCAATATAGGGTATGAGATGTAGTTACAAGGTAACTTAAAATATAATTGTTCCGAAGAAATATCTGCTATGACAAAGATAAGCAAGATATTATCAAATTTTCATTATAGAGGAACTTGCTGGAAGAATATTGCAATTCCAGTTCAAGCACTTTTCAAACCTGCCAACAATGATAATGTTGCAGAAAATTTCCCAATTTGGAAGATGAACTAATACGGGAGCTTGCCGCGCCAGGAGCCACAACATTTACGATGATCAGTCGCATGTCATGCTCCCCATCATTTGTTCTCTACATGTAGAAGGAAGCACCGACGGATCGCCCGCCCTCTGGAACCCCCCGGCCAACGGTTGGGCCATTAATTGCTGGACCGGTGCCACTCGGCCACTTACGCGTCTCCTAGTTTGAATAACATCCATAACTATGAAACATAAAGTTCGTCCCCCTTTCCCCAAGTATAGTACTTGTTGATAGGACTCCACAAAGTAGTCGTATCTAATTGGAAAGGAAAATTTCACCAATATTTCCCAAGCTGATGCTTGTTAATGGATATAAACTTGTTCCATCAATCTTACCCCTCGAGCGTTGAGGAGGTAACCAAACAGACTCATATCGATGTTTGAAAGAATCAAGATGTGAGTGACAAGATAGTTTAGCAAGTATAGGACCGGGCAGTCCAATAAATAACATCTCTCAAGTGAGGTCCCCTTACATACGTTTGGAAGTTGAGCGAGTATTTAAATCTTCTTTAAGATAGATTTAAATGAAAATAGAGTTTTGGGAACCTCCCCTTGATAAAAATAGTCATAAAATACTCCCAAAATATTTTACACCATATCTGAAGGTGACAGATAATCTTTGAATAATATGAATCATTATAAAAGAACTTAAAAGAATTTAAATAAATATTCCAAGAATATTTATTAACCCAATATTAATTAAGGAATATGAATAAATCATAATATTACTCGTAAGTAATCCTCGAATGAATATTTAGAATTATTTACTAAATAACTCTATTCTTTAAATGAATATTCAAAATAATATTCATTAATTAAATAAACTCAATTAAATGTTTAAAATAATGTTCACTAAATAAATCCAATCTTAAATGGATATTTGAAAATAATAATGTTTATTGATGAAATAAACATCCCTTGGATATTTGATATAATATTCATTGAATCAATAATGAATATTCAACTTAAGAATGATACTTATTGATGAAATAATTGTCGACTGAATATTGGAGATAATATTCATTAAATAAATAATGAATATTCAATCTTAATAATATTTATCAAAGAAATGATTATCGAATGAATATTCGAAATTATGTTCAATAATTGAATCGACTTTAAATGAATGTCGATGATAATATTTATCGTCTCAAGAGAATATTTAAAATAATATCTATCGATGAACTGGAGTTCGAATCAAAGTTTAATTAATATTTATAAAATAAATAGAGATTGAATGAATATTCGAAATAATATTCATTTAAATAAATAAGGCTCGAATGAATATTAAAATAATATTCATTAAATAAATAAACTCGAATGAATATTCAAAATAATATTTATCGAAGAAATAAGAATGAATATTCTCTAAGTAAATAACTTAACTGAGGATTCGAAATAATATTCGAATATTAAATCGACTTTAGATGAATATTAAGGATAATGTTCATCGAATAATTAAATATCTGATGAATAACTCGAACAATATTTATCAAATAATCTTAAAGGAATATCTCAATAATATTTGCCAGATAATAAATGGGAAATATTTAATTAATTACTTTCCTCTGAAAATAATGTCAATATATCAAGAAATAACGACTCCCGGTCTATAATCAATGAATGAGGTTCAGATGCCCTTCGTTTAAGGGTCTTAGAAATTTTCCGGCTTATAACTGATATAATAACTATCTAGCTCATAAGCCAACAATAATTCAGGGAACAAGTATATCAATATGACTTTGAAAGTAGGCATGGATGCCATGGCATATGTATAACAGAAAGCATATATATACATATATTCACAACAACAGCCTTTTAAAAAGGATTTGAAACTTGCCTGGAAATCGAGTGTGGGTAGGGGTAGTGGTAGCGTGTCCCGGGTCAGCCTGGTGATCTATAAAGAGCCAAGGCATTCGGGATTAATCACTTAACACTTTACAAGGTTAAATATAAACTTCACTTGAGTCGAAACACGTTGCTCGAATTATTTCGTTATACACCTCTTAGTGTAACTCTTTTTATCACCGATGCGGTTCGTCATACGTTCGCTATTATAACCCGTCATTGCACCCACACTTAACACATACTTAGGCCATGTAAGTCTTAAGATCGATTAATTACGAATCGAGATTGTACAATGAGTTTTATCGCCCGTTTTCTACGTTATTAACCAAAGTTGTAATCAAGCATGCTTCTAGGGGTTCGTTCGCGTTTAACCTTGATTCAAACATTTTTATAAAATTGGAAAACGACCTATTCGACATGTGGTTTTCTCCCACACCTTCCTTTTTACCTCTAATATTTAATTATCAATATTCACCACTGCATTACTCGAGTTAAGGGAGTTTAAATACAGTTACGAACTTTCATTTACGGTTTCGAACCACTTTTATTAAATCGGCCATATCTCCTAAACCGTATATCCGTTTCATACGAACTTTATATCAAAACGAAGCTTATAACATAATCTAGCTTATCATGGCAAAATCCGAGACTGGACAGTGTGTATATGCTACTGCTATGCACGGATTTCAATGGTTAACGAATTTTCGGCATTACGACGGCTATGTTTACACGTTTTCCAAAATTCAAACCATCCAATGATCATGGTTTACACTCCAAACAACACATACATGTTATTTATCCATGAACTAAGACCAAGCAATGTCTTTCCGTTCATCTAAACTAATTTAACAATTAACAAAGCCCAATCCTAATCTCAAGGTCCTAAACATGCATATAACCACTAAAACTTCATAAAACTCAAGATTAATCCAAAGGTTTCAAGTGTTATACCTTGGGTTGAAGCTTGGTAATGCTATTATACTCTTAAAACTCTTATGCCTTGCTTATACTATCCTTTGGAAGCCATAAATCAAAGATCAAAAGCAAAACAAACATGTTAGTTACTATTCATCATCACTTTCATAAATCTTTTGAAAATGTAAACCTTGAAGGATGATGCTAAGGTTTTGGATTTACCTTCTACAAGTCTCAAGCTTCATTTTAAGCTATAGGTTGAAGTGAATGGATGGTGGCAAGTCTCCCCCCCTTTTTTCTTGTTTTAGGCCGAGAGCTTTTAGAGCTTGGTGGTGGTGGTTTTGTTTTTGTGTTTTGCTTGGTTATGACTTAATACATGTATTATTATGTATATCACTTGGATGCATCTCCTTTAATGTGTTGTCAACCATCTATTGGAGCCACTTGTTGATATATTACTTGTCCAAGTGTTGGCTTTACATTAAACAAGTCCATTTTTGGTTAAATGCTAAAGAATCATCCTAGTTGTAGTTGACTTACAAGTATGCCACTTAGGTTCTTCTTTTTCCACCAATTGCACATGTATGCATCCTAATTCTCTGCTTGCTCTTTTATCCGGGTATTGCTCAATTTGATTGATCGTTCGAGGGAATAACTCATTCGTTTCTAGTTAGGATTTTACCGAAAACATTCTTAATAATTATAATACCATTCCCCATCTTTCTTAATACTTCTCGAATTTAAATTCCTTAAATCCCCTTAATAAATACTTAAGTCTAGCAGGGTCCAAGGAATCTCGGAGAAAAATAAAAGTGTTGCTTTTCAGAATCCGATGTCGTTTACATACACTTATTTCGCCCCTGGATCATGAATACGAACTCAGAATTCCGTTCTGAATACTTCTATATAGCGTCGTCTAATAATATTCTTATTTCTACCAAAAACACTATTCATTCTTTATTCCATCCTTATTCCTTATATTTATAATAATGTCCTTGTTCTCTTTCGGGCATTCCTTAACCCTTATACGGAATCACTGGACTAACAGCAGATATTGATTTGGATGACACAAGAATATCTCCTTCCTCTCTGGAGTGCCATAACTTATTTCTTAGGAGATAGATTATTCTAATCTAGGTTGTCAACCCATTGCATTCTTCATGACATATAATCATTTAAATCTATACCCATTCACATTTATTGTTAATACCTTGTAGTCGGAGTCACTGTTCATTCTTTCATCAATATATAAAAAGTTTTAATTCTACCGAAAATTCGGGGTTCTTACAGTCTCCCCTCCTTAAAAGGATTCCGTCCCGGAATCAGGTAGAAGACAATTGGGTACTTGTTGGTTATTTTGCTTTCCAGTTTCCTAGTCAATCCTTAATGAATCCCAGTTCTTTTTCAGCACACATTTTACTAGTGCTACCATACATCCTTTACCCTCTTTCATCAATCTTTGCTACTTTTCGTACAACCCACTATCCGGGTTATGTTCTTACCCAGTCATATACTATTTTCCTTATTGGTATCGGTAGTGATTCTGGTATCATTATCGCGCTGCGAACTCGGAGATAACTTCACTTGTAGTTACGCATTTCCTAATCGCTTTAATCTTCGCAATCTCGATCAATATATAGAATTAGAGGAATTTATTGAGAGATCACTATGATCACTGAACATTTGTCCTATTGCATAGTTAGTACAGAAGGTGGCCAGCCTTTAGTACTTGACAAGCAATTTAGACAAGCTATGGTATCCCACTTAGACTTCTATCACATAGACAGGTAGTCACGTAGCAGTACCTCCCCTCCTTAAAGGGTTGTTCTTCTCAATTTAGAAGAAGATAGATAAGGGAGAAGGAAAGGAAAGAATTTCAAAGAATTATATAAGAAATTTTCATGATTGTCGAAATATCATACTTAGAATTCACCTCTGAACTATAGAGGTTTATTAGCGAAGAAAGATAATCGTATTCGTATCAAATTCCGCTTTATCGTAATCTCACATATCACAGGTCCTTGCTGCTCTGTCCATCATTCTATGGGCTTATATTCTTGCTCGATCTTAGCATCACTTACTTTTGGAAAAATCCTTCAACCTCTCAGGTTAAATCTTGGATTTCTCGCTTGACATTATTATTACTGACATTCCACGCCACGACACTGGCTCTTTCATATTCATAATTCAAATGCTATCGAGTTGTCATTCCAAGAGTTCGTTAGAAAAACTCATTCATCAATCCATTCATAACATTCCTTGCTTCACATTCCATTATTTCCCAATCTTTTCTTTATCAATCACATTCTTCGTATTATCTAATTCTTATTTACTTCTGTTGGTTAACTTCCACCGTCATCTCAGTGTTGAGACACTCGTCACCTTTACTCAATACGTGTTACACGTTTGGGTCAAATTTTCCTTTGTTCAACCATCTAGATTTCACCTTCTCATTCCATGAGTCTCTTTATTACTCAATCAATCTATTCCATATTTCTTCGAATTTTCCAAACTTAAAAGGAGTCAATTTGTATGTCATTTTTGTTCCTACTTCCAACTTTCCGTTTTGGCCAATACCCTTGCCCTGCCAATTCCATACTTTTCTCGCTTCATTACTGGAGCTTCTCATGAGCCCGCCTATCTGACTCTTTTATTGATTCTCAACTCTATTTCCATCTCTATTCGTCACTTGTCTTTATTTCTACTATAATCATTTTATGATCCATCATAGCCTAATCATTTATTTCAAATTATCCCGTTGTTCCAAAATTAAACCATCCAAAATAAACTTGGACGATTTCTCTAACTTAGATTCAATTCGACATCTCCACAGTCATTATCACCTAATTTCTCAGGAGAATCACCATCGCTTATCGTTTACGCAGTGCTTGAATCACTAAACATGCGGGTTTCATAATTGTCAATTCAAGATCCTCTAGGAAAACAAAATAATCACTATTCCCTATCCATAAGGAATGCTTCCTGAACTTGACGTAGATATTACATGAAGCAGATAAAATTACAGAAGAGCTTTCAGCATCGCAGCTGGAACAAGCTAGTGAGATTATTAATCATATGTCTCCAGTATAAGACTGGAAGCTTAGCAGTTCACTTAATCGCTTTTTCGAACCTCGTTACTCCTTCTCACAAGGATACTTTTCAGCATCACGATTCTCCAACCTCATAATCCTCTATCTTGTTTGCACAGAAATACATCAACATAAACTTGCTTGTCATTCATCATCATGCCAATAGCTTATCAATATCCGTACTAATCTAACTTATGTATTTAATCATCCCTTATTAACTCATCTCTCCTCTTTCTTTCTAAAATACGGGAGAGTCGCTTGGGGAATTTTGGTCTGGCCTGTAGCAGAATCTTCTAGTGTCGGTAATGTGCTGCAAACAAAATCAGGAGTCGAATGTTTACTTAAACTATCCTTATAGTTGGTTCTCGCACAATCATCAGGGGAACGTAAATTCCTCCATCTCAATCTGACCTTCAAGGCCATTCTCATTTTCACGCTATTTCTTTAGTATGAGCATATATACTTACTTCCTTATACTTAAAGTGTCGGCCACCTCATTGGCCTTTCCTGAATATAATAATTTCTTGAAATCAATGTTTTCTGGATCTATTCCAACTCAGGGTGGAAGCATTCTCCCTTAAATTCTGCTGAATGAGAGAAAGCATATATCCGTCTTTTCCAAAAGTCATTGCTTCCACCTTTCTGGTGTGAACTTTACTACAGGTACTTCCAATCATACCTAGGATATTTCCTTACTTAACTCCCTTCTCGTTTTAGGATAATCTCAACCTTATTGGTTCAATCCATACTTCCTCATGGTTTCACACATGCTTCATCTGGCCTTATTATTACTATGTCATACATTCCTTACCAAACTCCCCCTTTAAAGTTCAGAACATTACCTCTTCCCTTATAGGGTTTCTTAGGTCATCCTCATCATTCCTCCTATATCTTCTGGGTACAGGGTATATCGAACATCATTAATCAATTTTATAACCATTCTGTCTATGTACATTTCGAGACTCCTTTCCACAAATCCTTACAGGTTCTTTATACTTTGGTCGATTCAACTTATATCGTCTGAATTCAAAATGTCTTTATTAGGGGTGATGCTATCCTTTGTGCATCCCCAGGGTTCGTCTTAATTTATGGATGCTCTACCCTCAATTCTATTTTCAAGGAATACTTACATTACCAT
This sequence comes from Kitagawia praeruptora, assembly GCA_037693485.1. Classification (NCBI taxonomy): domain Eukaryota; kingdom Viridiplantae; phylum Streptophyta; class Magnoliopsida; order Apiales; family Apiaceae; genus Kitagawia; species Kitagawia praeruptora. Next base: position 105,248,401 of record CM075352.1, on the reverse strand, counting down.
GAAATTGTCAATCAAATCATGTACCCTTAATAAGGGTCTGTTTTCAATCATTCTCATCTTAATAATCTATAGGTAGCTTAATGTTAACCTTTCTTTCAAACGAATGTCGGTCTACATGGCCTTCCAAAAGACAACATATGTCTATCTACCCTTTTATACAGAACTTGGTAATGGTAGCGAGGATGTTCTGGAAGATATTGGTCGTGTTCAACGTGAATCTCTTATTATCTATTGCTCTTCTTGAGGGCACTAAGCGTCAGATATCATTTATGCATCACAATGCACCATCTCTGACAATCTTTATAACATTTATTGGTCACCATCCTCAGTCCCAATATATTCAGGGTATTTATAAAATCCATCATCATGTATCTCAATTCATTTTACATCAAAAGTTCTCGCGGTTGGCGCTTGGTTAGAAGCAACCCCGCTTTGTCCTTTCATTGCTGGTCTAGTCACTTGATAATCCTTTGTGACTTGGCCTCAACTAGCCACACTAAAATATGTGAGTTTAAGGGTTGGCGAATAGCATTACTTTTCTAGAAATTGCCGGCATAGTGCCTTCTTCTTTGGTATATATATATATATATATATTTTTAATCTTTTCGAAACTTTACTCCATATAAGTCTCAATCGACTTCTCGGTACCGTCTCCAGTCACATTTCCTTTACTTTTATTCTTTCAACTACTCTTATTAATTCCACGTGCCACAAAAACTTAATACTTCGGGCATAATAACCTTTTCATTTAACTCAATCCCGGAATTTCTCAGTCCGGCTTGTTTCTTAATTATATTTCCCTTTTTCCGCCCAATCTCAACTTCAAACTTTTATCCCTATAATCAATCGTAATAATCGGGGTCTATCTACCAACCCATACGGCGGCTACCTTACCCAATCAACAAGGTTCGCTCTGGCCCTTACTCTCTTCAGTGACGTTTTCTGATAATCAGAAAACAAGGTTTGCCAAAATTGGTCGAATTCCTTCCCAAAATTAGGGAAATTTTAGTCTATCTATCCACCTACTGGTAATACTAAAAAGATCCATTTCGATACCGGAAGAATATTTCTAGGAACATCCAAGCGGTTCGAACCATAGATAGTTAAAATAACGAAATGATTGACATAAAGTTGGGAATTTAACCATTGGAAAGAAACTAAATATATATTCCATAGAAGGGAATTTAAAAGCTATAAACTGAAACATTCCACATCTCCCCGGTACATATTCGTCCTAGTAGTTGATGCCACCTAAACCTGTATGGGGTGCATCATAACATATCACACAGTCATTAGGCAACACCCATGCTGGGTCGTCACCGATTTCATCTTTAGCTCCAGGGAGATTTTCTCACATTTCTCTTGTCCATTTGGACTTTTTAATCTTACAAATAATTCGGGTTACGGGACTGCAATCTTTGTAAAGTTCTGAACAAATCTTGGGTAATACCTTGTGAATCTTATGAAATTTCTCACTCTTGTTGGTGGGGTTGGCCTTTCTCGATTTGAAACTGTCTTTAACTCGGCAAGGTCAACCAACACTACTTACTATTGATCGTATGTCCTAATAACTGAACCTCATTTTGCCAAACTCATACTTCGAGAACTTGGCATACACTTGTTCATTCAAGCTTCATCTAAAAACATTCTCAATTACATCTTAACCATTGATCGGCTTACTGATCCATTCATGATTCAGTGTTGGAATAACTTAAGGTAACTACCACGATCCATTCAAGGAAAAGAAAGAATTAATATACATTTGAATCACATGCATTAGAGGTTCCTGGTACATCATTCCACTGAGTTGAGCTAAACTTATACTTAGTTCTTGACAATAGTCTCATAACTAGTTTCACATAGACTCACTGGTCTTCTCCTCCTATAGGTTCCGAGATCGTTGTCTCGCTTACTACTTCCTTATGTAGCTTTATCCACTCAGGCCATCACTTTCCGCTATCTTTACTTTCTAAGCTGATCCATTCATAAAATGACATCTCACTGAAGATAACCACCTCATCAATTTCAATGGTTTCATGAATTATAACCTATGAAATCTACCTTCTCATGGCGAATTACTATTGACAACATTCAAACTCAGCCCATTTATCAAATGATATGGCACTTGCTGCCTCTATCCCAATTGCTCCTGGGGACTCTGCTCCTTGTCCTCTATTGTTGTTTTTTTTATAATCATGTACCACTCTAACTCTTTTCTCATTAATCTGAAGGTCTCTAAGGATCTTTATCTATCCCCATATAAGACCTCAAGTAATTCCTAATATCCATCTTACCTGCTGGTACTTCATCCGGCAGTCCAGCTATGAATCCAATATGCATCTTTAGTTCTCTTAATAATATCTCAGTTCTTTACGCTCACTTCTCCGAGTACTGTACCTTAACTCTTACAGTCTCTCTGGTTGTAGCCCTCATTTCCTTAAGGGTAAACTCCTTATCCTTATCAGGATTCTCCTCCTTTGCTAGAACCTCGTCCAGGTCCTCAGTAGGGTACTCTATCGAATCCACCATCCGATCATCAGCATATAATCAAACATCATCGTGCTGCTGCTTGTATGCCTCAAGGTCCGTCCTCTTACTAGTCGGTACGAGATCGAGCTTAAGTTACTATCATGATACTTAATAGTTCCCATAAGGGTTTTATATGTTAATACTACATTAAGTAGTCCGACTATGAACTTGGCAAGAGTTCTTATTATCTTAGTGAATTTATTGTTTTAATGTCGCATCATCTCTGGGATTTATAACGTAACTCTCTGATACCATTTCTGTAACACCCCCAGATCCAGGGTCAGGGATCTGGTCATTACGGTCTCAATATCCATCCATAAGACCAACATAATTTAAATTACAACCTTGTGACCCAAAACAACAACATAAAACACACCCGTTATAGTCCCAGAGATGAAATCAGAGTAACCATCAATATTATTAATCACAAGTTTGAGTTCTTACAACCCAAAGAATTAAAATTTTACCATTACATATTCTTTGCCATCCATTGGTATATGCCATATAATAAATACATTTGATGATCAAATGCTAACAACTAGCCTACATGAAGCTGCATCCTCAGCAATGGTAGATATGACCTCAGCGGTTAATCCTCTGACGGCTGACACCTGCCTATGTTGGGTACGCCTTGCGCGGCCATCTGATCTAGCTGTTGTTGTGATATAAATAAATAAAGCAAGGGTGAGCAATAGCCCACCAAAATATAATTGAACAGTGATAATGTATACAGTCCAAAATATCTTTGAAACCATATGACATGCATTAACGATCGTATTACCAATATAGGGTATGAGATGTAGTTACAAGGTAACTTAAAATATAATTGTTCCGAAGAAATATCTGCTATGACAAAGATAAGCAAGATATTATCAAATTTTCATAATAGAGGAACTTGCTGGAAGAATATTGTAATTCCAGTTCAAGCACTTTTCAAACCTGCCAACAATGATAATGTTGCAGAAAATTTCCCAATTTGGAAGATGAACTAATACGGGAGCTTGCCGCGCCAGGAGCCACAACATTTACGATGATCAGTCGCATGTCATGCTCCCCATCATTTGTTCTCTACATGTAGAAGGAAGCACCGACGGATCGCCCGCCCTCTGGAACCCCCCGGCCAACGGTTGGGCCATTAATTGCTGGACCGGCGCCACTCGGCCACTTACGCGTCTCCTAGTTCGAATAACATCCATAACTATGAAACATAAAGTTCGTCCCCCTTTCCCCAAGTATAGTACTTGTTGATAGGACTCCATAAAGTAGTCGTATCTAATTGGAAAGGAAAATTTCACCAATATTTCCCAAGCTGATGCTTGTTAATGGATATAAACTTGTTCCATCAATCTTACCCCTCGAGCGTTGAGGAGGTAACCAAACAGACTTATATCGATGTTTGAAAGAATCAAGATGTGAGTGACAAGATAGTTTAGCAAGTATAGGACCGGGCAGTCCAATAAATAACATCTCTCAAGTGAGGTCCCCTTACATACGTTTGGAAGTTGAGCGAGTATTTAAATCTTCTTTAAGATAGATTTAAATGAAAATAGAGTTTTGGGAACCTCCCCTTGATAAAAATAGTCATAAAATACTCCCAAAATATTTTACACCATATCTGAAGGTGACAGATAATCTTTGAATAATATGAATCATTATAAAAGAACTTAAAAGAATTTAAATAAATATTCCAAGAATATTTATTAACCCAATATTAATTAAGGAATTTGAATAAATCACAATATTACTCGTAAGTAATCCTCGAATGAATATTTAGAATTATTTACTAAATAACTCTATTCTTTAAATGAATATTCAAAATAATATTCATTAATTAAATAAACTCAATTAAATGTTTAAAATAATGTTCACTAAATAAATCCAATCTTAAATGGATATTTGAAAATAATAATGTTTATTGATGAAATAAACATCCCTTGGATATTTGATATAATATTCATTGAATCAATAATGAATATTCAACTTAAGAATGATACTTATTGATGAACTAATTGTCGACTGAATATTTGAGATAATATTCATTAAATAAATAATGAATATTCAATCTTAATAATATTTATCAAAGAAATGATTATCGAATGAATATTCGAAATTATGTTCAATAATTGAATCGACTTTAAATGAATGTCGATGATAATATTTATCGTCTCAAGGGAATATTTAAAATAATATCTATCGATGAACTGGAGTTCGAATCAAAGTTTAATTAATATTTATAAAATAAATAGAGATTGAATGAATATTCGAAATAATATTCATTTAAATAAATAAGGCTCGAATGAATATTAAAATAATATTCATTAAATAAATAAACTCGAATGAATATTCAAAATAATATTTATCGAAGAAATAAGAATGAATATTCTCTAAGTAAATAACTTAACTGAGGATTCGAAATAATATTCGAATATTAAATCGACTTTAGATGAATATTAAGGATAATGTTCATCGAATAATTAAATATCTGATGAATAACTCGAACAATATTTATCAAATAATCTTAAAGGAATATCTCAATAATATTTGCCAGATAATAAATGGGAAATATTTACTTAATTACTTTCCTCTGAAAATAATGTCAATATATCAAGAAATAACGACTCCCGGTCTATAATCAATGAATGAGGTTCAGATGCCCTTCGTTTAAGGGTCTTAGAAATTTTCCGGCTTATAACTGATATAATAACTATCTAGCTCATAAGCCAACAATAATTCAGGGAACAAGTATATCAATATGACTTTGAAAGTAGGCATGGATGCCATGGCATATGTATAACAGAAAGCATATATATACATATATTCACAACAACAGCCTTTTAAAAAGGATTTGAAACTTGCCTGGAAATCGAGTGTGGGTAGGGGTAGTGGTAGCGTGTCCCGGGTCAGCCTGGTGATCTATAAAGAGCCAAGGCATTCGGGATTAATCACTTAACACTTTACAAGGTTAAATATAAACTTCACTTGAGTCGAAACACGTTGCTCGAATTATTTCGTTATACACCTCTTAGTGTAACTCTTTTTATCACCGATGCGGTTCGTCATACGTTCGCTATTATAACCCGTCATTGCACCCACACTTAACACATACTTAGGCCATGTAAGTCTTAAGATCGATTAATTACGAATCGAGATTGTACAATGAGTTTTATCGCCCGTTTTCTACGTTATTAACCAAAGTTGTAATCAAGCATGCTTCTAGGGGTTCGTTCGCGTTTAACCTTGATTCAAACATTTTTATAAAATTGGAAAACGACCTATTCGACATGTGGTTTTCTCCCACACCTTCCTTTTTACCTCTAATATTTAATTATCAATATTCACCACTGCATTACTCGAGTTAAGGGAGTTTAAATACAGTTACGAACTTTCATTTACGGTTTCGAACCACTTTTATTAAATCGGCCATATCTCCTAAACCGTATATCCGTTTCATACGAACTTTATATCAAAACGAAGCTTATAACGTAATCTAGCTTATCATGGCAAAATCCGAGACTGGACATTGTGTATATGCTACTGCTATGCACGGATTTCAATGGTTAACGAATTTTCGGCATTACGACGGCTATGTTTACACGTTTTCCAAAATTCAAACCATCCAATGATCATGGTTTACACTCCAAACAACACATACATGTTATTTATCCATGAACTAAGACCAAGCAATGTCTTTCCGTTCATCTAAACTAATTTAACAATTAACAAAGTCCAATCCTAATCTCAAGGTCCTAAACATGCATATAACCACTAAAACTTCATAAAACTCAAGATTAATCCAAAGGTTTCAAGTGTTATACCTTGGGTTGAAGCTTGGTAATGCTATTATACTCTTAAAACTCTTATGCCTTGCTTATACTATCCTTTGGAAGCCATAAATCAAAGATCAAAAGCAAAACAAACATGTTAGTTACTATTCATCATCACTTTCATAAATCTTTTGAAAATGTAAACCTTGAAGGATGATGCTAAGGTTTTGGATTTACCTTCTACAAGTCTCAAGCTTCATTTTAAGCTATAGGTTGAAGTGAATGGATGGTGGCAAGTCTCCCCCCCTTTTTTCTTGTTTTAGGCCGAGAGCTTTTAGAGCTTGGTGGTGGTGGTTTTGTTTTTGTGTTTTGCTTGGTTATGACTTAATACATGTATTATTATGTATATCACTTGGATGCATCTCCTTTAATGTGTTGTCAACCATCTATTGGAGCCACTTGTTGATATATTACTTGTCCAAGTGTTGGCTTTACATTAAACAAGTCCATTTTTGGTTAAATGCTAAAGAATCATCCTAGTTGTAGTTGACTTACAAGTATGCCACTTAGGTTCTTCTTTTTCCACCAATTGCACATGTATGCATCCTAATTCTCTGCTTGCTCTTTTATCCGGGTATTGCTCAATTTGATTGATCATTCGAGGGAATAACTCATTCGTTTCTAGTTAGGATTTTACCGGAAACATTCTTAATAATTATAATACCATTCCCCATCTTTCTTAATACTTCTCGAATTTAAATTCCTTAAATCCCCTTAATAAATACTTAAGTCTAGCAGGGTCCAGGGAATCTCGGAGAAAAATAAAAGTGTTGCTTTTCAGAATCCGATGTCGTTTACATACACTTATTTCACCCCTGGATCATGAATACGAACTCAGAATTCCGTTCTGAATACTTCTATATAGCGTCGTCTAATAATATTCTTATTTCTACCAAAAACACTATTCATTATTTATTCCATCCTTATTCCTTATATTTATAATAATGTCCTTGTTCTCTTTCGGGCATTCCTTAACCCTTATACGGAATCACTGGACTAACAGCAGATATTGATTTGGATGACACAAGAATATCTCCTTCCTCTCTGGAGTGCCATAACTTATTTCTTAGGAGATAGATTATTCTAATCTAGGTTGTCAACCCTTTGCATTCTTCATGACATATAATCATTTAAATCTATACCCATTCACATTTATTGTTAATACCTTGTAGTCGGAGTCACTGTTCATTCTTTCATCAATATATAAAAAGTTTTAATTCTACCGAAAATTCGGGGTTCTTACATTGTTCATTAGCAAAAATGCACAAGTTAATGATAATTGATGATGTCAAAACAAAATAAACAAATGCAGTATTTAACAAGTAATCAGAGTTTAAACATTTACTTAAACAAAATCTATAGTAAAACAAGAAATTCTTACAGAGCATCTTTTATCAAATTGCCTCAAGATATGGTGTAGCTCTGAGATAGTCTATCAGCAATCTTCTTTCAGCATTCTCAAGCTCTCTCTGCATTATCTCTCTGATTTCCCTTAACTCAGGATCATTTTCATCAGTCTGATAGATAGCAGACCTTAGATAATAGATTTTGTTTCTCCTTATATCATTTCCCAGTCTGATAAATTTCACTTCCTCTGATTGTGAATTGAAATCAAGAACTATAATACCCAGATCAGTCTTCAGCCTTGTAGTACCCTTTTTCATCTCAATAAGATTTCCATTCCAATCTCTATATTTAGGGACATATCTGCTGTTGTATTTCATGCCTCTAGTTGCCAAGTTATGAAGCATCTTCTGTCTAAGCACATTTGCAACTGACTCAGTTCTTCGATTCCATACCTTGAACAGATACAGAACATATTCAAGTTCTTCCCAGTATTTCAGATCAAGATCAAATTCACCAATCTTATACACTGTTCCATCAGACATAAAATACAAAAGAAAATCTTTTTCCAAACTTTTCTGATGAACCAACTGTACTGATTCCAGTCTGTCTAAGCTTTCTTGAGTTACACCACGACCTGGAATAGCCAGTGAGGAAGGATCTCTAGGACCAGTTTGTTGTCTTTGATCTCTATGAGAGCCTAGTCCAGTTTTATTTCTTCCAATTTTCCCTGTTAGAGCTCTTCCATCAGAAAAATCCATAGGACCTCCAGAAGCCTGATTTGGATCAATAAATGTTCCTTTACCAAAAACTGATCTCAACTGAGAAGATAGAGGTTTTGACACAACTTGTGTAGCAACAGAGATTGTGTTTACTTTGTTATGTACAACTTGTGTAGAAACAGAGGTTGCACTTGATTTCTTTGAAACTCTCTCTTCTTCAGCAATGCCTTTAAGCTTTTGCTTACTTTCTGCATCTGTTGGCTTTCTGGATACATGCATCCTTTGATCAACACCAACATTCTCTTTAATCACAACACCTTTAAGAACAGGCTCAGCAACTTTTACATTCTTCTTCAACTTGCCAGACTTCAAAGCCTTCTTATGTTCTGCTTGTAAACTCTTTTCCTCTGCTTGAATGTCTGCAAGAGTAACTCCCTCTTCATTTTCTTCAAGAAATAACTTAGCAGCAAGCTCTTCATCAGTTTGTGGATTGTCAGAGAATTTTAAATGCATGATCTTCGAAGTACTTTGAACATCAGTGTTTATTCCACCAGACTTTGCAATTTTCACTTTATTCACTTTTTCCGCAATCGACTTCCCAGATCTCAATCTCCTACCTTGATCATCTGCTCCTCCATCTCCAGCATCATCCTTTTTAGTCAGAGTTTGAGATTGCCGGCATTTAGTCTTAGCATATCTCTCCCCCTTTTTGACATCATCAGGAATTAAGATTGAAGTAATTAACTCAAGAGAATTTGCAATAGATTCAATCTTGTCAGCTAACAAAGTCTGATTTTCTTCAACTTTGCCTAATCTCTGAGTTAAATTTTCTTGAGCTTTGGAGAAGGTTTGAAACAACCTGGTGTTGTCTCTCTGTAGACTCATTTTTCTATTTGCTACTTCAGTTCTGAGATCTATAATGGACTTCTGAGTAGCATCAAATCTGTGATTCAAAGTCTTAACCTGAATCACTGTACCTTGCAAACAAGTAAGAATGTCTGGATTGGAAATCTTCTAAGAGTTATCCTTAAGAAAAGTAGCTGCTCTTCCAACAGGAAAGATGCAGTCTGCTTCATACCAATCTACAGTTTGATTAGCCAGATAATCATCTTCAATTTCCCTTACAGAAGGTCCAGCAAAGTCTGGTTTCTCTCCTGTTTTCTGTCCATCAGTCTGAACTGGATCTTGAACAGCTGGAATAGAACCAGCATCTCCACTCAGTTCGACAGAAAAATCATTTGCATTTTCATCAGCTTGAACTTGATCTTGATCATCTGCATCTGCAACTGAGGCTGTTTCTTCATGAAGTTCAGCAACAGATGCTTCTTTAGTAACTTGTTCTTCATGATTAGCAGAGACAACTTTTGCAGGTTGATCAATTTCCTCACCATGATTAGAGACTTGATGTGCATCAGAGAATAACTCTGTATGAGATGCAACCGCTGTTTCTTCTAGTACTACAGTAGGCTGATCTGCAACACCAGTATCTGCAGAATTTGTTGCAACCATGGGTGTTGGAGTAGGCACCTCTACTTCAATAAAATTTTCATCAAATTCTTCCATGACAGGTAACTCAGTTCTGTCATCTTTTTCAATTTGAACCTCAGCAATCACTGGTTCATCAATTCTGAGTTCATGTTCTGCTGGATTAGATGCTGTGTTAGTCTCTGTCTCAATAGTAGGAGTCTCCTTAAAGATAACCTCTGGAGCTGCAATGACCATCTCATCATCTGAATCAGAAATAACCAGTTTCCTTCTCTTATATGTCTGTACCTCGACAGCTACTTCTTCTTCATTAGAAATTGAATCTTCTTCATCAAGATTAATAGTAGAAGGTGATGGGGACCTATTTGCTCTTTCCTTCTTTTCCTTTCTAGCCAGTGTGGCTCTAGCAGTGCTATGTCTTGAGTTAATAGCAGCATGCTTGGTTCTCCCTTTACGTTTGAGCTTGGATTTGGATGGTTGTTATTTAGTTTGATGTGTAGTAGGAGGAGGCTGTGGTTGGGATTGAGATGTTTTAGGTGATTCACTGTTTAAAGGTTCAGTGTTTAGAGGTTCAGGTTGAGTTGATGTAGGTTTTGGTTATGCGATGGATGATTTGAGTTGAGGTTTATTGGGTGCAGAGTTTGAAATAGGATCAGTGTTTAAGGATTGAGTGGGTTGAGATTCTTGTGGTTGGTTTAGAAAGTTTTGTAAAGCAAGTGGAAAGACCAAGACAGGTAACTACTCTTTGGTGGCATCTTTGTTTGTCAAATCAGAGAAAAATCTCTTGTTGACTTTAAAGGGCTGAATTTTGTCATCCTCAACAGTTTTAACATTTGGCACACAGGCAGTATATAACAATTGACAAAATCTGGTAAAATATACTGTTGTAGGTGCTGACAATCTACCACCTAAATTCATTAACACATGTCGTCCAAAATCAAAATTAGTACCATAGAGTAAAGAATACCCGATTTGGAGACTGTCAATTGGAATTGCATCCCAGTTGGTGACTTTGTTCCCAAATGCCCTAGTAATACAGTCGAAAAAGAAACTCCATTCTTTTCGTAACTGTGGCCTTTTAACCGATCCAAGCTTTGCCAGAGATCCTGAATACCCAATCTGCTGCAACATCTCACGCAGATTTGTTTCAGAAAGCACACTATACGAAGTATGAGTGTCAAAACCCATTGTTTCTCTAACAGTATTTGGAGTGATAACAAACTGTTGATCTTCATAAGTGAATACAATGGATGGAGTCCCATTCTCTCCTCCATCATCGTATACTGAGTTTTGCCAGAATGAAGCGATTTGAGATGCATACAGTGTTTGAGGTTCAACTAAAGCCTGGCCAATCTCCAAATCTCGTAAGAAATTCTGCATCAAATGAAACGCTTCTGGGGCGTTTTCATTGTCCAGAGGTGCTGCATAGTTATTAGAAACAAACAGAAGGCCAAGATAAGTGAAAGCTTTGGTTGCCATTAGGATGATTGAGAAGAAAATATGAAAAGAATGATATGAATGATAAGTGTTTGATGAAATGGGCAAGTAAAGAATGGAGTAGTCTCGTGAGTGGTTGTGTAAGAAGTAATTGTGAGTGGGTGAAAGTATATGAGTGAATATGAATCGTGTAAATAAATAATGATTGGATATGTATTAAGCAATTAAACTCAAACATTTCACCATAAATACACGTAACCAGTTACCATGTGTAGTGAGACACGATCATTGAGAAATGTGTGAGTGGGACACGTGGCACACATTTAACGGGACAAATACACAGACTCAGTAATTTCAACAATAATTACTGCTACCTCCTCTCTCTTAACACTAACACAATTAAATACTTTTACACATATCAACAGCTGTCAAAATCTCTTTTTACCCCAAATTTGAAATCATCTGAAATAAAATATAGCTTAGAGTATTTAGACAAAATCCATCAGTGTTTGTCAATTCTCCAACTTTATTACTGTAACCCTTTCAAATACTTCACAGTTGTGAATATTGGTGTGTATATAGCAGAATGTACCAATCCAATTTTTAGAGCATCTAATATTTCATAAAATCCATAACGATAAATCAGTAAACACTGGATGCACAAACTCTCATTATAAACACTGAATATATGATGAATGCTAAACTCTGTAGTAACTTAAATACAGAAATCTGAATACACCTATTCCCTTTGATGTCCATGATTATCCAAGTAAGCACACAGTCTTTATAGACAAAAAGATCAAGAGATAGATATCAAAGTCACATTCAATGAGTAACATGCTATGGATTAAACACTCACCAACTCTCAAATCACACAAGTGTTTAGATGAAGTGTTTACACTCAGTTCAATCAATAAAAGCAGATACTACCATATGCTTGGTTGTCCACCAAATCTACACTACTTTGAATATATGTATGCACAAATCAAAAGGACTTTGTTCAAGGTTGTAATTTGGTTAAGAACAAACAGGTGACTGGAAAAAGAAGAAAGAGAAGAAATGACTAACTGAACGAAAGAGCAAAGTGTTCAGTTGTACTGCAAATACATATTTGTACATGATGATCAGTATACATATATACATTTTTTTTCTTTTTATGTATATATTTCCACCAAATAAACTTTCCTTTGCAGAGAAACTCTCACCTGTTTGGTTTTTAATTTCCAAATGAATATAACTGCTCTTGTTAAAACAGAGTTTGAAAGAAACAATTAGTTAGGCTCAAAGAGGTTGACTAAGGGTTTTGTTTTTTTTATGAACATTGTTTGGATAAGTATGGTAAATCCTAATGCCTTTATCATTTTCATGCATACACACATCATGCAGTCTCAAAATGGTTTAAAACAAGTTCTAGAGCAACATACTTATTGATGAACAGCACACAGAAAATATTGATTGATATAAAATGTATCAATCACTATTTGGCTCAAGTTCTCACAGGGTGCAGGCATGCTTTGGTACTCATCAAAATAAACAATGACACATCTCAAGTTTTATAAATTTTCACAAGTACAAACAAGGAATCATCAAGTACCATGTGAATGTTTTGGGAACAGAGTGTCACTAACAGAGTTTAGGAGTCATCAATATCAGAAATAATTCATGAGAGGCAATGCACACATCATTTACAGACTCAGAGTTTAGGATAGATAAACTAAGAGATGCTATAAATATGAACAATATCATGCTTGTGTTGAATTTCTGCACATTCTAAGATTAGATCACAGATAGTTTAGAAGGATTCATAACTAATAACTGAGAACCATGCTTCATACATTTTCTTCATTGGTGTTCATCTCAGACAATAACATTATCAGAATTACTCAGAGTTTATCTAGCATGCTAATAGAGTTTGACAGTCTATGAGCAGTGTTTACATAACAGAGTTTAAAAACTGAGTTCACAAGATATTTAACACATCACACAAACATGAATAATGCATTACTTAAGTGAATTTTGAGTCTAACCAGTATCTCTAGTCAAAACTAGAGACCATTCCAAGTTCATTTACCAGCCTTATAAATGTAGCTTCACTCAATGGCTTGGTGAAGATATCTGTAAGCTGTTGGTCTGTAGACACAAAATAAAGCTCAATGTTTCCTTCCTCTACATGCTCTCTAATAAAATGATACCTTATGCTGATGTGCTTGGTCATCGAATGTTGTACTGGATTACCTGTCATAGCAATAGCACTTTGATTATCACAGTAAATAGGAATTTTACTGTACCTCAATCCATAATCCAGCAACTGATTCTTCATCCATAGAATCTGTGCACAACAGCTACCAGCAGCAATATACTCTGCTTCAGCTATAGAAGTAGAAATTGATTTTTGTTTCTTACTGTACCAAGAAACCAGTCTGTCACCCAGAAATTGACAACTTCCACTAGTGCTTTTTCTATCTATCTTACAGCCTGCAAAGTCTGCATTAGAGTAACCAATAAGCTTGAAATTTGATTCTCTGGGATACCACAGCCCTAAAGTAATGGTGCCCTTGAGATATTTGAAAATTCTTTTCACAGTTGTGAGATGTGGTTCTCTGGGATCAGCCTGAAACCTTGCACAGAGACAGGTTGCATACATGATATCAGGTCTACTTGCTGTCAGATAAAGAAGAGACCCTATCATGCCTCTGTAGTTTGTTATATCTACTGATGCTCCTGTATCCTTATCCAATTTAGTTGCTGTTGCCATGGGAGTTGATGCAGATGAGCAATCAAGCATACCAAATTTCTTGAGAAGATTCCTGGTATATTTTGCTTGATTTATGAAAATTCCATCATCTGTTTACTTCACCTGTAGGCCTAGAAAATAACTAAGCTCTCCCATCATACTCATTTGATACCTGGACTGCATTAGCTTGGCAAACTTTGTACAGAGTTTATTATTAGTAGACCCAAAAATTATGTCATCAACATATATTTGAACTAGAAGCAAGTCACTACCAGATTGAAAGTAAAACAGAGTTTTATCAATTGTACCTCTGTGAAACCCACTTTCTAGTAGAAATTGAGCTAAAGTTTCATACCATGCTCTTGGTGCCTACTTAAGTCCATAAAGTGTTTTATCAAGCCTGTAGACATAATCTGGATATTTGGGGTCCACAAATCCTGGTGGTTGTTCAACAAACACTTCTTCTTCAAGTTTCCCATTCAGAAAGGCACTTTTCACATCCATCTGAAATACCTTGAATTTCTTATGAGAAGCATAAGCAAGAAACATCCTTATTACCTCCAATCTTGCTACTGGAGCAAAAGTCTCATCATAATCTATTCCTTCCTGCTGTGAATAGCCTTTTGCCACCAGTCTTGCCTTGTTTCTTGTAACAACCCCTTCACTGTCAGTTTTATTTCTGAATACCCACTTAGTACCAACAATAGACCTATTCTTTGGTCTTGGTACAAGTGTCCAAACTTCATTCCTCTCAAATTCATTCAACTCTTCTTGCATAGCTGTTATCCAGTCAGCATCTTGAAGAGCTTCTTCTACCTTCTTTGGCTCAGCTTGTGACAAGAAAGCATGAAACAGACATTCATTTGTTATTGCACTTCTTGTCCTTACTCTTTCATCTGGATCACCAATTATCAAATCAGGTGTATGAGATTTGGTCCATTTCCTAGCTTAGGGCAATGACTTCTCTAAGAGTTTGATCCTCCCCCTCGATCCATATTCTCCTGATTTTCTTGATGACTTTCTTCATTCTCTGAGGCTCCCCCTGAATTTGACTGCTCAGAGTTTGAACTCTCAGAGTTTGAGTCATCACTGTTTGATCAAGATTTTTCAGAATTTTCAGCTGACTTATCATTAGAATTTGAGTTATCACTTCGAAGTGATTCTTCATGCTCCCCCTCAACTAGTTCTTCCCTAGTATGTGACTGAGAAGTTTCTTCAGTATCTACCAGTAGAGGCTCAGAGTTAAGTTCAACAGAGTTTGTCAGCTTAGTCTGATCAGAGTTTACTCGATCAGAGAATAATTCTTCATTTACAAAGTGCAGTTGATCATGTTCATCTACATCTTCAAGTCCAGTTATTTTCTTGTCATCAAATGACACATGAATAGACTCCATGATCACTTTGGTTCTCAGATTATAAACTCTGAATGCTTTAGTTGACAGTGGATAGCCCACAAAAATTCCTTCATCGGCTTTTAAATCAAATTTTGTCAACTGTTCAGGATGAGTTTTCAGCACAAAACACTTGCACCCAAAAATATGAAAATATTTCAGGTTTGGCTTCTTTTCTCTCACCATTTCATATGGTGTTTTTCCATGCTTGTTGATCGGAGTGGCATTCTGAGTAAAATAGGCAGTTTGAACAGTTTCTGCCCAGAAATAAGTTGGCAATTTTGCTTCATCAAGCATAGTTCTGGCAGCTTCTATCAAGGTTCTGTTTTTTCTTTCAACTACACCATTTTGCTGTGGTGTACCAGGTGCAGAAAACTCCTGCTTAACTCCTCTGTCTTTGCAGAATTCTCCATTGTTGCATTTCTGAATTCAGTTCCATTATCACTTCTGATTATCTTGACTTTGTGTTTTGATCCTTTGTCCAGTTGCTTTATATGCTCCATAAGAGTAAATGCAGTTTCATCCTTCTTTGCTAGAAAATACACCCATGTATATTTGGTGTGTTCATCCACAATAACCAAGGCATATTTCTTTCTTCCAATTGACATCACATTTACTGGTCCAAAAAGATCAACATGTAGAAGATGATAAGGATCAACAATTGAAGATTCAGTCTTGCTCTTGAAAGATGACTTCCTTTGTTTGGCCTTTTGACAGGAATCACATAGGCCATCAACATTTAATAATGATTTTGGTAGCCCTCTAACAAGATTCTTTCTAATCAGCTCATTGATGTTGTTCAGATTCAAATGTGAGAGTTTCTTATGCCACTTCCAACTCTCTTCACTGGACATCCTTGTTGACAGACATACTGCTTTGCCATCAGAGTCTGTTGACAACTTTATTTCATAGATGTTATTGTGTCTATTTCCAACTATAGCAACGTTCCCTGTTGATTTACTGATGACTTCACAGTATTCAGGCTGAAAATCTATATGATAACTTCTGCCACAGATTTGACTCACAGATAGCAAATCATGCTTGAGTCTTGGAACCAGAGCTACATTCGTGATGATGACACTTCCAAGATTGATATTGCCATATCCCAGAGTATGTCCCATGTTGCCATCTCCATAGGAAACTTTTGGGCCAGCCTTCTCCATATACTCTGATAGCAGGGCTTTATTTCCAATCATGTGTCCTGAACATCCACTGTCCATGACAAGGGTACTTTCCCTGGTGCCTTGCAATCACAAGCAATTACTGAGAATTAGTTTTAAGGATCCAGACTTGCTTGGATCCTTTGGCTTTCTTAACTTTGTTAGCTTTTGCAGCGGAATGCATATTATCAGAGTTTAAGCTAACTTTATCAGTGTTTATACTTGCAGAACTAACTCTAACCCATTTCAAATTTGGCTTGGGTTCATAGTAATTATGATAGATAGCATGATAATCTTTGCAAGTGTAAATGGAATGCCAAGTACTTCCACAGTGTTTGCATAAAGTCTGTGGTCTAGTTCTAACATTAACTTTCTTTACTTCAGGCTTAGAAAGTAAAGAATTAATGTTTTTGTTCTTCCTGCAAAAACTAGCAAGATGGTTAGTACTACCACAGTTATGACATGTTTTTCTTGGAGCAAAGGTAGGAGGCATTGGATAATTACCCTGAGAAATGCCTACTTTACTGATAAGTGGATTTTATATCTACTTGGAACATTCTAATTCGGCTTAAATTGATTGCTTTGGCCTCAAGTTTGTGGTAGTTTTGATGTGTTTTGTGTAATTGTGCAGGGTTGAAGAAATATCGATTAAAGGTGTAGTTTACGTCATTTTTGGAGCATTTTTTGGAGTTGATTGATGATATGGAATGAAGAATGGTGGCTAATATCAACTCCTAAGAAGTATACAGGTCATTAAGAATGAAAGACGGAAGCTCATGCAAAAGGAACGGGAAGAAAAGGCGAAAAAAGCAAAGAAAAATCAGTTTTCGCAGAACGGGACCAAGCCGGGAGCTCCCAGCCGTGTTTATGCAGATTGCACCGGCGCTCCTGCGCTGCGGGGGTGCGGGTGAAAAATTAGCCAGAATTTCTGATTTTGTTTTGGCCATATCTTGAGTTCTAGAAGTCCGTTTTGGACGATCTTACTGTCCACGCGAAGATAACGAGATTCTCTATCATTCTAAAGTGGTCCAGAAGAACAATTACAGCTGGAACGTTCCAGAATTACTGAAGAAAAGACAGCTGCGAATTTTCCTTTAAAACAGAATCAGTTTAGGAAACGTACTTCTATTATAATTCTGATTTGGTATTTCTTGCTGGGCAAGATGTCTACAGCCTATACAAACACATCCAACCCTTGTAATTTGGATTATTATCATCGCTTTATTATTGTAACATAGCTTAGATCTGCAAGGGAGAAAAGGAGAGAAGGATTCAACGCTCGTGACAAGCAACGGATCTAAATCTACTTCATCTTTTGTGTTACTTTGGATTATAGATTTGTTTTCTCAACTTTTGTTTTATTAATATTATTGCTTCTTTTATTCATATCTTGTTTATTATCATGTTTTCATCAAATCCCATGACGATGAACGGTTCAATTATGGGCTAATCGTTGTCATGGGATTCTAACGGAGTTATCTGTGTAGCTTAGTAGTTTGATTGCTTTAAAGATTACATGTGGTGAATTCTTGATATCCTCGTATGGTTAATCTTAATGCTTTTAGATGCGTAGCTAACATCTAAATTGAATTGTTAATCTCTTGCGAAGCGAGAGTGGATCTTGAGATTTAGAACTTGCCATGCTAGCATAGGATAGGTTGATGTTTTGACATCATGATTTGTGGCGTAAATAGAGATAATATGCTGCCCTATGTGATCTATGTGGATAACTTGTGCTTAAACCTTTATGTTTTCAAATTCTATAGAGATATAGGGTCTAAACATAATAGGTGTCTACTCGTCTTCTATCTCTTTTGTGGATGTATGTGTAGTTTGGTATTAGTATACCGAGAGGTAACTTTTACTTGTTTCGTGTGATCCGATCATATATCAAATCCCTCACGTGTATTGATTAAAGGCATCAACTCTAAGTGAAGTAGATAATGAAGTTAGAGTCCCATATTTTATTCTCATATTAGTAATTCGACTTTAATCTCTTTAATTAGTTAATCTTTAGTTTGATAATTAATTTAGTAGTTAATAAAAACCCAATTTGTTATTTGTCTTAGCAGTGAATAATAACCATACATTGTTGCATAGGTACTAAATTGAATTAAAAACCAGATCTCTGTGGGAACGAACTTGACTTATTCATATATTACTTGTGACCACGTATGCTTGCGTGATTTTGTGTTAACATTTACCAATTCTGTTATTTCTAGACACTTTCTGTTTCTTAACAGATTTTAAGTACTCCTTAAGCTTATGCTTGAGTTGTTTATCTGTCATTAAACCAATATTAACCTGTTTAACACTGTTTTTTACTGATTCTTTCTTGACAGTCTGTTTACCACCTTCAAACCTAGGTTCAATTATTCCATTAACAAATGTTCCAAATTTCTTAGGTTGAAGTGGTGGTCTAATCTTGACTTTATTCTGAAACCTAAGTTCATCTTCCTCAGAATAACCTAGACCAACAGTGTCTGATTGAAAAACCTCATTAGTGTCTTTTCCAGAATGAGTCCATGTCTTAATTATGTGATCTTTCTCTTCCAACTCAGATTTTAGTTGCTTATATTTTTCTAGCAACTCCTTTTCGAGATAAACAACATCATCTCTTTCTTTCTGAACTTTCTACATGTTTTCAAGTTGTTCTTCAACAATTTTGTTTCTCTGTTTAAGTTCAGAATTTTCAGACTTTATTCTCTCATTTTCTAAAGTCTGATCCCTATAACTAATATGCAATGCCTTAATGGTGTTTCGGATGATGCTATCAAGTTGAGACTTTTCCCATTCTCTCTGAAGGATAAGGCTAAGGGCTGGTTACACTCTCTACCACCTGGTTCCATTACTACATGGGAGGATCTTGCTCAGAAGTTTCTTACTAAATTCCTCCCTATGGCGAAAACTGCAGCATTGAGGAATCAGCTAGCCCAATTTCAGCAACAATCTGGAGAATCTCTGTGTGAGGCTTGGGAACGTTATAAGGAGATGCTCAGGAGATGCCCACATCATGGGATTCCAAACTGGATGGTAATCAATTGTTTTTACAATGGGCTGGGAGCACAATCTAGGCCAATGGTAGACGCAGCATCAGGAGGAGCCTTATGGGCTAAGAGCTACGAGGAAGCTTACGATCTAATTGAGATGATGGCTGCTAATGAATATCAAAATCCAACTCAAAGACTACCACAAGGCAAGGTTGCAGGAATTCTGGGAGTTGACACAGTTACAGCTCTAGCAGCCCATCTAGAGGCACTTAATATGAAATTAGATTTTATGACAAAGCATGGGGTGCCTCAGATTGCGAGAGTGTGTGAACTATGTGCTGGCGCACATGAGACGAGTCAATGCGCCATCTCCAGTGAATCGGTGCAATTTGTGAGCAATTTTCAAAGGCAACAGCAACCAGATCCAAATTATCAACATCCACATCAGTCTTATCACCAGTTTCAGGGTCATCAGTACGGAGTTGAGCCATTTAATTCTTCAGGTTTTCAGCAACTGTATGCTCCATGGCAACAGTTTCAACCTCCTGGTTTTCAGCAGCAACAGTTTCATACTGGTTCTAGCCATCAGTCGAATGAAAAATCTGAATTAGAAGAGTTGAGATTAATGTGCAAGAGTCAGGCAGCAACTCTCAAGAGTCAGGAAGCATCTCTCAAGACATTGGAGAGTCAGATCGAACAAATTGCAAGTGCCTTACTCAATAGGCCACAAGGAACTCTTCCTAGCGATACGGCGGTTAATCCAGGCAGAAGGGAAAGTAAAGAACAGGTTAATGCAGTTATTTTGAGATCTGGAAAAGTCACGAGTGATCCTAAATCAGCAACTGAAGAAGATGAAGATGTTCAGAATCAGCAGGTTGAAAAATCTGCAGTGCCAGTAATTGAGAAATCTGACTTAGTGGCTGATCAGCTTGATGGTGAGAAGAGCAAGAAACCTGTTGAAAAGTCTACTCTGGAGCAATCTTCAAAGAATAATCAGGTCTATCCACCTCCGCCATATCCTGGACGTTTGCAGAAAAGTCAAGAGAAACAGTTTCAGAAATTTATGGAGGTCTTCAAGAAACTGTCCATTAACATTCCTTTTGTTGAAGCATTGGAGCAGATGCCGAGATATGCTAAGTTCATGAAGGATATTTTGTCAAGGAAGAGAAGATTGGAAGAATTTGAAACAGTGGCATTAACGGATGAGTGTAGTGCAGTTTTGCAGCAGAAGTTACCACCTAAACTGAAAGATCCGGGAAGTTTCACTATACCTTGCACCATCGGAAATCTCACCATCAGCAAGTGTTTGTGTGATTTGGGAGCCAGCATTAATCTCATGCCTCTATCTATTTTTAAATAGCTTGGTCTTCCTGATCCAAAATCGACGAACATGACGTTGTAGTTGGCTGATCGTTCAATTACATATCCTAGAGGTGTAGTGGAGGATGTCTTGGTTAAAGTGAACAAACTCATCTTCCCGGCTGATTTTGTGATTCTGGACTATAAGGAGGATAAGAAGATTCCAATCATCTTGGGAAGACCGTTTTTAGCTACGAGCCAGACCTTGATTGATGTTCAAAAAGGAGAGCTCACAATGCGAGTGCTAGATCAGTCTGTCACATTTAATGTGTTTCAGGCCATGAAATATCCGCTAGAAGATGAGGAGTGTTTTAGGGTAGAAGTTCTTGATATGGGACAAAGCAAAGAGGCTGAGGGGTTTGTGAAGCTAGATGAGTCTAACATTGAAGAGAAGGTAAAGGTAGAGCATGGCAAGCAGGTGATTGTAGCACCTTGACTAATGAGGATCGAAGTTCCGCATGTGTCACTTGGATTGGCCGATCTCTTGGATTCTCAGGTGCGATTTAAAACATATTCTAAAGAAGCTTCCACACTCGAGCTTAAACAGGATCGCCTGAGGTATGCATATTTTGGCCAGCCATCTACTTTGTCTGTTGTTATGGTTACTAGAGTGTCAGGTAGTGAAGAGAACAATGTTACGGATACTTTTGAGGAGAGAAGAAGGATGAAACTTATCATCAAGAATGTAGCTCCGAAAAAGATCACTAAATGGCCGTATAGAGATGCGGTGTAAAAGTATCGGGAGAGAAACTCATTGCGATGTATCCGGCTAAATTATATTAATGACAGCGCTTCGTGGGAGGCAACCCATGTGTTAGGTATGTTTTCTACTATCCTTCTTTTTACCTTCAATGCGGACATTGAATCTTTCAAGTTTGGGGGTGGTTTGAGGGATTAGTATATGTTGTTGTATTATGTGTTCATGTAGGATTTCATGCTTTGCATATTAGTATTAGTGAATTATGCATTTATGTTCGCGATATCTACGTTTGTTGCATATGAGGCATTTTATTTTTATGTTCGTATATCATGTGTGTTCATCTAGTTTGCATTTGCACCCATGCTTGATAGGAATTTTGTGTTGTTGACGCTTTTGATTGAGAAGTGATATGCTTTGTTCTTGTGCACACACATACACTAGTAAGTTGAAACTAGTCGACTTATTGAATGTTGTAAGTGATTAGAAGGACATGGATATGTGCAAAATGATTTAGTTTTCATCCTTTGAATACAAGTTGGTGCATTAGAGAGATTTTTGCTTGGGATTGAGTATGTTTTTCTACCAAGTGAGATTTTGAGCCTTATTGCATATTTGTTGTAATCTTATTCGTTTGCTTGAGTGTCCACGGATTGTTTGCATTGCTAGCAGTTGCTTGAGGTCTTTCTTGAAACGCATGACATTATTTGACGATTAAAATGATAAAGGCATTAGGATTAACCGCATATTTTCCCATATTACCACACCATGTTTACATGATCAATTAGTTAACCCGTTGAGCTTAATCCTATTTTTTCGGTGACATACCACATTACTTGCCTAGACCTTTTTCTTGTATTGGCCTTACATTAATTTTAACCTACATTGTCAAAGACTAGTAGAGTGCTTAAGGGAGTAATAAGGTGTGCAAGGAGGGGTTCATTGTTGGTCATAAGTTTGGGGGGAAATATTGAATTTGGAAATTGGGTTTGTTTGCTTAATAGTCGGCATGTGTAATAAAATAGTGGGATCGTTGTTATTGTCTATATTATTGTTGCTCTCGGGAAAAAAAAAGAAAAAAAAAAGAGAAAAAAAAATAAGAAAAAAAAAAAATATATATATATATATATATATATATATATATATATTATGTTATGAGAGCATGTTTGTGTTTATTGTGATCCCACTTTAGTCGACTATTCGAGTATTTTTGTTGCATAAAATTATGGGGGGAAAAATAGGTGGTTGTGTATGATCTATTATAAGTTCCTACTAGCTTTTGACACTTCACCTGTGTTAGCTTATTTGACATACCTTGTCCCTAGCCCCGTTACAACCCAAATAAAGACCTTTTGATTATCGTCATTGATGTATGTTGTGTTAAGAGTTAGATTGATACCAAATGTCAAGCATGCTTATGATTTTGTTGGAATTGAGTGATACACTTACCCTTGTTCTTGAGTGAATATTCTTTTATGAGTGGATTGTGAGTGTTTGCTTGTTTTGGCGTATGAGATCCCGAGTTTTGTCTCAAAGATGTGCTCTTGTAGGCTTAGCATGGTTACTAACTTATTCTTACATTTGACATGGACTTGTGAGAACTTATGCATGTTCATTGAGTAGACTATGTGAATACTTGCACTTTCGACACCAAGACATTGCGTATTTACTTTGATTCTTAAGTTGATATGGCATGAGAGGATTTGAAGGCATGGTAGAATATTAGTTGCATTTTCATATTAGTTGCATTCATGCATTGCATTGCATTGGATTTTGTGGGTACATTCGCTATAGGCCCTCACGAGACCTTACTCGTCCACTAGGGCTGCCTAGGGGTTTAAAGGGCTTGTTGCATATGCCAAATGCAACCGTGATCACCTACGGAAGTGGTACTAGTTAGTTAGTTAGTTGTAATTATTTATGCTTGAGGACAAGCATCGGTTTAAGTTTGGGGGTGTGATAAGTGGATTTTATATCTACTTGGAACATTCTAATTCGGCTTAAATTGATTGTTTTGGCCTCAAGTTTGTGGTAGTTTTGATGTGTTTTGTGTAATTGTGCAGGGTTGAAGAAATATCGATTAAAGGTGTAGTTTCCGTCGTTTTTGGAGCATTTTGTGGAGTTGATTGATGATATGGAATGAAGAATGGTGGCTAATATCAACTCCTAAGAAGTATACAGGTCATTAAGAATGAAAGACGGAAGCTCATGCAAAAGGAACGGGAAGAAAAGGCGAAAAAAGCAAAGAAAAATCAGTTTTCGCAGAACGGGACCAAGCCGGGAGCTCCCAGCCGTGTTTATGCAGATTGCACCGGCGCTTCAGGCGCCCAAACGGCGCTCCTGCGCTGCGGGGGTGCGGGTGAAAAATCAGCCAGAATTTCTGATTTTGTTTTGGCCATATCTTGAGTTCTAGAAGTCCGTTTTGGACGATCTTACTGTCCACGCGAAGATAACGAGATTCTCTATCATTCTAAAGTGGTCCAGAAGTCCAATTACATCTGGAACGTTCCAGAATTACTGAAGAAAAGACAGCTGCGAATTTTCCTTTAAAACAGAATCAGTTTAGGAAACGTACTTCTATTATAATTCTGATTTGGTATTTCTTGCTGGGCAAGATGTCTAGAGCCTATATAAACACATCCAACCCTTGTAAATTGGATTATTATCATCGCTTTATTATTGTAACATAGCTTAGATCTGCAAGGGAGAAAAGGAGAGAAGGATTCAACGCTCGTGACAAGCAACGGATCTAAATCTACTTCATCTTTTGTGTTACTTTGGATTATAGATTTGTTTTCTCAACTTTTGTTTTATTAATATTATTGCTTCTTTTATTCATATCTTGTTTATTATCATGTTTTCATCAAATCTCATGATGATGAACGGTTCAATTATGGGCTAATCGTTGTCATGGGATTCTAACGGAGTTATCTGTGTAGCTTAGTAGTTTGATTGCTTTAAAGATTACGTGTGGTGAATTCTTGATATCCTCGTATGGTTAATCTTAATGCTTTTAGATGCGTAGCTAGCATCTAAATTGAATTGTTAATCTCTTGCGAAGCGAGAGTGGATCTTGAGATTTAGAACTTGCCATGCTAGCATAGGATAGGTTGATGTTTTGACATCATGATTTGTGGCGTAAACAGAGATAATATGCTGCCCTATGTGATCTATGTGGATAACTTGTGCTTAAACCTTTATGTTTTCAAATTCTATAGAGATATAGGGTCTAAACATAATAGGTGTCTACTCGTCTTCTATCTCTTTTGTGGATGTATGTGTAGTTTGGTATTAGTATACTGAGATGTAACTTTTACTTGTTTCGTGTGATCCGATCATATATCAAATCCCTCACGTGTATTGATTAAAGGCATCAACTCTAAGTGAAGTAGATAATGAAGTTAGAGTCCCATATTTTATTCTCATATTAGTAATTCGACTTTAATCTCTTTAATTAGTTAATCTTTAGTTTGATAATTAATTTAGTAGTTAATAAAAACCCAATTTGTTATTTGTCTTAGCAGTGAATAATAACCATACATTGTTGCATAGGTACTAAATTGAATTAAAAACCAGATCTCTGTGGGAACGAACTTGACTTATTCATATATTACTTGTGACCACGTACGCTTGCGTGATTTTGTGTTAACATTTACCATTTCTGTTATTTCTAGACACTTTCTGTTTCTTAACAAATTTTAACTCCTTAAGCTTATGCTTGAGTTGTTTATCTGTCATTAAACCAATATTAACCTGTTTAACACTATTTTTTACTGATTCTTTCTTGACAGTCTGTTTACCACCTTCAAACCTAGGTTCAATTATTCCATTAACAAATGTTCCAAATTTCTTAGGTTGAAGTGGTGGTCTAATCTTGACTTTATTCTGAAACCTAAGTTCATCTTCCTCAGAATAACCTAGACCAACAGTGTCTGATTGAAAAACCTCATTAGTGTCTTTTCCAGAATGAGTCCATGTCTTAATTATGTGATCTTTCTCTTCCAACTCAGATTCTAGTTGCTTATATTTTTCTAGCAACTCTTTTTCGAGATAAACAGCATCATCTCTTTCTTTCTGAACTTTCTGCATGTTTTCAAGTTGTTCTTCAACAATTTTGTTTCTCTGTTTAAGTTCAGAATTTTCAGACTTTATTCTCTCATTTTCTAAAGTCTGATCCCTATAACTAATATGCAATGCCTTAAGATAAATTCTCAATTCGGTTACATTATCAGTATTATAGGCATAGGTAGTAAGAGGTACCTTATTTTCAGATTTTTCAGAATCTGTCTTAACAGTAGTAGCCATGATAGCATAGTTGATTTCCTCATCTGAATCTGAAGTGTCTGCCCAATCTCTGCCTTTGGTGAAAAGTGCTTTCTCAGTTTTACCCTTCTTGCACTCAGGAGCATAGTGACCCATCTCCTTACACTTATAGCATTGAATCTCAGACTTGTCCTTCTTCCCAGATTTGGTCTCCTTTCTCTCAGACCTCCTGAAATTCCTCTTGTTTTCATTTGAATCTCTAGAAAACCTTTTTCCCTTTTTGAAGTTCTTGAAACCCAACTTCTTGAAGGTTTTCACCATTAAAACAGCCATTTTCTTCATTTCCTCTTCATCATCCTCAAAGTCAGATGATTCAGATGTGTTTGAATCATCATCAGAGTTTGATGATTCACTTTCAGAATGAATGACTAAAGCCTTTCCTTTAGCTTTCTTTTTCATAGGTTTCTCCTCAACCTTAAGAGCAACAGACTTTAACTTCTTACTTGATCTTCTGTTTCTCTGCTCCATTTCTAATTCATGAGTTTTGAGCAGCCCATAGATTTCATCAATCTCAGTATCAGCAAGATCATAGTTATCTCTTATGGTGGTTGTTTTCACATCCCACTTTTCAGGTAGAGAAAGAAGAAACTTGAGATTTGAGTCTTCTAGATCATATTCTTTGTTTACCAATGACAAATCATTGAGCAGTTTACAGAATCTGTCAAATGTTTCTGTCATGGTCTCTTCAGATTTATCCTCAAAGTGCTCATACTCCTGTGTGAGTATGTTTCTTTTATTCTTCTTGATAGCAGCAGTTCCTTGACATCTAACCTCAAGAGCATCCCAGATCTCTTTTGCAGTGGTGCAATTAATCACTTTGTTAGACATAACATTGTCTAAGGCACTATGAAGTGTAAGCCTAACCTTTGCATCCTTTGCAATAGATGAAAGATCTTCAGGAGTCATATCTTTCTTCTCCTTTGGAACTATTTTAGCCTCCTGTCCAGCAGTAGCAATAGATAACTTGGTAGGCATATGAGGACCTTCATAAATCCTGTCTAGATATTCTGGATCTGTAGCCTCCAGAAACATAGTCATCTTAACCTTCCAGATTACATAATCTGCTGGCCTAAGAATAGGAACCCTAATAGTTTCATAACGACTCACAGTTGTAGGAGCCTTCTCAGAACCTGATGGAGGAGGAATCTCTACCATTGATTATTGTTATGTTTGGATCTTAAACTGTAATAAAGTAACAGATTGTCTCTAATACCATTTGTTAGGTCGAATACACAAATTATAATCAAGTACTGTATGAGAGATTAACAAGAATACACGTTTTTGTATTTAAAAACTGTTTGGAATTAATAATTCCTCTCTCAGTGATGTAAAATATAACAGAGAGCTGCTTAGGTTACACCGAATGAATATATCAATGTTTCGATACCCTTCTAGGGTTAACCTAGCTGTATTTATAAAACATACAGCTGCTATACAATCGTAAATTGATACTCCTACAATTAAGCTATACAATTGATATCAATTACGATTGCTACACGTCTTCTAAGTCAACTCAATCTCTTTGATAGCTATCCAATCTTCAAAGATATTGCTTCCATGTTTATCTTCAACTACTGTTGACTTGTAGACACTTTCTCCAGACAGAGTTTAACAAACTCTGTTGTGCTTCCAGTAATCAGCGTTTGCGCTTCCATCCGTCAGCGTTTATTCAAACTCTGACTGCTTCCAGTTTAAACTCTATTTTAACACTGTATCACTTAAACACTGATTAATAATTACATCAATTATATCTAACAACTATTCAGTTATACACCAATTCATAACAAAAGTTTTAATTCTTACCAAAAATCTGGGTTCTTATACTTAGGACGACAAGAGATAAGCCCTTATCACTTGAGTTATGTCATCGCACTCAAAGTGGAAATCATTTATTATTTTATTTTATTAAATAAAGCACATGTGATATAATTGGAAAAAGAGAGGTTTTAATTAGTGAAAATAGAAAAAGTAATGTATTTTAACTTAAAAAGGTAATTGATTAGTTAATAGTAATTAAAATATAAATATTTTATTTTAATAAATAGAATTTTCCATAGTGTTTGTAGGGGAAAAAAATTAGTTAGATAAAATCTAAAAGAAATTATATTTTACCTTAAAAGGAAAACGAAAAAGTAATACTTAGCAAAAAAAATAATAGAAAAAGTAATAATATGTTTAGTTTGGAAAAAAGGGAAATTACTTGAGAATTTATAGAAAATATTATGTTTTCTACTTTGGTTTGCAAATATACCATCTCTTCAAATTAATTACAAATATACCATCTTAATTGCAAATATACTATACTTCCCATCTCCCTTCTTCTCTCTTCCTTCCCCAATCCCCACCTCTACTATGCTAATCCCCGGTGACTTCCCATCACCGATCAATGCCCGCCCCCTCCTCCCCTCCGATCAACGCCCGCCACCTCCCACCGACACCGACATCAATCTCCGACCCCGACCTCCACCTCCGATCTCCGAGGCCGCAGCCCCACCACCCGCCGCCCACCACCTTCCGCAACCACCACCATCTTCTCCGATCAACACCATCGACTTCGATCTGATTTATTTATTTATTTATCAATTGCAAAAATAAAGAGAGGGGAGTGAGTCATGATCGATAGAGAGACACAGCGGAAACACAAACGGATAGGAAAAATAGAGAAATATCGAGAGAGGGAGAGAGAGAGAGAGAGAGAGAGGGATGGAGAAGAAGGGAGATTGGGAAAGTTAGTGAGAGAGATGGGTGCCTGGGAAAAAATGAAAACCACACGTATTTGAGAAGATAACAGAGGCGACTACAATATTAGAGAATTCATGGACTTTTGAGTAATTTCACGTTGCTAGAATCCTAATTAAAAACCACTGTATGATACAAAATTGAATGAATTGGTATTTTTCCAATTTTTAAAAAGAAATTGGTATAATTGCAATTATGATGGTAAATTTGTAAATAGCTTTTCTTAATAAAAATAAAATTGCAAAAAATTACTTTTATCAATTTATTTATCAAAAAACCTCAAATTACTTTTAATGGTTCGACTAGGGGTGGCAAAGGGTCGGATCGGGTTTGGCCAAATCCAAATCCAAAGTTTTCGGATCGGATCGGGTCTGGATCCGGGTTTGAAAATCAAAATCCAAATCCAAATCATCGAGTTTTATCGGGTTTCGGATCGAATTCGGGTTTAAATCGGGTTTTTAATTGTTAGGAATAATTCATGAGTTGTGATGTTAAGAATAGAATTTTACTTATACTTCTTGTATATCCTGATCTTATAAAGGATTTAGCACTTTGTATAGGATATATGTGTTAGATAGTAATATGTAGGATTAAGTAAGGAACAGTGCATCAAGTACTACATGTCAGGAACTGAGATTAAATCCTGATATGACAAGTCAAATACTGATCGAGTACTGATGGGATGGTCAGATCCTGATGCAAGATAGAATCCTGATATCAGTCGTGTTACTGATGATGTCATTATGGATGCTACAGAAACTGGCAAGTGCTATAAAACAGGATCTTTGTTTGAAGAACAAGCAAGAAGATATCATGAAGGAAAGAATTTTCTATTGATGGAAACTATCAACTGGACGGCAGAACATTGCCATGTATAGATTAACTTTCTGTTATTAGTTGATAGGTAGCATTATAAATACTCTCTCTATATCATTGTAAAAAGTGTTGAGCGAGTTCGTGAGGTTTGTAATCGTAAGTATACGAGAGTGCAAACAGAGAGAGATTTGTATTGTCAGCAGCTGCTAAAGGTATTTGTACACCTTTGGTAGAGTTTGTATTTGATCTTATTAATACAAACAGTTTGGTTTATTCGTTTGTTCTTGTTTTATTTATTCGAGCAAAAATCAGACACGATTATATAACTTGTATTCAACCCCCCCCCCCTCTACAAGTTATTCGAGTTAACAATTGATATCAGAGCAGGTTGATTTCGAATAATCATAAAGATCTGCAATCATGCCTGGTTACAAGAATGGTAATACTAAGATCCCTATGCTCAAGAGAAACGAATATACTCTATGGGAAGTAAAGATGTTGCATCATCTGGAAGCAACAGATCCTGATTATCTTGACAGGATCAGAGATGGACCATTTATCCCAACTAAGGTTGTTGGACAAGCAACTGTTGATGGTGAGGTTGTTCCAGAACATACAGCAGAGAAGCCTAAATCTGAATGGACAGATAAGGAAAAGGAGAACGTTCTTAAAGATGCTAAAGTGAGAAACATATTATTCAACAGTCTTGATTCTGTTCTCATTAATTAACTATGTTCTCTCTTGTAAGACTGCTAAGGATATATGGGATAATCTTAAGGTTCACTGTGAAGGAACTAAGCCTGTCAGGAAGAATATGAGGACATTACTTATACAACAGTATGAGTACTTTGAATCCAAGTCTGGTGAGTCACTTACTGATACCTTTGATAGGTTTACAAAACTCATCAATGAGATGGCCATGCATGGTAAATATTATGACTTGGAGGATATGAATACTAAGTTCATGAAAGCCTTGCCTGATTTCTACAATAAGAAGATATCTGCAATTGAGGAAGCTAATGATCTGGATGAGATATCATTAGAGGCAGTGTATGGAAAACTGAGGGCTTATGAACTTGACAAGCAATAGAAGAAGAGCAGGAGTGAAGGAAAGATGAAAACTGTTGCACTCACTGCTCAATCTGACTCAAAGAAGCTTCCAGAGGAACAGCATGATGAACCTACTGTAAAGAACTCAAGGAAGAAGAAAAGCAAAGAAAGTTCTGAGTCAGAGACTACTGATATAAACTCTGACAACAGTGATTCTGAATCAGAGATGCAGGAACTCTTTGCTATGTTTGCTAAAGCTTTCAAGAAAGGAAGATTCAATAGGAGAAGATTTAGCAAATGACCTTTTCAAAAGAAGGAGGAGAAGAAGAGTGACAAAGCCAAAAGTACAATTGTCAAGCTTGATAAGGCCAAGATCAAGTGCTTTAACTGCAGCGAGCTTGGACACTTTGCTAGTGAGTGTAAGAAGCCTAGGAATACAGGAAAGGGTAATGCACTTATGGTCATACAGAAGGATTGGGCTGATTCCAGTGATTCTGAAGATGAATTGGATTAAGACAACATTGCATTGATGGCAAATGTTTCAGACAAACCTGGATCTCCAAAGAAAACTTCTCCATCTTCTGTTAAGGTATCACTTCACTCTCTTGATTCATTTGATAGCTTAAATTCTGATGAAATTAGATCTATCCATGCTGAGTTTAAGAATCTTATGACTAATTTTAGAATTCTTACTAGTGAAAGAGATGAACTTAAGGTTAAGAATGACAAGTTAGTTGATAGAAATAATTTTCTTGAATCTGAGTTAGTTTAAATGGAAGAATATAGATTAAGTTCTGATAAAGCTAAGTATGATTATAGTGTTATTCTTGAAGCTTATGACTATGTCAGAAAAGAACTAGAGGAAGAGAGAGATGTGATTAAGACCATTAACAATTCTGGTAAAAAGACTCAAGAAATCATTGAAAGTGGAATTCGTGATAAAGTTAATGGTTTAGGTTTTGATAAGACTAGACAAGAAGAAAAAGTAGCTATTGTCAATGATGATAGTAAAGTAGAAGCTAACACATCTAAATCTGAAGGTAAGAGAATTGTTTCTGAACCTAAACATGTTAAATTTGTTGATTCAAAAGGTACCCCTGTTGTACACAAAAGAATTAACAATAGTAATTCAGATGAGAAAGTGTTAGAGAAACCTAAGAATGTTAACATAGGGTTTCTGTCTAAGTCTCAATTGAAAAAAAAAGACTAGATGGTTTTTCAGAGTCTAGCAAGATAAAAAAAAATAGGAATGGAAAAGAAGGTATTAATAAAGAGAATAATTACAAGAATGTACCTGATGCACCTAGGAAAAAAATGCTATAAGTGTGGAAATCATAATCATTTGGCCCTAGACTGCAATCAAAAACCTTCTTGGAAAACTGAGTCCAGATTCCCCAAGACTCAGAAAATTCAATACCAACCACAAAAAGCTTGTTATCATTGTGGTAGTTTACTTCATTCCATTTACATGTGTAGAGAATATCATGAACTGTATTATGACTATTATTCTCTAAAATCTAAAACTTCTAGTCACAAACAGTTTGTGAAATCAGAGTCTAAGGTTGACTCTGCAACAGGTAAAGTAAAAGCAAAATCTTCAAAGCCTGTTGTTTCTAAATCTAGTAAGAAAGGATCCAATCAAAGTTGGGTCCTAAAAAATTCTAACTAGTTACTTTTTGTTTGCAGGGCAGAGGAAAGAAGCACTCAATTATCTTGGACAGTGGATGCTCTAGACATATGACTGGAAAGAAGTCCCTGCTTACAAATTTTGAGAGGAAAGCTGGCCCAGTAATATCTTTTGGAGATGGCAACAAAGGAGAAACTCTGGGATATGGCTCAATTGTTTTGGGGAATGTCATCATAGAAAACGTAGCACTGGTTGAAGGCTTGAAACATACACTTTTAAGCATAAGTCAACTGGGTGATAAAGGTTACCAATCAATCTTTGACAGAGAAGGATGCAAAATCTTGAATATGCAGAATGGAGACATTGTTCTAACTGGTCAAAGACATGGTAACATATATGAAGCCAGCTTAAGTGATACATCTAAAGGAATTGTTAGATGTCTCTACAGCAAAGCAACAAATGATGAAAGCTGGAATTGGCACAAGAAGCTCTCACATCTCAACTTCAAGAAGCTTAATCAACTTGTTAAGCATAATCTGGTGAGAGGCCTACCTCAGGCAAATTATGTGCAAGATGGACTTTGTGATGCCTATCAGCTTGGAAAACAGAGAAGAACCACTTTCAAGAGCAAGACTGAAAATTCAATTACTGAACCATTTCACATGCTGCATCTCGATCTATTCGGTCCAGTAAACATCATGTCTATTAGCAAGAAAAGATATGCTCTAGTCATAGTGGATGATTTCACAAGGTTCACATGGGTGTTCTTTCTACACAAGAAGGATGAAGCTCCTCAGCAAATCATTGAACTTGTCAAGAATATTCAGAATAACTCTAAGTACAAAGTCAAAGTACTTAGGAGTGACAATGGTATAGAATTCAAGAATTCTACAATGGAGGAGTATTGTGCAGACAATGGAATCACTCAACAATTTTCTGCACTTGGAACACCTCAGCAGAATGGTGTAGTGGAAAGAAAGAACAGAACTCTCATAGAGGCAGCAAGAACCATGCTTGTAGATGCAAAGCTTCCAACCTATTTCTGGGCAGAAGCTATTAACACTGCATGTTTCACTCAAAATTGTACCTTGGTAAATAGTCAAGGAAAGACCCCCTATGAGATGACCAAATGAAAGAAACCAAGTGTGAAATACTTTCACATCTTTGGATGCAAATGCTATGTCCTAAAAGTTCATCCAGAACAACTTGGAAAATTTGAAGCCAAATCGGATGAAGCAATCTTTCTAGGATATTCAGCATCAAAGGCCTTCAAGGTTTATAATCTCAGAACTCACATTGTTATGGAATCAATTCATGTTGCATTTGATGACAAGAAATTTGGAATTCTGCAAACTGATGAAAGCCATGACAAGTTGGAATTTGAAAATCTGAAGAATTCTGAGATACTCTCCAGTGATGATGAAGGTTCTCCAGAAGGAATTTCTATTGCTTCTCAAAGGAATGCTATTGTTGAGGGGGAGCAAATAAATCAAGGAGGACACAGTGATCATCAGGAGCAGACTAGCTATTCAGAGTCTACTCCATCAGGAACTGATCCTTCAGAGTCTACTGAGGAAAGATCAGTAACTAGCAGCAGTATGGAATCTATTGATTCTACTGATCAAGGGGGAGCTTTTGAAGGCAGAGAGAGTTCTTCTATAAGAGATACCACTAACTTAGGGGGAGAGTCTAACAGAGGTATTCTACCACCTGTTAGAAAATGGACAAAGGATCATACTGAAGATTTGATTATTGGTGATCCGAATAGTGGTGTTCGAACTAGAAGATCAATTCAAAATGAATGCTTGTACAGTTGCTTTCTCTCAAAGAATGAGCCTAAAAAGGTTGAAGAAGCCTTACAGGATCCTGATTGGGTAATTGCAATGCAGGAAGAATTAAATGAGTTTGAGAGAAACAAAGTCTGGAAACTGGTACCAAGACCTAAAGACAGATCAATTGTTGGTGCAAAATGGGTTTTCAGAAACAAGCTAGATGAATCTGGTATGATTGTAAGAAACAAAGCATGACTGGTGGCCAAGGGATACTCTCAGGAAGAAGGAATTGACTATGATGAAACCTTTGCACCTGTAGCAAGATTGGAAGCAATCAGAATGTTTCTTGCATTTGCAGCTTATTCAAAGTTCAAGGTATACCAGATGGATGTAAAGAGTGCTTTTCTAAATGGCAAGCATGATGAGGAAGTATATGTGGAGCAACCACTTGGATTTGTTGAACCAAAATTTCCAAATCATGTCTACAAACTTGACAAGGCACTCTATGGACTAAAGCATGCACCAAGAGCATGGTATGAGACTTTGTCTAAATTTCTCCTTGAAAATGGTTTCACAAGAGGTACAATTGACAAAACTCTATTCTTTAGAAAAATAAAAGGTGAATTGATTTCAGTTCAAGTTTATGTTGATGATATCATATTTGGTTCTACTAATGAAAAGTTGTGTGCTAAGTTTAGCAAGCTTATGCAGTCTAAGTATCAGATGAGCATGATGGGTGAACTAAATTATTTCTTAGGCTTGCAGGTCAAACAGACTGAGACTGGTATTTTTATTAATCAGTCAAAGTATATCAAAGATCTTTTAAGAAGGTTTGACTTTCAAGACTGTGCAGTTGCAAAAACACCCATGACAACAGCCACTAAACTAGACTCTGATCCTAAAGGAAAGAGTGTGGATAATACTAGTTATAGAGGCATGATAGGCTCATTGTTATATTTAACTGCAAGTAGACCAGATATAATGTTTTCTACCTGTTTATGTGCTAGATTCCAAAGTGATCCTAAGGAATCTCATTTAATTGCTGTAAAGATAATATTTAGATATCTCAAAGGAACTCCAAATCTTGGTTTGTGGTATCCTAGAGAATCTGATTTCTCCCTAATTGGCTATTCAGACTCTGATTATGCAGGGTGTAAAATAGACAGGAAAAGCACTACAGGTACATGTCAATTCTTGGGAAACAGATTGATTTCTTGTGCAAGCAAGAAGCAACAATCAGTTTCAACCTCAACTGCAGAAGCTGAGTACATAACAACAGGCAGTTGTTGTGCACAGCTCCTTTGGATTAGAAATCAGTTGATGGATTATGGTATGACACTTAGTAATATTCCTATGTTTTGTGATAATACTAGTGCTATCAAAATTGCAGAAAATCCAGTTCAACATTCAAGGACTAAGCACATTGATGTCAGGTATCATTTTATTAGAGAACATATTGAGAATGGTATTGTGGAACTTCATTTTGTTCCTACTGACAAACAGCTTGCAGATATTCTAACTAAACCACTTGATGAGGCTACATTCAGTAGGTTAGTAAGTGAGTTAGGAATGTTAAATTTCTAAATATTTAACATCTACAAAAGTAGCAAGGTATGGTGTTCAGCTTATAGACTTGATATTTTGTCAGGATCTACATTTATAAGTTAAATGCTTAAGCTGTAACATTGTACTTTGATAAATTTCAGTATGATAGACTTATTTTTATCAGGATCAAGATTGCTATCAGTATGCTGACGGCATCAGGATTTTATAGTCAGTATCAGGATTGTGAAATTTGTGTGTCTTATTCAAATCCTGAAGTACATGTTATGTAGTGATCTAATTCTGAGTTCTGTTAAGTCTATGCTAGTAAGCTTTAATACATTCATACTGATAGTTTATATTGTTTTTCAGATCAGTCAATAAACAACAATAAGCAAGTAAATAATAAGAAATTGTATTTTCATTAATTGAAAGCATTATATACATGGAAATGAAATACAAACATCTTTTTGTCTAACTTCTACCAATCCTATTCTTGTCTAAAGTTGTTGCTGTTCTTAGTCTTCAAAGATCTACTTCAGGACAAGGAGCATCTCAAGAGTCACTTTGATGATCTACTCCTGGATTCCTTGTCTGGGCGACTTGAATGAGAGCAGCAGACTCAACTCCATTCTTGTTGAGGAGAATGGATAGCATCTCCATCAAGATCAACCTCAGACTTTCGGCCAAATTCTTCATCCTCAAGTTTTGAGGAGGTTAGAGGGAGATTGTATCCAACAGATGGATGTTTTAATAGAAGGTTCTGGACATTATTTGGATCTACTCCAACCATGTCTAAAGCGATGAGAAAAGTCATCTCTTCAAAGAGACAAACTATAAACCTTTGGTCATGAACAATTTGTTCATCATTTGTGAGGAATCGAAAGATTGGGCAAAAGGCTATTGTGTTTTGTGGAAGCTCTGTGATTACAGAGAGGTTTTGTGTGTTTGTGGAGTTAAGAAAGGCAAAAGACATCAGGTGTTTATAAAGGAAAGAGTGAGAAGCTGAACAGTCATTTTAAATGTTCAACATATAGGCGTATATATCTATGCGTATGACTGGTCCTTTCATATTTCCAAGATATTTTTGTTTGGATTATTGATGTTCTTTTCAGGTTAAATTTTGAAATTGCCACGTGGAACTCCATTTAATCTCTGGAATCAGGATGATAGTGATCAGGAAAACAAGAGTGATTTCATCAGGATTGATGATTATTTTGAATTTTTTAATCACATTGAAAATTGTGATTATCTTGGTGAAAAAGATCACATTAGAAAATGAAGCTGATCAGTATTGATTTTATTTTGATTTTACCCTGATTTATTTATTTGAAATCAATTTTGGATTTTATTTTCCAAAAATCGTGGGTAAACTGCATTTTTCAAGGACAGACACCTGTCAACCTACGTGTCAACGTGGGTTAGTGGGACTGAAAGATTTTTGAATATATCTTTATTTTGAGACTCTGATTGTTTATTGCTAACTTCTAATTCGAGTTTCCAAAGGCAAAAATATTCATTTAAGTTCTCAAAATCTCTAATCAATTTCAAGATTTCTCAAGTTCTTTTCAGATCAAAAATGGCAGCTCAAAGAAGACTACCCAAATCAGTAGCTTTCAAGTTTGGTGACTTTGATTTCATGACTAATAATCATGTTGCAGCAATCACCAGCAAGAAAGGAGTATCAGCTGATTTTTATCCTGTGATGGATTTTATGGCTATTGGACCTTTGCGTTATGCATTGGCAGCATCTCCAGAAATAAATCAAGCTGCTGTTTCACAAGCTTGGGTGAATGCTGATGTAATTGATTCTACTCAGAGTCAATCAGGTAAGATTGTTCTACACTTAGGACAAGATACTTATGACATTACTGAATCTGTTGTTAATTCAGTACTTCACTTACCTGTTAATGTTAATTATGCAAGTGAACCATCTGATGATGATGTAAGAACTATGTTGTCTGCACAAGGTTATAGTGGACCTCTAGACAACATGAGCCAGTTAAATAGATTTTTTCTTAGGAAAGAATGGTCTTTCTTCTTTGATCAAATTGCTAAATGTTTTACTGGTAAATGTAGTTCTTTTCAGCAAATTACTTCTGTTACATCACATATTGCTTATAGTTTGCTTTATGACAGAGTAATTAACATTGGTCACATTATCTTAAGTCAGATGTGTATTAAACTTGGGTCAAGAGATCAAGACAGGAAAATGGTTTATTATCATAGATTTATGCAAATGTTTATTAACCATTTTATTCCTGATGTTGAAGCTAGATTTGGTAGAGAACATTGTGTTTCTTCTTATGTACAATAAAAGAGAATTTTCTCTAACATTACAAAGAAGGATAATGAAAAGAATCTAGATGAAATACCTGCAATTCATTATCCACATCATGTTCAGGTAATTCTTAAAAATCATCTTCCTACTCTATACAATTCTTCTTTCTTTTGTGGTGAAATGACTCAGGAATCTCATTTGGAGGAGAACCCCCCTGTGTCTACCCAAGTAGCCCAAAACTTTATAGTCTCTGAAATAATTCAAGAACAAAGTTTTGATCCACAGCTTGTTGTTTCAAAGAAACCAACCTCTGGTGTTTCTCAAAAGACATCAGTTGTAAGGAAGAGAAGATTTGTTGTGTCAAGTAGTAGTAGTAGTTCTAGTGAAGATGATGATAATATATCTCTTGCTGAGAAAAAAGAATTGAAGGCTGCAATTCAACTTTCTAAGCTAGGACAAAGAGATGAAGCACCTAGTCACAGCCAGGCTGCAGTCTCTCAAATGCTATAGTACTTAAAAAGGGAAAACCGTTACTGGAAACTGTCTCTCAAAAGACTGTGTCTATTGAAAAGGGATCTCATCCCAAGATCACTTCTGTGTCTACACCTCTTGAGTCTTCTCAAGATAAATTTTTTGCTCACTATACTAGGAGAATGTTAGGCCGAATACACAAATATAATCAAGATTTGTATGAGAGATTAACAAGAACACACGCTTAAACAATTAAAAACTGTTTGGAATTAATAATTCATCTCTCATTGATGTAAACTATCACAGAGAGCTGCTTAGGTTACAATGAATAATATTTCGTTGTTCGATACCCTTCTAGGGTTAACCTAACTGTATTTATAAGATATACATCTGCTTTACAATCGTTAATTGATATTCCTATAAATTAGCTATACAATTGATATCAATTACGATTGTTACACGTCTCCTTGATCAATACAATCTCTTTGATAGCTATCCAATCTTCAAAGATATTGCTTCTATAATTATCTTCAAATAGTCTTCAAACATTGTCGACCAGTAGACGTGTTTCCTCTAGACAGAGTTTAACAAACTCTGTCGAGCTTCCATTTGTCAGCGTTTAACTAAACTCTGACTGCTTCCAGCTAAACTCTGATTTATCACTGTAACACTTAAACACTGATTAATACTTACATCAATTATATCTAACAATCTCCCCCAACTTGTTCATTAGCAAAAATGCACAAGTTAACAATAATTGATGATGTCAAAACAAAATAGACAAATGCAGTGTTTAACAAATAATCAGAGTTTAAACTTTTACTTTAACAAAATCTACAGAAAGCAAGAAATTCTTACAGAGCATCATTCATCTAATCTCCTCAACATCTGGTGTTGTTCTGAGATAATCAATCAGCAATCTTCTTTCTGCATTCTCAAGTTCCATCTGCATAATCTCTTTAATCTCTTTCAGCTTAGGATCTTCTTCACCAGTTTGGTAGATAGCAGATCTCAGAGAATAGATTTTGTTTCTTCTCATCTCATTACCCAGTCTGATGAATTGTGCTCTTTCTGATTCTGAATTAAAGTCCAAGACAGTTATACCAATATCTATCTTCAACTTAGCACTATTCTTCTTCATTTCTACAATCTTTCCTTGATAATCTCTGTACTTCGGAACATACGCACCTGTGTATTTTACACCTCTACATGCCATATTATGCAGTATCTTATTTCTTAACACATTTGCAGCTCGATGAGTTCTTTGATTTTTCACCTTGAAGATGTATAGAACATACTCCAATTCTTCATAATACTTCAGATCAAGATCAAACTCACCAATTTTATACACTGTTCCATCAGCCATGAAGTACAAGAGAAAATCCTTCTCCAAACTCTTTTGATGAACCAACTGTACTGACTCCAGTCTGTCTAAATTCTCTTGAGTAACACCAAGACCTGGAACAGCCAATGATGAAGGATCTCTAGGACCAGTATACATCATATTTTTTCTGTG
Organism: Kitagawia praeruptora; assembly: GCA_037693485.1. Taxonomy (NCBI): domain Eukaryota; kingdom Viridiplantae; phylum Streptophyta; class Magnoliopsida; order Apiales; family Apiaceae; genus Kitagawia; species Kitagawia praeruptora. The sequence goes on along the minus strand of CM075352.1, from coordinate 105,208,592 downwards.
AGAGCCCAGACCATATTTATCTCTACCAATTTTTCCTGTTAATCCTCGACCATGTAGAAAATCAGTAGTCCCTCCAGTCATCTGATTTGGATCATGAAGTGTAGGTTTTCCAAACACTGATTTCATCTAGTTAGATAGAGGTATCAATGCAACTTCTGTATCAACAGAGGTTGTATTTTCTTTCTTCTGTACAACATGTGTAGCAACAGAGGTTGTACTTTCTTTCTTTGAAACTTCCCTTTCTTTAGTAATGCCTTTCAGCTTTTGCTTAGCTTCTGCTTCTGTTGGTTTTCTAAACATTTGTGATCTTTGATCAGTACCAACTTTTTCTTTAATCACAATGCCTTTAAGAACAAGCCTAGGAGCTTTCTCTTTCCTTTTAAACTTGCCAGACTTCAAAGCCTTTAGATGTTCTTCTTGTAAACTCTTTTCCTCAGCTTGAATGTCTTCTATTGTAGCTCCTTCTTCATTTTCTTCAAGAAACACTCTAGTAGCCAATTCTTCATCAGTCTGTGGATTTTCAGTAAATAGCAAACTCCTGGTATTTGAAGTACCCTGAGTATCAGTGTTTATTCCAACAGACTGTGATTTAAAAAACTTGCCACCAGATCTCAGACTTTGATTTAGATCAGCTCTTAAACTCTTGCCTTTATCACTTACTCCTCCATCTCCAGCATCATCCTTCTTAGTCAGAGTTTGAGATTGCATGCATTTAGACTTAGCAACTCTCTCCCCCTTTTTGACATCATCAGGAATCAGAATAGATGTTATCAGCTCCAAGGAGGTAGCAATCGAATCAACTTTCTCAGACAAGATAGTCTGATTCTGTTCAACCTGTCCTAGTTTATGAAACAGAGTTTCTTGAGCTTTAGAGAACTTCTGGTGCTTGAGTTGATTCTCTCTCTGCATATTCATATCTCATGCAACAACTTCAGCCCAGAAATCAGTAATAGATTTTTAAGAATCATCAAACCTGTGATTCAGTGTCTTGACTTGAACTATGGTTGCTTGCAAACTAGAGAGAATGTCTGGATTTGAAATTGAGTTAGCAGCCTTCTTCACAAACTTAGCTGCTCGACTAGAAGGAAAATTACAATCATCTTGATACCAATCCCTTGAATATTTATCAAAATATTGTGCCTCAACATCATGTGCATCTGAGGGTTTATCAAAAGGTGTGTGCTTTCCTGCAGTGTGTACTGGTACACTCTGAGTAGAATTAGACTCGTCACTTTCTTCATCTTCATCATTCACAGCTATAGCCACAACTGGATCAATATTGTCAGCAACATTCTCTGCAACAATTTCTGCAGGTTCATCATTCTCTGCAAGTTGCTTTCCAGAATCAACAGACTTTGCAATGTCAATAGTCTTTGCAATGTCAATAGACTTTGCATCCACAGGCTCAGAGATTACAGCCTTGGTGACTTGCTCAACTTCTTCACCTTTTTCAGAAACCTGATGAGCATCATAGAATAACTCAGTGTGGGTTGCAACTGTTTCATCAAGAATCACAGTAGGCTGATCAGCTGCACCAGTTTCTCCAGAATTTTCAATAATAGGTGATATATTAACTGCAACATGATCAGAGAATGGTATGAATGATTCAACAAAATCATCCATTGGAGCAAAACCATCTCTATCTACAACATCTTCAGGTGTCTCGAACACATCCTCTGCAATATTCACCTCAACAGTAGGTATTTGCTGTGAAATAACCTCTGGAGCTTCAAGATTCATCTCCTCATCAACCTTCTTCTCTTAGCTTGAGGCACTTCAACTGTGACCTCTTCTTTAGTAGAATCTGCTACAACATAAGGTGATAGAGACCTGTTTGCTCTATCTTTTCTTTCCCTTTTAGCCTAAGCAGAGCTATGCCTTGTATTGTGTGCTGTATGCTTTTTCTTGACTCCACATCTTGATTTATCCTGTTGAGATTGTGGTTGTTGTTCAGGTTGGGTTTGAGTTTGTTGTTATGGTTGAGTATGAGTGTTTGTAGGTTGTGAGGATTCAGTGTTTAAAGGCTTAGACTGTTGTGGTTGTTCCTGTTGTTCTTGTGGTTGGGTTTCTTGCTGTTCTGGTTCTTGAGGTTGATGTAGGAAGTTTTGTAAAGCAAGAGGCATGAAAAAGTTAGGTAATTGCTCCTTACTGGCATCCTTGTTAGTCATATCAGAGAACATTCTCTTATTGACTTTGAAGGGTTGAATAACATCACCCTCAACAATAGTAATACCGGGTACACAAGCAGTAAATAGCAATTGATAGAATCTAGCAAAATATATAGTAGTAGACTCTGACAACCTATCACCTATGTTCATTAACACATGTCTACCAAAATCAAAATTACTGCCATAAAGAAGAGAATACCCAATTTACAGACTATCAGTAGGAATAGCATCCCAGTTTGTAACTTTCTTCCCAAATGCTAGCTCTTGTAATGCAATCAAAGAAAAAATTCCACTCTTTCCTCAACTTCGGTCGTTTCACATTACCAAGTCTTTCAAGAGACTCTGTATAGCCAATCGCTTGCAACATCTCTCGCAGCTGAGCATCACCAACAAGACTATAGGAAGTATGTGTATCAAAGCCCAGAGTATCTCTAACTGTAGTAGGAGTAATCACATACTCTGTCTCTTCATGGGTGAATACAATTGAAGGAGTCCCATTCTCTCCTCCATCATCATAAGCAAAGTTTGTCCAGAAAGAAGCAATCTGCGTGCCAGAAAGTGTTAATGGTTCAACCAGTGCTTGACCAATTTCTGAATCTCGCAAGAAATTCTGAATCAAATGAAACGCTTCCGGGACCTTCTCAGTATTTAGTGGGGCTGCATAGTTATTAGGCACAAACAAAAGCCCTTGAGCAGTAAAAGATTTAGTCGCCATTAGAATAGATTTAATCAAGAGAAATCAGTGAAAAATGGTTTGTATGCAAAGTTTTTGTAAAAATGCCCAAGTGAATAAACAAGAGAACTATGTGGTTGTGTGAAAAGTAACTGTGAGTAGATGTGGGTAAAAGTGAAACGTTTAAGCAAAATGATTAGAATTATAATTAAAAATTAAAACTCAATCGTTTTTGTAGTAAAACACGCAACAGTTTCTTGATGAATGTGTGAGTGGGACACATGGCATACATGCAATGAAACAACTAAGCAGGCACAGTAAATATAGCAATAATTACCGCCGTTTTCTCTCTCCCATTCCCAGAAGACTTTAACACATTTACACTCATTAACAGTTGTCAAAACTGTCTTTACCCCAAGTTTTCAAATTATCTGAATTAAAAAGTACCTTAGAGTATTAGACAAAATTCAACAGCGTTTGTCAATTCTCCAACTTTATTACCGAAACCCTTTCCAAAACTGTACAGGAGTGAATATATGTGTGTGTATAGCAGAGTTTACCAATTCAATTTTTAGAGCATCTAATATTTCATAAAATCCATAAAAATAAATCAGTAAACACTGGATGCACAAACTCTCATCGTAAACACTGAATGTATGATGAATGCTAAACTCTGTAGAAAATATATATATAGAAACTCTGAAATAACCTATATCCCCTTATGTACAAGATTATCCAAGTAAGCACACAGCCTAAATAGACAAAAAGATCATGAAATATATATCAATGTCGCATTCAGTGAGTAACATGCTATGGATATCAAAGCTCACATAACTCTCAAATCACACAAGTGTTTAGGTGAAGTGTATTCGCTCAAGTTCAATCAATAAAATCATGTGCTACCATAAGCTTGGTTGTTCACCAAATCTCCACTACATTGAATACATGAATGCACTTTGTTAAGGGTTTTAATGTGGCTAAGGTGAAAGGAAGAAAATAAAAACTAGCAGATGACAAATTTGAAAATCTGATAGAGCAATTCTCTACTTGATAATCTATATATATATATATATATATATTATATATTCCCATTAAATGAACACACCTTAACAAGGAAATCCCCACACTGTTCACTCACCAATTTCCAAATGAATCAGACTGCTCTATCAGTAACTCAAGAAAAGAATAAACAAGTAGGCTCAAGAATTTAGAGTTGTGATATACAAAAATAAAGGTTAAAAGGCTCAAAGGGGTTCACTAAGGATTTAATTCACAGGCAGTGTTTGGATAAATGTGGTTAATCCTAGTGCCTTTATCATTTTCATGCACACACATATCATGTAGTCTCAAAATGGTTTAAAACAAGTTCTAGAGCAACATACTCACTGATGAACAACACACAACAATAAAATTCGATTGATATAAAATGTATCAATCACTGATTTGGCTCAAAATCTCACAGGGTGAAAGCATGCTTCAGTACTCACCAAAATAGACAAAGACACATCTCAAGTTTATAATTTTCACAAGCACAAACAAAGAATCATCAAGTACTAAGTTAATTTCTTTGGGGATACACTGTATACAGCATCTGACTAAAACAGAGTTTAACTAACAGAGTTTAGGATTCATCAACATCAGAAGTTATTCATGAGAGGCAATGCACACAGAATTTACAGACTCAGATTTTAGGATAGATAAACTAAGAGATGCTATAAATATGAAACAGTATCATGCTTGTGTTAATTTTCTGCACAGTCTAAGATTAGATCACAGATAACTTAGAAAGATTCATTATTAATAACTGAGAATCATGCTTCATACAAATTTATTCATCGGTGTTCATATCAGACAATAACATTATCAGAGTTTAACAGTGTTTATCCAACATGTTAACAGTGTTTGACTGACAGAACATGCTAACAGAGTTTAACAGAATACCAACAGAGTTTGCATAGCAGAGTTTAAAAACAGAGTTCATATAGCAGTTAATACATCACAGAAACATAAGTAATGCATTACATAATTAAAATTTTGAGTCTAACCAATATCTCTAGTCAAAACCAGAGACCATTCCAAGTTCATGTACCAGCCTTGTAAATATAGCTTCACTCAATAGCTTGGTGAAGATATCTGCAAGCTGTTGGTCTGTAGACACAAAATGAAGCTCAATGTTTCCTTCCTCTACATGTTCTCTGATAAAGTGATACCTTATGCTGATGTGCTTAGTCATTGAATGCCGTACTGGATTACGTGTCATAGCAATAGCACTTTGATTATCACAGTAAATAGGAATCTTACTGTACCTCAATCCATAATCCAGCAATTGATTCTTCATCCATAGAATCTGTGCACAACAGCTACCAGCTGCAATATACTTTGCCTCAGCTATAGATGTAGAAATTGATTTCTATTTCTTGCTGTACCAAGAAACAAGCCTGTCACCCAGAAATTGACAACTTTCACTGGTGCTTTTTCTGTCTATCTTATAGCCTGCAAAGTCTGCATCAGACTAACCAAGAAGCTTGAAATCTGATTCTCTGGGATACCACAACCCTAAAGTAATGGTTCCCTTGAGATATTTGAAAATTCTTTTCACAGCTGTAAGATGTGGTTCTCTGGGGTCTGCCTGAAACCTTGCACATAGACAGGTTGCATACATGATATCAGGCCTACTTGTTGTCAGATAAAGAAGTGACCCTATCATGCCTCTGTAGTTTGTCATATCTACTGAAGCCCATGTATCTTTGTCCAACTTTGTTGCTGTTGCCATGGGAGTTGATGCAGATGAGCAATCAAGCATACCAAATTTCTTGAGAAGATTTCTGTTATATTTTGCTTGATTTATGAAAATTCCATCATCTGTTTGCTTCACCTGTAGGCCTAGAAAATAACTAAGCTCTCCCATCATACTCATTTGATACCTGGACTGCATTAGCTTGGCAAACTTTGTACAGAGTTTATCATTAGTAGACCCAAAAATTATGTCATCAACATATATTTGAACCAAAAGCAAGTCACTACCAGACTTAAAGTAGAACAGGGTTTTATCAATTGTACCTCTGTGAAACCCACTTTCTAGAAAAATTGAGTAAGAGTTTCATACCATGCTCTTGGTGCCTGCTTAAGTCCATAGAGTGCCTTATCAAGCCTGTAGACATAATCTGGATATTTGGGGTACACAAATCCTAGTGGTTGTTCAACAAACACTTCTTCTTCAAGTTTCCCATTCAGAAAGGCACTTTTCACATCCATCTGAAATACCTTGAATTTCTTATGAGAGACATATGCTAAAAACATTCTTATTGCCTCCAACCTTGCAACTGGAGCCAAAGTTTCATCATAATCTATTCCTTCATGCTGTGAATAGCCTTTTGCCACAAGCCTGGCTTTGTTTCTTGTAACAACCCCCTCACTATCAGTCTTATTCCTGAAAACCCATTTAGTACCAACAATAGATCTATTCTTTGGTCTTGGTACAAGGGTCCAAACTTCATTTCTCTCAAATTCATTCAACTCCTCCTGCATTGCTGTTATCCAGTCAGCATCTTAAAGAGCTTCTTCTACCTTCTTTGGCTCAGATTGTGACAAGAAAGCATGAAACAGACATTCATTTGTTGTTGCACTCCTTGTCCTTACTCTTGCATCTGGATCACCAATAATCAAATCAGGTGTGTGAGATTTTGTCCATTTCCTAGCTGAAGGCAAATGACTTCTCTCAGTAGTGTTTGATCCTCCCCTCTATCCATGTTCTCCTGATTTTCTTACTGACTTTCTTCATTCTCTGAGGCTCCCCCTGAATTTGACTGCTCAGAGTTTGAACTGTCAAATTTTAGATTTTCAGAGTTTGAGTCATTAGAGTTTGATCCAGATTTTTCAGCTGACTCACTTTCAGAATTTGAGCCATCGCTTTGAAGTGATTCTTCATGCTCCCCCTCAACTGGTTCTTCCCTTATTTGTGGCTGAGAAGTTTCTTCAGTGTTTACCAGTAGAGGTTCAGAGTTTAGCTCAACAGAGTTTGTCAGTTCAGCATCATCAGAGTTTACTTCATTAGAGTTTAAGTCTTCATTTTCAAAGTGCAGTTGATCATGTTCATCTACATCTTCAAGTCCAGTTATTTTCTTGTCATCAAATGACACATGTATTGACTCCATGATCACCTTGGTTCTTAGATTATAAACTTTGAATGCCTTAGTTGACAGTGGATAGCCAACAAAAATTCCTTCATCAGCTTTTAGATCAAATTTTGTCAACTGTTCAGGATGAGTTTTCAGCACAAAACACTTGCACCCAAAAATATGAAAATATTTTAGGTTTGGCTTCTTTTCCCTCACCATTTCATATGGTGTTTTTCCATGCTTGTTGATTAGAGTAGCATTCTGAGTAAAACAAGCAGTTTGAACAGCTTTTGCCCAGAAATAGGTTGGCATTTTTGCTTCATCAAGCATAGTTCTGGCAGCTTCTATCAAGGTTCTGTTCTTTCTTTCAACCACACCATTTTGTTGTGGTGTACCAGGTGCAGAAAACTCTTGCTTCACTCCTCTGTTCTTGCAGAATTCTTCCATTGTTGTATTTCTGAATTTAGTTCCATTATCACTCCTGATTATCTTGACTTTGTGTTTTGATCCTTTGTCCAGCAGCTTTACATGATCCATCAGAGTTAATGCAGTTTCATCCTTCTTTGCTAGAAAATACACCCATGTATATCTGGTGTGTTCATCAACAATGACTAAAGCATATTTTTTTCTTCCAATTGACATTACATTCACTAGTCCAAAGAGATCAACATGTAGAAGGTGATAAGGATCAACAATTGAAGATTCAGACTTGCTCTTGAAAGATGACTTCCTTTGTTTGGCCTTTTGACAAGAATCACACAGGCCATCAACATTTAATAAAGATTTTGGGAGTCCTCTAACAAGATTCTTTCTTATCAGCTCATTGATGTTGTTCAGATTCAAATGATAGAGTTTCTTATGCCACTTCCAACTCTCTTCACTGGACATTCTTGTTGACAGGCACACTGCTTTGCCATCAGAGTTTGTTGACAACTTTATTTCATAGATATTATTGTGCCTGTTTCCAACTAGAACAACTTTCCCTGTAGATTTACTGATGATTTCACAGTATTCAGGCTGAAAATCTACATGATTCCTCTATCACAAATTTGACTCACAGATAGCAGATCATGCTTGAGTCCTAGAACCAGAGCTACATTTGTGATAATGACACTTCCAAGATTGATATTGCCATATCCCAGAGTATGTCCTACGTTGCCATCTTCATAGGAAACTTTTGGGCCAGCCTTCTTCACATACTCTTATAGCAAGGCTTTTTTCCAGTCATGTGTCCTGAACATCCATTGTCCACGACTAGGGTACTCTCCCTGGTGCCCTGCAATCACAAACATTTACTGAAGGTCAGTTTTAAGGATCCAGACTTGCTTGGATCCTTTGGCTTTCTTAACTTTGTTAGCTTTTACAGCGGAATTCACATTATTAGAGTTTAAGCTAACACTTTCAGAGTTTACACTTGCAGAATTAACCTTAACCCATTTCAAATTGGGTTTAAGTTCATAGTAATTATGATAAATAGCATGATAATCCCTGCAAGTATAAATAGAATGCCAAGTACTTCCACAATGTTTGCATAAAGTCTGTGGTCTAGCTCTAACATTATCTTTCTTTACTTCAGACTTTGAAGGTAAAGAATTAATGTTTTTATTCTTCCTGCAAAAGCTAGCAAGATGGTTAGTGCTACCACAGTTATGACATGTTTTTCTTGGAGCAAGAGTAGCAAGCATTGGATAATTACCTTGAGAAATGCATACTTTACCATTCCTGTTCTTTCTAGACACTTTCTGTTTCTTAACAGATTTTAACTCCTTAAGCCTATGCTTGAGTTGTTTATCTGTCATTAAACCAATATTAACCTGTTTAATACTAGTTTTTTCTTAACAGTTCCTTTTTCAGCTTCAGACTTAAGTTCATTTACTCCATGAACAAATTTTGTAGTAGGAAGATGAGTTCTAATTTTGACTTTATTTTGAAACCTAAGTTCATCTCCCTCACAGTAACCTAAACCAACTGTGTCTGACTGAAAAATCTCATTAGTGTCTTTTCCAGAATCAGTCCAAGTTTTAATAATATGATTTGCCTTCTCCAATTCAGATTCTAGTTGCTTATATCTGCCTAGCAACTCCTGTTCTAAATAAACAGCATCATCTCTTTCTTTCTGAACTTGTTGCATGTTTTCAAGTTTTTCTTCAACAACTTTATTTCTCTCTTTAAGTTCAGAATTCTCACATTTAATTCTCTCATTCTCTAAAGTCTGATCCCTATAACTAATATGCAATGCCTTAAGATAAATTCTCAATTCAGATATATTATCAGTATTATAAGCATATGTAGTTAAAGGTACCTTGTTTTCAGACTCTTCTGATTCATTTTCAATAGAAGCCATAAGAGCATAGTTGACTTCCTCATCTGAGTCTGAAGTGTCTGCCCAATCTCTGCCTTTTGTGATGAGTGCCTTTTCCGTTTTACCCTTCTTGCACTCAGGAGCATAGTGACCCATCCCCTTACACTTGAAGCATTGAATCTTAGACTTATCTTTCTTCCCAGATTTAGTCTCCTTTCTCTCAGACTTCCTGATACTCTTCCTGTCTGAAGTTGAATCTCTAGAGAATCTGTTTCCCTTCTTAAATTTCTTGAAACCCATCTTCTTGAAAGTCTTCACCATCGAGACAGCCATTTTCCTCATTTCATCTTCATCCTCAGAATTAGATGATTCATCAATGTTTGAGTCAACATCAGAATCTGATGACCCACTTTCAGAATATATAGCTAAAGCTTTTCCCTTAGCTTTCATCCTTGATGCTTCTTTCTTCAGAGGTTTCTCTTCTACTTTAAGAGCAACAGACTTTGCCTTCTTGCTTGATCTTCTGTTTCTCTGTTCCATTTCCAGTTCATGAGTTTTGAGCAACCCATAGATTTCATCAATCTCAGTATCTGCAAGATCATAATTGTCTCTAATAGTGGTTGTTTTCACATCCCACTTTTCAGGTAGAGCAAGAAGAAATTTGAGATTTGAGTCTTCTAGATCATACTCTTTATTAACCAATGACAAATCATTGATCAGTTTACAAAACCTGTCAAATGTTTCTGTCATGGTTTATTCAGACTTTGCCTCAAAGTGCTCATACTCCTGTGTGAGTATGTTCCTTCTATTCTTCTTGATAGCAGCAGTTCCTTGACATCTAACTTCATGGGCATCCCATATTTCTTTGGTAGTAGTGCAGTTAATCACTTTATTAGACATTATCTAAAGCACTATGAAGTAGATGCCTAACCTTTGCATCCTTAGCAATTGATGAAAGATCTTTAGGAGTCAGATCTTTCTTTTCCTTTGGGACTGTCTTAGCTTCTTGACCAGCAGTAGCAACAGATAGTTTTGTAGGTTTATGAGGACCTTCATAAATTTTATCAAGATATTCTGGATCTGTAGCCTCTAGAAACATAGTCATCTTTACCTTCCAGATAGCATAATCTGATGGCCTCGGAATAGGAACCCTAATAGTTTCATAATGACTCACAGTAGTAGGAGCCTTCTCAGAACCTAAACCTGTTGGAGGAGGAATCTCTGCCATTGATTATAGTTGTGTGTGTGGATCTTAAACTGTATTGTGTAACAGATTAGCTCTGATACCATTTGTTAGGCCGAATACACAAATATAATCAAGATTTGTATGAGAGATTAACAAGAACACACGCTTAAACAGTTAAAACTGTTTGGAATTAATAATTCCTCTCTCAATGATGTAAACTATCACAGAGAGCTACTTAGGTTACAATGAATAATATTTCGTTGTTCGATACCCTTCTAGGGTTAACCTAACTGTATTTATAAGATATACAGCTGCTTTATAATCGTTAATTGATATTCCTATAAATTAGCTATACAATTGATATCAATTACGATTGCTACACGTCTCCTTGATCAATACAATCTCTTTGACAGCTATCCAATCTTCAAAGATATTGCTTCTATAATTATCTTCAAATAGTCTTCAAACATTGTCGACCAGAAGACGTGCTTCCTCCAGACAGAGTTTAACAAACTCTGTCGAGCTTCCATCTGTCAGCGTTTAACTAAACTCTGACTGCTTCCAGCTAAACTCTGATTTATCATTGTAACACTTAAACACTGATTAATACTTACATCAATTATATCTAACAGAGAACAAGGAGAAAGATTCAATTGTCACCTACACACATAGAGTCTAGTCCAACTAACTTCATGCAGGTCTGTACAAATGAAGCTACAATCAAGTCAGCAATTGATAATAGAGATCTTGATATTGATTCTTTATGGGAAACTACATTGTCATACAGACTGGCTAAGGGAGTTATTTCTATCAAAGTGAAACTATCCAGGCTTGTTCTAGATTTTTTAGTTGAAAGAGTACCAAAACTTTTATTTCCTGAAGAATATGGACTTCTACATCAAAGACTTGACTTAATGAAGATGTATTTATATGTATCTGTCAGAAGACAATTAGTCAAGAAATTTGGACTCTCAAAGCATGTTGTACTTCAATCACTTCATGCATATTTATTTGACAAGGATGTCATTATTGAAGATGCTTCAGCTCAAGGTGAACAACAGGAGGAAGTAGATAGAGGAATGCAGTCAACAGAAGATACTATTGCACCAGTGGTGGACAGTAGGACAGATCAGATCAGAGTCATTGCAACACAAGAACCATCTAGTCAGAGGTTGGATGACTCAGGAGCTGTGATAGTTGATGCTGAAAGGTCTTCTATGATGACTGAAATTGTAAGTGAGAAACCCTATGATATGGGAGGAATGGCTTTGATTGATTTTACTGAAGATTAAACAAACATATATTGTTCAGTCAGAGTCTATCCACCTTGAGGGTGAGTCTCAACAATCAACACTTAAAGACGGTAACATACTAACTATGGTGTCTAATGAAGTATTACTGAAGATGAGTCTAGTAGAGAACCTGAAAGTGGTATACTGGAGCATGTAGTCTTTGGAAGGAAAGAAGATGTTTGTCAGGATTTAGAGACTATATCAGCTCACTCCTTGGAGAAAACCTCAAGCCCCTTGCCAGATGAGGAACCCTCTCTCCATGTGAGTTCAGGTATAAAAACTTCTTCTAAACCCTATTTTTCTGTAGGTCATGAGAGCACTTATCCAAAATTGAGTGATACACTTAAAAAGATGGATATTAATCCACAATCTGAGAGGCTGGCTCCTGACCAGGCAAAAGGAGAGGTAGAAAGAGTGTTGACTTTAGATAGTCAAAGTGAGAATAAGGGTATGGATGATCAACTCCATAGTGAGGGAGAGAAAATTTGGAAACCACAATCGTTTGATTTATGGGATCAGGTTTTTCCTGAATCTTGGTATGGATGCTAGTACTTATTCTTTTATCAAGATGTATAAGAAGAATGACTTAGCAAAGCACAATGCAAATGTGACAGCCCCAAATCTGGGGTCAGGAATCCGGGCCGTCACGCTCCAATTTCCATTTATTAACCTTATCACTTTTGATCATTTAAATATTTTAATATCATTTTAAAACTCACATAAGTGACCCCACACTAATATACACACACCAGTCATATGCTCAGAGAACAACATCCATTAATGATAGCAGTTAAAGATAAACTATTATTACAATCCCAGAATACCATCTATTACACCCATATATAAGTATATACTACCTTGAGAACAGGTGTCGATACTTTCTCATAAGGTAGACTTCCCCTTTACCCTCTTCCGGGTTGTACTGCGACGTTTCAGCACCTGATCTAGCTGTTATATAAATAAATAGCAAGAGTGAGCTGTAATAGCTCAGCAAGATAAATTTTGTAAACCAGAAATCAAAGTTAAAACATAAATATATATATTTATAAACGGAAAGTCCACTATAATAATTAAGAAAATAATTAATCAATAATTATTCAATACACCATCCATTTTTCCTTTATAAGAATATATATATATATATATATATATATATATATATATATATATATATATATATATATATATATATATATATATATATAAAAAACAATATAATATCAGTTTCTCTTCTAATATAATATAATATCAGTACATCATCTCAGTATAGTATCTCAAGGTAATATAACATTTGAGTAAAAACTTTCAATATAATCCTTCCATTTCCTTTTATACAACAATTATATAAAAATAATATAAAATCAGTTTCTCTTCAATCCATAAAACATTTCCAAAATTTTCATACCATTTTTCCTTTTTCAGTATATAAAACTGTAACCATTTTCAATTCTTTCTTTAAATACTTTGGGGATATCTGCTAGTGCCAGATACGTAGGACGACGATCAGTCGCCTGACGTACCTGCTCTCTATTTTCTACTAGTAGAAGGGATGATCCCACCTGGTAATCAACCCTGGAGGAAGGCTACCTGCTACATCCTCCTTCGGCAACTCTTGGGCCATAATAAACATTAAGTGCTGGACTGTGCCGCACACAGCCTCTTACGCTTATTGTTGAAATCCCATATTGGGTGCCGGACTGTGCCACTCCCACACAGCCTCTTACGCTTTCTGTTGCAATCCCCCTTTTTGTCAAATCATTATTTCATTTATAAACACACCATTTCACATTTTCCATTTTTTCGTTTCCATTTTCATTCACATTTCCATTCACATATATCATTTCCATTTCCATTTATCATCACCTTTAAAAATATAGATGTCATAATACTTTGATTATGACTCAGACATCTCCTCTGTATTCAATGAAATCAAATACGCTTTTATATATATAAAATATTCCGTCTATTTTAAAAGTATTAAATAATAATCAAATAATATTTATTAAATCAAAACTATTTAAAAAAAATATTTTTAACATAATATTATAAACATATAACTCTAGATAACAACTGATACCATTCTTTCATATCCCTTTAAAATATAAAGTATATTCGCTATATCCATATTCGTATCTGTATCCATAATCCATATTCAAAAATCTCAGTAAACAGGGAATATATCCCTAATCATCTCATCATATAAGATTCATATATTATCCACCAAAACCATTTCCTTTGAACATAAACAGTTTATCAAAATAAGGATAAAAGAAATCTTGCTCCCTTTAATCCATATCCATACTCATATTCATATACATCTCCCTTTAATTTCCAAAATCAGGAAAACAAATCCTTAACAATATAATAATAATAGAATCACATATATATATTCCATGAAATCATTTTTCCTTTAAAGATAAATAATTTTTCAAAGTAAAGATAGAAGAAATCTTGCCTCGATCTCTAATCCCAAAAAGTATGATTCGGTGCTCGTCTCGAGTATCTATAGAAACGAAAAGGATCACCATCAGAATATATTCCACTTAACCCCTAGATATATATATATATATATACTAACATCCTTGACACATATCTATGTTTAACATATCATTATTGATCCAAAAGTTCCAAGAACTTATCCACTTTTAAACTCCATCAAAGTTTCAGTATTTTTCACCATTTCCTTATTAACCACACATGACTGTACAATTTCTCATAAATTATCAATTTCGAATTTTGACACAAGGTCAGTGGGGTTTGCCTCTCTATTCACCCTAATATATTGTCCCAAAATTTCATAACTTTTAAGAATGTTTAAGTATGGTAATTATAGCCTCAAAGTTGACACAATTGCATTTTCTCGGTTTCCGAACGACTTTCACTAAAACTCACTTTTCTCCTAAACCGTTCATCAGATTTTGACGTACTTTATATCAAAGAGATCTATAAACCAAGATCTATCCTCTCATGACCATTTGGTACCTCCTAATGACAATTAATGGTTTAGGATCTCTGTCTCAAAACAGGGCAACTCTATGGTTAACGAAAATCGAACATTATAACGGCTATATTTCCTCACTTTCCATATTATAACTCCTCCAAATCCATCATCCAACACATATACCAGTCCCTACACCATGTGGTCATCATACCAACCATGGTTACAAGCACATACCACTTCCATATTCAATCAACTCAACTTATAACACACATATAATCATAGTTTCATGACTTATACAAACTTATCCACTAAACTAACCATAATCCATCATAAACTAAAAAGGGGTGAGGATGTTTATACCTTTTTTGAAGCTTTAAAACTCTTACTATAGGCTTGTAATCCTTGATACACCTTGATACAACCTTAGTATGCCTTAATCTTTCAAAACAAAACACAAAATCCAAGTGAGTTACTATTCATCCATCACTTTGTAAAATCTGTATAAAATCGAAAACTTAGAGATTAATTCTCAAATTTTTACCACACCTTCTACTCTTCAAGAGATTTCTTTTGAGTACTAGCTCATCACCAGGGGATGCTTGAAGCTCTACTTATGGGTGTTTAAAAGTCGGAGGCAGAAACTGCTAGGAACAGGGCAGTGCGACTTCTTCAACTTGGGGGAGGGTTTTGACTAGGATACACTACTTTTCTGGCCATGAAATATTGAACGAACCTTACACATGGAGTGGAGAAGTTATGGTTAAAATTTGGTGATTTTATCATGGATAGAAATGGCGATATGAATTTTTCTTTCCTCCTTGTACTTGTTGGGCAGTTTGTAGAGAAAAAAGATAATGGAGAGTGTTTTTTTCTTTGGCCAATCTTATCTTGGCTAATCTATTTTTTTGGTAGATATTTTGATTTGTTATAAGATAATTATCATCTAGGCTTACTAGATAAGCTTTGGTTAAAGTGGGTGGAAGATGATCTAATGAATGATGTAAGATGAATGATGTAATTTGAATTCTAGAAACCTTGTTCTTGATTTTGTTTTGATTATCCAAACAATGTGTAAATGATTCTTGTAATTACTAGTATGGTATGTATCCTTGGTATGATACTAATCTTGGTTGTTTGATCTCCATACTCGTCTAATTACGATTCGTTCCGAATGCACTTAGTTATCTCAGTAGTTTTGGAATCGTTTAACAATCCAAATTCCCCTTGACATTTCCTTAACTTAATCACTCCTTGGTTTAACCTAATTTCATATAATTTCCCAATATAAATAATACGTGTTAAATCTCCATACTCCTTAATATCAAATACAATAGTGCTCAATTGAAATCAAACATCTTAAAATCCATACTCAGGAATCTCTGAAATCCGTCATCGTTTCGAGTCACTTATTTTCATAGTACATCACTAATATGGTTTCCGACTATTCATTTTCTGTATCAATTATAGGGTACCTACATACTATTTCCTTAAATCCTCAAAATCACTATTCATTTAGGTACTGTAGCATTGCAAAAGTTAGGGTTATTACAGTCTTCCCCCCTTAAAAGGATTCCGTCCCGGAATCATGTTGAAGATATTGACGAATACCTTTCTCACATTACACCTTTTAATTCTCATATTACTTCCTCCATCCTTTTGCTCTTTCATAACATCTCTATCTTGTCTGAGCAAAATACACCAATATAAACTTGCTTGTCATTCATCCATATGCCATTTAGCTTATCAATAGCAGCACTTTCACTATCTTTTTCTTGCAAATCTCCTCATGTGTTCAATCATTCTATATTATCTCATCTCTCCTTCTTCTTTTGACTAAGGGTATCAGCCACCACATTGGCCTCCCCTGAATGGTATTGTATTTTTATAGTCATAATCCTATATCCTCAAGTTTAATCTCCAACTATTGTTTAGCTATACCGGCCTTGATCTTTATCATGACATAAAATATTAGTACTCCAACATTTTTATATATCATCTCTGTAAAATTTTCTAGAAAATAAGTTATAATAATATTCCTTGAAACAATTGTAAGAAAATATTGGTTATAATATATATTTCCTGTTCGTAACTATACGAGCATGTACTTTTCCTTCATCCTTAAAAATATTCTCACACCTTCTCTCATACTCTTAATCTCCTTTCTATAGAGTTCTCTGATCCTTAACAGATATTGATTTGGATGACACGAGAATAACTCACTTTCTTTTATCACCATAGTTTACTTACTATCTCACAGATAGATTATTCTTATCTATATTATCAGTCCATTTACACCATTCATTGACTTAGTCAATCCCTAACCAAACATTTACTCTTAAGAGGTTAAATTAGAGCGTACCTGCAATTTCCTCCGGATACCTTATCCCATATGTCTATTGTTCACTATACGCTCTTTACATCTTGCTGATCCACCTTAGTTCCTTCATGATATACTATCTATTCCACCTCTGCAATTTCCCTTTATTATTCTCATCAAAATCTTTACCTCAAATTTTACTCATTCACACCTTTTGGATTAATCCTTTGAATACTTAACATCTTTAATCTCTCTCTACTACTTAGGGTATTAGTCACAATATTGGCCTTCCCCCACTAATAGCTATTGCACCTTGAAATCCTTCATTAATTATCCCCACTTCCTTGGTTTATCCTTATTCTGACTCTATCCTCAAAATACACCTTACTCTCAATAGTAAATCTCAATTATCAGCCAGAATTGAGACATCAACAGTATCTGATCACTCTAAGGAGGAGTCCGGATTTGTAGATGTTAGTACACAAGATACTGGTGAAGGACAGAATGATCATACTTCAGCTTCAGATCATAAAGATGAAGATGTTTGTAACTCTACTCGAGTATTATTACTTGAATATCATTCTACACAGGCAACTTCTTCTACAAGACTTGAATCTGAAGAAATTCCAAACACTTCCAACATTGAAGTCAATTCTGAAGTTTTGCAAAACATTCAGAAATCTCAAGTTGAAATTCAATCAAGACTTCAAACACTTGAAGATAACCAAGTCACTATTATGGAAAATCAAGCAGTTCTGATGAATCTCATTTGTTCTGTTACTGAGTCTCTTGGAATTAATGTTGCTGATGTCAAAAAGGGGGAGATAAAAATAATTCAAATGCAACAAACTGGGGGAGATAAACAGACTGGGAGAAACAAAAGAAGAACTGAGGATGACAGAGGTGAATCTTATCAGGGAAGTGGTAAAGGAAAAGAAGCATCAAATAGTTGAATTCTTTCATCTAAGTACTAGATACTGAGGTACTTAACTTCATGAATCTTCAATTCATAAATTCTATGAATTCTATTCTGGTTGTACTGTTATATGTTTTGACATCAACAACTCAGATTTATGCTTCAGATCTTAAAGCATAAATAGGGGAGATTGTTAGGAATAATTCATGAGTTGTGATGTTAAGAATAGAATTTTACTTATACTTCTTGTATATCCTGATCTTATAAAGGATTTAGCACTTTGTATAGGATATATGTGTTAGACAGTAATCTGTAGGATTAAGTCAGGAACAGTGCATCAAGTACTACATGTCAGGAACTGAGATTAAATCCTGATATGACAAGTCAAATACTGATCGAGTACTGATGGGATGGTCAGATCCTGATGCAAGATAGAATCCTGATATCAGTCGTGTTACTGATGATGTCATTATGGATGCTACAGAAACTGGCAAGTGCTATAAAACAGGATCTTTGTTTGAAGAACAAGCAAGAAGATATCATGAAGGAAAGAATTTTCTATTGATGGAAACTATCAACTGGACGGCAGAACATTGTCATGTATAGATTAACTTTATGTTATTAGTTGATAAGTAGCATTATAAATACTCTCTCTATATCATTGTAAAAAGTGTTGAGCGAGTTCGTGAGGTTTGTAATCGTAAGTATACGAGAGTGCAAACAGAGAGAGATTTGTATTGTGAGCAGTAGCTAAATGTATTTGTACATCTTTGGTAGAGTTTGTATTTGATCTTATTAATACAAACAACTTGGTTTATTCGTTTGTTCTTGTTTTATTTATTCGAGCAAATATCAGACACGATTATATAACTTGTACTCAACCCCCCCCCCCTTCTACAAGTTATTCGAGTTAACATTAATTCAAAATTCAAAAATTAAAATAATCACATTAAGCAAAACATAAAAGTACAAATATATTTAAAATTTAATATAAAAATATTTCAGTTGCATAAAAAATATAGAATATTATAAATAAAATTTAAAAACTATAAGAAAAATAAAGAGTATATATATATATATATATATATATATATATTTATATAAATATATTAGAATTTTAATAAAAAAATAAGATTGTGATTCGAATAAATAAATCAAAATTGTAACGTATATATATATATATATTATAATAACATATACACAAGACTTACATACCGAAAAATTAAATAAAAATAATATCACGTTATTTAAGATATCTCAAATATATATATGGGTGATCATTTTGTTTATTTGTTTAATATGTATCTCAAATATATAAAATGATATAATAAATAATAATTAATATTAAATGTACGTATATATATATATATATATATATATATATATATATATATATATCAGGTTTTTATCGGGTTTCGGGTCCGGATCGGGTCCAGATCGGATCCAAATCCAGATCCAAACTTTTTCGGGTCCAAAAATAAAAATAAGATCCAAATCCAAATCCAAAAAATCGGGTTCAGATAGACCCAAATGGATCGAATCGGGTCGAGTATCCGTCGGATCGGATTTTTCTCTGCCATCCCTAGATTTGGCTACATAGTAAAGTACAGATATAATAAAACTCGTTTATAAAATTCTTTTATAATAATTAAACTAACATAAATTCACATTGTTTTGCCTAAGAAAAAGTTAATTTTCTAAAGGGTTTTGGTCCATGACAATTGATTGTCATGGACCTGTTAAATAACAATCAGTTTCTAAACCGCAAAATTTTTTTACTGTCCGCTATAATTTTCCGCGGATAGGCAGATTGCCTGTCCGCGGAAATTTTCCGCGGATAGGCAATCTGCCTATCTGCGGAAAATTATAGCGAACAGTAAAAAATTTTTTTTTTTAATCTCAGCCATTGGATCAACGATCCAACGGCTATGGAACCGATTGTTAAATAATGATTGTCAGGACCAGGACCCTTTTCTAAATAGGAATTTGATAAGAAAATATAAAAATCCCATTTGTTGGACGGGGCATTTGGTTGTACACACTTGGGCTTTAACATCAACATTTTTTGAAGAAACAAAACCGAGTGACCCAAACACGCCCCTGTATAAAGCCCCTCTCTATTAACCCTCCAGGGTTCCTCTCTGTCTCTTATTTTTTTTACACACACACACAGTTTCACATTTTATTTTCACACACAACAGTCACCGATGGCCGAACCTGAGCGCAAAGAAGAGGAAGAGACAGTCGCCGCCGAAGACGAAGACACCGGGGCTCAGGTCGCTCCGATTGTCCGTCTCGAACAAGTCTCCGTCACTACTGGTGAAGAAAATGAAGATACTCTTCTCGATCTGTACGATTCTTCATCTCAATCTATTCTCTTAACATGATTATTATTTTGCTTGCTTTATATATATGTGTGTTGTGCTTTTGTTTCTCATCATCTAGTTAAATGAGAAGCTAGGGTTTATGATTTTTGAATTGAAGCTTTGATGATTTGTGTTATATGTTTTGATTTTGTGTTTTAATTTAAAAGCTAGGGTTTAGGTTTTATGAGTTATTGATTTGTGTGCAGTAAATCGAAGCTTTATAGATTCGATAAAGATGGAAACCAATGGAAGGAGAGAGGTGCTGGTACTGTTAAGTTTTTGAAGCATAAGGAAACTGGGAAAGTCCGTTTGGTTATGCGCCAATCCAGGACTCTTAAGATCTGTGCTAATCATCTCGGTTTGTATCACATTATTTTTATGTTTTGTTTTTTACTTGATTGGATTGTGTTTTAGGTTTAAATTTGTGTTTGTTTCATTGTTTTTGCAGTTCTTCCTACAATGAGTGTTCAGGAACATGCTGGAAATGAGAAGTCTTGTGTTTGGCATGCTACTGATTTTGCTGATGGTGAACTTAAGGATGAACTGTTTTGCATCAGATTTCCATCTATAGAGAGTATGTTTGTTTTTTATTACAATTTTGCTTTCAAGTGTTTATGCGTTGTGTGTGGTTATCGTTTGATTGAGTTCCGTGTATTTGTGAACTTCAAAAATTGTGTAGACTTGTCAAGTTAATGTACATGTAGTTATTGTTGTGGGCACTGAAGTGACCTCGGGTATCAATTCTATGATAAAAGGGAATTGGGTTATTATTAAAACCTTAATTAGACATAAATGCTAGTTGGTAGTAAGACTGCAATTAGGTGGAATATAAACTGGGTTGGATGTTGCAAAACATAAGACTACGAAGAAAGAACTTATATATGTATAATTATATAGATATATTATTATATTTATGCAAACAGATTGTATGGAGGGACCCAAGACAATCAGGGAAAGAAAGTGTCCCGGGATATTTTTTATTAGTAATTGGAGTGATGAGTGCATCATGGGGTAGAAAGTTTTCAGTTTGTCAAGACCTTGATTTTATCTGTTATGGGACTTAACTTGAATTTGGGGATTCGTGTTTTGCTTGATTTGGCCTTTGTTGGGCCTGCTTGTATTTCTATTTAGACTAGTAGAAGTTAACGGCATTTTGTATAAAGAGTAGGTCCATTAAATTACTTCTTTTAGCCACATGTATTTTTTTGATGAATCTTGTTATCAAGGTATGAGTTTTGGACCCAGTTGATTCTAGCATCTTGTTAAGGACTCTGGTGATGATTGTGCAGAATCTGACAAAACAACAAAGAGGATAGTCCTTATTTCATAATTCTAGGTTTCAAAATTTTAAATAACATTATATGTAATATTAATTCTTTGCTAAATTTCAGATATTTTTTTTTAATAGTTAATTATATATATATATATATATATATATATATTGATTAATACATGTATTTATTTAATGTATTTTTTATTAGTATTATCAGTTCTTCAGTAGCTTATTTATTGAACAGATATTATGCATAATAGTAAAATATGTCAATTATAATATAGTATAATTTCATAAACATAAACGTGTATGCTTATCACATTTTAATTGCTAAAATGATTATTTGTTTTTTTTCTTACCGTATATAATCATGCTGTCAATTGTTATTTATACGAATTTGTGTTAATTTAGATAAATATTTAAAGCATAATGTATTCTTGATATTCAAATTATATATACAATTTTACTTATATGCTTATTAGATTATATCTAAATCTTTCGTTTATAGTTGTTTAGCCTTTAATCTAACAGTCGATGACGTTTTGTGGTATAAATAAGATCCCTCTGACACTTACTATATATAGGATATAATTATGTAATACTTTTGAAAGAGCTAAATTAAATACTCCCTCTGTCCCGCCAGGTTCTTTACCTGGGGGCTGGGCACGGAGACCAAGGATAGTGGGTGTAATATTGTTAAAATAAATGAAGTAGTGGGTGTAATAGTGATTTTATTGTTAAAATAAGTGAAGTAGTGGGTGTAATAGTGTAAAGTGTTGAAAAAGTGGAGTAAAGTAGTTATTGTAATAATGTATTTTATTGTTAAAAGTTACTATTTTTAGTAATGTAAAGAAATGGTGGGACGTCCCAAAAAGGAAATTGTAAAGAAATGGATGGGACAGAGGGAGTATATTAATATATTAATTGTTTTTTATGATCATTTTGGTGTTTTATTTGATTGTTTCTTATTATCTGGTATTTTAAACCCAAGGGGTAGCCATGTCAGATTTCTTTAATATGATTTGGGCTCAACAGAGTGATTCACGTTCACATTGTTCAAGGAATGATTATCCCAGAGATCTCTTCAGGGATACTTCTATGATTAATCCTATATGTGCTCACACGTGTGTGTGTGTGTGTGTGTTAGTGGGTTTGTATGGCATTCACATAACTGTTTAAATTGAGTATGCTTTAAAAACCTTTATTATTTTCCAGAAAAAACAAATAAAAACATTGACAGTCTTCCACGATTTTAAACATGTCCTCTCGCTCTGTCTTTGTCATCTGACACAGTGTATATAAAGCTGTAAATGTTTCTTTATAATGACTGATGAGTAATTGCAAAATACTCTCATTAAGGGGAATTATGTTAGATACATTTCAGAATCTAATCTTACCATGAAATCGCAAGTTTCTATTTTTATTCTTAGTTCTCAGTGGATTTTTGTTTCCAAATAATGATGAACTGACTGACAATAGCTTTAATCGGTTTGATGTGATAAAATTACTTTTATTAAAATGATGCATAATACTTCTGACAAAACAACATTTGTGGTTTGGGTCACACCCTCTAAATTATGGCAATGTTTTACAGATTGCAAGAATTTCATGGAGACATTCCAAGAGATTGCCGAATCGCAAGTGAAGAAAGAGGAGAGTGAGGGAACTAGTGCTGCTGCTGAGCAGCTTGACAAGTTGAGTGTAGAAGAAAAGAAAGACGAAGAGAAAGCAGAGGAGAAAGCGGTTCCTGCAGCAACCCAGGAGAAAGAATCTGATAAGGAGAGTGAAAAGGTAGAGTCAAAGAAGGATGAGTGAGGGACATGGCTCCTGATCTTCAGAGATGTCTACCATATGAATTATGTCCTTTCAGTTTGTCTAGGTTGATATTTTTGCCTCAATTGTCACCTACCCACCTTTTGCATGTTCAGTCATGGTAATTTGCAATGGATTTTATTAATGGGTAGGAATGGTATGGATGTGTCAGTCTTTAATTGAAGTCTGTCACCTTTGATCTATACTTAGGGTCTGCATTCAACTTATAGGGTCAGTCTTATTTGAGTCTCATCTTGTGTTGTGGTGTGAATTACTTGCCAAATCTATGATACGGAAAAAAACTTATGGTGCAGCAGAGTTTTTGCTGGGATACAATTCTTGGATTGTGTTGCTTGGGATCTTTTGTCATTGAAATTATTTATAGTGCTATATGCTGTTTTGAGACCACCAATGTTTGGTAGATGGTCAATGTGTTATACTGTCGTACCAGGAGTTGCAAATGGTATTAATAGATGTTAAAGGGCATCTTTTTCTTTGAAAGTAGTAATAATTTCTTGGGTTTCATGGGCCTGAGGTCATCCTCAGGGTTCTACCTGAGATTAGACCAAATTTCAATACAAATTTAAGGGCTTTTTTGTAAATTATTGAAAAACAATTTATATTTACTAAAATGCCCCTGCGGGGCCCCTTATTTTATAGCTATATTTTGTTCTAACCTTAGGAGAGGTACCTGAGGTTGTCCTCAGGCCCAGTTTTCTCTAATTTCTTACTACTTGGAATGTGTTAAGAGTTGGAAGTCTACTTACTTCCGAGAAGTATGAATTTCTATATCGATGAGGTATTGTAATGATACTCGATTACTTGCCGGGTTCCTTGTCTTTTAACAGAGTGGCTAGTATCAGATTAACAGGTACATTACTAGCTTCAGGCTTTAAAATATCATGGGGTCTTTCTAGTGTGTGCCAAAGGGTATAATCTAAATACCACTTTTTTACGAGTTAGACAAATTTAATTGATTGAGATTTTTGTGCATGCAAGGGGCCTTATGATTGATGAAAATAAACCAATCACAAATGTTAGATTGTACTAATAATTACTTTAGTTAGATTGTAACCGAACTCTTATACAAATGTTGTCTGGGAAATTCTTTATTTGAGTATGTTGTCTGGGAAATTCTTTATTTGAGTGTTAACTTGTTATAGACTAAACATGACTCCGTGGAGATTGGAGACCGAAGTGATTAGTAAAACTAGTGGAGGTAGGAGTTGATGATTTTGTTCATCTTTTTGCCAAAGCCCACAAACTAGTGTACATCTTAGTCTTTGCCAAAATGAGTGACCTCGGATTAGTTGTGATGCTCTAAATCCTTGTATGATATAAAAACTTATATCTCATCTCAAAGGTATGTATTGGTTTGGTTGTCGAGAATGAATAGGGTAAACTTTTACAATTATTTGAAGGTGGATATTCACAACTCCATCTTCTTATCCTGAGTTTTATACACACAAATTGTAACTAGAAATTGATCCCTCCTAAAGATTGTTGATTCATCCACATTTTTTGCATTAATTTTTTTTTTCCCCATTTCATCTTTTCTAGTATTTTTCCAGTTGTACTCTATTTTTTTTTTTTTTTTTTTTTTGCATTTCTATGACATTACTTGTAGCCACACCAAGGATGAGTGACCTTTCAAAATTCCAGCAGGTAATTATCTCGTAGGAAGTTGGATGCTTGCATTCAACCGCAAAAGAGATTAGATATGTATTAAGGAATGCTGCTTTTATTCTTCTTAAAGTATGCAGTCGGACTCATCAGAATTATCCTATAGATTTCCTGCAGACAGTGCTGGACACAAATGCTTAATAAGCCTGTCCTTAAACAACCTTGTATAGCCTAATATAAAGTTTTAACAGTAATTTGCAAGGCTTAACGTAGTTGTTAGAATATAATATAAAGATTCAGTTGGGTCTTCCTCTAACAGTAGTTTCCTCTAACAGTAGTGTTTATCCTTTTCATCTTTTAAATAATGTTGTGTTTGGTTGTGATGAATGCAATGGAATGGATAAAATTAGAGGAAAATACTAAAATTTGGAGGGAAAATTTGAAAAAAAAAATATGAGATAATGTAAAATTATTATGATAAGAATTGTGAAGAAAATGGTCGGGGTAAGAAGTGAAACATTCTCTCTCAAAATGGGGTGCTTAAATTATAGTATAGATGGTCAGGAATGGGTTAATTATCTTGATGGTCACTGAAGTCAGGCTAATTTATCAAGATGGTCACTGAACTGAAATTCGATTCAAGTAGGTCACTAACTTGTATAAATTGTACATTCCTTTAATTTGTCTCAATTTTTTAGACGAATTTAATGACGTGGTATACATTCTATCTACGTGCCTAACGTCTGTTTGTGTAATTATCTGTCAGGACTCATTTTATGCCTCCGACAAATCTACCTTCGGTATGCCAAGAACAGGTTTCAGTAGCTCCTGCAAAGAGAAGAATGCGAGAGAATTACCCCCGATTCACCTCCGGTGTGAGAATCAGTAGAATGTAGTGGAAACGTAAACATAAAGCTTATGTAAATCAGTGTATCTCAGTGTGTGTGATTGTGTTTATCACCTGATAATTGTGTCTATTTATATTATGTCTAGGAGTAGTACCGTTGATGATCGCCTTGATTCTCAATTATGGCGGGATATAAAGACGACCATACGTTACACTGACAACGGTCGACTGTTTTACTTTGCTGTGCATCGGTTGTACTAAGGAAATGGGCTGTTTCATCCGTATGGGCCTAACGGCTATAAGCCCAGAAGCTTATTGGACTAGGCCCTCTAACATGTCCCCGGACTTCGGTCGGTCGGTTGATAAATAAGGGCCGAAGTCTATTAGACCGGATAGCCCAATCGATCGGTGCCTTTTCCTTGATGCACGTCTTTTAAGGCGACAGTTGCCATTCAGAAACGTCTTCCACGTGTCATCATCTGGAACAGGGGTATTTGAACCTCCTATTCATCTCATCCATTCATTACAGTTATATATTTAAATTTTTGTACCCTGCTAAAATACTTCTTTATTGAACAGGTTTATGCCTCGGACAAACCTACCTTCGGTATGCCAAGAACAGGTTTCAGTAGCTCCTGCAAAGAGAAGAATGTGAGGGAATTACCCCCCGATTCACCTCTGGTGTGAGAATCAGTAGAATGTAGTGAAAACGTAAACGTAAAGCTTATGTAAACCAGTGTATCTCAGTGTGTGTGATTGTGTTTATCACCTGATAATTGTGTCTATTTATATTATGTCTAGGAGTAGTACCGTTGATGATCGCCTTGATTCTCAATTATGGCGGGATATAAAGACGACCATACGTTACACTGACAACGGTCGAATGTTTTACTTTGCTGTGCATCGGTTGTACTAAGGAAATGGGCTGTTTCATCCGTATGGGCCTAACGGTTATAAACCCAGAAGCTTATTGGACTAGGCCCTCTAACATGTCCCCGGACTTCGGTCGGTCGGTTGATAAATAAGGGCCGAAGTCTATTAGACCGGATAGCCCAATCGATCGGTGCCTTTTCCTTGATGCACGTCTTTTAAGGCGATAGTTGCCATTCAGAAACGTCTTCCACGTGTCATCATCTGGAACAGGGGTATTTGAACCTCCTATTCATCTCATCCATTCATTACAGTTATATATTTAAATTTTTGTACCCTGCTAAAATACTTCTTTACTGAACAGGTTTATGCCTCGGACAAACCTACCTTCGGTATGCCAAGAACAGGTTTCAGTAGCTCCTGCAAAGAGAAGAATGTGAGGGAATTACCCCCCGATTCACCTCTGGTGTGAGAATCAGTAGAATGTAGTGGAAACGTAAACGTAAAGCTGATGTAAACCAGTGTATCTCAGTGTGTGTGATTGTGTTTATCACCTGATAATTGTGTCTATTTATATTGTGTCTAGGAGTAGTACCGTTGATGATCGCCTTGATTCTCAATTATGGCGGGATATAAAGACGACCATAAGTTACACTGACAACGGTCGACTGTTTTACTTTGCTGTGCATCGGCTGTACTAAGAAAATGGGTTGTTTCATCCGTATGGGCCTAACAGCTATAAGCCCAGAAGCTTATTGGACTAGGGCTTCTAACATGTCCCCGGACTTCGGTTGGTTGATAAATAAGGGTCGAAGTCTATTAGACCGGATAGCCCAATCGATCGATGCCTTTTCCTTGATGCACGTCTTTTAAGGCGACAGTTGCCATTCAAAAACGTCTTCCACGTGTCATCATCTGGAACAGGGGTATTTGAACTGCCTATTCATCTCATCCATTCATTACAGTTATATATTTAAATTTGTGTACCCTACTAAAATACTTCTTAACTGAACTCTCTTTCTTGTCTGCGGAGAAATCAACGGATTTTCAACCTCCATCGTCGATCATTTTCTTCAACAAGTAAGTCCATTTCTACCATATTTTCTTTTGCATATCTTTGATGTTTTTATTTCAAGAGTACTTTCCTTTAGATAATGCGCTTAGTTTTTCCAATGTGTAAAGTCTCCTTGAGTGTCCGATTTGTTTTCCTTAATTTTGAGTATAAGAACTTCATTCGCCGTAGTCCCCTTTTTTCTTTTTCAATTTGTCTTTGGTCTATTCATACTCGGGGATTTCCTTCGGCTATAGTTTATTATTTGATTTTTGTCTTTCTGTCCCCGAGTATTGGACTAACGACTCGTCTTTCTTTTTCCAGATTCAATGGCAAACCCTGAAACAGGTCCTTCGGGACATGATGTGGGTCATGCTCCTGCCTTGCTTTTTGGGGATGGTGCCGAATACCCCGCTGCCAATTTGGCTTCCATCTTGAAGCAAAGCGACCTAGATACTTTTAGGACCAAATATGATTTTCCTGAGAGTTATCGTTGCTTTTTACCCGATTCTACAGACCGTATATACGATACCCCGGGTATATCAGTTGGTGATGAACCCGAAGAAATTGCCGTAGGTTTATCAGAGACCGCTTTCGCATCTGGGCTTCGATTTCCTTTGTTGCCTCTTATAAAGGTTCTTCTGAAAGAGATGGGTATAGCGATCGGTCAATTAGATCCGAATAGCTTTATCCACATGAATGCTTTCCAACATCGGTGTTTGAAGAGTGAAGTGCCTCCCTTATCGGTTCTTTTCTGGCACCATTATGATTTCCGAAAAAATGCCAAGTCCCCGGGTTTTTACAATATTACCCGAAGGGTGAGCCGTTCCGATTGGGCGGCCACTAATTCCAGTAATAAAAAGACGCATAATCACTGGTGTTATGTTACTGGCCCTGGTCTTCATAGATTTTCCGAATGGAGAGAGGTTGACACCGAAAGGATTAAATTGAAGGCTCTTTTCGATGAAGAGAAACATCTTTATCGGAAATTAAATACTCTCTTAGAACCCGAAGATAAACTTTCATTATCTACTACCAGAGATGGGTCTTGGCTGAAGAGCATGATGGGTATTTTTAATATCTCTTTTTTATTTCCTCACCCTGTATTTCTTAGTAATTGATTTTATTTTTCTTTTTTCTCCAGTGTCTGCAGCGGCCGATATGAGGAGGAAAGCGGCCGAAAGGAAGGCCTTGTTAGTTGGTGGATCCGGGAGCACTTCTCAAGGGAATGTTGCTTCGACTCCACAAGAGGTAGAGGCTTCCCTGGTGGTGCAAGAAATTATGCCAATGCAAACCGAAGGGGTAGAGATTCCTACTAGTAACATTGTTGCTGTGATCCCTTCGGAATCTTCTGTGTTGGATGGAAATAAATCTGAGAAGAAGAGGAGAACCAATGATTAAATTCCTGTCTTGAAGACTTATCGACCCTCCTAGGGTGTAGTGGATACTGATTCTTTCGGTGCTCCTGCCCCGAAGCCTGTCAAGGAGTTAAGTCAAGACATGTGCAGTTCCTTTATTCTCCCAGCCGATCGTTCGGTTTATGATGCAGCTCCTACTGTGGAGGCTTGTGAGAACATGCTAAGGCATCTTAGTTTGGTAAGTTCCCTTCAATATACTTTATTTTACATATATATTTTTTCCTTTGGTTATCTCTCTCTGTCTTGATGCCTTTTGTGGTGCATTTTCAGGCAGTTCCTTGGGCCGCAGCTGTGACCGAAAAGGTCAAAGATCAGGCCGTCCTCATACGGGGATTTAATGCAAAGATTGGTTCTCTAAAGGATAAGGTTAATCCTTTGGAAAATCAAGTAAAGAAGCTTGAGGATCTTCTGGCGGAGTCTCAACGGAAAGAAGGCCTTCTTCAGCAAGAGAAGAATGATCTTATCCTTCGGAATGACACCTTGATTGGGGAGAAGCAGAAGCTGACCGAAGACAAGGAGGCCAATCGATTGGAACTGCGCCGTTTGAAGAAGGAACTGAAGAAAGCTAGAAAGACCATCTCCCGATCCGAGGATAGGGGTTTTGCTGTGGGATATGATGATGCTGTCATTGCTGCTCACAAGGCTGGTTTTGACTATAAACAAATCCTTTTCAACCTTGAAGAAGATCCAGTCCTTCGCCCGGAGATTCCCGATGTGCCTTTGGTTGTCTCCTCCGATCCCGATTCAGAATGAACTTATAAGCAAATCCTTTTGTAATGAACTTATGCCTTCGGGCTTGTAATGTAATTTTGTCTTCGGGCTTGCAATGTACTTTCGCCTTCGGGCTTATGACGCATCCTTACCTTCGGGATTATTTTGCTAAATTTCCCTTAGCTTTTTGCTCCATGATCAATTAGTTCTTAAATAACTTTTTCCAAGTAATTCTCCAAATATTAATGAATCATACCTGAAATAACCTGTACGCTCTTCTCGATAATTCCCGTATTTAAAATATATTTGAAATAGTTTTTGGGAGTTTTTCGGAAGTTTTTAGGAACTCCAGACTTCGGCCTTTTCGATCCTGACTTTCGGCGACTCCCCTTCGGGCATCGAAGTGCTTTTCGGGATTTTTTTGTCTTTCTTCGGATTTTCGAATTTTACCTTGGAGTTTTTCCTCATGGATAATTTCCCTTACTCGGAGTACCAAACCAAACTTACTCAGTTATAATACCACTCAAAGTGGTGTCTGAGGAGGGTAGTTGTACGCAGACCATGCCCCTATACAATAGGGAGGCTGTTTCCGAAGGACCCCCGGCCATTACAAATATAGAAATACAAATACAGAAAGGAAACCTAATACAAACTAAGAAACTCACACACACGCAGGAGTCGAACCCCTGACCTCCTTCAAAGGAGGCCAGTGGCTCAACCACTGCACCAACATGTTGTTGGCCCTTACTCGGAGTAATTTTCGGAATTCTATTCTTCGGGCGAAGTCTCTTCGGACATTCGCCTCTTTGGGTTGCCCCCAAGTCGCAGTTCGGCCGAAGGTTTCTTCTTTCGGTTTTGGGCGAATCCTGCCTCCCGAAGGCCTTTTGGGCGAACTGGGACTTAATTACTTGTGCCATGACAAATATTTTCTCCCTATACATTTTTTTTGAATGTCGAGACTTTTAGTATTTCCCCCATTTAATGGCAGTTTGACCGCTCCTTTCTTGGGGGGGCACGTGCCTTCATCTTAGGAAGAGGTTGTTCAAGCGGCACTTCATCAGGACCGTCAATTTTCTTTATAAATATATACTTGTATGTTCAATCGCAGATTACTCTATTTTCAATCACGCTCAAGATTTCTCCATCCTTTCCATAATTTCTGTCGATCTTCAGTCTCTTTGAATTCATCATGTGGATAATCAGTAAGTTTGTTTGTTTCTTCCATCTTGATATGTGGTTAATCTGATTATTTGTAGTGATTAATACTTTCTTTTGTTCTAGTGTCGAGTCGATCAGAGATGAGGAGGAGAGCAGCAGAGAGACGTGCTCAAAATAAGAATACCTCTGATATTGGTTCTACTTTCATTCCTCTTTCCCCCCTGAAGGACGATCTTCCGAGTATTTTGGAGAAGAAGGGCCGTGTTGAAGGCACGGAGCTTAAAGTAAACTCTTATCGACCTTCATGGGCCGTGATGGAGTCAGATTCTTTTGGAGCTCCTACTTCTGCTGCTTCAAAGAAGATTGCTGGGGATCTATGCCAGTCCTTCATTCTCCCGAAGGACCGCTACCTTTATGATTCGGTTGACACGGCTGAAGCTACTGCCAATCTTCTAGGGCATCTTACCCTGGTAAGGAGTGTTTTAACCCGAAGTTGTCTTTTTTGCCTTATATATAGTTTTTTATTCTCCCCTTTTCTTTCTAGGCTACCCCTTGGGCTGCTTCTGTATCTGATAAGGTGAAGAATCAGGATATTCTGCTTTATCACCAAGGAAAGCAGATTAATCAGACGATTCCTTTGTTGGAGAGGGAAATCGAGGAGTTGAAGTCCAAGCTCTCTTCTGCTCGGGCCAAAAATGCTGAGCTTCTCCATAAGAATGATGCTCTGTGGTAGCAGAATGACAAGATGATGGCCGATACAGAGGATCTGCTCGACTAGATGGAAAGCCGAAAGGTCGAGCTAAGCCAACTGAGGGAGTCTGAACCGGAGAATGCAGTCCCTTGACTTATTGTATTTTTTTTCTTTGCCTTTTTAGGCTAATTTGTAACTTTAATTAATGAAATCAAAGCCTTTGGGAAATCTTGTTTCACATTGTTTATTGGGCAAATATTCGGATTTTTAAGTTACTTCTTTTTTCCTATGCATGCGCAATTTTCGGATTTTTAAGTCACTTGTATTTCCTTTTGCTTAAACAATTTTTTAGATTTTTTGGCCATCCTCTTAGAGGTTTTCAGGCTGGGTGATTCCTATACTCGAAGTAATTTTTGGAAAAAAAAACGTTTCCCTTACTCGGAGTAATTTTCGGAATTCTATTCTTCGGGCGAAGTCTCTTCGGACATTCGCCTCTTTGGGTTGCCCCCAAGTCGCAGTTCGGCCGAAGGTTTCTTCTTTCGGTTTTGGGTGAATCCTGCCTCCCGAAGACCATCGGGCTAACTGGACTTGTGTTTCGGGGTTTTTTTTTGTTCCCGGCCGAGTAATGCTTCGGCCATGCGAGTTGTATTATCGATAAAAATATAAATGGGCCAAACAAAATTAAGCCTTTATTGATGATCGAAATTGAAATTTTTCTTACAAAAAGCTTACTGATAAAACTTGCGTAAACGGGAAGCATGCCATGTGTTTTTGATCGGACTCCCATTTAGTTCATCTAGTTTGTAAGTCCCTGGTCGTACGACCTGAATAATCACGTAGGGTCCTTCCCAGTTTGGCTGAAGTTTCCCTTGCTTGTTTGGCATAGAAGTTGCTAATTCCCGAAGAACTAGATCACCGACTTTAAAAGACCTCTTCTTTACACCCGAGTCATAGTATTGAGCAGTTTGCTGTTGATACTTGATATTTCTTAGATATGCCACTTCCCTGGCTTCTTCTAACGAGTCCACATTAGCTCGGAGGCCCAACTCATTTGTATCGAGATTAAATACTTCGCTTTGGTATGATTCTAGGCCGACTTCTACTGGTACCATTGCATCGGTCCCATATGCCAGACTGAAAGGGGTTTCTCCGGTCGAAGATCTTGGTGTGGTGCGATAAGCCCATAGCACATATGGTAACTCTTCAGCCCATAACCCTTTGGCTTCTCCGAGCCTCTTCTTTATCCCATCAAAGATGACTTTGCTTGCGGCTTCTACTGCCCCATTTCCTTGTGGGTGACCAACTGAACTGAATTTCTGTTGAATGCCGAAGAAAGCTAGAAACTTCTTGAACTTCTTTCCGACGAACTGGGTTCCGTTATCTGATACACATATTTTGGGAATCCCGAATCTGAGGATTACTTGCTCCAACATAAATTTTTTGGCTGCTTCCTCGGTAATGGAGGACAAGGGGCGTGCTTCTACCCGCTTGGTCATGTAATCGATTGCCACAATGCAATATTTGGCTTGTCTGGTGCTGGTAGGGAGAATTCCGACAATATCCACGGCCCACATGGCAAAAGGAATGGGGTTTAAGACAGAAGTCATCTCTTCGGGAGGTTGTTTCCAGAACGTTGCTGAAAAGCTGACATTGTTTGCATTTCTTCGCATAACTCAGTGCATTGGCTCGTAGGATCGGCAAAAAGAATCCCTGCCTTAGAATTTTAAAGGCCAGAGAACGGCCTGCCAAGTGTTCCCCACAAATTCCTTCGTGAACTGCTTCTAGAGATGTTTTTTGTTGTTCGGGAGCCAGGCATCTCAGCAGTGGTTCGGTAGTCGATCTTCGGTACATTTTCCCTACTATAATTGTGTACCTGGTGGCCCAATTTCTGATTTTTTGGGCCTCGGTTTTTTCCAATGGTAGTGTCCCCTTTTCTAGGAATAGTCGAATTGGAGTCATCCAATCTATCCCTTGGTGAATCTCGAAACATACCTTTTTATTGATGGAGGGCGCTTTAACTTCAGTGAGGTAGATTGAGCCTGTGAGATTCTGAGTGTCGGCCGAAGATAGTCTAGATAATGCATCTGCTCGGCTGTTGTTTTCCCTGACAATAGTGGTCAATTCAAAAGACTCGAACAACAGAGAATTTGCTTTTACCTTGGCTGCATAGGCTTTGGTTCGGGCATCCCTTTGTTCATATTCTCCTGAGAAATGCTTTACTACTAGCATCGAATTGCTGAATGCCCGAAGATGTCTGACTTCTAGGTTTCTTGCCAGATTCATCCTAGCCAGAAGTGCTTCATATTCAGCCTCATTGTTGGTTAAGGAAAAAGTGAATCGGATGGCCTGACATATCTCAAAACCTTCAGGGCTTGTAAGAATTAGATCGGATCCGCACTTACTTCCAGCCACCGAACCATCCACAAACAACTTCCAATTGCCAGGAGCTTGTATCAATTTTTCTTCGACTTGCAACCCTTCAGAACCAGTGAACGAACATTCTACTATAAAATCTGCCAGGGCTTGTGCTTTTATCGCAGTCCTCGGCACATACTCCAAATCAAATTCTCCCAACTCGATGGCCTAGGCAACAACTCTGCTTGAAGCCTCTGGTCTCTGTAATATCTTTTTCAGAGGTTTATCGGTCGTGACTTGTATCATCCTCCCCTGGAAATAATGTCTCAGTTTTCTTGAGGCCATGACCAACCCATAAGCGAATTTCTCGGCATTCGGGTATCTGGTTTCTGCTTCTTTTAGCATATGGCTGATGTAAAGAACTGGATATTGGTTTCCATTGTGTTGCTTGACTAAGACGACCCCCAATGTCCGATCATTTACAGCCAAGTATAGTTGTAAAGTCTCTTGTGGATTCGGTCTCATTAGCAATGGAGCTTTCGTTAAATACTCTTTGATATCTTCGAAAGCTTTTTCACATTCTAGACCCCACGAAAAAGTCTTCGTACCTTTCAATACCTCAAAGAAGGGTAAAGCTTTGTCGGCCGATTTGGAGATGAATCTTCTTAGGGCAGCCAATCTTCCTGTTAATTTTTGAATGTCCCGAATTGTTTTCGGAGCTTCCATATCGATTATTGCTCTTATCTTTTCTGGATTGGCTTCAATGCCTCGAGCACTCACCATATAACCAAGGAATTTACCGTTGAATACTCCGAACGTGCATTTGTTTGGGTTGATCCGCATGTTGTTTCTTCTTAGAGTCTCGAAGCACTCTCTCAAGTCATCGGCGTGATCCCGAAACAAAGATTTTACTATCATGTCGTCCACGTAACATTCCATATTTCTTCCGATCTGATTTTTAAAAACATTGTTGATCATCTTCTGAAAGGTGGCCCCCGCGTTCTTCAAGCCGAAAGGCATGACAATGAAAGCATATGTTCCTTTCGGAGTGATGAATGCTGTTTTAGGGATGTCTTCAGATTTCATGGCGATTTGATGATAACCGGAGAAGGCATCTAGGAAACTTAGGATTTCAGATCCTGATGTAGCATCAATGAGCTGGTCGATGTTGGGAAGTGGATAATGGTCTTTTGGACAGGCGAGATTGAGATCGGTGTAATCGACGCACATCCTCTATTTGCCCTTTGCCTTTTTGACCACTACCACATTGGCTAACCATTCGGGGTATTTGATCTCTTCAATAAAATCTGCTTCCAAGAGATTTTCCACTTCTGTCTGAATCACCTTTTGTCTTTTCATAGCAAAATTTCTCTTCTTCTATTTGACTGGCTTGGCCCCTTCTTTCACGTTTAAACTGTGTTGGGCAATGCTCGGATCAAGTCCGGGCATGTCTTCAGGACCCCAGGCAAATATGTCGTGGTATTCTCGTATCACGGCAATCACTTTCGCTTTCAAATCATCGTTCATGTTTCTCCCGATGTGGATCATTCGACCCGAAGTGCCTGCATATAATTCGACCTCTTCGGTCTCCACCGCTGGTTCAGCTATAGGATTTGAGAGATTGTCCCCAAACTTTTCTAGCTCGATGTTCATCGTGTGGTGAATGCTTCCGGACTGATCGTTCATGCGCCTTTTCTAGCATAATGATCCTGGCTGCCTTTTGATCTCCTTTCATTTCGCCGATGCCATGATCGGTAGGGAACTTTAACTTCAAATGGGGTATCGAAGCTATAGCTTGGAAAGCCGTTAAAGTAGGGCGCCAGAGGATGCCATTATACGGGCTATCCACTCGGACAACATAAAATTTCACCTGCTTTTCCATAGTGCATGGAGGTTTGCCCAATATCAGGGACAATGTGATCGTTCCCTCGATCGGAACCGGTGAGTTGCCAAAGCCATAGAGTGGGGGTTCATTGCAAGATTCCAGCTGTTCTCCTCCCAGATTCATTTTTTCATAAGTCCGGTGATACAAAATGTTGACCGAACTACCACCATCTATCAATACCTTCCATATCTTATTCTGCCCGATGATCGGATTTACTACCAAAGGGTCCTCATGCGGCCAAATGACATCTTCATAATCTTCTTCAGTAAACATTATGGCCTGCGGCTGTTTGCCCTGTGCAGTATGTTGATATAGATTGTAGACTTGACGAGCATACCTTTTTTTGGCCATTTTGCTACATCGATCCAGTATTGTACCCCCCATGATTGTTCTTACCTCCCCTCTATATCGAGGGGCTTCGTCTCTTTCCCTTTGCCTAGGGTTGTCATCCTTTTCGTTCCGATCTTTGGTTTCTTTCGGACCTGAGTCATTCCTTTTTGGCTCCAAACGATCCCTTAAATCTTTAACAAACTGATTTAGATCACCTGTTTTTACCATTCTTTCTATCAATCTCTTCAGATGAAAACATTCGTCTGTGTTGTGGCCTTTGTCCTGATGGTAATCACAGTATTTATTCCCATTCTTCTTATGATCAGGTACCCTCAGCTTCGCCGGCCTTCGGAAATCAGGCCTTCCTTTGATTTCGTTCAGTATCTTAGAGATGGGAGTGTTTAGTGGAGTAAACACCATTGGCTCCCTTTCCCTCTTTGAATCGTTTCTTCTATCATCCCTTCGATCACCATCTCGCTTATCAACTCGTCGGGAATCATCTTTCCTTCATTCGTTCTTCCCCTGACTGCCCTTTCTTCGACTATCTTTGGACGATTCTTTGTAACCATCGATAGACTACATTTTTCTCCTGATACTTTCTCCTCGGATATAGATGTCATTTAGAGAATTCGGGGGAACATCATATAAGGACGACCGAAGCTTTCTTCCTTTAACTGAGTCGAGGCCAGCCATCAGAAATCCTGCTGCCTTGACTTTATCTAGGTTGGTCACCATGCCAGCTTCTTCCTTAAAACGGGCTAGGTAATCACCCAACTCTTCATCAGACCTTTGGCGACAATGAATGAGCGATTTGGTATCCTTCTCTCTTCGGCACAGATGGGAATAATGTCTCAAAAACTTGCTTTTTAGTCGATCGTAAGAAGGTATGGATCTAGACCTCATCGATCGATACCAAAAGGAGGCCGAACCCTTCAAATAGGTTTTAAACATTTTGCAAAGCATAATATCGTCGTGACTCATTCCTGTAATCAAACTTTCATATTTCTCACAATGATCTTCTGGGTTTCCCTTGCCGCTAAA
Source organism: Kitagawia praeruptora (assembly GCA_037693485.1). Taxonomy (NCBI): domain Eukaryota; kingdom Viridiplantae; phylum Streptophyta; class Magnoliopsida; order Apiales; family Apiaceae; genus Kitagawia; species Kitagawia praeruptora. Next base: position 105,171,248 of record CM075352.1, on the reverse strand, counting down.
TTCGGTCATCTTTGGGAACTGACGACCTGGGGGTGGTCTATACTGTTCAATCTCTTCAGTCACAACGGGCTCCCGACGCATTCTCTTCTGATCTCCAAACATACATTTTTCCATTCTTCGAAGCCTGTCTTTCCATTGAGAGCCTGTTTCTTCTTCCTCTAAGTCCGAAGGATCTTGGGACGGGTGTGAGGAATGTGTTTCGGATTCTGAAGACTCCTCCTGATGAGGTCGGGACCTTTTTTCTCTTCGTCCCCTAGAGGTTGTTTTCTGAGGTTCACTCACGGATTCCTCTTCTTCAGTTTGAAGGGCTTCTCGTGCTATCTTTTCTTCCAACTCAACCTCTTCGCGCCGGAGTTTTATGGCCTCCAACCTTAACTCATCTGCCTTCTTCTGCAAGGCTCGTCTTTTTTCTCCCTGGGATCCTTCCGCTTCAGTGGCTTTTCCTTTATCATTCTGTTGCCTTATTTCTTCGGAAGTAGGAGTCTATATTGAGATTTTCGGAATCCTGAGGTAACATGGTTCACAAAAGAAGCTTATACGTTTCCCACAGACGGTGCCAAATTTCAGGACTCAATTTATGCCTCGGACAAACCTACCTTCGGTATGCCAAGAACAGGTTTCAATAGCTCCTGCAAAGAGAAGAATGCGAAGGAATTACCCCCCGATTCACCTCCGGTGTGAGAATCAGTAGAATGTAGTGGAAACGTAAACGTAAAGCTTATGTAAACCGGTGTATCTCAATATGTGTGATTGTGTTTATCACCTGATAATTGTGTCTATTTATATTGTGTCTAGGAGTAGTACCGTTGATGATCGCCTTGATTTTCAATTATGGCGAGATATAAAGACGACCATACGTTAAACTGACAATGGTCGACTGTTTTACTTTGCTGTGCATCGGTTGTACTAAGAAAATGGACTGTTTCATCCGTATGGGCCTAACGGCTATAAGTTCAGAAGCTTATTGGACTAGGCCCTCTAACACTATCATTACTTAACTCTAAGTACAATTAAATTATCGTTTAAAATCGATAAAACCTGAATAAAAAATTGTAAAAAAAAACAGTATGTAAATAGTGTGTAGACCTTGTAAAAAAATTAAAAAACTGTGTGTGAATAGTGTACCTCAAATCCAACTAGGTCTTTATACTTTTACACTTTACCTTTTCCTAATATAATGTATGCATCATCTTCCCCTTCAAACATGCTCAAGTTGGTGCTCAGTTGACTAAGATCTATATGCAACTTCAAACAGTAACCTGTAATTGCATTAGACACATAATTTCCCCTTCGGCTAGGGCGTCTGCCATATAAATGAAATTCCCACTAGGTTTTCTACCTGTACATAATTAATAATTAAGGACCCAACATAAATTCCCATGTTCTCTCATTCCATTGTACTCCCTCCGTCTCAAAAAACTCTTCCCATTTCGGCCGGACACGTTTGCCAACGCACACTTTTGATCGTTAATATCTTCAATTTCGTATTAGTTTTAAATATAAAAACTTCACTGTATTAAAGTACTCATAAATACGAATCCAACAAGATCACTCATGACTATATTTGGTCTTATAGATTATGCGTAAATTAGTAATTTGTCTCATGTTATGAACAGGACCGATATTGGAAAGGAGAAGAGTAATATGAGACAGAGGGAGTAGTATAGAACTTCAGTTCCCCCACAATTAGGCAAATGAATATTTTAAGACAGGGTTCGGATCATAATAAACGTTGACGTAATATTACGTAATCCATTTATTATTATACGGTACTCAACATGCCTGTTATGTATCTAATCCTTTGAAAATATAAACTATTATGTACATCTATATTCTATATTAATGTGCAAAACCATGTTTTAATGGTACATAATAGTACCAAAGTACCAAATTTGGTTATCACTTAACTCGGGGTTCGATCCCTTCCAACTACATAATTATACAAGATTTATTATTTAATTTATTCTTTAATTTCATCGCGTGTTCGATTTCCTATAAGGGATTCAATTCCTGACATGATCATAAAGATTTATTTACTTTAATTATTTTTTTTAACTTTATCTCAGATTCGATTCTTTATAACTACATAATTAAATAGTGTATTAATATTAATTTTTTAATCTCGACTCGTGTTCAATCCACGGGTTATCAGCTAGTAAATAGATAAAGCTAAAATTACTCTAGGCTCCTCCCATCACTACGACACTGCTAGATTTACTGCTACAAATCATAGTACTACTATTTTCTAACCTTAAATATATGAGAAGGAACTTTACAATCAAGTTTCTAGATATGACTATCTAATTCATCAGCACAATAATTTAAGCCTCAAGCAAACATAAGTTTTTCATTTTTTTATCTACCAAATCTTTGTAGCAACACTGAAGTGAAATAGGAACTTCCCAACTCCATCTGTTGATGTCTCTTACTTTAATTATGAGTTTACAGCACCAAACCAAATATATAATTAAACTAAGCAACAGCTAACTCACTTCTTGTCTCATAAATAAATCATTTTTCAACAAACAATACTATTAATACAAAGAAAGAATAGAGGAGGTAGAGATATAGGGAATGCAACAGGACCCATTCTGGTAGGCTGTAATAATCCTAGACTTTTACTTTTCTCTTTAAATTCCACTGTCACATCTCTCACTCTTTTTTCTTTTCTTTTTTTACCTTTAGTCCCTGTTTTTTTTAATATTGTACACAAGCAAAGAATAACAATTACTTCACTTTTTTCACATTTTTTCATAAAAGTTTACCATCAAGATTACAATAATCTACATAAAATTCTAATTTCCCATTGTATTGCAACACACTTTTTTCTTTTGCTAAATACATTGCAACACTTAATTAGCCAGTTGAAAAAAGAATAGTACAGTTTTGCTGCTACAAGATTTGTTGCCATACACAGATACACTGAACTAAAGAAAAGCTTCATGCTCAAGTAAGACAACATTTCAAGGTTATTTGTGTAGTATAAGACTAGAGAAATTAAATGTGTACCTAAAATTGCATGACTAGCAAGTCTAGCATGGTACAGCTACACAGGGGCAAGCTTTATGACAAGAAAATCCTCATAAGTAATGTCTAATGGGTTTTGGTCCATGACAAACCGGTTATATAACAATCAGTTTCTAAACCGTTGGATCGTGATCGTTGATCCAACAGCCCCCTGGATTACAAAAAAAAATTACTGTTCGTTATAATTTTTCGCGGATAGGTCGCGGAAAATTATAGCGGACAGTAAATTCTTTTTTTTTTTTAATCTCAGCCATTGGATCAACGATCCAACGGTTATGAAACCGATTGTTAAATAATCGGTCCCTGACAAACGATTGTGAGGACCAGGACCCATGTCTAATTTACCCATATTTGAATAATCAATATATGCCAACAAAAGGGCATTTCAGGGCAGATTTTGCAAGGTATTACAGTTTTAGCTTAGGTGAGAATACCTTATTTCAGAAGTAACCCCATGCATAAAGAGATTGCAGACCAACCAATCCAATTCAACACCACTTACCTAGCTAGTTTCCATTCTCTGCAACAACATAAGAGGTTTACAAAATGCCCCTCAACGGCAGCAGCGGAGAAGAGTGTATGAGGATTACTTTCCTCAAGAAAGAATTTGAAGCTTCTTTGTTAAGGATCCACTCACTGGAAAATGAAAATCAACAACTAAAACAAGACGTGGCTCGTCTAAAAGCGCAAGTAAATACACTCAAAGCACATGATACTGAGAGGAAATCTGTGCTCTGGAAGAAGTTACAGAACTCGTTGGATGTTAAAGTTACGGAGAAGTCCCAACAGAAAGCTAGTTTTTCAGTTGAAGTTCCAGAAAAAAGTCATATATTTGACAAGTTCAGTCCAAAGGAGGATATTATAATAGATGCTACAGTAAACAAGGAAATACCAGCAATAAGAGTACCGATACCACCGCCTCCTCGGCCTGTTACCTCTTCACTAAAACAAGTACAGGGGAATGTAGGGCAATTATCACCACCACCGCCTCCTCCACCGCCAACAAAAGCATTAGTTGGATCAAAAGCAATACGACGTGTGCCAGAGGTGATGGAGTTCTATCGTTCACTTATGAGAAGAGATTCTCAAAATGACAACAAAAGCAGTCCTATGGGGTTTTTGCAGGTAGTGAACTCCAGGAACATGATCGGCGAGATCGAGAACAAATCAACCTATCTGTCAGCTGTAAGTCCTAAAAGTTTTCACAATTTACCACACAATCTACTGGAGTATATTTATTACGGGATCTTTAATCTGTTTACAATTACACAATCAATGCCTTTGTATGAACAGATAAAATCTGATGTGGAAATGCAAGGGGGACTCATTAATAACTTAACTAGAGAGGTTGAGACTGCAGCATTTAATAAGATCTCAGATGTAGAGGCATTTGTAAAGTGGCTGGATGAAGAACTTTCGAGTTTGGTAGATGAAAGGGCTGTCCTGAAACACTTTCCACAGTGGCCAGAGAAAAAAGCTGATGCATTGCGGGAAGCTGCCTTTAGCTATGGAGACATGAAGAACCTTCATACTGAAGTTTCATCATTCAAGACTAATCCAAAACAGCCATTGACACAATCTTTGAAGAGAATACAAGCACTGCAAGACAGGTGAGCATGTACCCACGAATATGTGCATTTAGCTTATGCTAGCTAGTAAATTTTTTCATGTTTTATTTCTGTTTTCCTCAGATTGGAACAAAGTGTAAGCAACATTGAAAAGGGTAGAGAAGGTACAAGCAAGAGATACAGAGAATTTCATATTCCCTGGGAGTGGATGCTAGACACTGGATTAGTTGGCCAGGTAGGTGACTTATTACTGTTGATTTTTGTTTTAAAAGGCTACAACATAGCGAGTCATACTGATTACAACATTTTACCAATAAATACATGGGTATGGAAAGTTAAAATTGGTTGATGTTGAAATAAAGGACTTGGATATCTGTGGATGTATGAACACTTCTACAAGCAGCATACTCGTTCGTGCTTCAAAATAATGCTGCCCACATTATCAAAAAAAAAAGGTCATCAGTTTTAGCTTTGCAGATAAGTAGGAGAAAGTTTTTACATTCCGGTAAATTATGGTGAAGGTTCAACTTATTTTATGAAACATTCAGCTTCCTTAAAAAGACATCAGAATTCATCATTTAACATCTTTTTGTGCAAGAAGCAAAGCTTTAATTTTTTTCGGGAACTTACATAGGAGAAAGAAATGATAGTTCATTTATTTATACATGGGTCCCGGTTCCTGACAATCGTTTGTCAGGGACGGGTTATTTAACAATCAGTTTCTCAGTCGTTGGATCGTTACCGATCCGCGGAAAATTTCCGAGGAACGTAATTTTTTTTTGTAATCCAGGAGGGCCGTTGGATCGTTGATCCAATTCAGAAACTGATTGTTAAATAAGCGGTCTTCCTTTATACATTACTAGAAAGTTACTGTAAGGGTGTAAGACAATACAGATAACATGTAACTTGTAACCACTGCCTAAGGCATTGGGTGACAGAGCATTGCCTGAGCTGAGGAGCAGCACCTTCAAACAGGGGACGATCCAGAAAACTACTGCCCATTTAATATTTTAGCATTCTTCTAGACACCTACGAACACACCTAGCTTTATCCAATCATCCTTTCCTTCATTCTAAATGTTTTGATTGTATGTTCATCCTTTTCTACTTTAATTGTGTGTTATTTCTTTCTTCCTTCACTACCTACATCTTCCAAAGTGAGACAAGGCATCACTTCTCAACATACATGAATAGAGTCTGTTTCTTGGTGAAATTTTTATTGAGCATTCTATCAATGTGTGTCTTTCGTTTTTAAGTAACTAGAAACTAGATGCTTGTGCTGTTGGCACGAATTTTGCTTCTTTTGGGTTAAGTCAATGCAATGAGCTAAATGTAATGACAATTAGAGATATAAATATACGCTTACTTGCTCTTAGGTAACACTACAACACTCACAAACTCAAGTAGAAGCTAAAATTGATGAAAAATGCTTTGTTTACAATGCCACAGATGAAACTGAGTTCGCTTGTGTTGGCAAAGGAATATATGAAAAGAGTAGCCAAACAATTGCAGAGCAGCGACCCTTCACAAGATGGGGATCTCTTGATACAAGGCGTTAGATTTGCCTTTCGAGTACACCAGGTATCCTATCAAATCTTTTGACAATTACATTTGTTTCTCTTAGACATAATTTATTAATGAGATTAACTTTCAGTTTGCAGGTGGTTTCAATACAGATACTTTGCATGCTTTTGAAGAACTAAGGAAAATAGGAATTAGTCATCAAAAAAGTTAGTAACAAATTAAATTAAGTCTGCTGCAACCAGCACATTATACATACTAAATACAGGCATACAGCTTGTATGTACATGAATCTGGCACATTTTTAGATGAGTGTTATCATCCGTTAATACTTTAAAGCTTCCATTCGTGTTAAGGCACTCCTGAACACTGAACGTAAAAGTTGCTTACATCGGGACCTTCCTAATGCAAGAGCCGTATGTACGTCCTTACAAGCTAATTCATATATATGTAATGAGCTTGATAAATGAAAAGTATCATTTCTCCACTAACCAACCAATGGAAACCAACCAAAACACGAACATGTTGATAACAAAGGACAGAACAAACTAGATTAAGATCAGAAACTGGATGCATAAGCCTTAAGAAATGCATAATATTTGTCAAAGACCAGACAACAGGGAGCAATTCCAATGCATATCTATATTTAGTCTTATAGCTATAATATAGAATCAAAATCATAAAATTCAACTTCAATGCATAGTTATTCTTAGATGAATAAATGAATAAATGGATGCTTGATCCTAAATATATGACCAAAGATGGCTATCCATCCTTACCACATCATTAAATAACTAATAATGGAGTACAAGAAGGTCCACTTTAAAAGAAAGTGAATGAGTTGGACAAAATATTGAGTAAATATGGAATTATTTGGTTGGAAAATGCAACTAGCATTGGAGCACTAGTTGTATTTTAAAACCAAAAACTACTTTTTGGTCTCAAATTATAGCAATGGCTCTAGACATTTTAACTTTAGCATTGGACTTGCTGTTAGAGATCCTACAATTAGGTATGGCTTTCAATCAAAATATTTAATAAGTCTACATTTTTATGTTTTATAAAAACAATTTAATAGGCTCCCCGAAAAATCAAATATTTACCCGGGTATTCAATTTAGATTTTGAAAGATATTAACGAATTAATAATAATTGATAATTTTTTAAAAATTGTTGTTGATTTTAATTCTACACAAACTTTGTCAGATGTGAAATCTCGTAAAGTTTGTCAAATGTAATATCTCGTAAACTTTATAAATCATATTTCAGCCAACACTTACTTCAAAAAAATTGTGCATTTAGATAAAGTAAGTGTTTACTGCTGCAACAATTTTGTTGACATTTTCACCTAACCAGATTCTGAAGAATTCAACATTTCAATCTCATCAACCAACTTTGTGAATGTGGCTTTATCCAATGGCTTAGTGAATATATCAACCAATTATTTATCTGTGGGAACATAGTGCAACTCAATGGTTCCATTAGTTGCATGTTCTCTAATGAATGATATCTGATGTCAATGTGATATGTTCTAGAATGATTAACAGGGTTTGCAACTATAAAGATTGCACTTGGGTTGTCACACATGATAGAAATCTTTTCTAACACAAGTCCATAATCTCTAAGTTGGTTTCTAATGCAAAGCACTTGAGCACATCAACTCACATCAACTAAGTATTCAGCCTCAACTGTGGAAATTGACACAGATTGTTGTTTCTTGCTATATCAAGATACTAACCTTTGTCCAAGAAACTAATAGCTACCTGATGTGCTTTTCCTATCCACTCTACATCCAGCATAATCAACATCAGAATGACCAAGGAGATTGAATCTCGTGTCCTTAGGGTAGCATAAACCTAAGTTTGGAGTACCGTTTAAATATCTAAATATCCTTTTGATAACAATCAAGTGTGACTCCTTAGGATTAGACTAAAACCTTGCACACAGACATGTTGCAAACATGATGTTTGGCCTACTTGCAGTGAGATAGAGTAGAGAATCAACCATACCTCTATAGACTGAAAAATCCACTTTCTTGCCCTTAGCATCTTCATCCAATCTACTGACAGTGGCCATAGGTGTCTTTGCAGGTGAGTAATCTTCTAAATCAAACTTCTTCAACAAATCCTTAATGTACGTAGTTTGACTGATAAAGATACCTTCCTTTCTTTGACTAACTTGCAACCTAAGAAAGAATGTTAACTCTCCCATCATGCTCATCTCATATCTACTTTGCATGAGCGTAGAGAACCTTTCACACAACTTTTCATTTATAGAGTCAAAGATGATATCACACACATAAATCTGAACTAGGATAATGTCACTACCATGTTGTTTGAAAAACAGTGTCTTGTCTAATGTGCCTCTAGTGAAATGATTTTCAGGTAAGAATTGTGACAATGTATCATACCAAGCCATTGGAGTCTGCTTAAGTCCATACAATGCCTCAAGTAATCTATAAAAAAAATTCTAGGAAATGTGGATCCACAAAGCTAGGTGGTTGTTGCACATACACTTCAGAAATGCACTATTGACATCCATTTGATAGATCTTGAAGTTTGCGTGTGCAACAAATGCCAAGAAAATTCTGATGGCTTCTAATATAGCAACAGGGGCAAAAGTCTCATCATAATCAATGTCTTCCCGTTGAGAGTAACCTTTTGCAATCAACCTTGCTTTGTTTCTTACAATCGCACCATCTTCATCCATTTTATGTTTGAGAACCCATTTTGTTCCAACAATGATTTTGTCTTTTGGTGTGGGTACTAGTTCTCATACTTTGTTTCTTTCAAATTGGTTCAGCTCCTCTTGCATAGCAATAACCCAGTCTAGATCCAATAGTGCATCATCGATTTTTTTAGGTTCAACCTGGGACAGAAAACAACCAAAGAGACACTTATTCCGAGTTGCTCTTATTATTCTCACACCTACATTTGGATCTCCAATAATTTGCTCTGTAGTATGTGATATATCCCATTTCCTTGCATGCTCAGTTTGATTTCTTAAATTTGATGTTGATTCATCATCCAAGTCATGGTCATCTTCATTTGCTCCCCTTGTGAAAGTGCTCCCATTCATAGGTGTTTCTTGGATGCTTGTATTTTTTTTTTGTTGATTGGCACAAACTCTTCTCTTGTTTCTTCAATCACTGGAGTTTGTTGAGCTGTAGTCTCAACCTCAGTCTCAATCTCATCATTCAGAATCATCCATGTTTTCAAATCTTAATGGATCTCTATCTTCATTATTGGCTTCTTCTAGACCAGGTAGTTTACTATCATCAAATGTCACGTCTATGCTTTCCATAACCTTCTTTTGATTGATAACATAAACCTTGTAAGCAGTTTTCTCCATAGAATAGCCAAGAAAGATTCATTCAAATGCCTTTGCATCAATTTTTCCAAAATATTCAGAATTGTCCTTTAACACAAAACATTTGCTTCCAAAAACATGAACATGCTTAAGTGTGGGCTTCTTTCCAGTCATTAAATTATAAGGTGTCTTTCCAGTATTTTTGTTGATGAGGGTTCTCTTTTGAATGTAGCATGCAGTGCTCATCGCCTCAGCCCAAAAACATGTTGGCATTTTGCATCAAGCCACATTGTTCTAGAAACTTCAATAAGAGTTCCATTCTTTCTCTCAACTACTCCATTTTGTTGTGGAGTTTTTGGAGCTGAGAATTGTTGTGAAATACCATTATCTTTGCAGAATGCCTCAAGGATGGCATTTCTGAACTCTGTTCCATTGTCACTTCTCAATGCAATCACACTTGCATTGTTGGCCTTTGCTTCTTTATCAACTTTCTGTATATGCACAATGATCACTTGTGGAGCCTCATCCTTTGATGCCAAAAATTCCATCCATGTATACCTTGTAAAGTCATCAACCATCACCAAGGCATACTTTTTTCTTGCAAGTGACATAATATTGATAGGCCCAAAAAAATCCATGTGAATTAGTTGTAAGGGCTTGGTGATTGATGTCACTGTCTTTGACTTGTGGCTTGACCTTTTCATCTATCCTTTTTGACAAGCCTCACACACTCCTTCTCGAGAGAATTCTAGTGTGGGCATGTCTCTCACTAACTCTCTTTTGATGAAAGAGTTAATGGCCTTGAAGTTGAGGTTTGATAACTTCTTATGCCACAACCAACAATCTTCATTTGATGCCTTTGTGTAAAGCAACAAACTTTGTCCTTGTTTGCAGAATCCATGTTGGCTACAAATAGGTTTCCTTTTCTCACTCCAAATAGAGCAAAGTTCACCAGTTTTTTTGTGAATGATCAAACATTCATCTTTATCAAAATTCACTTTGAATCCCCTGTCAATGAACCGACCAACACTTAGTAGATTATGCTTAAGCCCTCTGAACAGTGCTACATCTTCAATGATGACATTACCAACTTCCAATTTGTCATATCCCAATGTGTTACCAATGTTGTCATCTCCAAAAGTAACCATTGGGCCAGCCTTTTCTTCATACTGTGATAGCATGGTCATATCACCAGTCATGTGGTTTGAGCATCCACTGTCCAACACCCAATTACTTTCTTTTCTTTTTTCTTTGCCCTTAAAGTCTGATGAAGATGTCTCTTCCTTGGAATTAGCCATCAAGGCATAGTTGTAGAATTCTTGTTCTTCTTCATCACTATCAGTGTCATCCCAACACTTCCCTTCAGCTATGTAGGCCTTACCTGGTGTTTATTTCCTAAGAAGGACTTCATACTTAGCTTCAAGCTCCAGAAATTCTTTGTCCTTCTTAGGTTTCTTGCATTCACTGGCAAAATGCCCTAGGTCATTGCATCTGTAGCATTTGACTGATGGCCTATCCACATAACCGGTTTTAAACTTGTTCTTGCTTGGTTTCACAGGTGCTTTGTTTTTGTTGAATGAATGATTTTTAGGTCTAGCTTTGAAGGGTTGTTTTCTTTTGAACCTGATGTTTGGAAATTTTCTAACCATAAAAGCATTCCATGGCATCCAGTTCTTCAAAAGTGTAGAACTCATCTTCCCCTTGCTCATCAATAGTCTCAATCACCTCAACTTCAGGTTCTTCATCTACTATCTCCTTAATTCTCAGTTGACTTGTAAAAGACTCAAGATCCTGGATTGAGTTGTTCACAATCAAGGCACATGATGTGTTGACCATCTTTCCTTGGTTGGCTTGTATAGCCCTTTTCTGCAAAAGTTAAAGCTCATGTGTCTTCAACACACCATAGAGCACATCATAAGAAATTTTGTTCAAATCTCTTTCTCTGAGAGAAATAACCCTTTGCTCTAGGTGATTAGGTGAAGAGAGCAGAAACTTCATGTTTAGCTCCTTGGTGTTGTAGACTTTTTCATTCATTTACAACTCTGTCACCAACCTGTGAAATCTCTCAAACATTTCAATGATGCTTTCTTTCGGCTGAGCCATGAAACCCTCATACTGTGTGACCAGTATCTGTTTCCTATTTTCTTTAACCTCCTCAGTTCCTTCACATAAGATCTCAATATGATCCCACATTTCCTTTGTTGTCGTGCATGAAGCTATGTTGGCAAACATTGAGAGTTCCATATAATCAATGATTATCAACATTAGATGGTTGTCAAGAGCAACCTTTTCTTTCTCAGTATATATCCATTTAGATGGATCTTTAGCAACATAAGACCTTGGAATTGTAATGGTTCCTATAGTTTTCTCAGCAATTTCTTTTTATGGAACAAACGGACCATTCTTGAGAATTTCTGGGAATAGAGGATTAACAGTTTTGATGCACAACATCATCTTGATTTTCCAGAGGTTATAGTTGTCTTTATCAAACTTTGGGACCTTCACAGTTCTTGTTGTCTTTGGTGTATTCATGTTGATCTTTCTCTGTTTAGCATAACAACCTGCTCTGATATCATTTGTTGAGTATGAAATACACACAAGAAAATAAAGAGCGGGGTGAATGTATTTTCAAACTTTTCTTGATATTTCTTTTAAAACTAATTTTGTTTGAAACTGTGTTTGATTGTTGTAGTTGATGTGTATGTGTTTGACAAATATTAAGTGTGGAAATAAGAACACAACCAATTCACTTTAATCTAATATTTTATGGGCAAAAGGTCACTTTCCCTACTGTACTATAGCAAAATTTCCGAATAGCCTACTGTAGTATCGAAGACATCATTGCACTTTTCTTTTTTTCCATTTACCCCACCACCGTTAGTCAACCGTCTGTTTGACTGTTAGAATGATGACTGGGATGTCCTGTCAGCACGCCACATCAGCAAAACCCTGATTTTTTTATAAAAAAACTTTAAAAAATCATAAAAACTTTACAAAAATCATAAAAATTCATAAAAACTTTCAAAAAAATCATTAAAATATTAAAAAATCGAATAGCTTCTGAGTCTTTGAGATATGGAATGTGACTTTGACTTGTTGACCCTTTGAGAACTCGAATGATGTTTTGACTTGTTGACTTCCTGAGTTCTCTAACAGAGCTTTAAACATGTCGAATCTCTGAGTTATCGAATTGAGTTTTAACTTGTTGACTCCTTGAGTTATCGAACGGTGTTTTTTGACATATCGAATCCTTGACTTCTCGAATAGATCAAATCACTTCTCGAATTTGTACTTAGGCAGATTTTCAACCTTCAACTCCAATTGTGTTTATTTCTTCAGCCTTGTTCTTCAAGCTTGAAGCATGATCTCTAGATCTTCTTCAACAATATTTCATGACTTTTATTTGTACATTTACACAGCTAATGTACATTTACACAGCTAATGTACATTTACACAGCTAAAGTTGATGCCTCTTTATAAGTACATTTTACAAATAGAAAATCTAACTAAAAGGGTTTCCCTATTTAAGGGGTTATGTAAGTAATATATGTAAATCATTACAAATAATTATGCTTGTTATAAGATGTTTACAGACATGCCTCTGTGACTAACACTAACAGACATTAACCAAAATTAGACGGAAGGGCGTGGATTAAAAATTTTGAAAGTTAAAGTATCGAAAATATTTCTTTTTAAATATAGGGACCTATATCAAAAACGACATATACAATAGAGCTCCTCTAAATTAATACTCTCTAAAATGACCATCTATCTAAATTGATAAAAGAATTCAGGTTCCAAGTATTAAAATTTAATAAACTTTCTATCATGATATTTAATACTATTTTAAAGATAATTTTAGTATTAAATTTCAACCCCAAGTTTTGCGTAATGTGATATCTTTGATAAAATACACGACTTTATATATCTTTCGTGTATGAAAAATATTTAAGATAATAATTGTCGGAGATTTTATGGTTTAATAACTTTTAAACCATTTATTATCATTTTCATTATCTTTAATTGATCGTTGTGTTCTCCGTATTATGGGAACTATTTATAGAAATAAAAAATATTATTGAATTTATAAATAATTTTTGTAGTAAAAGTGTTAATAACTTAATATACATAATTTTAATATATATATATTCTAGAATTAAAAAAAATCATATATGTTGTATATATTTTTGTATAGAAAATTAATTTTATTTATTGAAAAAATTGAAACCGCTTCTATATCATAATCTTTTTAAAATGATAATTTTTTCCGATCTGAAATATATCACTTTGAAAAATTTGAAGCTGAAAGACGAATAAATTAATTATTTCAATAAATAATTGCCGAAATCAATATCAATATCAATATATTCTTAATGTCTGCTAGTATTGCATTTTAAAAATTACTGCTTTTATCCTTCATTTTTTTAATTTTCTTTATTTATTTGATGCCCTTTTTTGTCATTACACAGGAAAATTACAGCTTTTATCCTTTATGTTTTTAATCTTCTTTATTTCTTTGATGTCTCTTTTTGTCATTACACAATATTTGGAGCGACCCAATTTAGATTGGATCGACCCAAATCTCCTTTATTAATCAATTTCCTTTTTCAGGTTAAACATATTACCTTTTCTATTTTTCAATAACTAAATAATTTACTTCTTAGGTAAAATACAATATATTTTACATTTTATCTAACTAAAATTTCCCTATTTTTAAAAACTACGATCAATTTTGTATAATAAAATAACATAATTATATTATAATTAGTATTAAATAATTAATTACTTTTTTGAGTCAAAATACGTTACCTTTTCTCTTTTTTTCTAACTAAAATCTCTATTTTTCCAATTGTATCATGGACGATTACATTTTTCAAACACGTTACCTTTTTTCCCTTCTCTTACGAAAATCTCTCTTTTTCCAATTATATCACGGGCGATTCTATTTAATAAAAATAAAATAATAATATTATAGTACTAATAATTAACATTACTGCTTTTACCCTTCATTTTTTTAATCTTCTTTATTTCTTTGATGCCCTTTTTTGTCATTACACAGGAAAATTACAGCTTTTATCCTTTATGTTTTTAATCTTCTTTATTTCTTTGATGTCCCTTTTTGTCATTACACAATATTTGGAGCGACCCAATTTAGATTGGATCGACCCAAATCTCCTTTATTAATCAATTTCCTTTTTCAGGTTAAACATATTACCTTTTCTATTTTTCAATAACTAAATAATTTACTTCTTATGTAAAATACAATATCTTTTCACATTTTATCTAACTAAAATTTCTCCATTTTTAAAAACTACGATCAATTTTGTATAATAAAATAATATAATTATATTATAATTAGTATTCAATAATTAATTACCTTTTTGAACCAAAATACGTTACCTTTTCTCTTTTCTCTAACTAAAATCTCTCTTTTTCCAATTGTATCATGGACGGTTACCTTTTTCAAACACATTACCTTTTTTCCCTTCTCTTACGAAAATCTCTCTTTTTCCAATTATATCACGGGCGATTCTATTTAATAAAAATAAAATAAAAATATTATAGAACTAATAATTAACTGATTACCTTTTCAACTAAAACGTATCATCTTTTATATTTTTCTAATTAAATTCCCTTTTTTTTCTAGAAATTTCAGGGGCAACATTAATTTCTCATTTTCTAAAAATTATGAGCAATTTCATTTAGTAAAATAACAAAATTAAATTATAATTACTATAAACTAATCAATTACCTACATAAATTATGTCATCTTTTTAATTTTCACGTTACCTTTCTATTTTTTAAAACTGAAATCTCTTTTTTTTCTGATTTTATCACGGGCGGTTCTGTTTAATACAATAAACTAATAATATTATAATATTCATAATTAACCGATTGCATTTTTTATCTAAAACGTATCAATTTTTATTTAATGAAATAAAATAATAATTATATAAAAACTAAAAATTAGCCGATTACCCTTTTCAAGTAAAAACTATAATTTTTTCTATATTTTCTAACTAAAATCCCTCATTTTCTAGAAATATCACGGATAATATTTATATAATTATTATCAAATCTCATATAAAAATTTAAGCCTCCCAACTTTATATTTAAAAAAATTTAACTCAAATTAATGAAAAATTCATATAATATTAAAAAAAATTCGTGCATCGCACGGGTTTTAAGCTTGTATAATAAAAATTTGTACAACGAATAATATCCGTTAGATTTTTAGTTAAAAATTAGAACTGTTATATACTTATATAAAGGATAAACGAGGGGAGGTAAAGTGGCGCCGGTCAAAAAACTCGGTTCTATTTTGTTAAATTTCTCAAATTTTTGAATTAATAATTCCAATGATTAAAAAAAATCTCAATTCCATTTCAAAACTTTACTAATAGAGGAAACTAAATATATAGTTTCATTATTTTTTACCTATAAAATCTTTACTAATGAAGTAAAGTAAATATCTAAATTGCATTTTAAATTTTTACTAATCGAGTAAATATACAATTTCAATATCCTTACCTTTAAAATTGCATTTTAAAACATTGAAAGTTTGGTCGGCCGATTAGTTGGTTGGTTGGTCGGTCGGTACCTATTATTTTTACTTAATTACCCTTACTTAATTATAAATAAAATTTTTCCTAATAACTAATCAATTTATGTTTTCAAGTAAAACATATTAAAATAATCAATTTCCTTCTAAAATACGTTACATTTTCTATTTTCTTTAGCTAAAATATCTTTTTTCCAATTAAATGACGCCATTACTTAATTATAAATAAACAATTTCCCAATAACTAATCAATTTTCTTTTTCAAGTAAAACATATTAAAATAATCAATTTTTTTTAAAAAATGTTACCTATTCTATTTCCTTTAGCTAAAATCTATAGTTTTCCAATTATATGGCACCGGTCGGTCGGTTGGTTGGTTGGTCGGTACCTATTATTTTTACATAATTACCCTTACTTAAATATAAATAAAATTTCTCCTAATAACTAATCAATTTTTGTTTTCAAGTAAAACATATTAAAATAATCAATTTCTCTAAATTGCATTTTAAAGTTTTACTAATGGAGAAAACTAAATATACAACTCAATTGCATTTTAAATTTTATTAATAGTGGGAATTAAATATCACTAATAAAATATACTCCCTCCGTCCCAGCCAATACTTTACATTGTGGCTGGGCACGGAGACCAAGGATAGTGGGTGTAATATTGTTAAAATAAGTGAAGTAGTAGGTGTAATAGTGATTTTAGTGTTAAAATTAATGAAGTAGTGGGTGTAATAGTGTAAAGTGTTGAAAAAGTGAAGTGAAGTAGTGGATGTAATAATGTATTTTATTGTTAAAAGTTACTATTTTTAGTAATGTAAAGAATTGGTGGGACGTCCCAAAAAAGAAATTGTAAAGAAATGGATGGGACAGAGGGAGTAATAAAAATTTTGTACAACGAATAATATCCGTCAGATTTTTAGTTAAAAATTAGAACTATTATATAAATATATAAAGGAGATCCGAGGGGATCTAAACCTCTACTATTATCCTTCATTTTTTTATTAATAATATAATTAATGATAATTAGCCGATTGCCTTTTTCAATTAAAAGATGTTTACTTATAATTGATATGATATTATCTTTTATAAATACCTAAAATATCATATCTTCCAATCAATAATTTTTTTCTCTCTAATCAGCATTTGGAGTGATCCAATTGGATCAACCCAAATCTAAACCTCTACTATTATTCTTCATTTTTTTATTAATAATATAATTAATGATAATTAGCTGATTGTCTTTTTCAATTAAAAGATGTTTTTACTTATAATTGATGATATTACATTTTATAAATGCCTAAAATATCATATCTTCCAATCAATAATTTTTTTCTATTAATTAAAACATGTTGACTTTTAATTTAAAACATAATATTGCAATAATTAATACATACCCAAAAATATGACTTCATATCTTCTAACCACTAACAAAATATAACAAAAATTCGTATACAACGGATAATATCCGTTAGATTTTTAGTTAAAAATTAGAACTGTTAGATTCAATGATTAAATATATTACATGATTAAATTTATTTACTAATTGCATACCAAAAAATATGACATCATATCTTCTAACCACTAACAAAATATAATAAAAATTCGTATACAACGAATAATATCCGTTAGAATTTTATTTAAAATTAGAACTGTTAGATCTAATGATTAAATATGTTACATGATTAAATTTATTTACTAAAATTTCAAGGTTCGAATTCTGTCAACGATACTATTATCCTTCATTTTCTTAATCTTCTTTATTTCTTTGATGCCCCTTTTTACCATTACACAGCATTTGGAGCGACCCAAATTAGATTGGATCGACCCAAATCTAAACATATACTATTTTTTGTCATTACACAACATTTGGAGTAACCCAATTGGATCGACCCAAATCTAAACCTCTACTATAGTATTATCCTATATTTTTTTTATCTTTCTTTATTTCTTTGATTCTCCGTTTTGTCATTACTCAAATCTATCTCTGTCATTTTTCACCTTCAATCCAAGCCGCTCAAATCTTCACACTACTGGATTTTGATGCATGTTTGCACTTTTCAGATTTGAAAGCTGGGTTTTTCACCAAATTAACATCTCAACCCCCTGAAGTAGGTTAAGGTATGTGTACTAGACCTCCGTACGGGTCATATATGTTTGGTTCCAGTTTTCAGTTTGATCATAAGAGTTAAGTTTTTATTGATTTCACAATATTAAAAATTAGACAGGATAATATTTGTTTGGTTTTGATTTTGGTTTGGAATTTAAGAATTAAAGTTTTAATGAATTACCCGATGTTATAATAATATACAGGACACCATAAAGGTACCTTTAAAATATTTGCTTGGCCTTTCAATTTTTTATTTTACATGTCGTAATAACAAAGGTAGTTGGAAAGATTACCAGTTAATAACATTGACACAGTACGGACCATGTTATTTGTAAATAATCTTGGGACTCAGTTTGATACTTATAGACATTATTTTGTTTTCAAGCAAGTTTATGTTCTTTATGGATTTGTTCAATTTAATGTTCATGGGGTAGACATGCTACGTACCAGAAGGTCTTATGGAATAACATACTTTTTATCGGATGTCTCCGAAGGGACTATGGAATAGCATACTTAGAAGCTCAGACTCATGTCACAAGCCTCACCCTCTCGGTCAGGTAACATTGCTCTTATTTATGCTCTAAATATCTTCTTTACTCGCGTTCAATTTCACTTCATATATGATCTCATATTTAGCACTTTCACTTGAGCTCCATATTAAAATATAAAAGCACTAACTTTTCCTTTTTTCAGTTTAGTTGGCTTTTTGAGAGAAAATAGGTTATGGAAAATGTGATTGTTATAATTTGTAATCATACATTATTTGAAGATAAAAGTGAATAAGTGAGCTTCTTGCGGAGACCTGTGTTTTTGGTAAACAGTATTATCCTTCATTTTTTTAATCTTCTTTATTTATTTAATGTCCCTTTTTGTCATTACACAGCATTTGGAGCAACCCAATTTAGATTGAAACAAAAAATTCTAATATGATGTTGTACTTATTTTAAGTAATGTTGTAGTACTACGATTGTACCTCCAGCCTTTCTCTTCTCCTCCAGCTACATAATTTTAAATATTGAAAACAAAATACAATACAAGAAGAAGTTTGCATTTATAAATATAGATTACAAACAGAGAGAGATGTTTAGTTACAGATAGACTACATAGCAACAACGTAAGTGATAAAAAGAAAGATGTTAGTTACAGATAGACTACATAGCAGCAACATAAGTGATAAAAAGAAAGATGGTCCACATGATGATCAAGCTAATGAAGTATTGAAGTAATTAACAAGCCTAAACCACATAAGCAACTTCCATTTTATAGGTATTGTTTATCATAACGTGGGTAAGGGGTTTATGTATTCTAATTAATTTTATTTTTGGTTACCCCTCTAAGTTGATCACAAAAAAATTAACAACCCATCAAAATAAGTAGTTTAAAAATATATTCAAATTCAAATTATTATATTCATTTCAATAAGAACATACTTTTAATATAATAAAGTCAGCCATGGTGAAAGACCTTAATTTGAACATAAACAACAAATCTACTAGAATATTTATCTGATATTTTGGCTTGCTTATTTAAATGTATAATTTACTTATTTTTAATAAAAGATAATAATATATATACACTATTTTTTTCATACATGAATTTACTAATATAGTTTAATGGTCACGCTTAGGTGAGAATGAGAACATTGAGAACACACATATTCACTACATTTCAAGTTATTTTAAAGGGCCCCGCTAGGGGCATCTTCACCAAAAAAAGTCATGTAATTCTACCCTCTATCCATTCATAAAAAAATTAACAAAAAAAAAATTAAACTGAGAACAGTGAGAACACACATATTCGCTACATTTCAAACTATTTTAAAGGGCCCCGCTAGGGGCATCTTCACACAAAAAAGTCTTATAATTCTACCCTCTATCCATTCATAAAAAAATTTAACAAAAAAAATTAAAAATTGCTTGAAATGTGATTTCATTGTTCTCCAACACTTACACATTATATTAACTATGAGGTCTCATAGTTAATATAACATGTTCTTGATATTATATGAGGTTTAATGTTTTGGAGCCATTTAATGTTTTGGAGTCATTGGGGGTGAAGGAATTATTATTTCCGCATTTGAATAATGAAGACAATTTATTATTGTTTTCAATTAGAGAACAATATTTGTAAAAATATTTATTATTTTTATTGCAGATTTTGATGGATTAAATAAATTTTCAACATTGTTAAAATAGAATTGTATGCTACTTTTTTATATAAATTTTAGCATATCATTATTTTATTAAATACTTATATAATTGTATATAATATCTTGCTAAGAATTGATTATTTATATAATTGCATACAATATCTTTTTAAGAAATCAATCAAATTTGTTAAATTTTTGTTATTATCAATTTAAATTAAATAAGATGTTTTAAGAAATCAATCAAATTTGTTAAATTTTTGGTATTATCATTTTAAATTAAATAAGAAGCCGTGTACGAAGTACGGGCAAAATGCTAGTAGTTCCAAAAGTTTGAAAGTGAAGAAACAGTTAACATAAAAGGGTGAAAAATCAAAATACCCACCATTTAATTTCAGTTACCCAAAATACCTACCGGGAAAAATCTCCGCCCTTTTTACCCACGGAACACGCATGTGCCACATGCGTACACAGTACACGCATGTCTAACATATGTGTTTTTTGTTTTTTTTTTTATTTTGAAGTAGGCTATGCATGTTGTACTTACTTATATTTTTTTTAAAAAAAAGCAGCCACGCATCAACACTATGCGTATAGCTTAGATTTCATTTTTTTAAATTTTGATCTACATATGGAAGACATGCATGTGTGTCACCGAAAAAAAAAAAAACCTATGCGCATTTGTATTATGCGCAGATTGTAGATAAAAAAAAACCTATACGCATTAGTGTAATGCGTAGACAGTGGATAAAAAAAAAAGAACTATACTATAATGTGCATACAGTGGATATTTAGGGTGGCGGTTCGCACGAAACGGCATTTTGGGCTACCGAGTCTTTAAAAAAAGGTATTTTGAGCATTTTTTTAGTATAAAAAGCATAATTAATTTGACAAAAAAAAAGCATAATTAAAAACGAACTAGGCCCACAATATTATCCGGTGAGAGCAGTGGTAATAAAACTACTTGGCAGGCATTATTCCTTTTTCTTTCTCCCCATATTCCCATTTCACTCCTTCCCTTATTCTTATCATCATCTTCATCCAGACATTTCATCAAACACCTTACGTGCAGTATTACATTCCACCTCAATTCACCTCAGTTTTTTCCCACAAAATTCGAGAAACGCAAAATGGGAACTGGGTCATCCACCAATTCAGACAATACTTTTCATGACTGTGATCAAGGAGAAGATGATCAACAAGGTGGTCAGCTCTATATTTCTCTCAAAATGGAGAATTACAAGGTCAAACATGACCTTATTCCACATGTTTATGGCTCTGTACCTTTAGTTGGCTCTTGGGATGCCACAAAAGCTGTATGTATATATCCTACATATGTTTGTCACACTTCGTTATATATGTTTATTCTATTTTTCTTTTAGTTATATCATTAATTGTAAGTGTGAATATATGTGTAGCTGTCAATGCAACGTGAGTCGGCCTCCACGTGGGAACTAAGTTTCGTGGTGCCTCCGAATCATGGTAGGCCTACCTAGCTACCTGTTTGTTGTAGTTGTGTAAGTAAGAATTTAGTGTAATGTTTTTGATGTGTCATTGTAGAAACTTTGGACTTTAAGTTTCTGTTGAAGCCCAAATATAGTAGTACACCATGTGTAGTGGAGGATGGTGCTGAGAGGGTGTTAAAGAGGGGTACGTTGCAAGGGGATGCAAGGTTGGCACTTTTTAAGCTCAATGAGGAGGAGCTACTTGAGTATAAGGTGTTGATAAAAGCTGACAGGGTTTCGCCGTTTGACCTTGCGGCGAGTTGGAGAGCGTATCGGGAAAATTTGAGGCCTTCTACTGTTCGTGGTATCCCTGATATTAGTATCAATCCAGCTCCACAAATATGTGGTGAGGTATGTTTTTTCTTATCATAGTTCTTTATCGGTTTTTTGGAGTTGCCTATAATTATGTTACAGTTTTTTATATATATATATATATATGTTCAATAAATATATTAGTTTGTCAGAAGGATTGCTGGTTTTCTTGTAATAAATCTGTAATTTAATTGCCATGTGTTCTTACAGTTTGAATCTTTTATTAAGCTTGATATAGGACGTGTGAACATGTTGTGCATGCATCTGATCTGCTTTTAACTGTTGTTCACTTTGCATGTAATATATCATGTGTTTCCAACTCTAAATGATGGTTCTGTTTCCATACAATGATGCAAGCGACCACAACTTATCTATTAAAAAATGAGATCCGTTTTAGTCTTTAATAGGGATGGTGGAGTTCAGTTGTGGTTCTCTAGCACTGCTAAAACAGGTTGAAATTTTTTAATATTTAATATTTCTCTCTATGTGATGTTCCACGAGGTCAGGGTTATAGACCTGTGAACTCTTCCTGGATAAATATCTCAAAAGAAAGAATTTCTCACGAAGAATACAGAATCTCTCAAGTCAATTTGTGATTCAAATCTCATTAAAAATTTACAAAAGTTTGTATAGAAGTCCTTGACTTGGAAGCTTAGTAATTTTCTGATGAATTTTATTTTATCCTTATTTTTTTGTAAATTCCAATTTTGAACTGCACTTAGTGCAGGAAAAGTTAAAAGATGGTTTATGAACAATAAAATGATATAATTAGATAGATTAACAGCATAAAATTTACTAGCTCTTAGGTGACTGAACCGTTGAAGAATCACTTTTACTGTAACCTCATATTTACCTAATAATCTATCCATCTAATACTTTATAATAAAAGAATGCAATTAACTTTATTCCTAAATAATAGCATGACATAAGTACAAATTAATCTTTTTTCCCTTGCTTCACATCATTCTCCTCTCACTTCAGAAAAAGCCTCATCCACGAGTTTTTAGACTTATCTGGTATACTATTATATCAGGATGTTGGCATCCTTAATATCCTTACTCCATCGAAAAACCCGACTCATAAACAAAAAATATTTTGAAACAAAAACTTGAAAACCAGTCATCCTTAGTTTTCCTCCGCCTTAAGTGACGACTGTCAATTATTTTGAGAGGAGGTCCTGTAAGTCATTTGTCTCTTATATTTTAAAAAGGGATTATTATTTACTATTTAGAGAGAAATTTGTTTGTAAGTTGTTAGGTAGTTTAACTATGTTAAGTACAGTGTTAACTATTTAGTGTGATTTTGAAATCGTCCAATGTGAAACTTAGATGAACTCATGCTAAGAAGATGAGAAACTCTGTACATTCTCATTGATTAAAGAAAAGTATATACAATCTTGATTAAGAAGAAAAGGATCTAACAACCTATCTATATATACAACTTGACAGTGAGCAAAAGTTAGTTACAGAAAAAATAACTAACTAATCATTATGTTGACTAATCTAATCATTGAATAATCATTGTGTTGACTGTTGACTTAAGTTAAGTAATATCAACTCCAACATCCAAAAAGCACCCGTGAAGCACGATTAAGCGCTTAAAAGCGCATAGATTAGTAAAAGATAAAAAAGTACCCTTAAAGAGAAAGGTAAAGGAAAAGAATCCCTCTTCAGTGTTTCACATGAATGCAGCTTAAGGGGCATCTTCTTCAAGTCTAATAAATGAAGATGATGAGGAGAAAGAGTGAGAATTTGGGGGCCGGAGATTGAACTAAATGACTCTGAAGCCCTGAATTTTTGAATATTATTGATTGGTACTAAGGAGTTGTACATCATCAGTAATATACTACATTTATAGTAGTAGAATTGTATAAGGAGTTGTTTCCTTATTCACTGCGGTAGTAAATAAGTATAGGAAGCAGACAACAAATGTAATTACCTTCCTTATAAAGCATCACCTATGCCCAATTATAGGATATTTATGTAAAGCATTGTAGCATTTATTCTAATTATAGTTTTTTATTGAGTTAAATACAAATTGTGTACCTAAAGTTTAAGCTATGTGCATATTGTATACCTGCATTTTACGAAATAGCAAAATGTGTACCTACAATTTGAAAAACCATGCATGTTGTGTGTATCCGTTTATATGCCACTAACGCCATTAGTAAAATTGTTAAAAAGTGAGTGACTTTTTCGTCATTTTAGCATTCAATGTTTTATTATTAATTTCTTTTGACAATATCATTCAATTTATTTAATTAACAAAAGTCATTGTTTTCAAAATCCTTCGTAAACTCTCTTTATTGACCTACTCAAATATTTATGCAAGTGAATAATAATTAAATATATAAAATTCAATAATAACCAATGTTTTATACAAGTAAATTATAGTAAAATATGAACAACTCAACTATAATCATGAATATTATTCTTCTTTTTTGTTAAATTTTCCTGCCTTACTCCACACGTACCTAACCTTCCCTACAAATCTCTGGCAAAGAAACCAAAGATCTGTTATAATAAGAAGAAATTATAAATAATATCTTTAATTTTTTTAACTGATTATTAAAAAAGTAATAGATATAAGTAATTGATGTTATAATAAGATGAAATTTGTAAAGCAATTAACGGCGCTACCGAATAAGTAACGATTGTACATAAGTTGCATGGATTTGAAAACTCCAGGTACACAAACTGGTATATACTAAATTGCGGATACACATATTGCATAAATGAGATATTTGAAGTACACAATTTGCTTTTAACTCTTTTTTATTTGAATTATTAAGGGTTACAGGTGTTTACCTCCTTTACTCATATTGTTTCCTACAACATTCTCTCTTTATGGGCAATAGATGAAATGTTGCTCTAATATTAGTGAGTTTTATGCAGTTCCATGTTCTATATGTTTGTATCATGATCTTTTCATAAACTAAATTGATGTGATATGCCACTAAAAGCTTCTTAATGCTATCAGTTAAGAATATATATAGAGGTCTTTTAATCCAGAAGCAGTAAACTTCTCTGAATTTCTGCAGAGGGGATCTTCAGCAGGTTTGGATCTTGATCTTGAACATTATGAGGTCCCAACTCCTGCAAATTCCAGTATGGTTTATGCAGCTAATTTGACGGAAACCCCAAGGTTTGGGATAGTTGGCAAGCCTGATGGACCAGGGAGTGCATCATATATCTACAAGGATGGACCCACTAATTTAAAGGTTGTCTTTGATTGACTAATGAATTGATAAGTGAAAGAAAACTTTGCTAAGAGTTACCGAAAAGAGTACTTAAATCTCTAATCCTTGGGAAAATTGAAGGCTATTTAATTGAGAGATATTTTGGTTTATTCTCTGTTAGATATTTACATCTTATACCTATTTAAGCGTAAAACGAAAAAAGAAATGGAAAGTCTATACATCCTGGGATTATATGATACAATGAGGATACGCCCATCAACAGATAGTATGCCTCTTCTGAGGGTCTATTTTTCTGTAAACAAAGTACATTCCTTGTATATATATGTATATTGAATGCCTCCCTATCTTAATGTTGTTTAATTAATGCTTGAGTAGGGGTTGGAAGTGACTGTGCCTGATCCTGCTAAGACTTATTCAGCAGCTGGCATGGTTGAAATGAAGTCTACTGGAATGGTTTCAGCTATGCAAAAGCAAGATGGTCACAGGGGACTTTTTGTGGATAGGGGCGTTGGATCTCCAAGATTAGCCAAATCGGCTAGCTTGGCAAATTTTACTGTTGATCATAAATCTGAATTAGAACCCAAGGTTTGTATAAACATCTCTCCTATATAGCTAATGCTAGTTTGCAAGTTAAGTTCTAATCTTCTAGTTTTAGTCTTGATCTTGAGTTTTGTGGTTTTAGAATCCCATGCCAGCAGCAGCAGGTGCTGTTGCTGCTGCAGCTGTAGCTGATCAAATGCTTGGACCAAAGGAGGATGGACATTTAGCAATTGTTCTGGTACTTCCCTGATTAGTTCTTACTTCTTACTTACATTTGTGACTTCTTTCGTGAGATTGATTATTGAACATTGAAAAATTCTGCTACAAACTAGCTCGACCCAATGCAATTTTAATACAACTACTCGCTCAACTGAGCTTGTTTTGATAAATTAATAGATAGTTAATACAGAGAAAGTAAAGATATGACTAGCATCGCGATTACAGACTGAACAAGTAACCACAACCTAGCCTCCGCCACATTCGAGAGGTGGTACTCTCCCAGACTAATTTCTTATCTCAATACACAATAATTCCTATCTCTTGCCTTCCCAAACCCTAATACCCTTTCCTCTTGGTTGAAAAGACCTTTCTGCCCTTGTCCTTAATTTATATGACCCGCCTGCCTTTTGACCCTCTTCTAGCGTAAGTCAACAACGTGGGCCCTGCATCGTATTGGCTCGTAGCATTACCCGGGGCCCAAACTGCCACCTTGTCCTCAAGGTGAAAACTGGGAAATCGTAAATTCAATGCATCAAAATCTTCCCAAGTTGCCTCCCACAAGGGTAACTCTTTCCATTTTATCTTGATTTCTACAGCTGTATGATCCCCACAGTCTCTGTTTCGAACTGCCAGAACTGACTCAGGCTCAGCTTCTAAGGTCATGTCAGCATTGATTTGTGGAGGCAATGGAGTTGTCACAGGGTTCTGACCCACTGCCCTCTTTAATTGTGAAACGTGAAAAACGTTGTGAATTTTTGCTGTGGGAGGGAGCTGCAACCTGTATGCCACTTGGCCAATGCGGGCGAGCACTTCAAATGGGCCGTAGAATCTTGGTGCCAGTTTCTCATTCACCTTTGCAGCCAAGGACTTTTGCCTATATGGCTGGAGTCGTAGATAGACTAATTCTCCCACTTCGAACACCAGTTCTCTTCTGTGAGCATCTGCATACGTCTTCATTCGTTGCTGAGTACGAAGGATGTGGGCCTTGAGATCATCTAACACTGCATCGCGTTCCAACAATTGATCTTCGAGTGTGGCCACCGTAGTGTCTCCTTTTTTAAATCGAACGAGGTGAGGGGGTTCACGTCCGTAGACTACTTCAAACGGGGAGTGATTTGTTGATGAATGGGTTGAGGTATTGTACCAATATTCCGCCCAAGGTAGCCACTGAGCCCAGCCCAGCTGCGCGGTTTACCCTGAATAAAACAACGCAGATACCCCTCCAAAGTTTTGTTGACCACTTCCGTTTGCCCATCCGACTGGGGATGATACGCGGTGCTACGATTCAAGGAGGTATTCTGCAGCTTGAAGAGTTCTTTCCAGAAAAGACTCAAGAATATTCTATCACGATCAGAAACTATGGTGGAGGGATACCCATGTAGCCTTACAATTTCTTTGATGAACACCTGAGCCACGCTTGGGGCTGTGAAAGGGTGAGCTATCCCGATAAAATGGGCATACTTTGATAAACGGTCCACCACCACCAAAATAGTATCTATCCCTTGGGATCTTGGCAATCCTTCGACAAAATCTAGCGAAATGTCTTCCCAAATGCGTGTGGGCACGGGTAAGGGCTGTAAGAACCCAGCTGGCCTAAGGGAATTTTGTTTCTGTTGCTGACACACCCCACATTCCTGCACATACTTTGCTATGGCCTTACGCATTCCCACCCAATACCATTCCTTAGCCATTCGCTGGTATGTTTTCATTTCCCCGGAGTGGCCTCCAATGGGCGAATCATGATACTCCTTCAATAAGGTTGTGATTAGTTTTGTGTGAGAAGGTAGCACTACCCTGCCCTTATAGCGAACCACCCCTTGCACCAATTCATACCCACGTGGGAGTGGTCTGTTAGCTTCCAAATCTTGTTGTAACTGCTGAATGAATTTATCCCCTTTGATGGTGTCATTAATCAACTCCCACGGCACTCCTCCAACTGTAATCATGGCTCCCAGTTCTGCCCTGTCACCCATCACTCGAGATAAGGCATCTGCAGCCTTGTTAGTAGCCCCTGGTTTATACACAATCTGAAACTGGTAGCCGAGCAATTTACTGACCCAGCGCTGGTATTCAGTGCCGACTTCGCGCTGTTCCATAAGAAATTTCAGACTCTGTTGATCGGTTCTGATGATGAAAGAATGCCCCAATAAGTAGTGACGCCATTTTTGCACCGCCAAGACAATGGCCATGAGCTCCTTCTCATATATCGATTTAAGTTGCGCTCGTTGGCCCAAGGTTTTACTGAAATAGGCAATGGGATGATCTTGTTGCAGCAAAACAGCTCCCAAACCAAAACCGGAAGCATCCGTCTCCAATAAGAACGGTTGTGAAAAATCTGGCATTCGAAGCACGGGGGCGGACACCAGAGCTTGTTTCAATGAGTCGAATGCAGTGGTAGCCTGTGCTGTCCACCCAAACCTGTCTTTCTTTAGTTGTTCCGTGAGGGGAGCTGCTAGATGTGCGTAGTTCCGAATGAATTTCCGATAGTACCCCGAGAGCCCTAGGAACCCACGAAGTTCCTTTATGTTTTGAGGCATCGGCCATGCTACAATTGCCTGAATTTTTGAAGGGTCAACAACAACACCCCTTTGAGATATCAGGTGCCCCAGATAGGCTACTTCCTTTCTTCCAAAGTCACATTTTTTTTGATTGGCATAAAGTTGCTGCTGTTGTAGGGTGTGAAGTACTAATTGGAGGTGATGCACATGCTCATCCTGCGTAGTACTATACACAAGAATATCGTCAAAAAACACAAGTACGAATTTTCGTAAATAAGGCCGGAATACCTCGTTCATGATGCTTTGGAAGGTGGCCGGTGCATTGGTAAGGCCGAACGGCATGACCAAGAACTCGTAGTGGCCCTCGTGAGTCCTAAAAGCAGTTTTCGGCACATCTTCACCCCTAACCCTCACTTGGTGATACCCGGACTTGAGGTCCAATTTAGTGAAAACAGTGGCGCCATGTAGTTCATCCAAAAGTTCTTCTATGACCGGTATAGGAAATTTATTCGGCACCGTGGCTTTGTTGAGGGCTCGATAGTCTACGCAAAAGCGCCACGAGCCGTCCTTTTTCTTTACTAGTAGCACGGGGCTGGAATAAGGGCTGTTGGATAACTGTATTATGCCGGCTGCCAACATATCATGAATGAGAGCTTCGATCTCGTTCTTTTGGGCTTGGGAATACCGGTAGGGCCTCACATTAATCGGGTTGGTCCCTGTTTGCAGGGTGATGCTGTGGTCCTGGAGCCTATGTGGAGGCAATCCGGTTGGTAGTTTGAATACATCCTTATATTGATGGACCAAAGGAGATAAAAATTGGGGCACCTCATCGTTACCCTCTTCAGAATTCATTTCTAGATGGTTGAACTCCACCAAAAACCCGTGCCCCTCCTTCCGTATTGTTTTCATCATCGCCTTCAGGGTGATGCCTGTTCTGCCTAGGGACGAGTCTCCCTTCAAGGTAACCATGTCATTTCCTAGTTTAAACTTGAGTGTTTGTGCCTTCCAATTCGTCGTCATCGTACCCAACTTCTCCAACCACTGTAAGCCCAATATTAAATCTGAACTGCCCAATGCTATTGGTAGGAACTCTTCAATAATGGTGATGCCCTGTAGCTTAAGTACCACTGATTTGCACACCCCTTGACTCTGCACGGTCTCTCCAGTTCCCAGTGACACCCCAAAGTGCTTGGATGGGCAGAAATTAACTCCTAATTCTCCCACCACATCTGTCGTGATGAAGTTATGAGTCGCCCCAGGGTCGATCATAACTATCACCGATTTCCCGTTTATCTCCCCCTTTAACTTGAATGTTTTTGGACTGGTGATGCCCACAACCGAGTTTAGAGAAATCTCCGGTCGCAAATCCTCAACTGGCCCTTGCTCCTCTTCTTCCCCTGAGTCCAACGTGCCCGTCTCCTCATCACACGACCCATCCTCCTGTGTAAGTAGAACACTCAGTTCCCTTCGCTGACACTTGTGACCTATAGCCCACTTCCCATCACATTTAAAACACAGCCCTTTTGCTCTTTTCTCCTGCAACTCCTTCTCACTCAATCTTCGTAACTCACCCAGCGGTTTGGCTACTGGCAAGGGACTACTACCAGTGGATATTCCCGATTGACTGTAACTGCTAAATGATCTCTGCGATGGTGCAACACTGCTACTGCCAAAACGAGGTGAGGACTGCCCTACCAAGTTGTTGGACTTGTACCCAGTACTCCCTCCAAACTTGAACTCACCCTTCCCCTTGCCCCACTTTAGCTTCTCCTCTACCATGTTAGCCAATTCCATGGCATGGTCAACAGTAAGGGGACACAACAGTCTAACTTCGGCTTTAATGTCATCTCGTAGCCCGTTCAAAAACTGCCCCAACGACAACTCTTCAGAGACATTCTCTAACGGTGCCAATAACTCGATAAACTTCAACCGATAATCCATGACTGTACCCATTTGTCGATGGGCCAACCACTGCTCTTGTAGCGTTCCCATGGCCTGAGATCTAAATTGCCTTCGCAACAACGCCTTGGCCTGTTCCCAGGTCTCAATCGGCCTCCTTCTGTGTTCCCATTGAAACCACGACAGAGCTTGTCCTTCAAGGGCCACAATGGTTGCTTCCACCTTCTCTGTCTCTGTAAGCCCATAGAAGCTGAAGAAACGCTCTGCTCTCAAGATCCACCCGTCTGGATTATTGCCATCGAACAATGGCATGTCTAGTTTCTTATGCCTCCAAACATTTCCATTCGCCCACCCGGGTCCGCCACCCGAACCCGACCCGGCTCCACCTCCTTGACCCGACCCGAATCCTGGCCCAGCATTTGAACCCGACCCGACTGCTCCTCCCCCAACTCCGAACCCTAATTCGCCCCCCTTCCTTCCTCCACTTGAGCTCCCTTCACCAACTCCAAAACCCCCACTATTGATGGAAGTGTGAATCTCTGGTAATTTGGGCTTTTGAGATCGGAGGGCTGTAAGTGTAGATCTAACCTCTGACTGGAATTGCAGTTGCTCGTCTCTCATCGTAGAAATTAGAGCTTCTTGGGAGTCTCTAGATCTACTAATTCGCCCCTCAAGACGCGCCACCGCCGCCACCAGTTTATCATCTTGCTGCTTCGTCACTTCCTCAAACATGGCCACAAACCGCGAGATAAGGCTTTGTTGTAGGCCCCCCATCGCTCCTTTAACCGCCGTCGCCACCTCGACATCGATGGCGTCGCGCAGGGAACTTTGCGCCGCCTCGAGTTTTTCTTCCATCTGATCCAATCGATCCTTATCAGAGGTAGGAGCCATGGATCTACAGGCTCTGATACCACTTTGCTACAAACTAGCTCGACCCAATGCAATTTTAATACAACTACTCGCTCAACTGAGCTTGTTTTGATAAATTAATAGATAGTTAATACAGAGAAAGTAAAGATATGACTAGCATCGCGATTACAGACTGAACAAGTAACCACAACCTAGCCTCCGCCACATTCGAGAGGTGGTACTCTCCCAGACTAATTTCTTATCTCAATACACAATAATTCCTATCTCTTGCCTTCCCAAACCCTAATACCCTTTCCTCTTGGTTGAAAAGACCTTTCTGCCCTTGTCCTTAATTTATATGACCCGCCTGCCTTTTGACCCTCTTCTAGCGTAAGTCAACAACGTGGGCCCTGCATCGTATTGGCTCGTAGCAAATTCGCAGCGATAAATTGTGGAAGTTCAGATACCTATATTATGAAAAATTGCATTACCGTTATATAACCTTTGTTTTTTTAATGGGGTGGCTTTTTAAGTTATGGATGTGATAAAAGAGGATGTATTTTACTACTGATATTAGAAATAATGTTTTTGTCGCTGGTTATTAAAGGTAGTAATTTCTCTGGTAGTATCTTACCAGATGTTTAGTATCTTACCAGATGTTTAGAGTTGAATTCATTTTTGAAATCACAGGTGCCAACTCACTGTTCTTGGTGAACTCAAGATTTAGGTCGGCAATACATTATCATGTGGTGTGACACTGTTGAGATATTTATGTCGTGTTTCCTGTTTTTAGTGGTTCTCTAATTACAGATATAATGCCAAAAGCATATGGATCCATGTTGGCATTTGTGCATATGATTTTACAGTATATTTAACATATTTCTTTCTAATATACACTGGAATGGTCAAGGGTTTTCGCAGTGAACATTTTGGATATAAATATAGCAGGTCGTTCAATATGAATGATAGCTCCTTTCATTCATTTTTGTGCTTATTTGTTCCTGGAAAGTGACATTATTTTCAATTAGTGTTTCGTTTGTAGAAGTTTTGTTTAGAGCTTTGTTGCGTAATAGTTGCTAATAAGGCATAGATGTGTTTAGGGATGTGAGTTGAGCTCCGGTGCATATACAACCTGTATTTCCTAGTCAGGTCAATATCTATTATGCTACCATTTTTTTGGATAAAGTTTTTTTGTTCTTTTTGCAAGAAGTTTCGTTTTAATAAAACAATATTTGAATTTATTACTGAGTCATACATACTCAAATTGCTCTCCATCTGACTGATCTAAGCATGCCAGGTTGGTTTGCCAGCTCGGGGTAAAACTTTTACTGCGGCCAAGCTTACAAGGTATCTTCGATGGTTGGGTCACGACACAAAACACTTCAATGTGGGAAAGGTGATTGACAATCTTATCTAATTAATTACCATCCTTAGAAACCAAATAAAACAAGAAAATTTGTGTAACTGGTTGTTTTTTGTAACAGTACCGAAGACTCAAGCATGGAGCTAATCAGGTACCGTTGACTTGTGAAACTGCTCTTAGAAACTTTCCCTCAAGTTTAAACAGTGTTCTAGAAGTCCATTTGTCCGGTTATTCTTTGCAATCTTTTTCATGTTAAATTCTTTTTCCGGTCAGTTAATACATTATACTGTGTCCAGGGTCCTCTACTTTGACATGTCTGAAAGTAGAGATCGTAGCATAAATTATCACTTGATTAACAAGAATTAGATATTTGGATGACATACTAAGGTGCAAAGACTTTGATAAAGTCTGAGGACATAATTTGACATGGGATACATACATTTTTAGAATGGTTACGAGGTATGTAGACTGCATGAAAGTTTTATTGTGATGTAAATATGTAACAGTATTACCCAGCAAATCCATGGATCTGCTTTGACCCTGAATTTTAGTTCCTATTCGATCTGATCTCGATGCTCCAGTTCCCCGTCACTGGACCCTATTCATCAATGAGGTTGGCCACTAACCTTCACCTTGTTCTCACATTCACACTTCACACTGCAAAACTGAGGGCAAAATTCCTTGTAAAATATCGTGGTGCCTGTCCTAGGCCAGCAGCTTTCGTACAACCTTGCAGCACCTCACAAAGTGACTAAAAAACACTTGAGTAAGCGCCCAGCGGAAGCATATAATAAGTAGTTTTGGAAAGTCGACATCCATCATGTAATCATACAAATAACAATTTAGGCAGCGTCTTAGTGTACACACAACACATAAACATTAAGTAAATACATAGAAACACCCACATTTTACAGAACAAAACTCACAACCTATAATTGCAAAACCAATTGGAAGGAAAGGACAACGCACATTTGTCTCACGCACACATTTCTCCATTGAGACTCAAATCCTAGACCTCTTGTTACCAAGGGCGAGGGGTATCCACTAGGCTAGCTCTTGCATATCACTACATAGTACTCAGTTTTTAGTGACTACTAAATAGTGTGCCTCTCTTTGCCTTTACTGTTCTTTGTGCATGTGTCACGTAACTCGACCAATCAACCCTTACATTCTCCCACAATGATCATGGGCGGTACTGCGCACGTGATTTCAAGTGATTGCTTATTACTTAACAGAGTGATTCTTTATGTTACCAAGAGATTTTTTTGTTAATGTTGTTGATATTGTTACAAATGGGGGAATGACTCCCAAGTCCCAAGAACATATCAAGCTAGGATTCGTGTCTGGAAACTATCTGATGTCTTCTTTCCCCATGTATTATTTATCCCATATGTCATTATGGACCTTAATAATATTGGCAGAGTGCTGACTTTTTCCGAGCTGACAATCCAGAAGGCATGGAGGCACGTAACGAGGTGAGTTTCTGATCTAAGTATATACATGTCTTAACTCTTAAGTAAGAAATTTTCATGTTTCATGGCTGTGTTCATCAGTGAGTAGATTGTCGTGGCAGGTAACTGTGATTCTTTGTATTATCATTCCATAGTGGCAGATTATTGTTGTATTAGTGGAAGTTTTTGAGAGAATGTTAGCAATTCTATTCCAAAACCAGTGGAAAACAGGAAATTATTAAAGATGTAATTAAAATTATAAAACGCATACAAAGAAACTCTGATAAATTTAAAATAATTATTATAAGTTGCTGCACTGTGATATTCACTTATAATATGTAAAAATTTAGTGGCTGAAACTTTGGATTTACTTGCCTGCTAATTCAAGATAACGATTAATAGCAGATAACTATTATGTTGTCCCTGAACAGTGACCATTGTTTATGTTTTGGTCTTCTTTTGCAACCTTTCTATAAAATAATCTTGCTCTAGCCCGCTCTGTCTTGAAACTCATGTTTTATGTTATTATATACATAATATTAACTTTTTTCTTTGCACATAGTTTTAATTCATCACGTGCTACTAGGTAGCAGCCTTGGCAATGGAAGATATGATAGCTTGGATGCAGGAAGGAGGTGGCCAAGTAAGTTATTAGTACAAGTTACTTGTAGGAAGTTTTCGTTATGCTTTCACTGAAGAAGATATTGGTGAGTGCAGGTAGGAATATTTGATGCCACAAACAGTACAAGTCGACGAAGAAATATGCTTATGAAAATGGCTGAAGGAAATTGCAAGGTATGAAGCTTAACTCATCATGAATTTGACACATAGGTTATGCTGAAAAATTCAAGTGACTGATGTCAGATATGTTGTTATACAGGATTAAATTCCCATCGTAATATGCCTTCAAGACATTGTATACACATTGACTGTTTTCTGAGATAAAGTGTTACAGAGTCTTCTTATTTCTTAAATTAGTATGACACCCTATGTGCATGATAAATTGTACCCATTTTCATGAAAATATGGAGAAAAAACATTTGCTTTTCAGATATGTTGTATCTATTATCTTGCAAGCTGTATTATATGTGGCCTTCAAGCTGGAACTTTAGCTGTAGATTAACTTCAATAGAGTGGTACATTGTTTTGTTTTTTGTTCTTTGAGCTAATTTTTTCAAAGCATAAAGTGGTTAATTTGAATTATACTCTTTTAGTAGTCTTGTTATCATTCGGTAATATTGCAAATCTACAAGCATGATATCCACTACACTTCGTATTGGACTACGACAAATAGATACATTACTACATCATATCCTCTGAAATGGCTTAATGGCATTTGTACTGTGGTTAATTTACCAGTGAATTTGACTTTTTTCGTTTACAGATTATATTTTTGGAGACAATATGCACAGATCGGCAGATTATTGAAAGAAATATACGCCTCAAGATTCAACAAAGCCCTGATTATGCCGAAGAGTATGATCATTTTCTTATAGCATCTAATTTTCAAATTATCAATAGTCTATTGTGCACATAGACAAATAATAACTGTTATTACTCCGCAGGGCTGATTTTGAAAAAGGATATCAAGATTTCAGAACTCGACTGGATAACTATGAAAAGGTATCTTACAAACATAGTTAACGACAACTCTTGCTTATAGTTGTTTCCAGTGAATACTAACATATCTTATTCATATTTTTATTAGGTTTATGAACCAGTAGACGAAGGATCTTATATCAAAGTGATTGATATGGCCAAAGGCCATGGTGGCCAAATACAAGTAATTAGAACTGTTATTTCTTCACATTCATCTATTTCTTTATTAAGATGCTTTTCTGAAACTCCAACAAATTTTATCACTTGTATCCTGCAGCTTAGCTTGTAGAGAAATATGAAATCTGGGTTGGCATCTTACATAATTTGGTAGCGTTGGGTGATGTAATGCATAAACACCAGTTGCACCACATAAAATTACCTTATGGAATATTTCTCTTTTTGTCCAGGTAAACAATATTAGCGGATATCTTCCTGGGAGGATTGTATTTTTCTTGGTATGTGTGCCATTCATTCAATATTTCTCTTTACTACTACTAACTTTGTTAAGTGTTGACACACACACACGAGCAAGCTTTGTTTAGAAGAGAAGCTCCCCACTTACGTTTGAATGTTACTATTATATATAGGCGATTTCTCCATGAAGAACACCCTTATATAAAGAACAATAAAGAACATCATAGAATCTTACATAAATCGCATTTAGATTCTAATTTTCTCATCCAAAATTATGTTTTATGAATAAATATAGATTCTAACAAAATATTAGGATCAAATTTAACATGATTACACATAATTTAATTGTTAAATATATATATATATATATATATATATATATATATATATATATATATATATATATATATATATATAGGGTCTTGTTCAAATGAGAACCCCAATTAAAATGAGAACTGAGATCTAATCACAACCCCACATACTAGATTTATATTTATTTTATCTTTGTTTATCCCTCTTCACCTTCTTCTCTCTTGCCTCTGTCCATCGCTTCCATTCTGCTATTCTATCTCCACCAACCGCCACCCCCGACCACCACTACCCGGCCACCCGCCCCCGCCGTCACTGCCGCCATCTACAAAATCACCACAAAATCATTACCGCCTCTATCATCACCAATTCCATCGCCGGATGCGTCAACTCATCTACCAGCATGTAATTCTCGTGATTAAATCCATTCCCAGTCAAAGCTCCACTTCCATCAAAGAAATAGTCTTCTTCCGGTATAATCGCCGGAAAAGACAGCGATCTCTCACACAGCGAATCGGAGTTTGATTGACGTGAAAATGCAGCAAAATTATCGGTGAACATTTAATCTTCTCGCCGGAATATTTGGCGATTTTTTTGTACATTTTCGATCTATGTCAAGTGGCCAGGGTGAAGACGTAACGAGTTGGCTTGTACATTTACGTACGAATGGTTGCGGCTACTGGATCACATAAAGTAAATCAATTAGCTTTCAGTAAGACTCGTGGGTGAATCTGACCTGGATTTTGCATCTATTATGGTTCAGGTTGCAAAAATCTATAAATTGTCATAGTTATAAATTGTAGATATTGGACATTTCAATTTCACTGGATAGTTATTTGTAGTGATTTTTGGGCTCCGGTGGTGATTTGTTGGTAGTGGCCGGAGGTGATAGCGGTGATGTGGTGGTTTTGGTGTGGTATTTTTGTTGGTGGTGACGGCGTCGTGGTAGTCGGAGGTGGTAGAGTGCGGTGATTTTCTATTTAAAGGTGGTGATTTTTGTTGGTAGTGGCGGTGGCGTGGTGGTCGGAGGTGGCGGCTGTGTGGTGATTTTCTATTTACCGGTGGTGATTTTCTGGTTTGGCCGGAATTGGTCACCGGAGTTTGTGATCGGAGTGGGAAGAAGATGATGGTGGAAGATGATATTGAATTAAATGAATAATAAAAAAATAAAATTTAAAATAATAATTATGGGGCTAGGATTTAATTTAGATATAAAAATGTATGATTATGATTAGATCTCATATCTCACCATAATGGGGGGTTCTCATTTGAGCAAGTCCCTATATATATATATATATATGTATATATATATAGAGTAAAGTTCTATGGAGTACTCTTTTAATTCTTTTAATTGGAGTACTTGGAGTACATATACATTTTGCATTCAAATTTTTATAAACATTATTTTACAAAGCTTATTACATGAATATCATTATTTCATTGAAAATCTTAAAAATATTGCATGTTTTGCTAACAAAATATTGCAAAACGAATTATTCTGCAAAATATATTTGAATTGCAAAACATATATGTTCTGATTGCAAAACATAAAGGATTTTCAAGATGAACATATTGCAAAACATACATGATTTTCAAGATTATCAATGAAATTATGATATTTGTATAACAAGATTTGCAAAATAATAAATTTTGAATGTAGAACGTATGTGTATTC
Source organism: Kitagawia praeruptora (assembly GCA_037693485.1). Lineage (NCBI taxonomy): Eukaryota > Viridiplantae > Streptophyta > Magnoliopsida > Apiales > Apiaceae > Kitagawia > Kitagawia praeruptora. The sequence continues at coordinate 105,133,172 of CM075352.1, read as the reverse complement.
CAAGTACTCCAATTAAATAGTACTCCATAGAACTTTACTCTGTAGATATATATATAAAAGATTCTATAGTGGATTCTTTGTAGGGTGTTGGCCCTATATATCACAATTTGAAAAGAAATAGCCCCAAATATCACAGCTCAAAAACTTGGCCCCAAATATCACTCCAAAACACAGTTGCGTGTAGCGTTTTCAATTTTTATACAAAAACGCTACTTCGTGTAGCGTCTCATTTTTTTAATTAAAAAACGCTATTGCGTTTAGCGTTTTGTGGGGGAAGGGAATTTTTTTTCTTGTTAACGCTAGATAGTACTGTGTTTTGGGGGGGGGGAAACGTTGGATAAAGTGGTGTTTTCTGTTATGCAAAGCTACTTTATGTGGCGTTTCTTTGTTTTTTATTTTATTTTTCTTTTTTATCCTAAATATATACGGTTCGTTCTAAACATTTTTAAAACCCAAAATGAAAACGTTGAACCCCAAAAATTAATTGTTGAACCCCTAAATTTAGTTAAAATTACTTTTTTTTTAATTTAAAAATTTTAATTAAAAAATTGAATCCGGCGGCCTGATTTTTAAAAATCAGGATAAGTTAGGGTTTAGGGCCTAAACCCTAAGTTCGTATACGGTTTAGACGTCGTTCTAAATATTTCTAAAACCCAAAATGGATATGTTGAATCCCAAAAGTTAATTGTTAAACCCCTAAAAGAATATAAATAAATTTAAAAATTTTAAATAAAAAATTGAATATTTTAATGAGGCCCAAATTTCTCCACCAATTGACCAAGTCACACCATTCAGATTAAATCTCTTTTTTGGTTTTATTTACTTTTCCGCCAGTGTTCCACACTTCCACCACTTAGCACCTTTCCACCACTTAGCAGCTTTGGGCAGCATTTAAAAAAAAAAAAACTAAAAAATCCCAAAATGCCACATAGTGTGGCGTTTTCTCCCAAAAATACCACATAAAGTCACGTTTCCCCCTCCCAACGCTAGATTATATAGCGTTTTTATATATAAAAATATATATATATATATGGGAAAGACGCTAAACGCATTAGCGTTTATTTTAAAAAAAATAAAACGCTAGACGAAACAGTGTTTTGGAGTGATATTTGGGGCCAAGTTTTTGAGCTGTGATATTTGGGGCCATTTAGCTTCAAATTGTGATATTGGGGGCTTTTTTTCTTCTTTGTAACATTTGATTACACATAATTTTATTGTTAAAACCTTATGTTATGCAACAAAATTCATTAAAAATCATACAATATTTGCATTCATAGCAACATCCTATGTATGGACAACAAGTAATGCATTCATCTGTCACTAACTCAAACTGATGTTTATGAACATCTCAAAAACACATTTTCTTAGCTTGTCATGAACTACCGTCCTTTGCAGATTTTCTTTTTCCAAGCCTGTGGATAGTTCTGTCTTCAAGTGGCTCCACTTCTGTATTGGACTTCGTAAGCTCCACGAACCCAGGTATGTCAAAAAACTCGAGAAGATCTTCACAACCTAGGTCATCAAAAGAAAGGCCCTCGCCTACTTGGCCATCTGAACACATGCCTTCACCTCTTTGACCATTGAAACACAGGCCCTTACCAAACTCATCGAAGTCTTGAACATCAGTGTCCTAAGGAGCAGTTGCAGACCAATCACCATTACCAAGACTGACATCTATCGCAACCAAACGTTCTGGATGTGAACTAGTACTTTCCTGGTAAACGGTACTACTCGTTACAGGCACACTTTCTAACATAAAAGTGCTGTTTCGTTGAAGATTCTTATTGTTCGATTTTTTATTTTGGGGTTTACGGCCTCGTCTTGAAACTTGATCAGTAGTTTTGGTAGCCAACTTACAAAAGGATTTCTGACAAGGATCGAAACTAATCTCGCAAAAAACAAGATCAAAACCCAAATTGTCATTAATCCCCCATAGAGAGTACTCATGCATCTTAAAATAAACAGCCTTATCAAGATCAAATTGAGCATCAATGTCATGAATCTCGAAATTCAACATCCTTTTCCCTCCAATCCAATCACATTATTATCCCGATCAATTATCGGAATACGCTTTGTTGTTTGTACCCAGGTCTCGCAACCAGCCTTCTTCCTGGTATTACATCTTATCCTGGTAGTAGTGTTGTTGGGATCAATAGCTATCTTAGATAAGGGCGTAAATACATAAAGAGTCTTCTCAGCGTTTGTTATGGAGTCGATCCAAGATTCAGGATCGTTGAGATCAAACAATAGCCATGGAGTGTTACGGGAGGCCGGGAAGGAATGGAGTGTTGACATCCGCAGCTGTGCAAGAACAAACCGTTGGCGAGCAAGTATTATTACCGTTGGTAACACTTTCCCATCTCAACTCAAAACCCCTTCTTTTCTCTCTTAATCTCTCTGTGACCCTCTCTCTTTCTCTATTTATATCTCTCTCTGCGCATCTCTCCCTCGAAATCTCTCTGTATCTCTCTCCGCACCTACATAATCAAAGTTGTGTTCTCGTTTTTTTATTGCTCTTCCCTTTCTATATTTCCGTGCGCATCTTCGATTTTAGATTTACAAACATATGAACTACATATTACTATTACAAGAATACAACAAGGGTTTTGGGGTTTGATCATAATGTCGAAAAAACTGATCGATCTTCCTCCGGGATTTAGGTTCAAGCCAAGGGATGATGAACTCGTCAATTTCTATTTGAAACCTAGAATTATGAGACAAGAATGCCCATGTAACATTATCAATGATGATGTTCAAGTTTATGCCCCTGTTCTACTCCATGGCTGTTGTTTGATCTCAACGATCCTGATTCTTGGATAAACTCCATAACAAACGCTGAGAAGACTCTTTATGTATTCACGTCCTTATCTAAGATAGCTATTGATCCCAACAACAACACTACTACCGGGATAAGATGTAATACCAGGAAGAAGGCTGGTTGCGAGACCTGGGTACAAAGAACAAAGCGTATTCCGATAATTGATCGGGATAATAATGTGATTGGATTGGAGGGAAAAGGATGTTGAATTTCGAGATTCATGACATTGATGCTCAATTTGATCTTGATAAGGCTGTTTATTTTAAGATGCATGAGTACTCTCTATGGGGGATTAATGACAATTTGGGTTTTGATCTTGTTCTTTGCGAGATTAGTTTCGATCCTTGTAAGAAATCCTTTTGTAAGTTTGCTACCAAAACTACTGATCAAGTTTCAAGACGAGGCCGTAAACCCCAAAATAAAAAACCGAACAATAAGAATCTTCAACGAAACAACACTTTTATGTCAGAAAGTGTGTCTGTAACGAGTAGTACTAGTTCACATCCAGAAAGTTCGGTTGCGATAGATGCCAGTGTTGGTGATGGTGATTGGTCTGCAACTCCTCTTATGACATTGATGTTCAAGACTTCGATGAGTTTGGTAAGGGCCTGTGTTTCGATGACCAAAGAGGTGAGGGCCGGTGTTCTGATGGCCAAGTAGGTGAGGGCCTTTCTTTTGATGACCTAGGTTGTGAGGATCTTCTCGAGTTTTTTGACATACCTGGGTTCGTGGACAGAACTATCCACGGGCTTGGAAAAAGAAAATCTGCAGAGGAGGATAGTTCATGTCAAGCTAAGAAAATGTGTTTTTGAGATGTTTAGAAACATCAGCTTGAGTTGGTGATAGATGAATGCATTACTTGTTGTCCATACATAGGATGTTGCTATGAATGCAAATATTGTATGATTTTTACTGAATTTTGTTGCATAACATAAGGTTTTAACAATAAAATTATGTGTAATCATGTTAAATTTTCAACAACCATAAGGGTTGCACACTCATGCGTTTGGATTTTTTGACATGTTGCACTTCATCCTGTTTTTCCATGTGCCTTATTTCATTTAACTATGATTCATGCCTGGTATATTTTTACAAAAATCTCTTTTAACTGTTACATATCCATAATAAAGAAAGTATCTCTTAAAGTATTTAGATAGCTGACTGTTTTTTTCCTCTTACACATTTCTTGCTGATCACAAACTTTATTCTCTAACTTTTAGGTGAATACACATCTGACACCTCGTCCAATTTTGCTAACTAGGCATGGACAGAGTCAAGATAATGTTCGAGGAAGAATTGGGGGTGACACTGTTATAAGGTTTTCTCTACTGAAGGCTTTTATTATCTGTGTAGAAGTTTGGACGCTCTTATTTTCCCTATGAGATGGTATCTGTCCATTTGTGATTTATATGTTTTTACTGTATTGCATATTGCCAGACCCAGTCAAGATTTCGAGTAATATGTATGTTATGCAGATTTAAGAGGTGTGGGGGCTCATTTTGTTACGGAAAATAGGTCTTTTGTCTAGCATTATTTTTGTAAATATCCACTTTTTGCCACCACTATAACAATTCTTCATCTCCTGATTTGACACAAGAATCTCAAGCTTTCTAGCACATAAAGCTGTTTATATAGATACTAACAGTATACTCCGGAATCTTCCTTCCTCTGGGTTATTTTTTATTTTAGAATTATAGAATATAGATACAAATTTTGTTACCGGACTATAATTCAGACTGAGCTATTCGCAAGGTCGGCTTGATCTTGACTTGGTATAGCAGGATTGGCTTGATTCGAGCTTGTCAATTAGACAAACTGAAAACAACTGGAAATGTTTGGTAAGGTGATTGGATCGATCCAAGGCTGTACTTGTGTTCAGACTCTGGTCGGTAGGGTTCGTGAGGGGCTGTATTCATCTTTATTCTTAACCACTTAAACAACAGTAATGCATTGGGCTGTGTCTAACATTGGGATTAGGTAATTATATTATTTGGGGTGGACCTACTGTTTATATATTAGAGCCCCTCTAGGTTCATATGAGATTAATAGGCTTGCAAAGGAGAACTAGCTGTCTCTAGGTTTGGCTAGTACTTTACCCCTAAACACAATTCATTCAGTGAATATCCACATCAGTCGGTTCGGACTTCCACTATGATCTGTTTGGTTGGAAAGAATGGAATGGAATGAAAACATGTGAACAAAATTAAAGGATTAAGATGGAGGTAGGAGAGAAGAGTGAAAAAATTGAGGGAGTGCAAATATTCTATGATCAGGTTTGTGAAGAAGAATAGAAAGGAGAATGGAGCATTGCTTCTCAAATAAAGTTCATTCCGTTCCCTCAATTTCATTTACTCCAATTGATCACAACATTAGTTTCACCCAGGCTTCAATCATGGAGAGATCACCGGGTTTTGGACTTCCACTATGATCTGTTTGGTTGGAGAGAATGGAATGGAATGAAAACATGTGAACAAAAATTAAAGGGTAAAGATGGAGGTAGGAGAGAAGAGTGAAAAAATTGAGGTAGTGCAAATATTCTATGATCTGATTTGTGAAGAAGAATAGAAAGGAGAATGGAGCATTGCTTCTCAAATAAAGTTCATTCCGTTCCCTCAATTTCATTTACTCCAAGTGAACACAACATTAGTTTCACCCAGGCTTCAATCATGGAGAGATCACCGGGTTCAGCTACTTCCTAAAGCAGTTTGTGGCTCAAATCAGCTAGGCAAACTCCTGCTCTAATCCATTTACCACTCTTGTTGCACAAAGATCTGCCTTCATATCGAGTTTGTTGAGCTTAGTCCAAAGATTTGGGGTTTAATAGGCTTTTGAATGAACTCGTTCGGTTTAATAAAGATTCTATGCTGGTCTAGCAATTAACATTGCTCTATTAGTAACGTATATTTGAGCTCGTGTAGTCAGAAGCTTGGCTTTAAGCATATCATGTTTCATAAAGATTCCTATGCTTCTCTGTTTTTAATTTGGGCGTTTACAGATATTGAAAAATGAGGTCAGGCATCAGATCTTTTCTATACGCTGACAATAAAATCAACTAAAATCTGCTCTATTTAATTTATAAAATTATAAATACATGTCATGGATAACTTGTTTGTGCACATGTTACTTTTCATGTGTAAATATCAATTATTACTTCAAGTTCCAACTTGAAATGGGTTTTGATGCCGTTTGTTAGCTATATACTTGGATATGTTCTTTATTTCTTTGACTGCGTTGTTATTAAGTTTTAAGATTCACTTGTGTTGTGACGACAATCTATGTTGTTCCTGATGATCACTTGATTAAGGTTGTTGGTGTATGATTTTTTGGCAGTGATACTGGGGAGATATATGCAAAGAAACTTGCTAATTTTGTGGAGAAGAGACTAAAAAATGAACGGGCAGCTTCTGTAAGCAATGTGCATTTCATGGGTTGATTATATATTAAGTTCATATTGTATTCTTGATGGAAAATTTTATCGTTAATAAGTAACAAGCACTGAAATATCTAATTTTGTAATGCCTAGATATGGACCAGCACATTGCAGCGAACAATTTTAACAGCAAGTCCAATTGTTGGATTCCCCAAGGTTAGAACCAGTACAAAAGTGTCATTGTATTGCAATTTTGATTAAAAATCTTCACTTAGACACTTTCCTAAGGATATTGTTGTTTATTTCCCAGCACTACAAGTCGAGCTTTATGCTTATCAATTGTCCCATCTGGATGTAATTTGGTTCTGTAAACCATTCTTCTAGTCCCAAATCATAGTGCATTTATTAATGTTTTTAGCCATAAGTTCTGCTTTTTTTAGGGGGGTATGTTCAGTACTTCCAGTTTTTTTTCAGATACAATGGCGAGCACTCGATGAGATAAATGCTGGTGTGTGCGATGGGATGTCATATGAAGAAATAAAGAAGAATATGCCTGAGGAATATGAGTATGCTTTTTAAATTTTCTGGCTGAACAAGAAGCTTTTTAGTTTCTTAATGCATTTTACAGTGCAAGTGTCTGATGCATGCTTTCCATCACAGTATCTTAGGTAATTGAGACAGTACTTTAGTGCTGAATTGACAATAATCTATTTTGGACAGAGCAATATTTATAGAGTCCAGCTCTAATGAAAAGGCAACCTAAAATGAAAACTGAAAACTAGTGATATGTATTAGTGAAATTGGTGATTAAATGCGAGCCAATAGTGATTTACTGATTTGTATTCAATTTGTCGTAGTGATTAGCATCCAAATCACCAGATTTAACAAGACAACTCACCAGTTTTTATTTTAAAATTGGTTTTCCTTTGAGTAGATGCTTATATAAATATATTTGTAATTTCATCTAAACGACAAAGTTTAAAATCCAATTGCTAGTGCTGGTCCTTGGAGATTGCTTGGTAATTTAATAAATTTGTTTAAATGAACAATTTGTTTTTACATAAAAATGTACCGTGTTAAATGCTAATTAATTAGTTTTGTGATAATCATGTTTTTTTTAAATATGATATTTGTATTTATTTCTTCTTTATGTTGAAGGTCACGTAAAAAGGACAAATTAAGATACCGGTACCCTCGTGGAGAGTCTTATCTTGATGTTATTCAGAGGTTTGCAGCCCAAACTAAATAAAGCCAACTCAGAAAAGACAATCTGTGTTCTACAATTCAGTGTAATTACTTTTCCAACTTTTGCAGGCTAGAGCCTGTAATTATCGAGCTTGAACGGCAGCGAGCACCTGTTGTAGTGGTATCTCACCAGGTTATACAACTTAATTAGATTTAATTGCTTCCTCTCGCTCCCTTCCTCTTAAAACTTTGGTTTTAGAGGTATAAAGTAGTAACGTCTTCTTTTCTGCAGGCGGTTCTACGAGCATTATATGCATATTTTGCTGATAGGCCACTAAAAGAAATCCCACACATAGAGGTAATTCTTTTCTCAATAACTATTCCTTCTGAGAGTTACTAGCACAGGTTTGATAAAGAAGTTATTGCTTCTGAGAGTAGTCTATTAAAAAAAAAAGGTTGTGTGGGGTTTTTGTCGTAAACACCAAGTGTTCCTTATCCAGCTTAATCTAATTACATGGAACCTAGGGACCGTTTCAAATGATGATAAACCATTTTTGAGTTGGTAAAATTACTAGTAGTTTGTGTTTGATGTGGTGCTTCTTTGTGGTTGTGTTTTAAAATGGTTTTTAAGATAGAATGTATGATCCTAATAAGTCCTTCTTCGAGGCTTTAGGAGGAGCTAGTTCTCAACTTCTATTCCCTCCCACCCCCAATTTTCTCAATTATTCCATTTGGACACTAAAGCAAATGTTGCATTAAAGATGCGCTCCTAGTGATCCACTGTTGATCCAAAAATGGGATTTGGATTGTGAGAGTGTTAGGATATTATATATGATCATATCAAGTGCCCCTTGGTTTTATTGAGAGCTGGTAACTCATTGGTAACTATTGTTAGCTAGCTGGATAGAATGCCTTGAGATTTTAGGAGAGCTGTTAACTTAATAGTGGTAATATTGTTAGCTCATCTTAATGCTGGATAGGGTAGTCAGAAAAGATTTGGTCAATATAATGGCATTATTAGCAACTTGTATACGACTTTAGGTCATAAATGTCTTTCCTCAACTTCTGGCAAGCCCAAATCCACTTATAAATGCAGGCCACCAAATTAAAAAACCAGGAGTGTAACTTTATTTATTTTTTTCCTATTAAGCAAATTATTATTTGAAACTAAAGCCTGTGTTACTGTTAATTTTCAGATGCCCCTTCATACAATAATAGAAATACAAATGGGAGTTACTGGAGTCCAAGAGAAAAGATACAAGCTCATGGATTGATATTGTTCAGGAAACAACCTGACCGTAACCAGTATACTCGTAATGCTGAGGCAACTCTCACATTTTATAAATGATGCATCAGTTTCATGTAACCCTAACAGAACACTTACATTATGAAAATACTGTTCATACATATATATATATATGCACACATATACAAAAACCTACAAACTATTCAGCACCAATCATGTTCATATTCATGTTCAGTCTCAGCGACACATACTTGAGTTTACTTTGGTGACTGGCTGATGAGTCCTTGAACTGGATTCGGGGAAACACAAAAATGTACTGTATGGGATACAGTAACACGAAATTGTATTGATTATAGTCAATGATGTAGCCTGTTGTAGCCGCCCTAGGATTGAGTACCATGTAAATCATATCGTCACAAACTCTAAAAATCTTTGTAAATAGTGACTAGTAGAGAGGTAGAGACAGGTGCGACAGTCAAATGTAATGTAAGATCTTTCTAGAGTGTGACCCCCAACCCAATCTAAAGTCTAATCTAACCACTCTGAAACTCTGCCGCCTATTAGTTAGGTGACCATAGATTTAGGTTAGCCTTCCCTTTCAGCTGGGTCAAGACACAAGTCACGAGCCCCCCCTCCTACGCCTAAAACATGCAGCAATATGTGGACGCTTGGCTCAACTTTTTCTTATATTTATAGTATGGTTTTAACCAAATTATGACTCCAATTGTTATACTTTATCCGATTAAACATGTTGATTTTCTATCATATACTAGCAGGAGCTATCTGATGAGCTTGCTTTTGATATGTGAAAACAGAAATAAAACATATCAATTGAGGCTATACGATTGGCCCTCCATATCACAATTTTAAATTTAATGATCCCAAATATCACAAGCTCAAATGATGGTCCCAAATATCACTCCAAGACAGAGTAGCGTTTTCATTTTTAAATGAAAACATGGAGCGTTTCATTTTTTTTTATTTTAATTGAGAATGAAGTTTGGTTTTGGCAGATTAAGACGCTAGACTATGTGATGTTTTGGGGGTAACGCCTCATAGTGTAGTGTTTTTAGATGTTTCATTATGCTTATGCATTAAATTATGAAGTATGCAATTCAAAGATATATAGCACCAACTTCTTGATCAATCAATGACCAAGGAAGAGCACATTAGAGCATAAGTGCAGCTCTATAATCTCTTAGTACCTCTTAGAACTAGAAGTCACATGGGTCCCCTGAACTGAATAAATCTAAAAGACACAAAGGGTCACTTGCACCATACCAGACAACCATATAGTTTTGTGTAGATGTATTTAATGTATATGTACATTTACATTTAGAATAAAATATTGGCTGTGTATAATGAAAGCCATAGGGATCTGCCACACTAAAAAATCGCTCCACATATAAATACAACAATCCATTCCTCCCAAACTCATAATAAAATTGCACAACAATAGTACTGTATAATTGCTGCCGTCGCCTTCACGAGACCTTCTTTTCAGCGTCACCTACACACACTTCATGAGACGTATTAGCTCCTTGGTTTATGGGGATCTCCATTGACCTCTTTGCTTTACATATTTTACATACTTTAACATAAGTATACAACAACGTAAAAATTAAAATATAGAAGCTGAAAAAAAGTTAGCACTAAATAAGGCAACAAACACACGCAATGTGGAAGAAACCGGGGCACACTAGACCGTAATCTAATCGATCCGATTTCAGCGACTTTATATTCACGTAAACGTTGTCCTAACATAAAGTACCCCTACTACTACTACTACTAGTGCTATTATATCACATTACATATTACTATTTCATCATCTTCTTGATTTTCATCTCCTCCATCTTCAAACCACACCACTCTTTTGTATTTGAGCTACCATCATTGTCACTAAAATACATAGTATTATTGTCTCAATAAAATGGTCACTTCTCTTCCATCACCACCACCATTCAACCAAAGCTCAAACAATCCACTAACACATTTTGTACACAACATTCTTTCTTTAGACGGGAACATCATGCTAGCAGCTATAATCTCTTTACTTCTTGTTATTCTATTTGTTTTGTTACTTCATGTTTATGCTAAATGGTTCTTGGGTCAAGCTAGGTATAATCAAAACAGTCGAAGGAACTCGTCGTCCTCGGTATCGATACCTGGTGTACTAGGCTCCCGTTTTCATCATTTTCATACATTTACTATCGATACTACGATACCCGATTCTACTCCCACAAAAGGCCTAGAACCTTCGATCATTTCCTCCATACCGCTAATTGTGTTCAAAGAAGATAAACATGGTTTGGAATGTGTTATATGTTTGACTGTTTTCGAAGAAAAAGAAGTGGGGAGAAAATTACCCAAATGTGGACATGCATTTCATGTGGACTGCATTGATATGTGGCTGCATTCACATTCAACGTGTCCGATTTGTAGAGCATCTGTTGTAGGAGATGATGGTAAGATATTGGAGACAAGTACTACTAGTATTGAAGATGATGATGATCAAGGGTCAGAATCAGTGGTGGAGATTATAGTTGAGAATCCAAGTGCAGATCAAAATGTGATTGTGGCTTCTTCCTCTTCTTCTTTGCAAGTTCAGGATGCATTGCTTAATATCAAAGGAGTTCTTGGCAGAGGCTAGTTTGACTTCAAATTGACAGTTCAAACAAGTTTCTTGACAATGTTAATACCACAATCATTGATTTTTATATACAATTTTCTTACTGTGTACATGAATGATTGTCAAAGGTTTATATTTGCAACACATGCAAATCTGTCCATTCAAGCTGTACAACCGACTATATTTAAGTCTTTAATTCATATTAGTCTTTTCCAAAAACATGGAAAGTTAATTACTGTATAAGACTTGTACACATCGCGGTGAATATCATCTATAAATAAGACCCCTGACTACTAGACACTAGTTGTGTACCGTGAATGAAATAGAGAAGGACTACATTTCATCTCAATATTTATTCCTCTAGTTTACTAATATTATTATAACACGTTATCAGCACGAGTCTCTATCCGAGTAAGTTTTGAAGTAAGGAGGTACTGTCCGAGTAAAAGTTTATTAACGAAGAAGGTACTGCTCAAATAAGTTTTATTAACGAAGGAGGTACGCTCTATTTTTATTTATAAATATGGTTATAATTTCCTTGTTTATATTACTCTTTATTATATTAATATTGTTGCACTATGAATATTATTATTAAGTTTCTGGCTGGCTATGCCGTCGTAACTATTAATTATGACATCATATGTTTTAATTATAATTGTATGCATGTGTTTAATTGTTTATGTTTAACATGCCATATTGTTATACCATGTTTTAAATATATATTTTGCGTTCAGAATGGCGAATCTTGCAAAATAATATTTTGTTGCTTTGGATGTGTTTGGGGATAATTATCTATCTTGGGTACTTGATGCGGAATTACACCTTAGTGTCAACGGGATAAAAGATACCATAGAAACAGGCTAAACCCCAACTATTGAACAAAATGACAAAGCAATTATTTTCCTTATGTACGAAGTATAGTAAGAGATTGTACCTGAAATCACAATTATAACAAGAAAATACCGAAAGTAAGTTTCGAGGCACGTGAAAACCACGCTATCCTTAAAACAGATAAGCCCCTTCCACGTGGTGCTTGAAGGTTGTTTGTGGCTTCCGTCTTCCAGGATACAACGAAACGAGGTGATCTTAAGCACTAGAGATCCGCCTCCTACGAACTGAATAAACACCGCAACTATCTCACAGAAGTAGAACCTAGAGCACTAAGATGAGTGTGCTATAATATTATATAAGAACTTGAGGGATTTTTTGGTGTATCAAACAATGAAACCCAAGACTCCTTATATAGGAGTAGAAGAATGTAACCCCCAACAATAATAACTTTGTAACCCCCAACATATAATTAATATTGGAGTTACAAAAATTTAAAATGGAGTTACAAAATTTAAAATGGAGTTACAAATCAAAAAATAAAATGTACAAAATTTTTTATTCAAAAAATAGTCCAACACCTTAGGCACCACATTCATGAAAACTTAAAATCTTGATATCTCACAGTCAAAAATCCACTCACCTTTGGACCAATCTTAAAGAGAGATTTGACCACCAAAAACTTGTCCATCTGCCACATGCCCGTTATGACTGGATCAATTTAAGGTTACAGGATTTTAAATCTATTGCTGAATATAATTCTGCCTTATTCAAAATAAGCTCCAAGCTAATCCCGTGTGGTGAGAAAATTACTGATGCTGAGATGATTGAAAAGACCCTTTCGACCTTTCACCCCAACACTATGATCTTGACACAGCAATATAGGGAACGCAATTTTCAAAAATATAGTGAGCTGATATCTCTCCTTCTTGTAGCTGAGAAAAATAATGAGTTGTTGCTGAAAAATCATCAGATACGTCCCACAGGCTCTGCCCAGTTACCTGAAGTACATAACACGTCATTCCGGAAGAATGAGCGTGAGAAAGAGCATAGAGGAGGACGAGATTATGGACGAAATCGTGGACGTGGAAATTTTCATGGTCGATTTTGAAATAAGTATAACTCTGGCCACCTGAAGTGGCAACGTGATGGTTACAACAACTCTAGTCACCAGAAGTGGCAAAATGAGGTGCCAAATAAAAGGAAGGCACCACAGGAAGGAGATACTAGAGATATATGTTTTAGATGTGGGGCTCATGGGCATTGGACTCGTAATTGTCACACACCCAGACATCTTGCAGATCTTTACGAGTCATCCAAAAAACAGAATAGGCACTTTAATGATGAACCAATTAACAAGGCCTCAAATGAACTAGACACTGGCGCTAACCTTTATATGGCTTAGATGACTAGTTCTCATATGTATCTCTTTGAATTCATGTTCCTTATGTATCTGCTTCAATTTCATTTTTTTATATACTTGTTTTATGTTCTTACTTTAAGTACATGGTTTGCTTTAATAATATTATTGTTCACTGATATATGTGCACAACATAAAATATGGGAGATTTATGCATTGCTGATTGCGCCACCACCCACACAATTCTACAAATCAGAAATACTTCTCACAGTTTACTAAAACCAACTCACATGTTTGGACGATTTCGGGTACATCAGATATAATAGAGGGTTTTGGGAAAGCTAGTTTTATCCTACCAAATGAGACACAAATTCAAGTTTATAATGCTCTTTATTCTAGTAAATCCACTAGAAATCTTTTAAGTTTTAAAAACATTCGTATTAATGGTTTCCACGTAGAAACTACTAGTGAGAATGAAAAAGAATATCTCCTTATCACTCTAATTACCTCAGGCCATAAGAAGATCTTAGAAAGATTACAATCAATCTCTTCGGGATTATATGCTACAAATATTAGAGTCATTGAGTCTCACAATATCATCATTCCAAAAATCATAGACCCACAATCTCTAACCCTTTGGCATGAAAGACTTGGTCATCCAGGAGTATCTATGATGCGTCGTATAATAGAAAATTCTATAGGACATCCTCTTAAGAATCAAAAGGTCATACCTCAAAATGAACTTCCCTGCTCAACATGTTCATTAGGAAAACTAATTGTCAGAGCATCTCTAGTTAAACTTCAAACCAAGTCTCCAAGTTTCTTAGAAAGAATTCAAGGTGACATTTGTGGTCCTATTCATCCATCATCCGGTCCATTTAGATATTTCATGGTTCTAATCGATGCATCAACTAAATGGTCTCATGTCTGTCTGCTCTCTACCCGGAATACAGCCTTTGCCAAACTACTTGCTCAAATAATCAAATTGCGAGCTCAATTTCCTGACCATCCCATTAAATCAATTCGACTAGACAATGTGCTGAATTTACATCTGCAAGTTTTAATGATTATTGTATGTCAGTAGGAATCTCAGTCGAACACCCTGTAGCTCACGTGCATATACAAAATGGCTTAGCAGAATCTCTAATTAAAAGCCTTCAACTTATTGCACGTCCCTTACTTCTAAGAGCAAAGTTACCTACATCTGTTTGGGGTCACACAATACTTCATGCTGCAAGTATAATTAGGATAAGACCATCTGCTTACCACAAACAATCACCTCAAGAGTTAGCTTTTGGACAAATTCCTAATATCTCACGCTTTAAGGTGTTTGGTAGTGCTGTATATGTTCCCATTGCACCTCCACAGAGATCCAAAATGGGTCCACAAAGAAGAGTAGGCATATATGTTGGTTTTGACTCACCATCTATCATAAGATATCTTGAACCATTAACTGGTGATGTGTTTACTGCTCGTTATGCTGACTGTCATTTTGATGTGTCTGTGTTCCCTCCATTAGGGGGAGATAATGTTTTGCATAAATTAAATTCTGAACTATCATGGAATGCATCAGGATTAAATGCTATTGATCCACGTACTAAACAATGTGAATCCGAGGTTTTAAGGATCATTCATATGCAAAATATTGCTAATAAAATGACGGATGCTTTTAATGATTCTAGACTTATTATAAAATCGCATATACCCGCTATTAATGCTCCGGCCAGGGTTGAAATCCCTATTCAAAAATCAATTCCTGAAGAATTGGTTGTAGATTCAAAACCATGCCAGAAGCGTGGTAGACCTATTGGTGCGAAAGATGTTGTACCACGAAAACGGAAATTGAATGGACCTGTCCCTGAAGTGGCAGATGTTCCTGAAGTAACTACATCAAAAACCCCAGAAGTGGTATCACCTCCTGAAGAGGTTCAAGCCCCCGAAGTGGCTGTGACAAAACCACCTGAAGTGGTATTACCTCCAGAAGAGGATATTGCCCCTGAAGTGGCACATGCTTCCATAGAAGCAAAGGTACCTGAAAATTATGAGATCTCAATGAGT
Organism: Kitagawia praeruptora; assembly: GCA_037693485.1. Taxonomy (NCBI): domain Eukaryota; kingdom Viridiplantae; phylum Streptophyta; class Magnoliopsida; order Apiales; family Apiaceae; genus Kitagawia; species Kitagawia praeruptora. The sequence continues at coordinate 105,117,678 of CM075352.1, read as the reverse complement.
TATGTACATAACGGAAAATTATTGGATCGTGGGATTAATGAGGTTGATGATGTATATGCTTTTTCCGTGGCATGTGATATTATTATGAACTCCGATTCAGAACCACAAAGTGTGGAAGAATGTCGACAAAGAGATGATTGGCCAAAATGGAAAATTGCAATTTTCTTGCGCAAGAGAAATGTATTTGGACCTTCAGTCCGAACACCAGCTTGTGTGGTTCCCATTGGAAATAGATGGGTATTTGTACGAAAACGAAATGAGAAAAATGAAATTGTGAGATATAAGGCCCCGCTGGTAGCCCAGGGATTCTCTCAAAGGCCTGGATTTGATTACCAGGAAACTTACTCTACTGTGATGGATGGAGTTACTTTTCGTTTTCTTATGGGTATGGCTTGTATGGAAAAATTGGAAACACGTCTGATGGACGTTGTGACAGCCTACCTTTATGGATCACTTGATAGTGATATTTATATGAAAATCCCTGAAGGATTAAAGTTAGAGGAAACTAAGCCTCAACATTTATACTCAGTTAAACTACAACGATCATTATATGGCTTGAAACAATCTGGTCGTATGTGGTACAACAGGCTTAGTGAATATTTATTGAATGATGGGTATATAAATAATCAAGTGTGTCCATGTGTGTTTATCAAAAAGTCACAATCTGGTTTTGTTATTATTGCAATATATGTGGATGATTTGAATATTGTAGGTACTTCTGAAGATATTACTAATGCTGCTAACTATTTGAAAAATGAGTTTGAAATGAAAGATCTTGGAAAGACAAGATTCTGTTTAGGTATACAAGTGGAGCACTTATCTTCAGACATATTTGTTCATCAGTCAACCTACACAGAAAAGGTTCTTGATCAATTCTACATGGACAAATCTCATACACTAACTACACCAATGATTGTTCGATCACTAGAAGTTGAGAAAGATCCTTTCCGTCCTAGAAAAGAAGATGAAGATGCTCTTGGGCCTGAAGTTCCATATCTTAGTGCAATTGTTATGTATCTTGCGAATAACACACGACCTGATATTGCATTTGCTGTGAACTTGTTTGCGAGATTCAGTTCTGATCCAACTAAAAGGCACTGGGATGGGATCAAACATATATTCAGATATCTTCGTGGGACAATTGATCTTGGATTATTCTTTCAAAACAATTCAAAATCACAGCTGGTTGGATATGCGGATGCTGGGTACATGTTAGATCCACATTTTGGACGATCTCAAACAGGTTATCTATTCACATATTGTGGCACCGCTATTTCTTGGAAGTCTACAAAACAGACTATGGCGACAACTTCATCTAATCACGCAGAGTTACTTGCAATTCATGAAGCAAGCAGAGAATGTATTTGGTTACGATCTGTCATTCAACATAGTCAAGAATCATGTGGTTTATCAGGTATCTCAGACAGTCCTACAGTTATGTTTGATGATAACTCAGCTTGTATTAAACAGAGTATGTATTTGGTCACGCAGAGTTATTTGCAATTCATGAAGCAAGCAGAGAATATATTTGGTTACGATCTGTCATTCAACATATTCAAGAATCATGTGGTTTATCAGGTATCTCAGACAGTCCTACAGTTATGTTTGAAGATAACTCAACTTGTATTAAACAACTCAAGGAAGGCTACATCAAAGGGGATCGAACAAAACATATTTTACCAAAATTCTTCTACACTCATGAACTACAAGAAAATGGTGACATTGATGTACAACAAATTCACTCATGTGATAATCTGGCAAATTTACTCACAAAGTCTCTTCCCACTTCAACATTTGAAAAGCTGCGAAATAATATTGATATGCGAAGATTGAGGAACTTGATACATTAAGATGTCAAATTATGAGACGTTTTATTCAGGGGGAGACTGTACTCTTTTTCCTTCGTCAAGGTTTTTATCCCACTGGGTTTTTCCTTGCAAGGTTTTAACGAGTCGGTTAATCTTTGTAATAACTCACATTTGACAATAAGGGGGAGTGTTATAAATGAACACATGAATGATTGTCAAAGGTTTACATTTGCAACACATGCAAATCTGTCAATTCAAGCTATACAACCGACTATATTCAAGTTTTTAATTCATATTAGTCTTTTCCAAAAACACGGAAAGTTAATTACTGTATAAGGCTTGTACACATTGTAATACACGATGAATATCACTTATTAATAAGATCCCTGACTACTAGTTGTGTACCGTGAATGAAATAGAGAAGGACTACGTTTCATCTCAATATTTATTCCTCTAATTTACTAATATTATTATAACACTTACACAATAGTAATTAATCATTTTGTAAAGTTCTCTTGCTTTTTAGCCTTATTAATGTGGTTTTGGCCCGTTCTTGGCAAATTCTAGTCAAAATGTATTTAGTAGTAAATTATGAATTGTACTGTAGGAACGAGACTTGCCATGGTGAAATTTGCTTGGTTTTACTTTGAAGCAGCAAAGTAGAGATCACATTTATTTTAAATTCTAGTATCGTTCATTAAATTTGAATAATACACTAATTGCTGTTTAGGGATCACTCTTGCCCCTGATACCATGTACAATACAATTTTTGACATTTTCGATCTAATTGAATCCTTGTCAAAAATTAATGCAGCTAGGTATTTTTTTATAGATTATTTTGTATCTAGCTCTAAAAAAAATATCTAAAGTGATTAAAAAACTTGAAATAACTGTATACAAAATAAATTCCTTGAATATGTCTACTAGGCTGAAATGAAGTTAAATTCTTTGTCTTCCATACAATAGCATAGTATTTAGGATGATAAGTTCCACAAACTTTTTATAGGAAGAAAAGAAAAGAAAGTGAGAAATTTAATTTCTTCAACTTGTTTCTGAATATTTTTTAGGAAAGAAAAGAATTGATTTCTAAAGATTTGGAAAGAAATTTCATGTATATTTGTCTCCAAAATTTTCTTCCCACTTTTGGAAAGATTTGAAGAGAAAAGAAGATTATAAAATAACAATTTTACAAATAAAATGTTGTGTTCTTGTCCATAGTTCATGCCATAACTAAAAATAACAATTTTACAAATAAAATGTTGTATTTATCTACGTATACCTCTGGTAAGATGTAGGTTATTGTTTTTTTCCCTTATATGAACAACTATATTTTGCTACCACACAATTTACAGGGTTCCTATAATTCTCAACTTAATTAACAAAATAATTTTTGTCTGAGAAAAAAAACTACGTGATTTACACCCCAGATGAAGATGTTCGGTTTATTCTTTGGGCACCCAATTTTGAAACAACAGGTTTAGATCCCCGTCCTCGGCCAGCTGCTAAAGGTCTAGCCCTTGTGGTAGGTGGAGGAGCTGCAATAGCAGCCCATGGGTCATCATCATCAGCTGCCACGGTTGCTTTTGCTGTCAACGGTTTAATGGATTTTGGAGCAGGGGCAGCTATGGAACCCCATAATTCATCATCCTCGTCTTTGTGAACATTGGCTACAATTTTGGGTTTTAAATTAAGAACTGCAAAAAAAAATGGCTCTGTGATTTAATGACCATGAACTTCATGTTTATTGGGAAGAGATAAAGAAAATGGTTAGATGAGTAGAAAAACCTAAGATACTATGGATTTATAAAATCATTTGCACTTTACATCTTGGCATGCACAAGAACACAACTTTACATTTGCATATAGAGCCTGAAATCCTCCTACTATAATACTTCAAATCCTAGATATAGAATTAGGCATTCTGGTACAAGGCACTTTTATCTTATATGAGAAGTCGGAGCTCATGGCCTGGAGGAAACAAGTCAGATGACATCTAAAATATATATGGGATCTGCAAGCCAATGAAATTTGTTTAAATGCAAGTGCCAAGTGCTATCAAGTAACAGACGATAGCAGAACCTGAATAATCTGTCTATTAAGTTTTACGATCACCAAGCCAAGTCAAATGTAACAATATTGTAAAACACACACACACACACATTACTGTCCAATAACAAGATATTGATGCAAACTAGTCAGATGGTTCAAGGGTCATCATCAAACTCGCATACACTAAAACAGCAACGGATGCACAGTTTATGCATGGCTACTTCCAAGTTATTTCTGCCAAAGGCTACGGTCAAAAATTTGGTTTTATGGTTCTATTTTACCTGTTTATTTTTTAAAGTACATATTCCATCTAACTTATAGATCTTAGACCAACAACCTTTTCAGACATCTGAAACTACCCACAAAAAAAAAAAAAAAGATTCCAGTAAAATGTACTTCTGACAAATATTTCCACAGAATTACAAATATTAAATGAAATACCTTGTTTTGGCTGCGATACAGGTCGTTTTTGAGCTGCTTGGATAGTGGCAAGAGCTTGAGATGATCTCGGATCCTCAAGTGGTTCAATATCATCCCAACCTTCTTTCTCACTCCCATTGTCATCATTAATTCCATTTTCTAATTCACCCCAACCATCAGTTGATGTTGGAGATTCAGGTGCAGGCTGCTCAGCCAAATCGACTACTGAACTTAAACCAACTGTTGTTGTGCTTGCAGTATCTATCACTATGGTAATGACAAAAAAAACGGTATTGGTTAATATAATAAAAACATCTCATACCTCTAGAATATCAACTTAAATAATTTGCGTAAAAGTTTATATTACAATACAACTAGACCACTTCAAAAGGATAATAAATGTAATATTATGAAAATTTGTGATTCTTCCAAAATTGAGATTTGTTCTAGAGTCTACAGGTCACAGATTACCTCTTGAAGAAAATTCAACTAGAATTAATCTAGAGGTCATATAATCATCCTAATTATACTGAGAATCTAAGAACCACACCAAAATAACTGGAAGTTAGTTTTTTTCAATCCCTATAGATGACTAATATAAATTGATTTTTTTAATCATCCAATGATAGCTAGAGTTCATATGTTCTTGTACTAAATTGGTTCACCACTGAATCCTACTCTACTTAATATAAAATTATTAAAACAGTCAATTTGAACTTAGAAGTCATATTAGGATTTAGGGCATTGAATTTGGCATGGAGGTGTATTTAAAAGTTGAGTCATTCTTCTTCTTCTTCATTCATTTTGACTAACTAATCATGTGACATCATTTAAATAGTCATTTTCTCTCTATACCTGGTTTTGCTAAATTGGTGATAGCTTCACACTCTCATCCTACCCGATCTTGCTGAAATTTTAATTTCTCTTCCCCAGTCTACTTATGGTTGCCTTAACGACTTTCATTTGTTATTGTTTGTGTTGACAATTAACAATGCAAGACCCTTGCACCAGCTAGAATGGGCAGGCATATCATATCAATTTACTTTGATTACTTTCGACAAACACGATCACTACTTTCATATTTTCCTATTTTATTTGACTAAAGTTCTTGTTTAGAAGAACGTAGCACAAGGGGGGAAGAGAAAGGAAAAAGGTTGTTTTACGCCCATGGTGCAGAGAAAATAAACTGTTTGCAAATAAACAAATATCACATTCAGCACGAGGATAAATGAATGAGCTAGCTTGCCTGAGCTGGCATTGGATGCAGCAGTGATGAGAGGTGCACTGGAATTTGCTGAAGCAAGTGGAGTTTGTTCAGAAGGTTTGCCTTTGAGGGTCAAGGAACTCATGGCCCACCTGCATTTGAACATCAATATTGAACTTTAGCGAGAACTGAGAGGTAATGATAATGCACAAGTGCCAAGGAAGAGGGATATTATAAAGCCAGGATTTATCCTTATAAGACGTATAATTTTGTCAAAGAAAATGTAAATATAGCTCCAGCCTCCAGCATTCAGTAAGTCAGACATTGCACCAAAGATACTGATATAAACCAATTTCAATAACACAATGTTACAGACTACAGCACAACAAAAGTCCTCAAATAGATGTTGCAGGTGTTAATAGTATTTACTGTATCATTAATCATGTATCTGAAGACTAGTGAGGTCTAAACCGACTGATATTTCTGAGGAACAGTGAAGTCTACTGAGCACCTTTAGTTTTCAAAAGATTCTTTTAATGAACTAATGAGTAATGATGTCATAGTACAAACTAGTTACTTCTGTCACTATATTAAATTAAAAATTCTACTTCTGATGCAATAGGTACAACTAGCTGACTAGATTACCTTCTTAGAATACCCAGCTGATTTTTAACAAAACCTTCCATAACATTATCAAATATTAATATGCATCGTCTACTCTTACCATGAAGCTTCTGCAGCCTGAGGGGAATTTCACTAAGGGCCGGCTGATGAAGGACAAATTTCATATAGATGAATATACGTAATAATCTCAGTAATAAGATAGAACTACGTTGATTCAACCGCAGAATAATCACTACCCTAGGGTTTATGAACAGCGGAAGGACAAAAGATGATGGATCACAACCCGCAAAAAATAAAGAAATTTATATTCAATAATCTAATAATCAAGTCTAAGATGATTTGAGGGGATTACATCCTTAGGTAGAGAACAGGAAACCTAATACTATATCCTGATGAACCAAGACCAGTAAACAACTGGGCTTTTAATAAAAAAATAAACTATTTAGTCAACTAGACCCCACATATAACTAATATTGTATAATTAAACAATATAATAATACATATATAAATTCTTTTTTATTTTCACTTCTAGTTCCCGTAAACAGCTTGACTGCAATGCCAAAAAAGCCTTTATTTTAGAGTCCCATACTTAAGTTAGGTCCCCATATATCTGCTTCTCTTGGGCCAAAAATGGTCAGATGTAGATGGCACTAAAACATGCCCAATACTACTGCAAAGGACTTGATGCTAAAAAAATGATTAGTGATGTTTCCAAAGAAGCAAGAGCAGTTTTTAAGGTGCTGATATTTTGTTTAACATTGTTATTTTACATGCTTTATATATATATATATATATAAAGATTATGTATGAATGCCTACTATTGAAATCAAGCCATGGGCCTCAATATAGGTTGAGATACCCTTTTGTCAGTTTGAATGATCTGTTCTTTGTAGTAACTATCGGTTCTGTCTGTTGGGTAAATATACAAATTCTTCACGCAGACCTCTGCCAGTTCCATTTTAATATATATAATCACCCAGTAAAGAGCAGCACTATGCAAAATAAAAACGATACCACCATCTCCTCGGAGTTTCTTTACAGGATGAGTATCTTCCTTGTCTTTCTATAAGAGGAGAAAAGAAAAGAGGTGCTTTTCTCCTCCTACAAGAGAAAGATACGGAAAGCGAAACACCGCCATACTGTTTTGCTAACCGAAATATAGTCTCATACCTTGCAAATTATTTGTGGACAAAATATAAAATTACTTAGAAGGATACATAGAAAGCAACAAACTGATCTTAGAAACTACCTTGATGGATTGTTTAACAGATATACAGAATGAGTTCATAAGCAATCTAATGATTAAGACATGTCATTCAATGACCAGTATCAGTAAGAGGGATAAAATAGCTGTAATCGATTTTGTTAACATAGGTTATCCACTGATAATTCCAGTTTAAATAAATTGGGGAGGTGCAGTATTGCTATAGATAGTCAACGGAGAGAAGCTTAAGCAAAAAGGATGATAAAACCATAATGCAATCCATTTCTTGTCCAAGCGCTTCAAAAGCTAATGTCAACTTTTATAATGTAATAAGATTTCAAATGACATACCCAAGTAAACTAGCATTTCCTGGTATTGATGATACTCCTATGCTTGAGGCCCCACCTGACTCGCCACCATCCGTCTGTAGAAGACAACAAAGAGATCACAAATTATAGCTACTTAGAGATTATATCTAATACAGGAACCCACTCTGCATTTCTTTCTTGGGCCTTGGCATAGACATATTAGTTAATATGAATTAGCTACTTATTAAATGTTGGGGAGTTTTTATACCTCCAAACATACTTTAATTTTTGTTGTGATCTGAAACTTGAGGCAAAATGATAAGAAAAAGATTACGAAAAGAAGTAACTTATCTATCAAAATATGCAGTACCCGAAAAAAGAAATTAAATTCCTGATTGTTGAGAGGTTAATGAAGATGGGTAATACTCACACTGAGAGATTAACACGCATCCCACCATACAGATATACACTAGATCAAAAGTGCACTTACAATAAACAAACAAGTTACATGAACCCAATATGAGTGATTCCCCACCAATTGTCGATCTTATAGCAAAATCGGACTTATAAACTCGAAATTTAATCACATAAGAACTGTTCTCTAATTGTGATAGACCAGTAAGGGTGGCAGTACAAAATTGAAGAGAAAAGCTTCTTCCTCTGCTTCTCTCTCCTCCTTCCGAGTAAGTGAGAAGAATATGCACATCATTCTTTTTATATATAGGTACCTTAAATTTGTCTTTAAGTCATCAAGATCAAATTTGATAGCACTAGAAACTAAAATCAATGTGAAGAAGATAATGAAGATGGGGATACTCATACAAATTTACACGAATCCCAACATACAGATTTACAGTAAACCAAAAAGTGTAGCTTACGATAAACAAATACATTTCATTAACCCAGTATGAATGAAATTCCCCTAATTATGGGTAAGCTGAAAATATAACCAAAATAATGCTAAAAACAGAAACGGAAGAAAAAAAATCTAACCGGAGAAAAAACCAACCCCCTCCCCTTGAAATAAATGGTAATTTACCAAACTGCTATACATACCAACTATACATGTATATTACATATAATACTCAATTTATAAACAATTATAATTTACACTATCATATATCTACATTAAGATTAATTATATTAATATTTGTTTCACATTCATATAAATTACATAAGATATGGATTGAGTTTAACAATCTACTTGAACATTTAGCACCGTTAATAGGCAAACTGGTGATGTTTACAGCATGGTACACACGTTTACCAACTCAAAAAACTAATAACGGACCTTCTCATGGTGCTGTTTCAGGATTTGCAGAAATTGGTCAACAGCTTGGAAGGCCTTGGATCGAACATCACTGCCAACGAATAAAGCAGAAACATAAATTTTCCTCAACTAGATGGTAAATTTTCCTGCTAACTTAATTGTAAAAGACATCCAGACAAATTAACAAGATCAAAAGTTACTTATTAATTTAATCTTTTTCTTACACAAGCTTGGAGGTCAACAATTGTGGCATTGTTAAAAGAAGCACAGAAATCTAAAGCAAAGGTATGACATAAGCATCAAGACTGATGCCTGTATGTTGAAATCATTACCATAAGATACATGTACCAAACTCTATTAGCACGACAAAAGCCTCCGAAAAAGAGTCCAGCTATTCAATAGTATAATATACAACCTCCAGAATTAATCAAGTATTACAGTGGCTTCGTATAAGCACCAAAGCTTTGATATGATTCATTTTATTTCCATATCCGTCTATAGAAATATAACCTGAGTGACGAAACATATATGGAGGTTAATCTTTGATATCTAACGTTAAATCTAATTTTAATCATACTATTCTCAACATTCAAACAAATGCAGTCTAATTTTTTTTTACACACCATACGAATGTGCTTTTGTAGCTCATCACCTCATGACCTCATCTAGCTAATAATAGACTTTATAAATTACAGCTTCACATGACAAGAGGGAAAATGGGAAAATGGAAAAAAGGTACTTGCATTTCCGACATTTTGCACAATTATATCATAAAAATCACTCACCAAAACCCAAATTGGGTAGTTTGTAACTCTTCTAATCTCACACATATCAAATACTAATATTGTTTCGATTATCAATGGATGCTTAAGCATGAAGTTTAAATGAATTTATATTGACAATAAATTTGATCCAGCAAGAAAAATTACGAACAGTTTTATTCCAATATATAAGTAGAAAGTACCACAACATTAAATTAACCTAGGAAAAATATAATACTCACTAACTATTAGAAATGTTTCTATCCCTAGGCCTCTTACAACTGTCAAATGATTGAATTCTAATTTCCTGTTAATAAATACCAGTTCATTTAACTTCATTGAATAGAAGGCCAATCATAGCTACAGCCTACAAGACAGTCAGTCAATATGTCAACTGAAAGATGTCTATATTGTTTTGATAAATATCGGATCAGAATTCTATTGATTTCCTAATAGTACAAAATGGATCCCTTTACAAGGGAGAGTACGAGTAAGAGATAGTAGGCAATTTGCACTGATTCTCATTATGTAATACAATAGATCATCAAAAGTAAGATAACCTGTCAGGATCAATGGCAAGTACAACAACATTTGGCAAAATACGAGCTGCAATCTCAGTTGAATCATAATAAGAACTGGTAGCACATAGAGCCATAATTCCTACAACAAAAAGTTAAGAAATTAAAGTTGACAAAAGATTCAAAATAAGAATATACACAAAATCGTGAGAAGATGAAGTCGGGAATCAGCATATGATTCAACCTGCCCCTCTTGCTGGAGAGAAGGTATCACGCAAAGCACGTACAGTAAAGGCATTTATGAGAACTCTTTTCCGTGTCTGCAAGTTCCCTTAAGTTCATTAGTGACCATTTATGCACAACGGATCCATTACATTTAAAGAAACCATAGACTACTACAAACCAAAAGTATATAGAGATATACATCACTGAGGTTGAGCATTTTAAATGATTACAATGGACGTTAATGCGTTATTGTGTTACTGAATACTGACAACAAGAGATAGAAAAGCTAACTGTTACGAACCCCATCATTAAGATGACTGGCAATATTTCCCAGTAGTATGGTGGTGTTTGTTCTAATAGCCGGTTCTTCGTCAACCTGCATTACTTACAGAAATGAAAAGAAAATACTGAAAATCAACAAGATATCATAAAAACAAATTTTAAGATATCCATATAGTTACAAACTTAAATGACTAGTCACTATAATTCAACCAGTCCCTACAGATAATAATTCAAGGGTTTGATACCTGTAGCTTTGAAAGAAACTTTAATAGTGATCCTGATATTGTCCGTTGAGACAGCTGCATTCACAATTTTAAAAAAATGTCACAATTAGTTAAAAAGGCACAATCGTCTTAAAAAAATCAAGCGCAGCACTCAAGCTACAAGTCTACAACACAGATATTCCTCATAGACGCCTGATGGGAAATGAAATAGAAAGAAAAATATATTAATACATCTATCATATATTGTAAGGATCAGTGTGTACCATTCTTTTTATCTGACTTTTTACTTGGCACTATGCAGTTAGTATTATTGTCAGTGGTTGAGTAGCTGGTTGTTGGTAACTGCACAGCACTTAGTTTGACCCAGCTCTTTGGGTGTATTATCTATTTATATGTTGTTGAAACTCCTTGTAGGATTAGACTAAATTTATGTACACATTATCTTCTCTACATGTTGGTTCATATCAAATTGTGGATGTTCTTGGGGTAGAGATTGGGCTGCGCTTCAATTTCCTTATGCTGCTAAATGGGGTAGCGGATTTCCAGCAGTTAATCCACCCAAGCTATCTTTTTGTTTTTATTCCATAATCACTTCTTCATTGAATATTTGAATCTGTCCTAAATCAACACCTCAATGCCTTGTGACATATCAGGTTTTTAACTATTCAATATCTTCTTTACTAAAGTGCTCAGAGCATACTTTCCAACTGAATCGTTTCCTCTGGTTATACGGACTCTGTTTTCTCAAAATAGGAAACAAGTCCCTGTATATATGGCTACTGGAGACAGATTCTTACGAATGGAGAGTCCATGAATTTGTTGCAGATATATTTTCCCATAAACGAACTTAAAGAAGTATACAACACACACTGCCCCAAAGCAATGGAGAGATATCCACAAAAAGATGATTGTATTCATAACCCAAGCGAACACCTCGCCACGATGTGCTACTGTCCTCTCCGTTCTATACCTGACATAACATCGGGACTGTGCACACTTTACCTACAGTATGATCTATGACAACGATGTAGGACACTTTACCTACAGTATGATCTATGACGACGATGTAGGACAAGGTGGAGAAAAAGTTTAAACAAGGGATAAATTACCTATCTCCTCGGTGGAGTCACAAATAAATCCTCGGATTTATCCAACAAAAAATCAATTCATATTCATCTCCATTCAATAATAAAGGATTACAAGAGTTTACATAGATAATTAATTACTTGGGAGCCAAGTAATTTCCTAAGAAAACTAAATCTTCAAATATCTACTACCATAATTGATTGAAGGAAACAAATCCTTCTATTATTCCAATAGAATAATCTAAAATCTTCCTAATAAATATACTTAATATAACTAAACTACCTAATCAATTATAATTACTTTTAATCTAAATAATAGTGTAATATATATACAAACTAATTTAATCATTCCTTGTTCAGCATCAACGACCCTGTGGCTACAACACTTGATGAATAGAATATTTGGACGATCAGACTTCTAAAAAAGTTGAAGCTTTTGAATAGCTTATTGGTTTATAGCTTGTGCATTAAGCAACTTAATTAATAGTTGACTTACTATTACAAGACGTTTTCTATGTCAGCTTCATAACTGTTTTTCCTCCAAGATAAATCATTTTTAACATAGAACTAAAAACTTACTGAATAATGATTAAAAAAAACAATAAATCAATTATGAGTCTTTAGCTATTCAAAATGTCGTAGTCAAAGAAGTAGCTTTACGGATGAAAGGACATCTGCCATTAAATAAGCTGGGCACAATTTAAAGAAAATGACATACACGTGAAAATAAATATTCTGTTATCGAGTTCAAACTCTTTAACTCCATTTAGACATCAAAAGCCAAATAGTAGGTGAAACATTATGCATGTACCTTGGGGGCGAGAACCAGCATGGATTTGAGTGTTAATTCTCGGAGAAAAGCAGATGAATCGGAAAACCCAGTAGCAACATGGGGATAAATCTATTTAAGAATCAACAGAAAATTATTCACTACCACACCAATAAGAAAAAGAAGATTTATCTACAAAAAATAATATAAAACTGCCATCCAGGCTTAGAACCTACTTGCTCATCAACAATTTGTGTTGATAATGAATCTCCAAATTGATCAATATGCTGCAGGAGACTAACTCGGATAGCTCGGTCATTGGAAGCAAAAAGTTTGACAAGTGTTGGTAATACCTACAAGTAGATCCAAGTAATTCAGGATAAATCTTAACAGAAACATTTACAAAAAAAAAAAAACAAATGACAGTATCAAATTGAACTAACAAGAACTTAAGTAAAAGTTGTCAGTGGAAGACCTACAAACGGGTACTAGAAGAACAATACCTTGATAATAAAATCTTCAGCTGAAAGCCAAGCGCCCATCTTCAGTAATGCAGTCAAAGCAGGTGCTGCAGCTGAGCCAAACTCCAAGGCAGAAGCTACTAAAGGGAGTAGCTGATCAAGATACAAAAATTAAGATGCGGTCTAAATTATTCAACAGGGATTGATGATAATTTTCTTACTAAGATTTTTCGATTATAACCTTTTTTAGCACAATTTGTCGAGGAAGCTGCTCCGCTAGAGTAGGTAGCTTACGAAAGAAAGTATCTTTCTCAACACTGTCCTTCAAGTTGAGAATTTCCATAAAATGAATGGTGTCCACTAACTTATTTTGAAAATATTCTGCAGTTGTGCACTATCATCAATATAGATGAATTTCATGATAGGCAAAAAATAATACTGAAACAGATCATGGACATTTAATATTACATATAATTAAAAGAACAGATGAAATGGTTTGGCAAATGAATGACTGAAGTCAAAGACCTTAAATGATATTAGACTTGTGTCAAACATTTCAAATTTGTAAATAAAAAAGAACATCTGATGTAAAATATATATACCAATATATATATATTACTATGTAGTGAACAAGGGACATGACTGCATTGAACATCAACTTCACCATGGTCATACACACTGTTCTAAAAATCCCCGATTCAACCGATTAATCCCCGATTAATCTTCTAGAAGGTAGCCAACCGATTCGATTTTTGAAATCCGATTAATCCTGTTAATTTATTTAAAATGATATGTTTAATTGTAAATTAGACTAATATATTAAATATTATTATAATATCCGATTAATGCTCCGATTAATCCGTCCGATTAATCCCCGCCTACCCGATTAGGCGCTAGGCGGTACCCCAACCGTCCTGGACCGCCTAGCGATTTCTGGAACATACATGATAGTACTTATATCAACACTAATAATAAATGCTTCTGGTTAATCTACAGATATATCAAGACTATTAACATAGTCCGTAGGTAAAAAAAAAAAAAATCAAACTTCCAACACAATCCTAGAAATAAATTAATGAAATAAAAAACAAATGTGCATACGCAACTCATTTGTTAAGGATGGCCTTATCACGAGTACAAATAGGACATAAGAAATCCAAACTATCCTCAATCTCAAGTTCTCAACTAAAAGGTAATGATACTGTACTTGACATATTCCCTAAGCCTAAAGATTCCTTAAAATTTATATTCTCATATTTCTCTGCTTTTTTATGAGTTACATATTGTGTAGGTGTGTACTGCTATAGAATTGATAGATATTTTTAGTACACGAAATATGGGCATATCTTTGGGCCTCAGAATCCACATATTCTTGTGAAATTATCATATACGCCCTCCGTCCCAATGGATTCTTTACACTTACTATTTTGGACCGTCCCATTCATTTCTTTACATTCCCAAAATAGTAAGTTTTAACACTATTACACCCACTACTTCACTTATTTTAACAATACTTTACACTATTACACCCACTACTTCACTTATTTTAACAATAAAATCACTATTACACCCACTACTTCACTTATTTTAACAATAAAATCACTATTATATCCACTACTTCATTTATTTTAACAATATTACACATACTTTATACCCACTTGTCTTGTCCTCCGTGCCCACCAGGAACGTAAAGATCCCAGTGGGACGGAGGGAGTATTTGTTTCATTTTTATGTGAGTTTCCATGTGAGAAGGATCCTATTTACATGTAATATGTAAGTATGCACCAGATTTCATATTTCAAGATTGTCAAACAATTAAATCCTAGTCAATCTGAAGCTTGCTCCTTATATATTTATGGGTAATGCTAAACATAGCCCTAAGGGCTATGGTTAAGCATTAATGTAGATGGATAAATGCATTTAATACATCAATTTTGCACTTAATACATCAATTTTGCACGAAATTCAATGTGATTATTTAGAAATTTGGGATGTTTTTATCGTTGGAAATTAATGTGAATGCAGGGGGGTCCATTATTATTACTTGGAAAATTAAATTATTGTTGCAAAGAGACATTGGAAAAATAAAAACAACTAAAAACCATATAAAAGATGTTGAAACTATAAGAGTATTTAATGCTTAACCATAGCCCTAAGGGCTATGGTTAGCATTTCCCTATATTTATTGATAAGTCGATCATAATAAAGTCATTTATCGTCGGTTGAATATAGCAATAATAAACAACATATGGTTAAAATACAACACAATTAAATTCTTGGATCAACTTTCTTGATGCTATCCAACCCAATTCAGAAAGCACTACTCTACAGTTTACTTCATCACTTGTGCAATATTCGCAATAGTCAATACTAATAGTGGTCTGAAGCTCCACATTAATCAATAATAACAATAACTTTTTCCTCGTATTAAGACTCACAACTCCACACAGAAAAATTATGTAAATTAACACAAGAATCAGTACTTGCCTCAACTACCACACCAAGGGTGTAAACTAAACGTTCACACCTAAAAAGAATTTTCTAAGCTACATAATCTTCAGGGATGTTTGACAAATAAACTCGAGCTAAAGAAAGTGGATTACTTACCACAGTTTTCTATGAGCTTGGATGAATTCAACCTGCGAGAAGGGGTGGAGCTCAAGAGCCGCTGATAATCTGGAAGTAGAGACTGTGAGACAAGAATAAATAAACAGATGTAAATGAATACGAACGTTTAGCTGAAAAAAATATCAAAAGCAGACAAAAACAAAAAGTAAGCATACGCGACCTTTGCCAACTCAATAATGACTTAGATTGAAAGAATATAGTCAACAAACAACATGGACTTCAGAAGATCAATATGAAACTATGCTCTAATAACAGATATAGCAAGCTAACCTTTGGTATAGAAGTGGTTTCACGCAGCTCCTCCGTTTTGCTCAGTTTAGTACCATAGAAAAGTTCATGAATAAGACAACCTAAAAGTTTATAATTAATAAAAAGTCACTGTCCCGCTTTATATATTTCAAGAGAAAGGAACAAAAGACAGTCTGAAACATTATATAAACACTACCCAGTAATGCTCATAAAGAATTTTTAAACATTAAATTTTATGACTTACCCAAACCCCAAGAATCAATAGCCCAAGGTGGAGATTTTCTAATTGTTGTCCAGTCAGACTTTACTAACTCCATTGGTTTGTATTGTGAACCAACAAGCCATTCATATTGCTGCGTCAAAGATGGAATTCAAAGTGAGTGAGCACCCACAATTTATCTTTAATTGATATTCCTAGTGTGGTTAAAAATGACGATCTCGGCATTTGGCAAATAAACATTCCTTACTACTTCACTAAGTGAACGCGTGAATGTTGATGACTAAGTTATCACAAGTAATGCAAGTAGACTGTAAGTCTGTAATAGACTGTTAACCAAGAACTTCTGCACTATAATATCATCAAAAAATTTATTGCCTTGAAAAACACCAAGTACACGCTTCCAGGAAATTGTCAAAAATAACACCTTGGTGTAAATGTGTATGGCTGGCAGTATTACTATTATACTTTTAAGTAGTATAGATTATAGAAGGTAATAAGTAAGGGTATTTGTGTCATTTCCAGAATTAGCTACAAAACTAGAGTCCTATAAATAATTGTTGAGTCTTGTAATTTCAGTTATGCTCAATGTTGTATATATCAGAAAATGGAATCTCTTTTCCACCAAAATTTCTCTCTCTAGTAACTGAATTTCTCGACATTTCTTCTCTCTCAAGCTATTGCTCTGCTCTATTCTATCTCTAATCTGTGTTTATTTCTTTAATTCTCGATATCTTCTGTTCATCCTCTGCATCTAAACACTAATGTTACCAATAATACTTACTTCTCTGCAATCTCAGTCCATAGTTCCTGACAGAACTTATAGGTTTAGTTCCTCACAAAACGTAAAAGTTTTTACAGTTCTCAAAATCTAATAGCAGGAACAAATACTTATTTCAAACCTGCAACAAGCGTTACAATTCTCGAACTGAGTTTCATGAAGTCCTCCCCAGTTTTAGTTATAACCATAATACCTTTCTCAAACTTGAAATCAGATAACATGCATTGCATGAAACGTTATACAAACCTCATCACCTATTAAAGCATCCAAACAGAAATTACCAGCATGGGTCCCATGGAAGCAGCTTGATTTTTCCCATCAAACTCTGCTAAAACATCAAAAGCATGTAGCTTCCAGTCCAATGTCTGAGTAACAACAACACTTTCCAAACAAACATTTGCATGAACCTGTATAAATATATTACTCCATAAGGAGAAAGAAACTGACAGAAAAAGAGAAAGTGAACAGGACAGGACAGGATAAAAGTAGAGGCAATATATTTCATAATTCACATAAATTAAAATTAACGTATTCATACAAGCAAAAAAATTGTCAAACACAAAAGAAAATAGGCTATGGTGATACTTGTATAGTGGCAATACGCAGAGAAAAATGATTAACATTAATGGAGTGCTTGAGATCTTACCCCATATTTATAACTCTCCGAATTTCATTTCAGTGCCTAACAAAAAAGGAAAAAGGGGGGGGGGGGACAAAAGAGATGGTCTTGGTCGATCGAGGTGATTATATCTCAGGTGGAAGATTAACCGATTATCAACGAGACGAGTTGCTAAAAAAATATAACACTGTCTCTGTAGAGGAAAGTGAAAACAAGACACAAGGAAAAGAGGAAGTCGCAAACTCCCCTTTAGTTTACAGATTGGTTAGCAAACTAAGAAGAATTTCCAGTAGAAAACAAATGTGGCAACAGGAATAAGCAGACTTATTAATTGCTTAAACCAAACTCTCTAAACAAGTTGTGCTAAAAAATACAATCCGGAGCAAAGATATATTACAGCAGCTTTGTATTAAAAACCTGTAATTTACTAATTTCTTAGAGTTCTTCCTTATCTAAGAACATTAGCCCCATCTTTGTTTTCATTTCTCTTTCACTCTCGGACTCTCCTATCTACATTTCCAAGCACAACGGTTATGAAGGGTCAAGTTGCTTGAGTACCTTCAATACTAGTTGTTGAACAAAAAAAGAGGGACAGGGGGCAACGAGTCATTCACATACATATTTTTTACAAGATTTAGTATATAATATACCATTATAGACATCAATTTCATACTTAGATCAAAAGTAACAGAATTATACGTTCAATTTTCAAATTAAACAAATATTTATAATAGATCACAGTCACTACATTAGAACATCCAAACACCAAATATAAGTTGTAAACTTAAGATTCAAGCAATTCATTTAAACATTACTGTTCCAGCCTATTGTTGTACTCTGTCTAAATATAAATCAATTATATTAGAATGAAATGTAATAAGATTTCAAGTACAAATTTAAAAAAAAAAAATTATGTTACATTTTTTAAGTGTTTTAAAATTATGAAAACATTTGTTCCATGATTGAATAAAAACTGATCGACAAAAATTGTTTTTCTAATCATAAAAAGCAAAATCTGTTTGTATAAAATTGTAATAAAATTAAACAAAAAATTGAATGTTTCATAAAAATGATTGTATAGAATTGTATTAGAAAACCTGATTGAAGAAAAAGTATAAACTAATTGTAGTAATATAGTTCCAGGATCAAACAAAAACAGATTTTATTAATTGTATAAAACTGAAACCGCAGAAGAAATTATAGGCAATTTAGGGTTTGCTCAATAGAAGAAGAAGTCCGACCAGAAGAAAGGAGAAACAAGAAGCCTCCCAACAAAAGACATTGAAACAAGAATACCAGAAAAGATACGCTGGAGAAGAAATGCAAGTCTCTGCCGGAAAAGAGATGCAAGTTGAGATGAGAAACAGACTGAAATATGCTCAAGTGTTAAGTTTAAACCCTGGTTCTTAATTCCGGGTCCAGGATTTCAGGTCGGGTACCAGGTAAAATCCATTACCGTCTAGATCCATTAGTCTTTCCTCACTTAGTACGACAGGCCGACTAGTTGGCAACTAGTCATCCACGTGATACCCATGCCAAGCGCACTGTACACACACACATAGATGTAATGTTTCTTCTCTTTTTCCTCTCATAAACATTCCAATTTAACATTGTACAATAGAGCTTAAGATGACAACAAAGCATTGCTGACGTGAAAAGGATGGAATCTACTATTATGTAAGTTGATAGATATATGAATCTCATATTATTTTAAAACCCTATTATTGTTTGTTGGCTAATCTTTAGTTAGTATTTAATCTCATAGTTCTATTACAAGTCTAAACTTCATTAGAAACTTACAAGTTTACAATCATTGTTGAGGAAGCTCACAGCCTTGGCTATTCGATGCAATCCCCATGCATAATACTCATCCCTGCAGCACAACCATTTAGTATTGCTTAACACGAAACCACATGCACTAGATATTCCAAACAATTTGTTTCGGTGTTTCTTGCATTTCTACGTGCCATATGTCTCTCTGCCAAGATATAATACTAGAAAAATGAAAAATGACCATGCCTTTCTTAGCAATGGGGCTAGTTGGCAAAGTTGTGCCCTTTGACTATGTTTGCATTTAAACTAAAACAAAGAGATCTACAACATGAAACTTGGACAGTATTAACCATAACATTTTTCAAGAACAAGATTCAACAAAAAGTAGGACTAACTATATTAACCGGACTCTTATTTCAAACACCTCGGACATGGGTATTGACACTCTTTAAGTCTTAACACTTTAATTGTTCTTTTTGCTACATCACTTCAACTTCAGAAACATGCAAAATTATCACAAGATTGCAGAGTCTGACACTTGGACACCAACAATCGAGTCCATACAACACAGGAGACATGTCTGTGCTAGACCATAGAAAGTTCTTAATAAATGGTTACCCAGTTGTAGGCTAGTAGCAACTTGAAGTACAGGTAGATAAAAAAATCTTGGGACAAGGAACTAATTTAAGTTGAAAAAGAAAAAATTTATATACCTTTGTGCACCTTCTAATCTTAATTCCTTGATCTTTTCTGATAATGGCATGACAGGTTCAGTGACAATGTAGATAGTAACCTTTGTGGAATGACCGTCAGAAGTTTCAGCCTCTGTACTATGAAGGAACGATAAAATGTTTGGATGTCGGACCTGGAAAGGGAATGTTAAAAACATATTAAAAAACAGTTAGGGCCTATCACCAGAATGAAGAAACCGCTAAAATTTTATTTTATAATATTTCATCAATCAAAATTTACAGGAAGGAGAGGGATAATCTGCACAAAGTTTACGAGGGCAAGAAAGATATTAATGTTAAAATTAATTTAGCAGCAACACCAATATAGATTCTCAAGCATAAACATGGAGCTCTGTACATGCAAAGAAGCTCGCTTCTGCAACTCTATGCCTGCCAATTAAAGAGACTACCCTAAAATTTCGATAATACATCCATCGGTAACTACCGTTCGAAGACGCTTGACGCCATTCCGGCCAGCAGCTAAATGCCCATCATTAGTACTGCTCCCTGTTAGAGAAAATATTGACACTGGAGACCCGTCCTCCTGGAAAATATAACCATTAGTACAATCAACATCCCACCCAAGGAACAGAAAATACAGATAACTCAAGCAGATATTCAATCTCAATTTCAAGTGATGAATTCACTGTCAAACTTAAACCTACTCACAGCATCACATATATTTACCCTTGGTACAGGGTACAGCTTGCCGTTTACCAACAAAGACAAAGACAATGAAAAAACTAACAGAATTGCATAAAAAGTAAGATGATTATGATGATGATGACACACATCTTAATATAGTGCCATTGGTTTCATCTTCTTGGAGAAGCATCTAAATAATATTCATCAATTGAAAGCAGAAGGTCATATATTAAGATTCCAGAAAAAATTGTTGCCTTCAAATGGAGATAATAATTCACATTATTTTGCTGGCAGAGCCACTAATAGGGGTCAAGAAAATTGTACCTACTAGAAAAATTAATAGGTATCAAGGTACTGTACTACTGTTCACAGGTTGAGGCAGTGAACGTTAATGTATTCAAAACCTATTTTACCCAGACTCTTTACTTCATCTCGAGTACCCATATTTGCGCACTCAACTCTAACACATGGGTATGGACGGACACTCGACACTTTGGACATGAGCCAAAAACATGCAAAACTTTCAATTATTTTCATTGTCCAACACTTGTACACATGTTGGACAGTATTAGCTGAATCCGGGTAACAAACATCAAAATTTAAACCTACAGATCCAATTAAACGAGTAGTAAAGTTGGTAGAGATCAAGAAGCTGACAGCAATTAATGCTACATAAAGAGTGCACGTCTTTTTCTTGACTAATTTTATGATTGTCTAAAGTCAGTACTAGTTACTCTGATCTGAAAATAGAAGCCAGGATAATGTAGCAATGTTAAATTATAAAACTAACAGACATTGTGAATTTGTGATACACAGATATCTAAGTACTATTCTTCAAATTGTGCTACCTCGGTAACTTCCCAGATATAAGACAAAATTGTGCTCATGAGAAAACAACAAAAGAAATGTTGCTGACTCCTCTTTATTCAAAAATAAAAAGGACAAGATGGAAAGAAAACTTCAGGGTGATAATACCAACGATAGAAAATCACTTCATAAACTAATTTTAGAAATACACATCGATAAGTACTGCTAATTAATTAAAAACCATCAACTTTGTTGAAGTACGTAAAGTAGATAATCATTTTTTGTTGAGTGCAAGGAGTTGTGACTAATGAACTTATAGTAATATGTCCTTTGATTCAATTTTCCCGAATCAACCATATGATTAGGACAGTTCCATCCTTGAAGAGAAGACCCTCTTTAGTGGTTTTTGATTAAATATAATTAAGCCTATTACGTCTTGGACACCTCTATTTATTAGTTCCTTGACAAAGTGCAGAGACCCCATATTGCTACCTCGGAGAGCTCTTGCTGGGAATTTCTTATAGAGAATTGGCTAAAACTTGAATCTTTTACTAGACACTGGAATAATCATTTTATTTACCTCAGTTACCCCTACAGAGAAGCATGAACCCTTTGTCTCATATTCAGATATTCTAAAATGGTAAAGCGAATCTCTGTCATGCATTCTGATACTTTAATCATTTAGTACAAAATCTAGGTGATAACCACGGTTATACAGTGTGTATACACAATATCTAAGGAGTTCATCCCAAAACCCAGCAGGGTGCTGGTTTGCATGTGTTTCAAGAAACACAGCGCTGACAAACGTGGTTTTGGGAAGGCAGTTGGTTGACAAGAACTGGACCTTCTTTCAAATTGTGGTTGTAGCCATTGATTCTTGTACCAAAAAAATTGAAGCTTTAGGTCCAACTGAGAATTCATGAAAAGAACAAAATTTAAAACTTCAGCAACATGTGATTTGGTTTCTTATAAAAAAAAATTAAAAGAAGCTCTTGTTCCTCCTTAAACAATGACTTTAATTTAATTCCTCTAAAATTCTCACATTTACAGCTTTAATGCCCGTGCTCTTCTCATGTTCTAGGTTCTTTAAAATTCAAATCTTCAACTTGTCAGCTAACCTAATATCCAGATTCGATCCTGCTCACTCTTTCCCCCATCCAGCATGCTGACCAGAAAGAGGGCCTAACCTTAACTTCTTTCCAGCTGTTCTCCCCAGGGAATTGCCGTCCAACTATTGGACAGCTACATCCACAGGTCTAGGCTCCGCCCAAAGTGCAAACTAGCACCGGAATAATTTTGAGTGAGCAACATCCAGCTATCCAACTCCTCCGTGATCAATCCAATTCAGCATGGTTGCACTTAACTCTGAGGGCAGACCCTATCAAACTTCCTCAGTAAAAAAGAAACTTTGCAAGAGCCGTGGTGTTCAATTCTTATGTATACAGCAAACCTTGTAAGTTGAATATGTTAAGGAAATTCACATGCGAAAGAGAGCTAGTCAACCCCACCAAGAACCTAAATGTTATGGCTTTCCTTACATTGCCATGGATCCACAGGCAAACAAAAATATTTTGAGGGAATAACTAAAAAGTGGACAAGCAAATACTCAACTGAACTGGATAGGGAAAAAAATGTGGGTATGAAATGCTAAGCTTTCTGAATCAAGATGTTTACGTTCTTTAAGGTATGAGACCCTCTCGTCAAGTCCTTGGGCTAGTTGACGGAGAAAGGAATCTGGCTATGGAAATTGCAAAGGAGGCCATGGAAGCTTCAACAAGTACATTAATAATATTGAAGTTACATGGGATGTACAACTCCACCAACCATTTCACGCAGTTGCTTATCAGTTTAACGTATGGAGAGGCTGTAAAGGGGATGAACAGATGTTTTGATGAGATAATCCCAGACGACACAACTGTAAGGATATGATTAAATTACAGCTAGAGAAGTACACCACGAGGACATAAATTTGGTAATCCATGGGTAGAGCACTGGAGAGCTCCAGGTACAATTTAAGTTGAAAGTAAATTGAGTTAAGTGTAGTTGTATAAAAGTTTTTAATACAACTTTGGGCTAAATGGTTGAGTAAATGCACTTCCAGAGTGGCAATCAGTAATGGTTTAGGGGTTTAAAGCAAGCATTTATTTATTTCTAATAGTTCCATACTCTTAAAATGAAATTCACCTAGGCTAGGCTAGGCTAGGCTAGGCGTACAGTTAAACATTCAATTTGGGAAATCAATTAAGAAAAAAATGAAACATATCATCAAATACACAATGCAAGGAATAGTAAATGCAATAGGCACAAGGTGTACGTACCTTGGATGTGGCACGAGAGTGAAGCCAAGAGCCCCAGGCTGAGGAATAAGGCTCTCCGATGATGTAGGGAAGATCTTTAAGCCCCGCGCCAGATCCGCCGCCTACCACGCTTTGCAGGAACTTAAACATACTTGCTCACACACAAATTTTCAATTTAGGGAAATTCAACACCCTCGGGAGAATTTGGCTTCATTTTTCCCTGTATAAGAAAGAAATCAAAATTCCACTCAAACTTTTGTATTTGTTTATGCATTATTTTACACACGCTTGCTCAAACTCAAACTAATCAATTCATTTTTCTTTTCAAATTTACAGTTTATGTATTTTAGATAACAATTAGCATGAAAGCTCGTGCAAAGCATGACACCATTTTAATTTATATAATTTATTTATTTTTTATATTTTAAATACATGACTTATAATTTTGTAACACTATATATTGACGATGTGATTTATTGGTGAAAAAATATACTTTTATGAAAAGTGATATTAGTTTAAACTTCTTGCTTAAGTTTCATTTATGATCACGATCACCTAATAATTTAAAAAAGTAACTTCAAAAGACCGAAAGACTTAATAATTCGTAGTTTCTAAAATCTAACCATGAGTTAGTAAATTCACATGTGTTATATATTTAGGCAAGTGTTAGAATAAGAACCTGAAATTAATGAGAACTGAAAACTAATTTGAGGCTTTTATATTTTATATATGTATTTAATCCCAGTCATATATTCAAACATAATTACTTGCATTCATGATCACAGACACACACGCACACACACACACACATATATATAGGCAAGTGATCAAATAGAAACCAAAATTAAAATAGAAACCAAAACTAATTTAAGCCCTTATCAATCTAATCTAATAATGACCCCCTAGAAACACCACACACAATTAAAATACACCCTCCCATACATAATCCCTTTTTTATTTTAAAAAGGGTGTTATTTACATTATATTAATATTATAGTAGAATTTATAAAAAAAATATTATTGAACATATTTTGAAATATAACTTCACTGTATTTTTCTCCATCTCCCAACGATCAGTTTGCATACCATATATGCTATATTCCAACGCGATTTAGAATTTTTTTTTTTTATATAGTTTCTTGTTTCCAGTCTAAGAGTGGTTTCTATTAGAGTAAAATCCTATATATATAATATGTGTGTTTCTGAAAAAAAGAAAGATATGAAGTGTGTGTATAAACCATCATCATTCTGCAATTTCTTCTAGTCATCAAATTGACTTACGAATATGTTTATCATCGAATTCCAGCCACATTCCTAATCACGCCTCCTCTAACTCAATCATCTCCAACTTTGTCGTCTCTCAATAGCTATAAGTTTGTAGCGCCCATCGAGTCATTTCCACCCACTCTATTATCGTCAACACCATTACCAACACCTTCGAACTTGAACAAATTTTTAAATCTAAAATATTCTAGTAATTTGTGTTCAAAATTTTTGTGATTTGGATCAAATTTGGGTAACATGAGTTGAATTTTTATTCATTTTGTTTTGGTTTTGGTGATTCTGGTGGTGTTGATGTAGTTGTAATCAATATTTTGGTTACTTTGGTTGTGGTGTGTGATCGTGATGGTGTGCTAGTGGTGATATGTCAGTGGTGGTAATGATGGTGGTGTTAGCGATGTGTTATTGGGGCAATGCTAACAGTGATAATGATATTTTTTTTATTACAAAATGATGAATTTATATATCATGCATGATCCTATATTTTATTTCTTGAAAGAAGCTCTAAAGGCAATCCAACAACTATATATATGTGTGTATATGAATATTACATGTAATTTTATTTTAAAAACTCACTCATATTAATCTAAAATATATCTACAAAGTAATGTTATTTATAAAATCTATCTTCTTAAATCCAACCATTTTTACATTCCTTAAATTCAAATAATCAGTTATTATAACTTATGCATTATACATAATGCAATATTATTTTTATTTAATATCTATCTTTCATCAACATGGTTATACATATTAATCTTATAATTGTTTGTATTGCATCTATAATCCCATTTACCATGTTGTACTCTAACCAAACTATGTATCTTTTCAATTATATAATTGAATCAATACGATGTCTACATATCATATATAAATTATTCCATTTTTTTATGATAAATATAGATTATCCTAGAACAATCATAATAACCGATTTTAATGCAAGTGTATTTATATAAAGTGCAATATTAAAATTTACTAAAATTTTGGCATGCAATTTTGTACAATGTGATATATTTATCTAGTAAGTATCATATTTCAATAATATAGCTAGACATTTAAAATCTCTAATTTTTTTATAGTCTATAATCTATTTTATAATATTTCTAGCATAACTATTATCTAAATATCTATCAGTTAACCTATATGAAGTTCATATCTCATGTGCAATAGATTTTATTTTTTTCTAAAATTATAGTATTTTTTATTCAATTAAAATATTTTACCCGAAAAAAATGAGAGTCAGGGTGTAATCAAGTCGAGATGAGTCAAACAGTGTAAAACTCGAGTTTGACCTCGACTAAAATGTTCAGTCGAGTTCGATCGAGCTTTAAATTTTAAGCTTGAAGATTGGTTCATAAAAAGTTCGATACCTTCGAACTCGGTTCTAAATCTCAAACTAATTTTACCCTTTTTCAGCAAAAGAATGAAGATGAATGGTTCGATTTGTTCGGCTCAAATAAAAATATTAAATATTTGTGTTGAAATATATATAAAAACTCAAAACGATAAAATCTCGATTAGGCTCGTGAACCTTATGAGCCGAGTAATTTGAAGTTCGAACTTGACTCGGTAAAGTATTTAAACTTGAGTTCGACTCGAAAACTATTGAGCAAAATTCAAATATTTTATGAGCCGAGTTCGAACAACTCACGAACATTTTGATTCATTTACACTCCTAAATGAGAATAACGATTATAAATCAAAGGCATATGTTAGTCTTTTCAGAATTGACCAAAATATCATATTGGCCTAAATTATATAAAATAGATAGATACTATAATTCATCTGTAATACTAAATTTTTGAAGAAATTTGTGATAATTTTTTTTCAGTATTAGCAAGCGACGAATATGTTGATAATTTTATCTTGATTATATTTCAAAATGAATGTTTAATTGAATATAATAAATGAGGTCTTAGAAATGTAGTTGATGATTTTTAAAAAGATATAAAAAAATATCTTTTAAAATGAATATTGAATAGAATATAATAAATGAGATTTGAGAAATGTAGTTGTTGATTTTTAGAAAGATACAAAAAATATCTTTGGTGTAGTGGTTAATGATGTGAACTTAATTCATCACTAACATGAAGGTTATGGGTTCAATTCCATTGACCAACATAGTTTTTACTTTATTATGATAAAAGGGTAAATATGTAATTTACTAAATCACCATGAAAAGCCTTGTTGGCCTATAATAGATATAACTAGCATGAAAGCCCGTGCAAGGCACGGGCCACATTCTAATTTACACAATTTTTTTTCGCAAATCGTGTGTCGAGTCAGTCATATCTTCTTTTCAGTCTATTCTATGTGCTTCGATTTATTTAAGGCCAATAGTTGGTAACTATTCAAATTTTGAAATATTATTGAATTCTATATTTTGAATATCATACAAAGGCAATCCTTAGATTAAGCCGTTCATGCAATGGGGCACCGAGAAGATGATGTAATTTAAGGGCACATCTTTTCTAATAAGTAAAAAAATTTAATAGTATGTAGAGGCACAAAAATGATATTTGGGGCACATTTTGTTCAAGGTAGCACCAAAAATAGTTTAAGATATAAGAAGTGCCGAAAAATAAATGGTATGTAGATTTTTAGTTGAGTACAAAATTCAAATTCACTTGGAACTTTCAATTTCTCATGACCGACCTAGGAATCATATTTGTGAATAGTACTCGTTTAATGTAAGATGAATGACCGATAATAATGATACATAAAAGTTACTCATTAGTGGTCAAGTACTATTGCAACAATAATGTATCGTTTAGTCTATTTTCTAGCAGTTTTTTTAAAAGATTATCACGATAATGATATGCTATTTATTTTATTTCCATTAGGGATAGTAAACCAGTAAGAGGAGATAGGTGGATCATTACATATTTGGTAGGAGATGTATTATGGCAGCAATAGCACAAACCGGTTTAATATTAGGAAAAATTAACTAAAATGTATGTTATATCCATACAAACTAATATGTGCTACAGTGAAAAAATATTATTTTTTATGCAGTCTTAAAATATCACTAATCGATCATTATGTTATATGTAGTCATATATAATTGTACATCTTTTTTTAGTATATATAATCTTGTTTATGATACTATATTATAATTCAACTATGCATTTTATTCATTTTTTTAATCAATAACTCATATAGAGTCCAAATCTAACATATCAGCTAATTCTGATTTATATATATATATATATAGGCAAGTGCTCAAATACAAACCACTCTTAAAATACAAACCTACAAACCAACACTAAATTAATTATATTTCATCTATTCTAAGGTTTCCGCCAAGGGTACCTTCACAAAAAATGCTTAAAATAATTGGCTCTATCCAACAAAAAAAAAATTCCAAAAAAAAAAAAAAAATCTTGCCGTGGAAATGCGAAGCATTTAAGACAGTAAACGGATGAGTTAGGTAGTCATGAGAGCCGAAGGCTCTCGACACACCCGTCAATCGTCTATTGCCTTTACCATTGATTGCCATTCCTTACAACTTTAGAATGATAAAGGCGCGAAGCGCCGTACAAGAAGGTGCGAAGCACCGTTAACCAGTGAAATCCACTGCCACGTCATCACGTGAACAGTGATTTATTTTTTATTATTTTTTATTTTTTATTTTTTTTTGTTGGATAGAACCAATTATTTTAAGCATTTTTTGTATTGGGGTACCCCTAGTTTGGTCATTAGATTAGCTTGAAATATTAGATTATGCTTGGTTTGTAGGTTTGTATTTTAAGGAGGTTTGTATTGGAGTAGCCCCCTATATATATATATATATATATATATATATATATATATATATATATATATATTGTACATAGTATCAATCATATTATAGGTTTGTTTGGTATTGATGTTGCAGACCGCAACAACAATTTTTTTAGAAAACTTGGTTCAAAACAGCTTTGTAAATCTAAGAGCAATTTTTCAACAAAATTTTTTACACACAAAAATTGCTTTAGCAAAAACATTTATTTTTCACAATTGCAAATTTTGTAGACAACAATTTTAGGTAAATGTATCAAACCCCAACAATCACTTATTAAATAAATTTAATCAAAGTTAATTTAAAATAAGATATAAACAAACATTAAAAGAGATAATTTATTCAGTAGTTGTGAATTTCATTTGTATTTAGAGGTCATAAATTCAGTTCCTTTGATAAGATAAAAAAATCATGTCGTGTTTGTTACTACACAGGTTTTAAGATGATGATTTGAATTATATTTAGATTAATTGATTTCATAGTGCTTAGTGTATATCTTGAATATAATATGTTGATTGCTTCTTTCCACTACATATAGTAACACATTTCAATTAGTCAAAAAGATAAAGTGACACCCACTTTCCTTGATTTACTCCAAAGGAATCAGTGGGTTTTTAATTCATGCTTTATAGTGCTTTGTGCTAAAAACACTTTCATCCTCTTTAGTCAAAAACTAACAAGCACGCCTTGTATATCAGTCATATTCTCTGACTTATATTCCATCTGCATCTTAGTGTCTTGTGTCTTAACAGCTTTATCCCCATTAGTCAAGATACATCAACTATATGCTCAAGAATGAACCTCAACGGATATATCTCCAAAAATCAAGATCTAAACAGCAAAAAGTCTTCAAGAGTGTATTCAACCACAACGGCTATATCATCAGAGTCACTATATATACGACTGAGCTCAACTTGAAGTAAAGGGGACCCGAGATGTACATAACAAGAACCAAGAGCTATCCATTCTATACAACACAACCTCTATACACAGACATATACATTCATATTCATCTTGTTTAGAAGTTGTACTCATCTTGTTACAAACTTTGTTTATTCATTCTACACATACTTGTGCCGGGTTGTGGCAAGTAGATAGGATTACAAATCATAAGCCAAGATAGCCAGTGGGCTAGGTAGCAGGTTTGCTAGGTGATAGGTGGGTCAAAGGGAAGGGTTCTTCCAAGAGGCTTTAAATTTGAAATCGGGAAATACTGTAAGCTTTATATTATTGTGATAATAATATAATCTTTGTGCTAGTTGGCATAGGGACTTGGATGTAGACCATAGACTAGGATAGGGGCCGAACCAAGTGAAAATTCCTGGTGTTCTCATTGTTTATTCTGTTATTTAATTTCTGCAGTTAACATTCTGTTAGACAAAAGAGACAGTCTCATTCACAAAAGAGACAGCCTCATTCGCAAAAGAGACAGTCTCATTCACAATTGAGACAGTCTCATTTACTTGACAGTCCAACATTTTGTGCTACGTAAATTACATTTGGGTATCAAAGCAGGTGCATTTAACCTTTGTTTAAATGTTTATTTTGCAAGATCAATGGCACAATCTGGTTGAAACGATCGACGATCAATCAATGCTCCACCACTCTTACTTGGTACAGAAAATTACAATGACTGGAAGTTCCTGATGAAAATATTTCTCCAGAGGGATACCTACGAATGGGATGCTGTTGAAAATGGCATCAATATTCCCATGAAGGATGGCAAACCCAAACCAGTAAAGGATCTTACTGCTGATGAAGTCAATGCTCTGAATTATAATGCTCGAGCTATGAACTCTTTACTCAATGGACTATGTGCTACTGAACTTCGGAAAGTGTCAGCATGCACTTCGGTAAAACAAGTCAGGGATACTATTGTAGTAAGCCATGAAGGTACTTCAAAGGTTCGTGAGGTCAAACTTGATCTTCTTCTAAGCGACTATGAAAGCTTCAGATTGGAAAAAGATGAAGACATAAAGAAGCACAGGGACGGTTTCTTACTCTTATGAATTCTATTTCTCTCCTGGAAAGGCATATTCCTCAGTCAGAAATTAACAGAAAAATTCTCCGATCACTGCAAAAGGTTTGCCCCTAAGGTAACAACTCTGCAGGATTCTCCCTTGATTTCAAAAATGGAGACTCTCACCCTCTTCGGCGAGTTAGAAGTGTTTGAAAACCATCTTCGAAGGTATGATGAGGAAGAAGAAATGACCAAGAAAAAGACTCTAGCCCTCAATATTAATACAGAATCTAGTGAGGATTCAGACAAGGAGATTGCTCATCTAACGAAGAAGTTTCAGAAGTTTCTAGCCAAGAAGAAAGCTGCTAGCCGACCTACTCAAAACCTTATGGATTCAAAAAGGAATTCAGAAACAACACTAACGATGAAGCCTGTTTCGAATGCGGCAAGAAAGGTCATATAAAAAAGAACTATTTTCAACTTAAGGCGAAATTGAAAGCTTCTGGATCAAAGGATCAAGACAAGGAGAAGAAAAAGAGTAAAGCATTTCTCACATGGAGCGACGATGAATCTGATATAGAAATTGACTCCGATGATGAAGTTGCTCAAATGTGCTTTGCCGGACTTGATGAAAGCTTTAGTGAAAATGAAGAGGTATATTCTACTCCTGTAAAATCATTTGTATCTGAAGATGTACTATTTTTGCAGGCACAAAATAAAAAATTGCGTGACAAAAATGCATATTTAAAGCAAGCCTTAAATGAAGTGCTAAGAGAAATGGAAGATTCGATGAAAGAGGAATTGTTTGCTGATGAAAACAAGTTGCTCACTGAAAGAATAGCCAAGCTCTCTGAAGAAAATACATATCTGAAAAATGAGATTGAGATAAAAGATGCATGCTTAGCCACACTAAGACAGGAAACAGACTCTCTCAAGGAAAGTAAAAGCAAAAAGGCGGCCACAGAACAAAATTTCTCTGAATTGCAGGAAAAGATCGATCGTCTAAAGAAAGACTTAGCTAAATTTGTTCATGGAGAAGGCATACTGGACATAATATTGGCAGGTCAAAAATCCTCTTTGGGTAAAGAAGGACTGGGCTTTAACTCGGTCAAAAAGAACGTATTTCAAAAGACAAATAAGAGAATTACCATGAAGTATAGTATGCCCTATGAGAAATGTACAGATTGCGGAAAAAGGGGACACATTTCAGCAGAATCCAAGTTTTGTGGTATTAAGGGCCAAACTTCTAAACCTTATAATTCATATATGCATGCCTCTTTCAATATTGCTCAAATTTGGATTAAGAAAAATGAAAGACATTTATATAAGATTGTATACACTAACAAAGCAGGACCCAATTTAAGGTGGGTACCTAAGACATGAATATATTTGCAGGTTTTGCATGCATCTAATTAGTCTAATCTTGATCTAGCCAGAGGTTGAGAAGTATTTGCACATGATGTTTCCCAGCTTCATAAGGGACAGTCTCATTTGGAAAAAGGGCAGTCTCATTCGGAAAAGGGAGAGTCATTTTTAAAAAGGAACTGTCTCATTCTCCAACTGGACATGAGACACATTTTGTGGATGCAGCAAACCTTGGAAGATTTTGTATGCTTCGAAGGGAGTTTGGTATGTGTTCTCTTTAAAAAAAAAATTATGTTGATGAAAGGGGGAGAAGAATATCTTGAATATTTAATGGCTATATCTGTTTTATCTTTCAAATATAGATTACTCAGCTTTACTTGTCTCTGCTTAATATACAGATTATATGCTTAATGCTTCTACAAGTATCTTCGACAGGGGGAGACATATGCTTAAATGATTAATGTCTTAAATATCTAATGTCTCTACTAGCATTTTTGACAGGGGGAGACAGACAAGGAAAGATATTAATTCAAAATTTTCATCATCATAAAAAGGGGGAGATTATTACTACACAGGTTTTAAGATGATGATTTGAATTATATTTAGATTAATTGATTTCATAGTGCTTAGTGTATATCTTGAATATAATATGTTGATTGCTTCTTTCCAGTACATATAGTCACACATTACAATTAGTCAAAAAGGTAAAGTGACACCCACTTTCCTTGATTTACTCCAAAGGAATCAATGGGTTTTTAATTCATGCTTTATAGTGCTTTGTGCTAAAAACACTTTCATCCTCTTTAGTCAAAAACTAACAAGCATGCCTTGTATATCAGTCATATTCTCTGACTTATATTTCATCTGCATCTTAGTGTCTTGTGTCTTAACAGCTTTATCCCCATTAGTCAAGATACATCAACTATATGCTAGCTCAAGAATGAACCTCAACGGATATATCTCCAAAAATCAAGATCTAAACAGCAAAAAGTCTTCAAGAGTGTATTCAACGACAATGGCTATAACATCAGAGTCACTATATACGACTGAGCTCAACTTGAAGTAAAGGGGACCCGAGATATACATAACAAGAACCAAGAGCTATCCATTCTATACAACACAACTTCTATACACAGACATATACATTCATATTCATCTTGTTTTGAAGTTGTACTCATCTTGTTACAAACTTTGTTTATTCATTCTACACATACTTGTGCCGGGTTGTGGCAAGTAGATATGATTACAAATCATAAGCCAAGGTAGCCAGTGGGCTAGGTAGCAGGTTTGCTAGGTGACAGGTGGGTCAAAGGGAAGGGTTCTTCCAAGAGGCTTTAAATTTGTAATCGGGAAATATTGTAAGCTTTATATTATTGTGATAATAATATAATCTCTGTGCTAGTTGGCATAGGGACTTGGATGTAGGCCATAGACTAGGATAGGGGCCGAACCAAGTGAAAATTCCTGGTGTTCTTATTGTTTATTCTGTAATTTAATTTCTGCAGTTAATATTCTATTAGACAAAAGAGACAGTCTCATTCACAAAAGAGACAGTCTCATTCGCAAAAGAGACAGTCTCATTTACTTGACAGTCCAACATTTTGTGCTACGTAAATTACAGTGTTTCCATATATTCTATATCATATATCCTAATTCAATGACTGAAAAACTCACGTTATCTTGTGTACCACATGAATGCATATCTTATTTTAATGGCATATTCATAATATAAATAAAAATATTATTGTATTATAATTTCACAAAACTATAATTCTAATTTCAGAACAAATTTTTTTTCGATAATAATTTTCTTTTGTAGTTGTTAAAACACTTTTATCTTAGAATTTTAAAAGTGAAATTATTATGATAGCATGATAGTCGTGTAATGCATGACATGCATTTTAACTATGATAATTTTACATGCACATATTCGTATGAAATTACCACTATATGATTATGAGCTAATTAGGTATAAAAATCTTTAATTGCCATATCTCTCGTACAATAATCTTATACATTTACTTCTTTCGAATGTTTTTCTGTTAACACAATAATTTTTAAATTTTAATTAAACTCATCTAATATTTGTCAATAGGTTATGTTAACATATTATTATCAACTATTTAGTTCTATTACCATTTGTTTTTAAGTTGGCATAAAAATGATGTACCTATTCTTTTGTTAATATTTAATTGAGATATAAATGTTTGCAATAAGCGTTTTTTATATCTAGATGTCCAAATTTGACAGTAAATGAATTCATGTTATCTTGTGTATATAGGAGTGGCATCATTTCAATTTAGGATCGAAGAGTAATATACCTATGACAATCCCCAAATTCGAACATTATCATTGAACCTGTCTAGGTTGCTGAACGAAGAGTATTTTGCTCTCCGATTTCTACCCCGGACGGGAATGAGGAAACGTGCTAATTAGGTATAAAAATATTTGATTGCCATATCTCTTGTATGTTATTGTTTCAACATTAGTTACATTATATATATTTTTAATATAATTAATAATTAAAATAGTTAATTGTCATACCTCTCGCACATTAAACATACATTCTTCTTTCGAATATTTTTCTGCTAACATTATAATTTGTAAATTTTAATTAAACTCATCTAATATTTGTAACATGTTAGATCAACATATTATTATCAACTAATTAGTTCTATTATCATTTGTTTATAAGTTGGCAAAAAATTTGATGTACATATTCTTTTGATAGTATTTAATTGAGACATAAGTGTTTGCAATAAGCATTTTTCATATCTCGATGTCCAAATTTGACAAAATATAAATTTATGTTATATTGTGTACCTGGGAGTGGCATCAGGTCAATTTAGTATCGAAGAGTGTTATACCCATGGTGATCCCCCAATTCGAACATTATCATTGAACTTGTCTCGGTTCCTGAACGAAGATTATTTTGCTCTCCGATTACTGCCCCGAACGGAAATGAGGATACCCGGAGAAATCATGATTTTTTAAAAAGAAAATTGAAATATAATTTTTAATTAAAATTTCGAACATAATTGTTGAACCCTTATCAATCCCTGAATGAGGATAATTTTACTACACCGAAAGGGGAACGAGGATCCCCACGAGAAATTGATGATTCTTATTTTTTAATTGAAATTTATAATTCCTTAATATATTTTATAATAAAAATAATTTGATAAATCATGATAAATATTATTATTATTATTATTATATCATAAATAGCGATTCAAATTATTTTTTATAATAAAAGATGAAATATATAACTAATATTATTAAAATTAATATTTTATTTTATTAGTTTTTTGTGAAATTTAAATTTATCAAAATTTTAAAATTTTGAATTATATTTATCTTTAATAATATAGTAAATAAAATATTCCCTTAATCCCCGATAATCGGCTGGGAACGTGAATTGGGGATCAGGTCGGGATACCTTAATCCCCGATCCCATTCTCATCCCCCGAATTTCTATTTTATAATATTCCATATTTCTCATACTAACAAAAAAATTTTCGCAATCCTCAACCCGAATGGGAAGGGGATTGGATCGCGGTCGGACGGGATGGATGAAATGCTCATCTATACGTGTACCAAGTGAATTTGTTTTGTGTTTGTCATGAGCATAACAAACATGAATAAATATTATGTGTTGGTCCCGGAGTATTGCAGAAGGGGGGGTTGAATGCAATACTGATAAAATCGAATCTTTAAATCAACAACGAAGATAAAGATTATAGATTATCAGTAGATGTATGCAAGCAATAAGTGAAACAAGATTTCTCATAAAAAAAATGTTTTATTTATTTTGTGTGAAGTGTTGCTACAACCTGGAGAGAGTGTTTCTCCAGCTTCGATATCTCAAGAGATACAAATTGCTTCGTGTGCGTACATGAATAGAAAAGAATCTAAGATGTATATAAGTAGACTAAGATACCCTGTTGTCCCTATCGCATGGGGTGTTGAGCTGCTGTCATTTTCAAGTGCTGTCGTTTTCAAGTGGCAGCTCATTACAATTTGCACACCCATGTGACTTTCCCAAATTGCTATACAGACAGGATAAACCTTATAAGTAAAGCAACCTAGATTCTTTCTATTTCTAGCTAATACAATTCTAGTAGATGTGGATATTACATACTCCTCGAATTGACCAGCCTTGTCTTGTGAATCTCTTAAGCTTCTGTCGTAGTCTTGCAGGTCTGCTACAAACGATAGTATGTTGTAGCAAATCTGTTTCTTGAACATGTAACCTGTCACGTGCTTTGACTGATAAAATACCTAATTCAAATAATTCAAGGTGACAGTAACCTTAACCGCAGAGTCTGCTGTCAAAGGAATATTCAGTGGTTGACAGTACGAGCTCCCGCCAATGTTGCTGTCGGAACTCCAGACTTGCTGTCAAGTGTGAGAATGTTACTGTCTCTTGCTTCAGTCAATGTTGCTATCACATGTAGCTTTGTTGTGTGTTTGCACTAAATCACGCAAGCGTACGTGGTCAAAAATAATATATGAATAAGTCAAGTTCGTTCCCACAGAGATCTGGTAATGGTTTTAATTCAGTAAATGTACCTATGCAACAATGTATGGTTTTTATTCACTGCTAAGACAATTAACAAATTTGGGTTTTAATTAACCAAATTAACTAAGAAGTAAATTAACAAACTAAGAATTAACTAACTAACGAGAATTGGAATCGGATTACTTATGCAAGAGAACACATGGGACCCTAACTTCATTAAATACTTTGCTTAGATCTGACGCCTTTAATCACTGTATGCAATAGTTATGATACCTTATCAGACAACACGAAACAAGTATACACTACTTCTCAGTATACGAATACCAAACTAAACATACATCCACAAAAGAGATAGAAGATGAATAGACACCAATTATGCTTAGACCCTATATCTCTATAAGATTTGAAAACATAACGGTTGAAGAACAAGTTATCCACAAAGATCACATAGGGCAGCATAATATCTCTATTTATGCTACAAATCATGATGTTAAAACATCAACCTATCCTATGCTAGCATGGCAAGTTCTAAATCTCAAGATCCACTCTCGTTTCATAAGAGATTAACAAATTAGATGTTAGCTACGCATCTAAATTCATAAATCACAACCATACGAGGATATCAAATAAACATCACACACAGATCTTTAAAGCATCAAGATACTAAAGCTCCATAAATAAATCCGTTAGAATCCCATGACAACGATTAGTTCATAATCGAACCGCTCGTCATCATGGGATCTGATGAAACCATGATAAAAACAAAGTATGAAAAGATACAAATAAACCTAAGTAATTGATATGTAATGGTGATACAAATTACAATGGTATGATGTATTTAAATAGGCTCTAGAAGTCTTGCCCAACAAGAAAATACCAAAACAGAATTATAATAGAATTTCTGCAAAATACGTTTCCTAAACTGATTCTGTTTTGAAGGAAAATTCGTAGCTGACTTTTCTTCAATATTTCTGGGCCATTCCAGTTGTAATTGGACATCTGGACCACTTTAAAATGATAGAAAATCTCGTTAGCTTCACGTGGACTGTAAGATCGTCCAAAACGGACTTGTAAAACTCAAGATATGGCCAAAATAGTAAAAACTGTAATTTTTCAGCACCGCGCGCGTGCAACCTGCGCCCATCAGTCTGTTTGTCGCGCTGCCTGTGCCCACCACACGCAGCCTGCGCGTGGAAGACCTATTCAAGGTTGTAGAAAATCTCCCAAGCTTCGCGTGAGCTGTAAGATCACTGAAAACGGACTTCTAGAACTCAAGATATGGCCAAAACAGTGAAGACAGCGCAACCTATCCAGAAAATCCGAATTTTACACAAATTTGCTCCTTTCTCCTCCGTTTCTTTTGCATTAGCTAACATCTTCAATACCAAGACACATGTAACTCCTTGATAGCACAACACAAGTGTCCAATCTTCATTCCAATGCTTAATTCCACTCTAATATTGATTAGAAACACCAACACTAACCGATAGCTACAACCTTGCACAACTACACAAAACACATAAAAAATACAACAAACTTGAGACCAAGTCAATCAATTTAAGCCGATATGGAACGCTCCAAGTGGATATAAAATCCACTTATCACACCCCCAAACTTAAACCGATGCTTGTCCTCAAGCATAAACGTACAACTAACACTACCTAATTAGTACCACTTCCGTAGGTGATCACGGTTGCATTTGGCATATGCAACAAGCCCTTTAAACCCCTAGGCAACCCTAATGGACGAGTAAGGTCTCGTGAGGGCCTATAGCGAATGTACCCACAAAATCCAATGCAATGCAATGCATGAATGCAATTATTATGAAAATGCATATGATTTACTACTAATACATCACCACACCTTCAAATCCTCTCATGCCATATCAACTTAAGAATCAAAGTAATAATGCGATGTCTTGGTGTCGAAAGTGCAAGTATTCACATAATCTACTCTATGAACATGCATAAGTTCTCACAAGCCCATGTCAAATGTAAGAATAAGTTAGTAAACATGCTAAGCCTACAAGAGTACATCTTTGAGACAAAACTCGGGATCTCATACGCAAAAACAATTAAACACTCACAATCCACTCACAAAAGAATACTCTCTCAAGAATAAGGGTAAGTGTATCACTCAATTCCAACAAAATAATAAGCATGCTTGACATTTGGTATCAATCTAACTCTTAACAC
The DNA here is from genome assembly GCA_037693485.1 of Kitagawia praeruptora. Taxonomy (NCBI): domain Eukaryota; kingdom Viridiplantae; phylum Streptophyta; class Magnoliopsida; order Apiales; family Apiaceae; genus Kitagawia; species Kitagawia praeruptora. The sequence goes on along the minus strand of CM075352.1, from coordinate 105,078,615 downwards.
AACATACATCAATGACGATAATCAAAAGGTCTTTATTTTGGGTTGTAACGAGGCTAGGGACAAGGTATGTCAAATAAGCAAAATCAGGTGAAGTGTCAAAAGCTAGTAGGAACTATAATGAATCATAGACAACACCCTATTTACCCCCCACACACAATTTTATTATTTTTCTTCCAACAAAAACACTCGACTAGTCGACTAAAGTAGGATCACAACAAACACAAATATGCTCTCATAATATACATATTTTTTTTATGTTTTTTTTCTTTTTTTCTTTTTTTTCTTTTTTTTTCGAGAGCTAAATAAAGCAATAATATATACAATAACAATGATCCCACGATTTTATTACACATGCCGACTATCAAGTAAACAACCAAACCCAACTTTCAATATTTCCCCCAAAAGTACGACCAACAATAACCCCTCCTTGCACACCTTATTACTCCCTTAAGCACTCTACTAGCCTTTGACAATATGGGAAACTAATTGATCATGTAAATATGGTGTGGTAATATGGGAAAATATGCGGTTATTCCTAAATGTCTTTATCATTTTAATCGTCAAATAATGTCATGCGTTTCAAGAAAGACCTCAAACAACTGATAGCAATACAAACAATCCGTGGACACTCAAGCAAACGAATAAATTGCAATATGCAATAAGGCTCAAAAACTCACTTGGTGGAAAAACATACTCAATCCCAAGCAAAAATCTCTCTAGTGCACCTACTTGTATTCAAAGCATGCAAACTAAATCATCTTGCACATATTCATGTCCTTCTAATCACTTACAACATTCAATAAGTCTACTAGCTTCAACTTACTAGTGTATGTGTGTGCACAAGAACAAAGCATATCACTTCTCAATCAAAAGCGTCAACAACACAAAATTCCTATCAAGCATGGGTGCAAATGCAAACTATTATGAACTCACATGATATAAGAACATAAAAATAGAATGTCCTATATAGAACAAACGTAGATAACACGAACAAGCATTCATGAACTACCACTAACATGCAAAATATAATATCCTACATGAACACAATGACTCACACTCACAAATAACTACCTATACACTACTTATCCCTCAAATCACCCCCAAACTTGAAAGATTCAATGTCCGCATTGAATGGAAATAAATACGAGGGATAACAAACATACCTAATCATCGAAACTTGAAAATTCTTACACCGTATCTCTATATGGCCATTTAATTATCTTTTCCGGAGCTACAGCCTTGATGACAAGTTTTAGCCTTCTTTGCTCTTCAAAGGTATCAGCCACAATGTTCACTCCACTACCTGAAAAGTTAACAACAATAATAATAAGCAAAGTAGATGAATGACCCAAATATGCATACCTCCTGTGATCTGGTAGTTTAAGCTCAAGTTTGGAAGCTTCTTCAACATGATGATTTTCTACCAAAGACTGATAAAAAATGGAGATAGACGGACTAGGAATAGAGGTGGGTAGTTCACCAACGGAAGTCTTAACAATAGACTTAGGATCAAAAGAACAATCCTCAAGCTAACTTCCATGCTTAGCACAAATAGCAGTAAATTCCTCCAACATCTCGTCAGAAGTGAAATTCCTATACAACTCATGAAGATCTTCATTACCCTCAATCAAAACATCTTCCTCAAGAAAAGACTCAATTGCACTATCCTCAAGATTTGACCATGAAACAACCTCATCAATCAACACCTGAGAATCCCAAAGATCAACCACGCCTAGTTCCTCATCTTCCGTATCAGACTTTCCTTGTACAGCAACGTCTACTGGATCCGACTTGCCAAAACACTCTTCCTCTTTTACCGAAAATTCCAAGAAGCTCTTTGGATATGGAGGAGGCGGGTAGATCTGATTGCTATTTGTAGATTGCTCTGGAGAAACTTTTTCAACAAGATTTTTACTATTTTCCACTTCACCGTCCAACTGCTCAGCTACCAAATCAGATTTCTCAATTTCTGGCCCTGCAGATTTTTCAACCTGCTGAATATGAACTTCTTCGTTTTCCATAGCTACTGATTTCTGATCGTTTGTAGCCTTTCCAGATCTCAAGGTAACTGCTTTCACCTGTTCTTCGACTTCCCTCTTGCTTGGATTAGCCTCCGTGTCGCTAGGAAGAGTCCCTTGTGGCCTACTCAACAAGGCATTAGTAATCTGCTCAATATGAATTTCCAAGGTCTTAAATGATACAGCATTGCTTTTAAACATCAACCTCAATTCTTCTAATTCAGATTTGTCATAAGTGGAATGCCCAGAACCAGCATATGACTGTTGTTGCTGAAAACCCGAAGGTTGAAATTGCCACGGGGCATACTGTTGCTGAAAATTCTGCCCTTGCTGTTGCTGAAAATTCTGGTGATTGTAAGGTTGTGCTCCATATTGTTGACCTTGAAACTGCTGATAAGGCTGTTGTGGTTGCAGCATGCCACCTTGATTGTTGCTCCAGTATGCCGATTCATAAGAGATAGCACACTGATTCGCCTCATGTGCGCCCGCACATATCTCACAAACACTAGCCACCTGCTGAACTCCATAGTAAGTTAGAAACTCCATCACCTGAAACACCAACGAACTACACAAAAATAGATTAGAAATACAATCTGAGTCAGTGAACTCTAACGACCACTGATGACAAGCACATAAACTAAAAATAAAACACCGATGATCCCCGGTAGTGGCGCCAAAAACTTGTTTGCACTAAATCAGGCAAGCGTACGTGGTCACAAGTAATATATGAATAAGTCAAGTTCGTTCCCACAGAGATCTGGTAATGGTTTTAATTCAGTAAATGTACCTATGCAACAATGTATGGTTTTTATTCACTGCTAAGACAATTAACAAATTTGGGTTTTAATTAACTAAATTAACTAAGAAGTAAATTAACAAACTAAGAATTAACTAACTAACGAGAATTGGAATCAGATTACTTATGCAAGAGAACACATGGGATCCTAACTTTATTAAATACTTTGTTTAGATCTGACGCCTTTAATCACTGTATGCAATAATTATGATACCTGATCAGACAACACGAAACAAGTATATGCTACTTCTCAGTATACGAATACCAAACTAAACATACATCCACAAAAGAGATAGAAGATGAATATACACCAATTATGCTTAGACCCTATATCTCTATAAGATTTGAAAACATAACGGTTAAAGAACAAGTTATCCACAAAGATCACATAGGGCAGCATAATATCTCTATTTACGCTACAAATCATGATGTTAAAACATCAACCTATCCTATGCTAGCATGGCAAGTTCTAAATCTCAAGATCCACTGAAAATCTCCCAAGCTTTGCGTGAGATGTAAGATCACTGAAAATGGACTTCTAGAACTCCAGATATGACCAAAACAGTGAAGATTGCGCAACCTATCCAGAAAATCCGAATTTTACACAAATTTGCTCCTTTCTCCTCTGTTTCTTTTGCATTAGCTAACATCTTCAATACCAAGACACATGTAACTCCTTGACAGCACAACACAAGTGTCCAATCTTTATTCCAATGCTTAATTCCACTCTAATATCGATTAGAAACACCAACACTAACCGATATCTACAACCCTGCACAACTACACAAAACACATCAAAAATACAACAAACTTGAGACCAAGTCAATCAATTTAAGCCGATATGGAACGCTCCAAGTGGATATAAAATCCACTTATCATCGTGACTTTGCAAAATTTGTCTTCTTGTAACTTTACTGTCAGGAACATGACAGTAACTTTTATTCTTGCTGTCTTCTGGATGTATTCCTTGAGGCATGAACAAATGTATGAACTTCTCCCAAATCATACAATTATTACATGACAGCAATTATTTGAATACGAAGACATACTCTGGCTATGACAGTATGTTCAACTTAGTAAAAACTAAGTACAGGGAAATATAGTTATGTTGTCTCTATGCTGTCACCCATAAATCCCAACAATCTCCCCCAATTTGTTTTTATGGACAATAACAACAAATTTACAATCAAAACATGCTGACACCTTAACTAACATAGATCAGAATAGATGAAATACCATATCTGATAAATGTTAAAGAAAAATCTAAAACATGAAGCTTATGAATTAACTGCAAATCAATTGCTCCTATTGAATGAGCAAATCAGAGTTTAACTTAGCTTGATTTTTGCAGTCTCCAGTTGTTCAGATTTTTCCCTCTCTTCTGAGAGCTTCATTTCTTGCTTTTCTGAGGTCTTCAACTAAAGCTTTTTCTTCTGGTGATCTGGCATCATCTTCAATGTCTTCAATGTACCTTTGTATCACTCAAGAAGTAAATACTTCAGCATCTTTTAGATCAAACCAAGTTTCAAAATCATACGTGTATGTTCAGAACTTCAGAATTCCTTGGATGAACTTGAACCTCCTTCCAGGAAAAGCATTTAAGGATTCTCTTCTTTTTCTGTCTAGCTTTGGATCTTCATCTCTCCTTTGATCAAATATTACTTCTAGTTCCCAAACAACTAGCATTTCGAGCTTATGAACAGATCAAACAACTTTCCAGTAGAGATCCTTCAGTATACTAGTCCTCAATTTGTGAAAACTATCAACATAGATTTCTTGCTTATCATCCTTGATTCTCAGAGGATTATCCAGTACACGGGGCTGATAACCTGCTTCCTCATTGAATAGCTTGTTGAGTTTCTTGTAGCTTTCCTTCAGTTGAGCTTCTAGGTCTTCAGCACTTTGTTTGGCAGATGTGGCAGGTTTGGTAGGTTTGGTAGATTAAGATGATTTAGCTTTAGCAGCCTGATAACCTTGTTCTGCTTCATATTCAGCCATGCCAGCCTTTGTAAAAGGACGATGTGCTTCTACAAGGTCCATATCAGGCATTGGTTCCCCATCAGAACTGACTTCAAGGTCTGCATCATCATGTGCTCTCCAGTCACCATACGTCTCATAGAATTCAGCATATCTTTGAGCATAGTATTCTTTGACATGCTCTAAGATACTGCTGGAAACATCTTGGTCTGTTTCCATGAGAGTGATCATCCTTTCCAAAATGAAGAAATCAATTCTTCTCCTTACCTTAACCGTTTTGCATGAGAGATCATGCATGCCTACCACATGTGAAACTATCTCCATAGTGAAGTCTGGTTCTACAGTTATACATGTAGTTCCACAGTCCTTGAGATCATACTTGCGTATGTTTTTGTTGACTAGGTCCAGTTCCACTGAGACAGATGTAATGCTCCCATCAATTGACTTTTTCAATAGTTCAAAACTATTTACTTTTCTCTTATCAATGGGCTTCTCTGTCAAAACTGCTCCATGCTTCTTTTTCTTTGTTGCTGCAGTTGTCTTCCCTTTTATCTTGGTTATACGATAGGCTTGTGCTCTTGTCTTTCTTCTGTTAGATGTGAAATTCTTGACAAGCTTTCGTACCTTGACAGTTTCTTCAAGTTGACCCTTGATAGCATCTTTCATGATAGTAACTTTGACAGCTTCGATTGTTTGGCTCTTGACAGCATCTTTCAATTGGGTGTCTTCAACCATTTTGACAGTATCCTTGTTGACAGTATCTTTTTCAACATTGAAGCATTCAACTACCAGTCTCAAGATACTTGCTTCCAAGGCTTCAAAAATTTCTTACTCCCCTTCATCATTGACAACATCTTTCTTTTCAGTACTGGGAGTTTCTTGCTCTTCTTGGGTAGCATCCATCTGAGTTTGTGTATCAACACTCTTAGATGCTTCTCTCCTAGAACTCCTGAATTTTCCAGGTTCACCACTTCCTCCAATTTCATCCTCATCATCATCCAAAGTATCATCATAGTTGCAGCTTCCTCCCATCTTGGCATAGCATCAGAGATCAGCTTCTTTATGATTGAGCTAATTTCCTCATCTCTTTTTGCTAACAGCCTATGAATATCTTTGACAGCTTTAACTTTATCACTGGTGATACTGGATTTGAGAAGTTTCTTAGCACTATCATGATTGTTTCAGTGCTTATTCCCGAGACTCTATCCAATGGTAAGAAATCCAACATTCTTGCTCCTGTCTTTGTGATCCTTCTGAAACACACACCATAAGGATTTTGAATCACCTCAGGGAGTTTGTCTTCAACCATCCTTTTAATTTGTGCTACCAGACTATCATTGAAGGTTGTTGAATTTCTGACTACCAGGGTTCCAAGGACTTGGAGTACTCTAGCATGCAAACTTTGTAAAAGTTGCATTGTGATGAATATGGTCAAACGGTTCTTCAAATAAACCTGAACAGACCACCTTCTTTCCAAGTTGATTCTCACATAGATACTTATTACTTTGCTCTTCAGTGTTGATGCCAATTTTGTAAAAGCTCCCCCTGCTTTACTAATTGATTCATCCACCAACTTACTCAACTCTTCATCTTTGTTGTTCAAGGTACTCTCCATGTGATCAACCATCATCAGTTCTGCATCTTCAAGGACGTATTCACTTCCATCTGACCAAGTAGTTCCAGTAGATATGCCAGTAGATATGTCCACATACTCAGGCATTTTACCTTTGCCTTTACCCAGAGCATTTTGAATTTCTTTTTCTCTCCATTCCTTCTACAACTTCTGGAATGGAGCTTTGACTTCCTCAGGATTTGGCTCATTGATTTTCAATGGAGGCAATACTGTTCTTTTAGACTTTTGAGTCCCCTTTAATTGCTCCAACACTTCCTTGGATAACAATACTGCCCCACCATCTATTTCTCCTTCAAACAATTCACCATCTCCTGCTGCCTTTAGTTCTTCACCAAAGTTTCGTTCTTCTTTCTCTTGCTCCCCCTCACTTTCATCTCCATCTTCTTCTTCCAAAACTTGCTCCCCCTCACTTGTTGACTCCCCCTCACTTGTAGCTCCACCTTGTTTCTCCTTCTCTACCAGATTTGCTTCATTCTGATCTACCACTTTCTCTCCCTTACCTTCATTCTAATCTACCATTTTCTCCCCCTTAGTTGAGTTGGCAACACTAAGGATGGCAGAGAATGAAAGAAGAGTTTGTTGAATATCAGCAAAACCAGTAGCTACCATAGTGGACAGAGCATCAAGTTTAGCTTCCATGGATGCACATCTGCCCTCTAGGGCTTTCAACCTTGATTCAGCTTATTTAGAAGGACCACCAGTTCTCAACCTTTTTGGATATAAAGGAAGAAACTGGGGCAAGGAGGCTATGGGGTTTCTCACACACTCATTGTTTTTCTGAGTGATCTCATCACTCCTCACAGAATGACTCTCAAGGCCTAGTGCCTTTGTGTGTGGGGTTCCCTCAAGTTCACTCTGGACATGCTCAAGTCCCTCACCTTTTGCCAGCTCGTTTGGCTGCCTCTCATTTTTATGCTCACCTCTCTTTTCTTTTATCTCTCTTTTTCTTTTCACTCCCTCACTCATCCTAGATGCATGGGTATGAGCAGTACTTGCATGCATTTTAGTTGAAGAAGTAGAAAGTTTAGATTGTACCTTCAAAGCAGAGATAGTTAGTTGATCATCATCTGAAGCATCTTCAACAATTACAGTATCATGATCAAGTTTTGTAGAAGTGACAGCATCTTTACCCAAAATGTTACTGTCCACAGGTGGGTTGACAGCAACTTTTGTGGTGTCTTTGACAGCAGCTGAGGCTGTGACAACAACTTCCTGAAGGTCAGTTGCTCTTTGGAGTTCGACCAAGATGTTGGCTGTTTCATTTTCTGGCAGAGTACCATCTTGATCTAGCTCGGTGTTTGAGTGAGTGATGTCCATTTCACTTTGAGAAATGGGTTCTTGTGGACCACTTGATGGGGGCTCATCCATGACTTGAGATGGATGATCAAAACCTGAAGGGATTGGACTGTCCCTTTCTCTAGGTTGTTGAGAAGAAACAATTGATGGATTAGAGAATAAAGAAGATAATGGTTTAGAAGAGATTTTTGGCTATTCCACAGGGGTAACTTGTGGAACATCAAGAGTAGAAGTTTCATGACCCTCACTGTGCCCTATCTCTGTGTGCATTTCTGTAAGTGTAAGCTCCTCATGAGGTTGTGCTGAATCTTTACAGGATGCCTTGGGAGACAGGCCAGCTTCAATAGATACTTCTTGTTGAGAAGAAGCACCTAGGGATGTGTTTGATTCCCTTTTATCCTCCACATCCTTTTGTGAGACTATGGGGTGGCTGACAGTGGCTTTGGCCCTCTTAACTCTCTTCTTCTTAGGCTCAAGAGGAACCACTGTGGGTTCACTTTCACTAACATCCTTATTTGCTGCATCATGTGCAGTTTCTCCCTCAACATTCTCAGAACTACTACCAACACCAGTTTCCAAGGGTCTTTTCTTGGATTCTTGCAAGGTTGTTTTTGTGGTCTTTGGTTGTCTAGATGATCTGATAGGAATGTATGGAGTAGAATGTGGGTTAATTGAATTTGGGTCTAATTCAGCTTCATTCTCAAGGGAGAAGACAACATACCCAGAGGGTAGTGCTACATCAAGATGAGGCTCTTGATCAGCCATGTGCTTGGTGAAACAGAATGGAATAAGTGCATTTGAATTTTGTGAATTGAGTGATGTGTGTGTATTTCTTTTCAAAACATTGCATTCTATAGTGAGAGATGCATTATCATCAATACCACATAATGAATTCAAACACATAGTAAGAAAGCGAGGATAAACATGTACCTTCCTGCTCAGAGCTGACTTGAGTTGACTCATAAGTAACTTTCCTACATCCACTTTGTATCCATGGACAAGAGAGTGAGTAAGCTTCTTGATATAGGAGGGAATTCAATTCCATCCAGAGGTTTTGGTTGAGAAAACCTTCACCATGACATAAAAAATCATGCTCCATTCTTTCCTCAAATGCTTTCTTTCCATTTCACCAGTCGAGTACCATTTTGATGTACCCTCTTCAAGAACAGGACCAGAATACCCAATTTTCAAGAAAAACTTCTTTAGGGTTTCATCACTTGCAAGTTCCTTGTATGATTCTTTAGCTTGCAGTCCAGTTCCCAAAGCTTCGTTGATGCCCTTGATTGTGAGGATACAGGTAACTCCTTTAATTTTGCATTGAATGGTGTCTTTACCTGCACCTCCTGGAACATAGGCAGTGTTCCAGAATTCTTCAAGTCTTTCTAGGTTCAAGGATGGTGTAGATGTTATAGCATGACCCAAATAGGACTTGTTGATAAAGGATACGAGTCCTTTAAAACCTTCACCAGCATCTCCAGCAGTGAGAATACCGGCGAAGTTTGTTTGAGAATAGGATTGTTTGGGTGCCATTTCTTGCTTTGAGCTTTGGAAAGAGATTTTTGCTTTTGAGAGAGAGAGGTTCTGTTGAAAGTTGTGTGTTTGTGTGTTTGACAGTTGCTTACATGAAAATAGCAAATGTCTTACTGAGAAAGGGAAAGTAGCAATGTCTTAGCCCATTAATCAGTCACGTGGTGTCGTGGGTAGTTACTTTTTAGTGGCTGTAAATCATGGAGGTAAAATCCCAATTAATTCGGTCCACTAATCTTGATAGTAACATGTGCGCTGTAATAAATTCATCAGTAATTTTGAGAGGATGACAGCAGGTTTTGCTTGACAATAACATCGTCGCAAGAACATACTGCCATCATTAATCAATTTATACAATTTCCTTTAAATTTCATGACAGAAACTTTTTCTATTGTGTCGTCTAATAAACTTGCTGTCAAGGCACATCGTGACAACATCTTCACTTATTGACAACAACTTAAGCGGAAATAATTTATGTCATGAATTTTAATCGACTTTGCCTATTGCTTAAACGAAAATTACCAAGTAGCATTTTAATCGATTTAGGCACATATTTGTTAGTTTTAGCACACATCCACAAACATCCATACACACAAGCAATCAAACAGACACATGCATTACCCAGCAGATAACCAAGGTAGGGGAATCTAGCAGAAAAAGCATGAACAGTGCAAAAGATGAAAAGATTCTTTTTATTAAACATTAAAAATAATATACATCCTCTTCAACATCAGAAGCAAGCTCATACAGTTCCACTTGAACTATTTCATCAATTAGCCCTTCTACCTGAAGAAGAACCTCGATGAAGACTAACATTTCCAACCAGTCTTCAAGATCCTTTTCGACCTTGTCCTTGGCAGCTTTCTCTTTCTCTGCCAAATCTTCTTCCAGAGCTTCGTCCATTACCTTGAAGAGCTCCTCTATTTCCTCTTCATGACCTGGTTCACACCAGACTTTTGGCATCTGAGAAATGACATCCTTGTTCTCCGTTGTAGATATCCTCATTTTCTTTCTCAAGGCGTGAGTGATTGAGCGTGAAATGATATTTAGTCTCGTGCACATTTTATAGGACCCTAGGTGACGTTTCAGTTTCCCAAACTCTTCTTTTTAATAAAGTAAATAAACTTTAAGTTAAAAAGACTGACAAATACCCGGGGTCATTTCAAATGACACAAATACTTATCACTAAGCACGCGTATGAAATAAGTTAATGTCACGTGACTACTCATTACAAAAATTAAAACAGGCATGTGATTTGAATTTAGCATTGTCATAGGAAACATGCTGTCAAATAAACAAGTAGCACATAGGACAATAACTTCTCATGACAGTAACATTGAAAGTTAAGGTCACAAGCTGCAATTTTTAACCACATTGAAAATGTAAAAACTAGTAAGTTAGCATACCAGATTTAGCATTCCCAATTCACTTACCAACCTGTTGAAGGTTGCTTCATCTAGTGGCTTCGTAAAAATATCTGCAAGCTGCTTTTCTGTTGGAACATAAATCAGCTTCACAGTTCCCCTTTCAACATGCTCTCTTATGAAATGTTGTCTGATATCAATGTGCTTTGTCCTGGAGTGTTGAACTGGATTGTCTGAGATTGCTATGGCACTAGTGTTATCACAATAAATAGGAATATTGGACAACTCTAAACCATAATCCATTAGCTGATTTATCATCCAAAGAATTTGAGCACAGCAACTTCCAGCTGCAATATATTCAGTTTCTGCAGTTGAAGTAGATACAGAATGCTGTTTCTTGCTAAAACATGACACTAATCTTCCACCAAGAAATTGACAACTTCCTATTGCACTTTTCCTGTCAATTTTGCATCCAGTGTAGTCTGAATCCGAATAACCAACCAAGTCAAATCCAGTATCTTTAGGATACCAAAGGCCTAGGTTTGGAGTACCTTTGAGATATCTAAAGATTCTCTTGATTGCTACTAAGTGTGATTCTTTTGGATCAGCTTGAAACCTTGCACAGAGACATGTAGCAAACATAATGTCTGGTCTGCTAGCAGTTAGGAATAGCAACGATCCCACCATGCCTCTGTAGGTACTAGAATCCACTTTCTTTCCTTTAGGATCCAAATCCAGTTTGGTTGCTGTAGAGATAGGTGTCTTGGCAGGTGTTGCATCTTCCATGTTGAACTTTTTGAGAAGTTCTTTGACATATTTCGATTGGCTTATGAAGATACCATCATCCTTTTGATGAATTTATAGACCTAGGAAAAATGACAGTTCTCCCATCATGCTTATCTCATACTTGCTCTTCATAAGAGATGAAAACTTTTCACACAGCTTCTCATTTGTAGAACCAAAGATTATGTCATCAACATAAATCTGAACCAGAATGATGTCCTTGCCATGGTGCTTGTAGAACAGTGTCTTGTCCACTACACCTCTTGTAAATTGATTCTCAATGAAAAAAGTAGAGAGAGTTTCATACCAAGCTCTAGGGGCTTGCTTCAATCCATAAAGTGCTTTGAATAGCTTGTAGACAAAGTCATACAACTCAGCATCCTCAAATCCATGTGGCTATTCAACATACACTTCCTCTTCTAATTCTCCATTAAGAAAGGCACTTTTGACATCCATTTGGAACACTTTGAAGTTACAGTGTGTAGCATAGGCTAAAAATATCCGAATAGCTTCAAGTCTGGCAAAAGGTGCAAATGTTTCATCATAATCGATCCCTTCCTGTTGACAGTAACCTTTAGCCACTAGCCTTGCCTTGTTTCTTGTCATATTTCCAATTTCATCCAACTTGTTTCTGAAAACCCACTTTGTGTCAACTACTGACTTCCCTTTGGGTCTAGGGACCAGCTTTCATACATTGTTTCTCTCAAATTTGTTTAGCTCTTCTTGCATGGCTATCACCCAATCTGAATCCAACAATGCTTCATCAATTGACTTTGGCTCAGTTTGAGATAGGAAACATGAAAACATGCTGTCAGCAGAAAAATTTCTTCTCGTCCTTATACCAGTAGTGGGATCACCAATGATTAGATTGCTAGTGTGATCTCTGTTCCACTTAGTGGTTCTGGGCAAGCTTCTTTCTTGATCTGCTTGATTATTTCCTCTTTGAGGGGTTGACTCTCCACCATTGATGTTTTCTCCTTCATGTTCTTCAACATCTCTAGAATCATTCTCATTCTGATGATTAGCTGATACAGTTTGAGATTGAGCTGGAGTTTGAGTAGCATCATTGGTGTTTACATCATTTCTTTCAAACTCAATATCCTGAGTACCAGTAGGTTCATCAGCAACAATTTCTTCTTCTTCCAAATACCCTTAATTTTCAAATCTAAGAGGCTCCATTTGACCATCCTCTTGCAGTCCTGGGAATTCGGTTTCATCAAATGTGACATTCACACTTTCTTCAATGACTTTGTGATCAATGACATAGACTCTGTAGGCAGTCCTTTCCAATCCATATCCCATGAAAATGCCTTCATAAGCTTTAGCATCGAACTTTCCTTTCCTTTCATGGTTGTCAATCATCATGAAACACTTACTTCCAAATACATGAAAGTACTTGACAATAGGTTTCTTTCCTGTTAACATATAGTAAGGAGTGTTTCCATGAGTCTTGTTGATCAAGGTTCTGTTCTGTGTGTAGCAAGCTGTATTAATAGCTTCTACCAAGAAGTATGTTGGTAATTTAGAATCATTCAACATAGTTCTCGCAGCTTCGATGAAAGTTCTGTTCTTCATTTCTACAACTCCATTTTGTTGTGGTATCCTGGCAGTGGAGAATTGTTGGATAATGCATTCTTCTTTGCAGAAGTTTCCTAGTGTGGCATTTCTGAACTCAGTACCATTATCACTTCTCAGATATTGAACTTGAGCATTGGGGGTTCTTTCAAGAACTCTTATGTGATCAATGATTTCTTAAGCAGCTTCGTCCTTTGTCTCTAAAAACTTCACCCAAGTGTACCTTGAGTAGTCATCCACCATTACAAGGGCATATCTCTTTCTTGCAAGAGATTGAACATTTACTGGACCAAACAAATCCATGTGAATTAATTTGAGTGGCTCAGTGTTGGTATTCACTTGATTTGATTTGTGCACAGATCTTTTCAATTTGCCTATTTGACAATCCTCACATAGTCCTTCTTGACAGAATTCCTGTTGAGGTAGTCCTCTCACCAAATCCTTCTTCATCAGAATATTCATATTCTTGAAATTGAGGTGTGAGAGCTTCTTGTGCCAAAGCATGCTTTCACCAACTGATGCTTAACTGTAAAAATAGTAAGCCTTGTCTATATTGACAGAATTTAAGTCTGCAACAAACAAGCTTCCTTTCCTGACTCCTTTCAAAGAAAGGCTTCGATCTTTCTTGTGATAGATATTACAAACCATCATATCAAAATCAACCTTGAATACCCTGTCACTGAACTGGCTGACACTGAGTAGGTTGTGCTTCAATCCATCAACAAGAGCAATATCTTCAATGACAACATTTCCAATTTCCAAACAGCCATATCCCACAGTGTAACCTTTGTTGTTGTCTCCAAAAGTTATGATTGGGCCGGCTTTCTCCACAAAATGTGATAGCAGGGCTATATCACCAGTCATGTGCCTGGAGCATCCACTGTCGATGATCCACATGACCTGCTTCTGTTTCTTGCCCTACAAAACAGATGATTTTAATTTGCATCTGGTACCCAAACTCTGTTGGGTCCTGCAGTTACAGCATCATTGTTCATATCATTCTGCTTCACATTTAAATCAACACTAGAATCCTCCTGTTTGACTTCTTTTGCTGTCCACTTGGTTCTAGAGTTAGACTTGGTCTTTCTCTTAGTGGAAGCTGCCTTTTTACCAACATAGGCAGGCACAGAAGTCTCTGCAGTTTCTAAATAGGAGCATCTTTCAGTAGACAAAATAGGCAGATTGAAACAAGTACTCAGAACAACAATTTTGCATGGCATACAGTCAATGTTATTACAGACATCCATACTTCTTTGCGTAATGGGTGTTCTATGTAAGTTACCACTAACATTGGACGCATTAACCTTATCCTGTTTGGGTTTCTTACAAACAAATGTTAAATGACGAGATGATCCACAATTATTGCAAAGTTTCCTAGGGGCATTCTTAACATGACTATATCCATTCTTCTTATCAATCCCTAACTTGCCATTCCTATTCTTAGGCTTGTAGACATTTTATGACGCCCCCAAATCTGAGGTCGGAGATTCAGGTCGTCACATCACCATCCAACTATATCATACCTGTATTAACTTTACAACTCAACAATACATCCATCCAGATCTCAATCTTACGCACATACAAGTTAGAGCCTAAAAAACGATAATGAAAAGTAACACTAAATATTACAATCCATCTGTACAATCCAAAATCTTACGCACTTCCACTTATACAACTACACATGAAAACAAGTCTTACTATTACAGTTGAAAACCTATCAGACTTACTCTGTTGTATTTATCAGGAACTAAATCATCCCAGGGGTAAATCTTCTACTCCTCTTCTGCTGGTGCGGAGTTAACCGACCAAATTCTTCTCTTTCTGAAAAGTTTTTATAAAGCAAGAATGAGCTACATAATGCTCAGCAAGTTCACCATTTTGAAAAATAATAATGTGGTTTATTTCGAAAACGATCCCAACTGTATGGGTATATATCTCAGATTTCAAAACATAATTCAACAATATATATATATCCGAGTTTGAATAAAACATTTATACTCACTAAGGAGCTTTAAGAATAACATATGAATCCTTTATAAGGTTCCCATTTCAATATATCTCAAGTTTGAAAATATATACATATGAGTATATCATTTTCGGCAAAACACTCTACGGTTAACATACTGTACAGGGAATACATTATTGCAAAACCTCTTTCCTTCCATTAGCTTAGAAGGTTTCTCATTCAAAAACATTTCATTCTTTGAAATAATTGCAAGAGTGCACTAACACGTGCCAATCTTTATAGAAAATCTTGCAGTTCTAGATACTGCACGATGTCAATATTTTTCTTATCAAAAACCGTAATCGGCAACTTGGCACTTAGGCCCAAGGAGCAGTGTTTGAGTATTTTTCCAAAGTGGAGGATGGGACTGGAAGAAAACATAAAAACCTGACAAGGATTGACGATGATCAGTTGCCACAACCAAGTCCAACAATCCGTGGGTCTTCTCTACCGGTAGAAGGATAGAAACTACATCCGTAACTATTCTCGGGTGAAAACTACATCCGTAATCACCCTCGATGAAAACTACATCCGTAATCATCCTTCGACAACACATGGGCCGGAACAATAATTGATGGCCCGCCTGGCTCACGGCCGCTTACACATCCCGGGAATCGTTCGTCAACGATTCCCACACCTGCCAGAGTCCCATTTTTCTTTCTTGTCAAAAATCATTTTGATAGAAAATTCGAGTAGTTGAAGTTCGACCTCAGTCGACCGATAATTCTTGAAAAACGTACAAGAAGCAAAACCTGACAGGGGGTTTTCGAAAATGTTTTGGGTTCGAAAGAGTTCGAGTTTGAAAACGCTAAAGGTATCTTGGATTAATTTTGTCTTTGAAATAATGAACAATAATTAATAAATAATATTTTGAGATTTAATGTAATCAATTAATAAAATAATTATTTAATTAAAATAAGCTTTTAATCCAAGAGAGATATTTTTGAGTATTTTTAATAACGTAAAATAATAAATACTTAAGTATACGATACTTCCCGAATGACTCTTCGGGTTTTCGTAATTTAATCACGATACAATAATATACCGCTCCCCGGTCAATAGTATATTTGGACCGCTACGACCTCTATTACTAGAGTCGTTGTCCGAAGAAAACACTTTCATTCTAAGTTCAAGGGTGTACAAACACATATGCATAAATCTCAAATTTCAACATAATCTCGTAAAGCATAAGCATATAATACGTTTGGAAGCTATAAACACAACAGTGAAAATCCTTATATATAAGTTTTGAAAAGTAAACTTGCATAGGTAAAATCAAGAATATAATCTTTTGAAAATAAATACTTAGGGTTGGAAAACTTGCCTTGGTGAGGTTGGGGTGGTCGGGCTCGTGAAGTGCAACGAAGATCTATACATATCCAACATTCACTCGTTAGTATCTTAACAACACCACTTAATCACAATGTTTTAAAGAATACCACACTAACTTACGACTCCACCATTCGACCCACTAACCCTCCTATATGTCCATGTCATCACCCAATTACACTCGTTACTTATCCGACTCGAATTAGTTACCAAACTCGAAACATAACTACGTATCCTTAAAACTATGTTAAACAAACTTCTCACATGATTTTTCACTTGCACGCACTTCACTCTAACATTTTTGAAAAATTGAAAAATATGAATTTTAATCAATTGCTTTTTGGGCAGGCTTTACTACTGTAATATCTTGCTATTATCAAATTTTCATAGTCTTGACATAATTATTAAGGGTCAAAGGTGGTTCATAAGTTGACCATTCAGTGCAGTCCGGATCTCAGGACCACTCCTCACTAATCGGGTCATAACACAAAAACTATACATCACCTAGGTATGAACCTTATATTCCTGGAAACTACATGAAAATAGATTTCTAACCATATGAATTAGTTCCTAAGGAGACAACATCTTGAGGTCCGAATCCCTCTTACAAGACAGACTATGTTCCCATAATTTACAACAAGCACCTTTTCAACTTTAAAACTTCACAATAACACAATACTCTCTTTACAACCATTAAATCCACCAAGACTCATCTCTATACCATACATGAGACTACATACTCTAGCACATTCCTTACAATCACAACAACAAGCATATATCTTCAAGATCTCATCATCTAAAGTTCAAACCATCAAGATTCACTCCAATACTTATAGATCTAACAATATAAACTATAAACTTGTCATGGCTAAGGGTTGAGAGATATTTATACCTTCCTTGAGTCTCTAGTGACCTTTTATGAGCTTTGTAATCCTTGGAGAAGCTTGATCTATCCTTAATAAACCTTAAACAATCAAGAACATCAAGAACACAACTTAGAAATTTTCGGAGTTACTATACCCCAGCTGCAAGAACTGGAAAAACGAGGTCGTTACCTTGATTTCCTGGACAAGGCTTCTAAAGAAGAGTTGTAGAGCATCTCAATACCTTTCTTAAAAGCTATAGAACGCAAGATTTGGATGAGAAACGAAGGCTCTATGGTCATTTTACTGAGCTGCTGTTTGTCATGGCCGGGAGCAGAAATATTTGGGATGTTTTTGTGTTTTGTTTGATGTGTGGTTTGAATTATGAGATGTATTATTGATATGTATTGATATGTATATCATTCACATGTCTCCACCCTAGTCTAGTAGCCTAGGTTCAAGCCATACCTTCTTGTCCCCTAAAGTATGGTGCACATACTTTACACTATTCATCTAGTTACTTTTTACTTTCTAGTTTGCTTTCCTAACTAGCTAGTTACATGATACTTTGCATGCAATATTTCCCTTGTATTATTATTTCTCCACCAATGTTTGTCAATTAATCCTTAATTCTTAACATATCTTAAATAAACTCCTCGTAATAATATTTGTCGCGTAGAGATTTCGTTTGTAATTCCTTAAGTACTTAATTGTGTAAATTCCTTAAATATCCATAACTCCTTGTCATAGTCTCTTAAAATCTCCTAATACTCTAATAACTCTCAAATCCCAAGTTTTTATGAATCTTAATAGCAGTAGGCCTCTTGCCTTCAACAATCTTCCCTTTTTCTTACACAGTGAATATAACAACATAAATTTTCAGATAATCAATTCCATTACATAACATAGGTGACTCAAAAGGTCCCTAATTCACCATGTCATAAGCTTTTACATATTTAAAATATTACAAAAATTAGGGTTCTTACAGCCTCCCCTCCTTAAGAGGATTCCGTCCCGGAATCAGGTTGAAAATTGTTGAAGGTACTTTTCACGCATCTCGCTTTCTAGTTCCCATGTTGATTCCTCGACGTTTGGGTTCCTCCACAAAACTCTCACTAGCTTGACAACCTTGTTCCTCAGTACTTGTTCTTTTCTATCCATGATTTCACGGGTTGCTCCACATAGGTCAAGTCTGATTGTAGGTCCACTTGGTCGTACTCTACCATATGCCGATAGTCGGTGTGGTAGGGTCGTAACATAGACACATGAAACACATTATGAATTTGCTGCAAGCTTGGGGGCAAGGGTAACTCGTAGGCTAACTTCCCAATACGCCTCAAAATCTCAAAAGGTCCAATAAACCTCAGACTTAGCTTCCCTTTCTTACCAAACCGCATCAATCCTTTCCAGGGGGATACCTTTAGCATCACAAAGTCTCCCACCTCATACTCCTTTGATATCTCATAAAATTTGACCATTCGAAATAATGGGTTTCGTAAAAAAAAATTAATGACTTTTACATACACTCATCTGCACCGTAAAGACGTAATATCCATTCAAAATCTTCGTTTAATAATTCGTACATATCGTGATTGCAAAAATTTCTCATCCACTCATAAAATTACTATTCATCCAGGTTTCGAATATTCACGAAAATTAGGGTTATTGCAGTCTCCTCTCCTTAAAAGGATTCTATCTTAAGAACCTAAGGAAAATAGTTGTGGATACAATTCCAACTTTACCCTTTCCAACTCTCAGGTTGACACTTCAACCCTTTTGTTCTCTCACCTTGGTCTCACCAACGCTTTAATGTTGTTTCTCAATGCATGCTCTCCTCGACCTGTATTCCTTATTGGTTGTTCTATGAATGTAAATTTCTATCCCACTACTTATACGTTCCTCTTCTACCTTGTTCATAGTATCCGTGTTGAGTCCTTGTATCGTTGGCCCGTGAATACTTTGTGGTCGTGTTTTATAATCTGAGACAATGTCAATACGCACGGTATTCCTCATATTCCTTGGCTTGATTAGCACGCATGTGTTGCCTCCCATCAGCCGTTACCACTTGCTATGGATACTGTATAGTCTTCGGTATACGTCGAACCAGTTCAACTACTATATCCCTCATTCATTGACTTCTTCGTAACGCAAGAAAAGCGAAACTTCTTCTTTCGCAGTACGCTTTACAAGAGACGTCCTTACGTTCGCATGGTGACAATCGTGATAACAACATTCATTTCATGGATAAGTTTTTATTCTCGATTGCCCCATGAAATCTAAGGCACGACACTAAATATAAATTCGATCGTCTGGATAATTCTTCTTCCCTGTCCGTCAGCCACAGATCAAATTAGTACATACGCTCAATCTCTTTGTTAAATATACTTGAAAGCACCTTCAATATTCGAAGTTTAACCTTAAGTCTTTATCTGACGTAATCGCTGCAGAAGTTTTATATTGCACCACAATCTCTTCCGTATATAAATCGATAATCTTCTAAATGGAAAGTCACTCGTAGGTAAACCACTTGGTTCAACAATTATAAATCAACTAGGGCCATCTCTTGGCTCGGTCTTCGGTGACCTACTTATGAAATTCATTATAATTCTGTCCACGTTTAAGATTTTCTACAGGCAAAATTAATCCACTAGATCTCTATCATTCTGCTTTTGACATGTCGTGTTTGTACTTAATAGTTTGCCAATACCATTCTTCATATCCGTTTGCCAAAAATTCTCTTAATTCTCTATACATCTTTGTCCTTCCCCATAATTTAGTCATTTTCCTCTAACATTATTCTTTATTGTAAATACTCTATTTTCTTGGTCAATACTGACTGAATTCCAATTTTGAATAATCCCTTCTATAGGTATCGGCCACCACACTGGCCTTTCTTGGGTAATAACAAAATTTCTCCATTATACTCCCTGATCCCTTTCGTCACCTTCTCTTTCTTATGTTTAGTTCTAATATGAAGATATACTTATGGCACTTGTGGAAAAAAATTTCACACTTTTCTCATAAGGTTAACGTCTCAGTTTTATGCGTGAACGCTATCATGACTAATCCCCGACTCACGGTTAGTATATCCTATCCCGTAACCTTTATGTTGTTTAGAAGTATAGGCTATCATCCCCTTTCTACTGCATCAGCACACCTCTTAAACTCTTGAAAGACGCATCATCGTGACTCTCAAAGTCCTCTTTTTATCATCAAGTATAGCTAACAACGAGGTTGTTGCTAATATCTCATTTCATTCCAAAACTTTGTTCATTAATCCATAAAGGCTTCTGACTCATTAGTCCAATCAAACGATACTACCATAATTTTATAACGTTTATATTAGTGTGAAATGCCAACTTTGGCACAGTACAGAGGTCGATCTTGAGTTGGTGAAACCCGCTTTTCAACCTTATCTTTGAAAAACAACTACGCGTTTTAACTGGTCAACAATTCCTACATCTCCGGTTAGGGGTATCGATTCTCGATGGTATATGTAAGATGTCATACGCTCGTCCTCTTTCACAACTGGCGCCAATCAGCCTGAGGCCTGCATGCTGCTGCGATTCTCAATAAACTTGATTAGGTGGTAATCTCGAAGGATCATTGGCATATATCCATGCATCCATTTGCTATTAGGGGCCTTTTAAACTTTATGTCTCTCTATGTGCATCAATCCCTTTAAGCTAAGTAAAGCTTCACATTCTTGCCACGATATTTCTTCCTTTCTTGTCCATCTCACTTCCATATTAGTTTCCTCTAAGGATATGTCTTACATCTGTAAGATACCAGATTATTTTAGGATTTATTATTATTATTTTATTATTATTTAATTATGTTAATTATTATTTAAAGGATGGAATTGGATTTGAGAATATCGTTGTGGAATTCAACGATATTTAGTATTGAGTTTATATGAGTATATATTGAGTTATGTGTGCCAATGTGTGCCCCAGTATTTTATTGGTATTTTTAGTGATTTAAAAATATTTAAATCAAGTATTATTGATCTTCAAAAATCTTTATTTAATTATTGGAGGGCTTAAAAATCATGAAATCTTTTGTAAAATTGTCTTTATATATTTATTGAGTTTTTAAAATTGTTGGGTGGATTAATTTGGGTGGTCGAGTATTTTAAAATGATTTTAAGAGTTTTATTGCAAATAAAGGATCAAAACTTTGAAAATTCATATTTAATTCATTTTTGATCCGAAAAATATTTTAAAAATATGTGTGTGCTCGTAATTTTATATTCCTTATTTTAAAAGTGAAAAGTTAAATTTTCTGAATATTATATTTAAATTCAATTTATGAGAGTTGTGTATTAGTTCTAAGCGAATAAGTGGTATGTTATTTGGACCCGAGAAGAATTGTAAGTAGTGATATAATAGAATTGGGCCTAAGCCCAATTAGAGAAAAATCGGAGCAACAGATAGTACCATCGAGAGAATTCGAGAAAGAGAAAGAAAAAGGGGGAAAAAGAAGATGAGATTTGGGGGTTTGATTACAGATATATATATGTATATATATAAGTGTGCGTGTGTGTGTATTGTGCGTGTGATGTGTGTATTTCGGGTGAGCAAGGAGCATGGGAGGGGGAGCTCGCGCGCGGCATAGCAGGCGACGGCGATGGCGGCATGGCGCGATAGCGGCATGGCGCGATGGCGGCTGGGCAGATTCGGCGAAGCCAAGGGGTGGCGCGACTGGACATCAAGAGAGAGAGAGAGAGAGAGAAGGAGAAGGGAGAGAGATGGTGGAGATTTTCGGTGGCTTGATTTTGTGTGGATCGGATCGGAAACGAAATGGTATATTTTCGTGTTTTAATTATTTAATTTTTGTGTTAAATTTAGTTGTGTAATTGCGAGTATTGTTTAATTGTTGTAATTATAATTAGATTTTAAATTGTAAGATTATTTGTTACTTTTCGTGATTAGATTAATATTTTAAATTACGAATATTGTTAAATTCCGATGATTTAATTCGGAGAGTGAAATGGTTAATTATAATTGTTGGGTTTAGATGTGGGCCCGAGAATATGTTCGGGTTTAGTGATTGTTAAATGCTAATTTTTATTTGTTAATTGTGATTAGAGGGTAAAATGTGGAGTTATGTGGTTTACTTTTATAATTGGTTCCGGTAAGGTCTAGGTGCTAAATGTAATAAACGAGTATTAGTATTTGTTAGAGGTCATAATTGTCAACTACTTGGTGGATTATAAGTGATTATTTGGTTGTCGTTTATTAGTAAATAGTACTTGGTATTAAAATGATTTCTGAAAAGTACCACTGGCCCTAGAGGCTATGTGGTTTGTTTTGTTTTAGTTTTCAATTGTCATGTATCGATGATTAATTATTAGATTTATTCTATTATATGTTTATCTGCGAGGAGTTGTAATGAGATCAGAAGTCTTAAATGTCAATATTTAAGAACTTGTGTAATTCCTTACAACTAGTTCCTCGGGCTTACGAATATCCATGATTAGCTATCACGAGTATAATTAATATACTTGAGTGAAGTGATCATCGATATAGCGTAAGTAATAGTTAGTGCTAGGGGTTGTTCCCTAGGGCTTACGAACATCAATGATTGGTTGTCACGTGTATCATTAAAATGCGTGAGAAATACGATCATTGGTGTAGCGTAAGTAGTAGTGTAATGTAAATTATTATGTGCTATGTGCCGCATGTCAGGGCGGATACTTTCTTATGTGTTTACCTTATGTTGCTGCAAGTTGAGGCAACTTTATTTTTGCAAAAACAGGGTTGAATTGTATTTGAGGGGCTGTGCCCATAGTCCGATAAACGAATACTTCATGCCGAAATTTTCTAAAAATCCCCTGTATTTAAAGTTATTTAAATTATTTGATTTAAAGATTTAAAGGCATGTATGTGTATGAGTGTTTAAGTACATATGTGATGATTAATGAGGTGTGGGTATATATATTTATGTATGTATTGCTTTGCGAGTTATAAGTAATTAGTTATCAATTGGGTTGTTTATGTACTAAATAGTACTTTACTATTATTTCGAGTATAATTAGGGATTCGATATGGACCCAGCGAGCGTGTTGACGAGATGACTGAAGAAAAAATGAATGCGTGATCGAGTAAAGACCGAAGTATAGTAAGTAGCGAATCGACGCATTGGAATCGAGGCAAGTGTACTAACCCTCGCTTATCGTTCAAGCGAGATAAATATGTTTCTATTCAGTATAAGTATTTCTTTCAAATCCTTATTGCTAGTATCCTTTCCTCCAAATTATTGATAAGGATATATTTTATTCACATATCATGTGGAGAGTAGAATTTCAGTTTTATTGTCAGTATTATCCTTTCTTAAGTATTGTCAGTAATATTCTGTTAAAGTTTTTGCATGTATTGCATTCTTATTCCTTGTTTTAGTATAATGTTCTTAAAGTATATAGTTTCCCTGAGATTATTTGAAAGTAAAGTAGTTTAATGGAATTGGAAGAATTTTTATAAAATGTGGACCAGCTTCATGGTCAGAGTAGTAAAGGCCAATGTCAATAAGTGCCTAGTGAGGGGATCCCAGAGTATTGTTTTTGGCTGGACTTTACGTGGCTGATCACCAGTAATGTCCAGAGTATGATGAAAAACTCCAATTCTATTGAACGTTGTTTTATGCAAGTATATTCTCATGATAGAATGTTTAAGTTAAAGTACATTTTCATTTCCAAGTATGTTGGATACAAAGTTATGATTTGAGTTAGTAAGTACTTTTAGTATAAAAATGGAAAGTTATTTATATTAGTGTTTTAAACGGTGAAAACTAATTCACGGTTATTATGGTCGCTGTGGCATTTGTTGCGCAGTGATAGTGGTAACCGAGAATGAATTGAGATCTTCTTATTTATTCAAACTCATGATTGTCAGGCCGGTTAGGCAGCTAGGTATGCAAACGCTTAGCGACATGAATGAAATTTGAGTAACTGAGAATTTCTTGGAGATTTTGTTAAAGCGATAGTTAAAGTATTTTGCAAGTATTAAAAGTATTGAATCTAGTATTACAAACCTTCTCAATTATTAAATTCTGATTTCGAGTTATAAATGTTTCAAATGATATTAATCTTCTGTTAAAGTTAAGAATCCAGATTTCAATTATAGTATTGATTATAAATTGGTGAGCATTTCTTCGCTCATATTTATTTTTCATATTTCTTGAATTGCAATGATTGCATCTTAGTTCATTCCAGTACAAATCTATATATATAACTTGCTGAGCATTCTTTGGCTCACACTTGTTGTTTTTAAATCTAACTTTTCAGTAAACTAGTTGGTGAGGCTTAGCCTGGGCAGTTCAGAAAGTGGAAAGAAGAAGCAGGATGCTGTTATAAAGCTGACGTGGATCAGGGTATTTAGATTTATAGTTTGATTTATTGTATGTAAATATAGTTTTAGTAGTTACAGCATGTATTTGATTAGTTGGCCTGGTATACTTCTATTCGAAGTTATACCAGTGATTTAAGTTTGTATAAGTTTTGTATATAGAGTTGTATTTAAGTTGGTTTTGGGTTTTCTTGTTTCTAGAACTGTAACCTAAGATCCTTAGTTGGGAGTTGGGGTCAAAGAGCTTTTGATTGAGTTTTTATTTTTATTTCAGTTTTATTTTGATTTCAGATTTTTAGTTTAGTATTCAGTAGGTTTATGTTGTATTTACGAATACATCATGGCCAATTTTTTGTTAGAATTATTGAGTTTGTTAGCGTGACGCCCAAATCTACTGACCCCGGATTTTGGGGCGTTACAGGTTGGTATCAGAGAGTAGGTTATAATAAACTAGAAACGAGAGTGTGTAGGAGTGTGTATAGTTAAGTAAGGAACGTCAGAGTTCATATAGGACTCGTGTTAGACTATTGGATATAGTACCAGTTAGTGAGTTAAGATGTGAGTGGTGGCAGATAGTTGAGCGGAGTTGGGTAGAAACCCTTGAGGCTGTAGGTAGTGGAACCTTCAGAGTCTAGATCGAATGACGAGTCAGCGAAGGAGTCGACAAATACGTGGAGACCCTGGCAATACCTTCTTTTTGTTTTAATCAATATTCCTTTGATGAGTTTATTTTGATAATTGTCTTTCCCTGAAGTTGGATTTCCAGTTATGATGGAGGCTATAATGCCTATTTCTTTTATTTCTAAACCTTGTCAAATTTGATATATGAGTTTTGAAATTTCGTCATCAGTGAATAATCCTATTGTTGATAGATCATCATTTCTTAGTATTGTGCCAGTCATTTCTTTCCTGATTATCCTTTTCTTCTGAAGTAGTACCCATGGAATCCGTTTAGTTGTAATCCAGGGGTATGTCTGAGAATTTCTCATCAATTGATTGTTAATTCGATGTTCGAATTTTTTTTTTATGTTTCTTTACTCCAACTGAGGTGAACAACCCTATTTATAGGGGACACAAGGACTGTTTGTCTGTGTGATAGCAGTATGATGGGACGCCATCACTTGTGTGTTGTGAAGTACAAGAAGGTTAATTACCTTTAGTCATGTCTTGAATAAGGCACGCAACAAGGTTCATTTGATCATGTTGATCACTCAGTAATTTTTCATTTCAAAGAATATTTGTTTGAAAACTCATAAATTACTTCTACAATTGTGGAACCTTTGTTACGATGTAAAATCGTTCTCTTCAAATATCATGAATCATAATATCTCGAGTAGTCTTGAACGTATGCCAATCGAGTTTAGAATACTAGTAACGCGTGACGTATAGTACTACGATTAGAGTTGTTCGATATAGAGAGATCAGTAGAGATCCCAGTATAGTAAATAAGTATCCATAGTACAGATTAGTAGAGTTCTGATGCAACCCAAGTTGGTAGAGTAAACCTCAGTAACCCTTCTTTACCTGATTCCGAGGACGGAATCCTTTTAAGATGGGTAGAATGTAAGATACCAGATTATTTTAGGATTTATTATTATTTTTTTTTATTATTTAATTATGTTAATTAGTATTTAAAGGATGGAATTGGATTTGAGAATATCGTTGTGGAATTCAACGATATTTAGTATTGAGTTTATATTAGTATATATTGAGTTATGTGTGCCAATGTGTGCCCCAGTATTTTATTGGTATTTTTAGTGATTTAAAAATATTTAAATCAAGTATTATTGATCTTCAAAAATCTTTATTTAATTATTGGAGGGCTTAAAAATCATGAAATCTTTTGTAAAATTATCTTTATATATTTATTGAGTTTTTAAAATTGTTGGGTGGATTAATTTGGGTGGTCGAGTATTTTAAAATGATTTTAAGAGTTTTATTGCAATTAAAGGATCAAAACTTTGAAAATTCATATTTAATTCATTTTTGATCCAAAAAATATTTAAAAATATGTGTGTGCTCGTAATTTTATATTCCTTATTTTAAAAGTGAAAAGTTTAATTTTCTGAATATTATATTTAAATTCGATTTATGAGAGTTGTGTATTAGTTCTAAGCGAATAAGTGGTATGTTATTTGGACCCGAGAAGAACTGTAAGTAGTGATATAATAGAATTAGGCCTAAGCCCAATTAGAGAAAAATCGGAGCAACAGATAGTACCATCGAGAGAATTCGAGAAAGAGAAAGAAAAAGGGGGAAAAAGAAGATGAGATTTGGGGGTTTGATTATATATATATATATATATATATATATATATATATATATATATATATATATATATAAGTGTGCGTGTGTGTGTATTGTGCGTGTGATGTGTGTATTTCGGGTGAGCAAGGAGCAGGGGAGGGGGAGCTCGCGCGCGGCATAGCAGCCGTCGGCGATGGCGGCATGGCGCGGCGGCGGCTGGGCAGATTCGGCGAAGCCACGGGGTGGCACAACTGGACAGCAAGAGAGAGAGAGAGAGAGAGAGAGAGAGAGAGAGAAGGGAGAGAGATGGTGGAGATTTTCGGTGGCTTGATTTTGTGTGGATCGGATCGGAAACGAAATGGTATATTTTCGTGTTTTAATTATTTAATTTTCGTGTTAAATTTAGTTGTGTAATTGCGAGTATTGTTTAATTGCTGTAATTATAATTAGATTTTAAATTGCGAGATTATTTGTTACTTTTCGTGATTAGATTTTAAATTACGAATATTGTTAAATTCCGATGATTTAATTCGGAGAGTGAAATGGTTAATTATAATTGTTGGGTTTAGATGTGGGCCCGAGAATATGTTCGGGTTTAGTGATTGTTAAATGCTAATTGTTATTTGTTAATTGTGATTAGAGGGTAAAATGTGGAGTTATGTGGTTTACTTTTATAATTGGTTCCGGTAAGGTCTAGGTGCTAAATGTAATAAACGAGTATTAGTATTTGTTAGAGGTCATAATTGTCAACTACTTGGTGGATTATAAATGATTATTTGGTTGTCGTTTATTAGTAAATAGTACTTGGTATTAAAATGATTTCTGAAAAGTACCACTGGCCCTAGAGGCTGTGTGGTTTGTTTTGTTTTAGTTTTCAATTGTCATGTATCGATGATTAATTATTAGATTTATTCTATTATGTGTTTATCTGCGAGGAGTTGTAATGAGATCAGAAGTCTTAAATGTCAATATTTAAGAACTTGTGTAATTCTTTACAACTAGTTCCTCGGGCTTACGAATATCCATGATTAGCTATCACGAGTATAATTAATATACTTGAGTGAAGTGATCATCGATATAGCGTAAGTAATAGTTAGTGCTAGGGGTTGTTCCCTAGGGCTTACGAACATCAATGATTGGTTGTCACGTGTATCATTAAAATGTGTGAGAAATACGATCATTGGTGTAGCGTAAGTAGTAGTGTAATGTAAATTATTATGTGCTATGTGCCGCATGTCAGGGCGGATACTTTCTTATGTGTTTACCTTATGTTGCTGCAAGTTGAGGCAGCTTTATTTTTGCAAAAACAGGGTTGAATTGTATTTGAGGGGCTGTGTCCATAGTCCGATAAACGAATACTTCATGCCGAAATTTTCTAAAAATCCCCTGTATTTAAAGTTATTTAAATTATTTGATTTAAAGATTTAAAGGCATGTATGTGTATGAGTGTTTAAGTACATATGTGATGATTAATGAGGTGTGGGTATATATATATTTATGTATGTATTGCTTTGCGAGTTATAAGTAATTAGTTATCAATTGGGTTGTTTATGTACTAAATAGTACTTTACTATTATTTCGAGTATAATTAGGGATTCGATATGGACCCAGCGAGCGTGTTGACGAGATGACTGAAGAAAAAATGAATGCGTGATCGAGTAAAGACCGAAGTATAGTAAGTAGCGAATCGACGCATTGGAATCGAGGCAAGTGTACTAACCCTCGCTTATCGTTCAAGCGAGATAAATATGTTTCTATTCAGTATAAGTATTTCTTTCAAATCCTTATTGCTAGTATCCTTTCCTCCAAATTATTGATAAGGATATATTTTATTCACATATCATGTGGAGAGTAGAATTTCAGTTTTATTGCCAGTATTATCCTTTCTTAAGTATTGTCAGTAATATTCTGTTAAAGTTTTTGCATGTATTGCATTCTTATTCCTTGTTTTATTATTATGTTCTTAAAGTATATAGTTTCCCTGAGATTATTTGAAAGTAAAGTAGTTTAATGGAATTGGAAGAATTTTTATAAAATGTGGACCAGCTTCATGGTCAGAGTAGTAAAGGCCAATGTCAATAAGTGCCTAGTGAGGGGATCCCAGAGTATTATTTTGGCTGGACTTTACGTGGCTGATCACCCGTAATGTCCAGAGTATGATGAAAAACTCCAATTCTATTGAACGTTGTTTTATGCAAGTATATTCTCATGATAGAATGTTTAAGTTAAAGTACATTTTCATTTCCAAGTATGTTGGATACAAAGTTATGATTTGAGTTAGTAAGTACTTTTAGTATAAAAATGGAAAGTTATTTATATTAGTGTTTTGAACGGTGAAAACTAATTCACGGTTATTATGGTCGCTGTGGCATTTGTTGCGCAGTGATAGTGGTAACCGAGAATGAATTGAGATCTTCTTATTTATTCAAACTCATGATTGTCAGGCCGGTTAGGCAGCTAGGTATGCAAACGCTTAGCGACATGAATGAAATTTGAGTAACTGAGAATTTCTTGGAGATTTTGTTAAAGCGATAGTTAAAGTATTTTGCAAGTATTAAAAGTATTGAATCTAGTATTACAAACCTTCTCAATTATTAAATTATGATTTCAAGTTATAAATGTTTCAAATGATATTAATCTTTTGTTAAAGTTAAGAATCCAGATTTCAATTATAGTATTGATTATAAATTGGTGAGCATTTCTTCGCTCATATTTATTATTCCTATTTCTTTAATTGCAATGATTGCATCTTAGTTCATTCCAATACAGATCTATATATATAACTTGCTGAGCATTCTTTGGCTCACACTTGTTGTTTTTAAATCTAACTTTTCAGTAAACTAGTTGGTGAGGCTTAGCCTGCGCAGTTCAGAAAGTGGAAAGAAGAAGCAGGATGCTGTTATGAAGCTGACGTGGATCAGGGTATTTAGATTTATAGTTTGATTTATTGTATGTAAATATAGTTTTAGTAGTTACAGCATGTATTTGATTAGTTGGCCTGGTATACTTCTATTCGAAGTTGTACCAGTGATTTAAGTTTGTATAAGTTTTGTATATAGAGTTGTATTTAAGTTGGTTTTGGGTTTTCTTGTTTCTAGAACTGTAACCTAAGATCCTTAGTTGGGAGTTGGGGTCAAAGAGCTTTTGATTGAGTTTTTATTTTTATTTCAGTTTTATTTTGATTTCAGATTTTTAGTTTAGTATTCAGCAGGTTTATGTTGTATTTACGAATACATCATGGCCAATTTTTTGTTAGAATTATTGAGTTTGTTAGCGTGACGCCCAAATCTACTGACCCCGGATTTGGGGGCGTTACAACATCGCAATCGATTTGCATTTCTTGGATCAGGAAAAGGCTTGGTAACTCCAGAATTCATTAATATAACATCCTGACAACGGTTGGTAGGAGCGTACTCCCAACCACCTCATCATTTATTATAACCTTCCTCACACTAATTTTAATGGTCATGTGGTACGCCCCGACATGTTATTCCTACTTTAAATAATTACTCGGCATAACGCTCTGGCTGCACAATTACAACATTTGGTTTTTGATCTCATATTGGTGCAACGGTTCACAATTGTACCTCCCGTTCACCTTAGAGTAATCACTTTTGAAAGGAATGGTTTCAAAATAACAAGGTCCAATAGATAATTTCAATAAGAATTTAACATTGGATGTTCCAAGAATGTTGATGGTTCCAAATACTAGGAGTCTCGATTTTCGGAGATGTAAGGATGGACAGAAAGAATATAACAAGGTTTATTCCTTCTGAAAATTTTGTAATGTGATATCATAGAGAATGTTGCACGAGGGCAATGATTGTTGGATAAAAAAGTTATAAAGACGGTCTTATACAATTCTTACATCTGGTGAATACTTTTCCTCTTGAAAAATAGAGGATCTAAAAAGTCCCATTGATAAAGGTCAACCGATCGAAAGCAATTCTACTCTATGACAATAAAAATGAAGCAGTTTATCATTCAAGTAATCTATGGTTTCAAATGAATCTTCACTATATGAATGACAGAACAGAATATTCAAGTGACATAAAGTCTGATACGAAGATGGGTAGAATTCAAGTTGAGTGGGCGACCTCACTAGGCCCCAATCAAGTTATTCGTCAAAACTTTCATCATCATACTTTACCACATGCAAAATGCATTGCGGAATTGCTGAATGAATTTAATTGGGAGTTGGACCAGTGAAACAATAACTAGTCCTTTTCAAGAAACACTAGCAACTAGCTAGACAAAATTTGCTAGTTCACCTGTTTGATACATCACCACTAGCTAGGACAATTAGCTAGGTGTTCTTCACAACATTACAATTTTGACTAGTTAGAACAATAAACTAGTCATTCATATTGACATATCGACTAGCCAGTTTCAATTGGCTAGAACGGAATTTCAACATCGTAGCCACTGAAGAAAGTTTAGGCTACTCGGACAACGAATGGAAATAAGAAGTTATTAAGTTTGAAAAAGAAAACTATAAAATCTAAAGAGAATGTTCTAGGTATCGGAACAATCGATAACCTCTCATCAAATATTACTTATCAGTGAAACGGTCCACCCAAGGGTGCCTCCGTACACATGCTTTATCAGATCCTACAATAGAATTAAATTCGGAATACAATATCAAAATGATATCCTTACTATGATTTCAATGTACGGTGTACAATCTCATCTTGAATAGAAGAAAAGAATTCATGAGGGATGTCTGGACATTAGATCATCTTTGTCCTCAGTAATTTTTTAAATATTTATGAGCTCAACTAAAGAGTGCAAGTATGAAAGAAGCAATCAAATATCAATATTCGTTAAGTAATATTCGTCGATTAATTAAGGAAATATTTGTTGAACATTCCTTGGATAATTGAAAGAAAGTGTAAATAGGCATGAGCCGAACAAGATCATCATAAATTTTTTTGAATAGAATGTTCATGGATCAAATAAAATTACTTCGGATAAGTCCTGCTTTAGGGAAAGTATATCACTGGTTGTTATTCCATAAGTTTGAAGTAGAAAGCTAGAAGCGTTACCTGATATAAACTAATTGAGGTAACATGGTTAGTGAACAGTTTAAAATGAAGTAGTGCACCAGCCGGTAGTTACCAAAATAAGTTAATAATCATTCGTGCATCTCATTATCACCATTATGAGGGTAACTCCATCTCTTCGTCTTCGTAATACAAGACACCAACTAGTGCGTCTCTCAATCATCATCTTAAAGTCATTTATCCAGTTAGCGTTTCACAAATATATCTATCATTTCCGTGCTTTATCTTGAAGACCAAGCTTCACATCATTCCGGGGACACCTGCTAAGTCCATAGGGTCCTACTTCATGCCTTCCGACATGAATCACAAGTGGCCAGTTCCCCCTGGGAACAGATCAAAGAGATCTCTCAGGGATCTCAGTGCAGTCCATAGGCTCAGTGGCGGGTGGGTGCATGTGAACATATACCAAAAATATTGAGGTCTACAATACATATATACGTAGTCCCTGATAACATCTCGATTAAAGGATCCCACTCTAGACCTACTGGTCTTTTCTTTTGGTAGAATCTGAGATCACAGTATCGCTCATTGCAACCATATTCAACTTCACTTGAGTCCCTTTGTTAATTCTACTTGTTTGTTCTCTAAGTTGAACTACCATGCTCCAGCGTCCGAATCATGCGTGGAATTATCTAGCACGCTCATCTTATGATAACATTCTCGTATAACACACGTAAAATTCGCCATCAAGGGTAATGAAATCCATAACGGCATAGTAACCACCTTTCAGGTAAACCAGTTACTTATCGAAAATCGGATCTTATAGCCAAAGTAAAAGACTTTCATTATTCCAAGTACTAAGTACCCTTAATTATGTAGGGAAGTCTAAACTTCTTGATTCTTAAAATGCCGCCTCCTAAACCGTGGAGGACTATGGGCCACAAAATTTATGCCAGCCTAGTCATCCGATCATATTGGCAATATTGCCTCTACCTCAGCTGCTCTTGAGATTTTGCTCTGCTTCCTATATCATTACCTATGATAGGTCATGTACGACTCTCAAACCTCTATTCATCATTCTGAAGGTCTCTAAGGATTCTATCGACCCTAGTATAATACCTCCAGTAACCACTCCAGTTCATTCTACTCACCGGTACTTCTTCCGGTTATCCAATAATAAGTTTACCACGATCTCTTATGTCATTCTCCTACTTAGACTTAACTTTCAACACTATCGTTTCTGAGTACTGTAACTTATCTCTCTGATACCATTTCTATGACGCCCCCAAATCTGAGGTCAGAGATTCAGGTCGTCACATCACCATCCAACTATATCATACCTGTATTAACTTTACAACTCAACAATACATCCATCTAGACCTCAATCTTACGCACATACAAGTTAGAGCCTCAAAAAAGATAATGAAAAGTAACACTAAATATTACAATCCATCTGTACAATCCAGAATCTTACGCACTTCCACTTATACAACTACACTTGAAAACAAGTCTTACTATTACAGTTGAAAACCTATCAGACTTACTCTGTAGTATTTATCAGGAACTAAATCATCCCAGGGGTAAATCTTTTACTCCTCTTCTGCTGGTGCGGAGTTAACCGACTAAATTCTTCTCTTTCTGAAAAGTTTTTATGAAGCAAGAATGAGCTACATAATGCTCAGCAAGTTCACCATTTTGAAAAATAATAATGTGGTTTATTTCGAAAACGTTCCCAACTATATGGGTATATATCTCAGATTTCAAAACATAATTCAACAATATATATGTCCGAGTTTGAATAAAACATTTATACTCACTAAGGAGCTTTAAGAATAACATATGAATCCTTTATAGGGTTCCCATTTCAATATATCTCAAGTTTGAAAATATATACATATGAGTATATCATTTTCGGCAAAACACTCTACGGTTAACATACTGTACAGGGAATACATTATTGCAAAACCTCTTTCCTTCCATTAGCTTAGAAGGTTTCTCATTCAAAAACATTTCATTCTTTGAAATAATTGCAAGAGTGTACTAACACGTGCCAATCTTTATAGAAAATCTTGCAGTTCTAGATACTGCACGATGTCAATATTTTTCTTATCAAAAACCACAATAGGCAACTTGGCACTTAGGCCCAAGGAGCAGTGTTTGAGTATTTTTCCAAAGTGGAGGATGGGACTAGAAGAAAACATAAAAACCTGACAAGGATTGACGATGATCAGTCGCCACAACCAAGTCCAACAATCCGAGGGTCTTCTCTACCGGTAGAAGGATAGAAACTACATCCGTAACTATCCTCGGGTGAAAACTACATCCGTAATCACCCTCGATGAAAACTATATCCGTAATCATCCTTCGGCAACACATGGGCCGGAACAATAATTGATGGCCCGCCTGGCTCACGGCCACTTACACATCCCGGGAATCATTCGTCAACGATTCCCAAACCTGCCAGAATCCCCTTTTTCTTTCTTGTCAAAAATCATTTTGATAGAAAATTCGAGTAGTTGAAGTTCGACCTCAGTCGACCGATAATTCTTGAAAAATGTACAAGAAGCAAAACCTGACAGGGGGTTTTCGAAAATGTTTTGGGTTCGAAAGAGTTCGAGTTTGAAAACGCTAAAGGTATCTTGGATTAATTTTTTCTTTGATATAATGAACAATAATTAATAAATAATATTTTGAGATTTAATGTAAACAATTAATAAAATAATTATTTAATTAAAATAAGCTTTTAATCCAAGAGAGATATTTTTGAGTATTTTTAATAACGTAAAAATAACGTAAAATAATAAATACTTAAGTATACGATACTTCCTGAATGACTCTTCGGGTTTTCGTAATTTAATCACGATACAATAATATACTGCTCCCCGGTCAATAGTATATTTGGACCGCTACGACCTCTATTACTAGAGTCGTTGTCCGAAAAAAAACACTTTCATTCTAAGTTCAAGGGTGTACAAACACATGTGCATAAATCTCAAACTTCAACATAATCTCGTAAAGCATAAGCATATAATACGTTTGGAAGCTATAAACACAACAATGAAAATCCTTATATATAAGTTTTGAAAAGTAAACTTGCATAGGTAAAATCTAGAATATAATCTTTTGAAAATAAATACTTAGGGTTGGAAAACTTGCCTTGGTGAGGTTGGGGTGGTCGGGCTCGTGAAGTGGAACGAAGATCTATACATATCCAACATTCGCTCGTTAGTATCTTAACAACACCACTTAATCACAATGTTTTAAAGAATACCACACTAACTTACGACTCCACCATTCGACCCACTAACCCTCTTATATGTCCATGTCATCATCCAATTACACTCGTTACTTATCCGACTCGAATTAGTTACCAAACTCGAAACATAACTACGTATCCTTAAAACTATGTTAAACAAACTCCTCACATGATTTTTCACTTGCGCGCACTTCACTCTAACATTTTTGAAAAATTGAAAAACACGAATTTTAATCCAATTCTTTTTGGGCAGGCTTTACTACTGTAATATCTTGCTATTCTCAAATTTTCATAGTCTTGACATAATGTTTAAGGGTCCAAAGGTGGTTCACAAGTTGACCATTCAGTGCAGTCCGGATCTCAGGACCACTCCTCACTAATCGGGTCATAACTCAAAAACTATACATCACCTAGGTATGAACCTTATATTACTAGAAACTACATGAAAATAGATTTCTAACCATATGAATTAGGTCCTAAGGAGACAACATCTTGAGGTCCAAATCCCTCTTACAAGACAGACTATGTTCCCAGAATTTACAACAACCACCTTTTCAACTTTAACACTTCACAATAACACAATACTCTCTTTACAACCATTAAATCCACCAAGACTCATCTCTATACCATACATGAGACTACATACTCTAGCACATTCCTTACAATCACAACAACAAGCATATATCTTCAAGATCTCATCATCTAAAGTTCAAACCATCAAGATTCACTCCAATACCTATAGATCTAACAATATAAACTATAAACTTGTCATGGCTAAGGGTTGAGAGATATTTATACCTTCCTTGAGTCTCTAGTGACCTTTTATGAGCTTTGTAATCCTTGGAGAAGCTTGATCTATCCTTAATAAACCTTAAACAATCAAGAACACAACTTAGAAATTTTCGGAGTTACTATACCCCAGCTGCAAGAACTGGAAAAACGAGGTCGTTACCTTGATTTCCTGGACAAGGCTTCTAAAGAAGAGTTGTAGAGCATCTCAATACCTTTCTTAAAAGCTATAGAACGCAAGATTTGGATGAGAAACGAAGGCTCTATGGTCATTTTACTGAGCTGCTGTTTGTCATGGCCGGGAGCAGAAATATTTGGGATGTTTTTGTGTTTTGTTTGATGTGTGGTTTGAATTATGAGATGTATTATTGATATGTATATCATTCACATGTCTCCACCCTAGTCTAGTAGTCTAGGTTCAAGCCATACCTTCTTGTCCCCTAAAGTATGGTGCACATACTTTACACTATTCATCTAGTTACTTTTTACTTTCTAGTTTGCTTTCCTAACTAGCTAGTTACATGATACTTTGCATGCAATATTTCCATTGTATTATTATTTCTCCACCAATTTTTGTCACTTAATCCTTAATTCTTAACATATCTTAAATAAACTCCTCGTAATAATATTTGTCGCGTAGAGATTTCGTTTGTAATTCCTTAAGTACTTAATTGTGTAAATTCCTTAAATATCCATAACTCCTTGTCATAGTCTCTTAAAATCTCCTAATACTCTAATAACTCTCAAATCCCAAGTTTTTATGAATCTTAATAGCAGTAGGCCTCTTGCCTTCAACAATCTTCCCTTTTTTCTTACACAGTGAATATAACAACATAAATTTCAGATAATCAATTCCATTACATAACATAGGTGACTCAAAAGGTCCCTAATTCACCATGTCATAAGCTTTTACATATTTAAAATATTACAAAAATCAGGGTTCTTACACATTTGCTTTGACAATATGTTCTGAAGTTGCTATCGAGCCACCCTTGACAGTACCTTTCTTTGCCTCTGCGTGACAGCAGGTTTGAAAGTTGTTGTCTTGGGTTCTCTCTTGACAATATCTTTTGAAGTTTCTATCTCATCCTTGCTGTCAGCTACTTTAGAACATTCTGTCTGATTGCTTGGTAGAGTTTCTGTCACGGGAGACTTGACAGTATCTTTTCCTTTGCTTAGTGTGCTGTCAATGCACTCATCTTCATCAAGTAGCTCTTGTTTGATGAACAAGGAAGTTTCATCAAAATCAGCTTGAAGATTTTTGAAAATTGGATTGGAAACTCTTTTGAGAATTTGAGGTTTGACAGCATCACTATCATCAAGAGCAATTGCCTTTCCATGCCTTCTACCATACTCGAAACTTATTCCTACCTTCTGATTCTCAGTGTGATTATCATGATATTCCTGGACTAACCTAGAAGAGTTTCTAAAAGCTTTGAGTTTAAACTCATTTTCTGCAATTTGACTCCTGAGAAATTCTTCTATTTCCTTAGCACAGACAATATCAT
Organism: Kitagawia praeruptora; assembly: GCA_037693485.1. NCBI lineage: Eukaryota > Viridiplantae > Streptophyta > Magnoliopsida > Apiales > Apiaceae > Kitagawia > Kitagawia praeruptora. The sequence continues at coordinate 105,041,300 of CM075352.1, read as the reverse complement.
TTTTCAATCTAGCATTCTCTTGATGTAACAGCCCGACTTTTCGGACTATTAATTCTAAATCGAAAACTAAAACAAATTACAATTTATTAAACCAAAAATCTATTACGAAGGTACTTATTACAATAGCGCAGCTAACAATTACCCGAACCTAAGATCCTTGAACTCCAATGCTATCCCACTCGATCTTACACCGAACCTGAAAATATGAAAAGAATGAGCTACGAAGCCCAGCAAGCAACTATCGTCTGACGGCTCAAAATAATATTTTTATATTTTTCAAAGACACGATTTTCACATGTAGCACATAACATCTATCACATAGTTTCACACAACATACTCGATAACAATTACGACAAAAAATTCACACAATACATTCTATAACAAATATCAAAGCGATGTACACCAGATTCTCAATAACTCACATAATCTAAATTCTGAATCGAACAAACAAATCTTAACATCAAATTCTTATTTTAATTCCCACAATTCTAAATTATGGTCACACTATGCCAGTGACACGGCTTCTATAATTCGATGGTTCGATGAGGGCCAGTTTACGTCTCGTTAAGTCTCACTCAACAAGGTATCTATGTGTTCCGGAACATGCGTAAACTAGTTCTATATGCCACACTATCCAGTGACCGGATTCTATGATTCGATACGCAACTAAAACTAGGGAATTCTAAAATAATTCTTTTCTAAAATCAATTTTAGATATCACAATTTCGATAACCAAATCAAACAGATATTTTAAAACATATTAAAAATAGATTTTATAACATTAATGAGCAACGAAAAGTCACTTACCTCAATTACGCAAATCAAGAATTCACATAATCACATAAGAACACATGTAGCAACCCCTCGGAAGCAAAACATCTAAAATCTTGAAAGACTCCATGATTACAATTCTGATCAGATATGTATTTAGCCTTTTTGACCCTCTAAACGATGTTTTATTGAAAAACTCAAAACACGAAATTTGTAGAGCACGAAAAGACCTTTCTGACAAGTCCAAAATCAACGAATTCTGACTTACGATGAATTTTCTACAAATTTTACAAGCCTACTGAATTGTGTGAAAAATAGACCTACGAATTTTGATAATAAAGATGAGGGAAAAGAATAAGATGTATTTATAATGTTACAAAACCCTATGTCCAAACCTACAAGTTATCTGTATTCAAATCCGATCCATATTTTAAGCCCATTATTCTAATCCAATTTTAAATCCTATTTATTATCTAATTTTAATCCTTTTTTAATGTTGTTCTATTATTATTATTATTCTAAAAATTACGGGATATTACACTTGAGCTAATGAATCTAGGGGACTGGTTCTTAGCAACAACATTTCATTTTCAGATTTGAGAGTTTCATTCTGTTTAGTTAACTTAGCAATTTCTTCGTGAGCAGCAGATAAACTAACACGAATGTTAAACATCTCAGCACTTAAATCCTCAATGGTATGCTTATACTCAGTTTTAGACATATCAAGTAAGACTAGAGATGGTACCTGATTTGATGAACTTGAAGCTTCTTCATCAGATTTAGCCATGAGGGCTAAGTTAACAAACTCCTCTTCTTCTTCATCTTCATAATCATCCCAGCATTTTCCTTCAGCCACATAGGCTTTCCCTTGATTCCTCTTAAACTGATTTCCAGATCCTTTTCCTTGATTCTGTCTTGGTCTTCTACACTCAGTAGCAAAATGACCTAGCTCATTGCAGTTGTAACATCTGAACTTCGACCTATCCACCAACCCTGTCTTGTATCCTCCTCTTGTGGCTCCACCAGTGGCCTTTGAAAAACTTCCCTTGTTGAACTTAGATGATTGACCCTGTGGCTTGTATGACTTGTCCCTTCTGAACTTGATATTCTTGAATCTCTTAGCCATATAAGCCATGGTTGGATTATCCATGCTTTCAATCTCTTCTACTGTGTAGAAGTCTTCATTATCAACATCTTTCAGCTGCAGAACCACCTTCTCCTCGTCATCCAACACCTCCTCAATCTTCAAAGATGGCATCTGTGTTGGTTGTGAACTTTGTGATGGTTCACTTGGATAAGCTACTTGTGGTTCATGAGCTACAAGGGCTCCTGACATGTTTGCTAACTTTCCTTTAGTTCCAGTTTGAATAGCTCTCTCTTGAAAAAGCTCGAGTTCATATGATTTGAGCACACCATAGAGAGTTTCAAGAGAGACATCACTCAAGTTTCTTCCCTCTCTTACGGCTGTGACTTTGTGCTCAAGATGCTCAGGGAGAGTGAGCAGAAATTTGATGTTAATCTCCTTTCTATCATAGAACTTCCCATGAATTTGTAACTCAGCTATTAGCTTACTGAACCTCTCAAACATGTGTGTAAGTTCTTCGCCTGGTTTAGCCATAAAGGCTTTATATTGTGATACAAGAATTTGTCTTTGGTTCTCGCGAACTTCTTCACTTCCTTCACACAGCAACTCTATCTTGTTCCACATCTCTTTTGCAGATCTACATCCCATGACATTACCACACATGGCTTTGTCTAATGTAAGCGAGTCGAGCAAGATGAGTTGTAAATAGTCATCCAAGACTACTTTCTCCTTTTCGGACTCTGTGTACTCTGAAGGCTTCTTTGCAACCCAATGGGCTGGAATGAGTTCATCATTCTCAGTCGCAGCAGCTACTTCCTTCTGAGGTATGAAGGGGCCATTCTCAAGAATTCCCAAATACAGTGGATGGGCAGCTTTGATAAATAACAATATCTTTCTTTTCCAGAAATTGTAGTTCTCTTTATCAAAGACTGGAATCTTGATTCCACTTGATTTCTGAACACTCGTCATGATCTTCAGATTTGTGTATCAATCTGGTCGCTCTGATACCAGTTGTTGGTCCCGGAGTATTGCAAAAGGGGGGGGGGGGTTGAATGCAATACTGATAAAATCGAATCTTTAAATCAATAACGAAGATAAAGATTATAGATTATCAGTAGATGTATGTAAGCAATATGTGAAACAAGCTTTCTCACAAAATAAATGTTTTATTTATTTTGTGTGAAGTGTTGCTACAACCTGGAGAGAGTGTTTCTCCAGCTTCGATATCTCAAGAGATACAAATTGCTTCTTGTGCGTACATGAATAGAAAAGAATCTAAGATGTATCTAAGTAGACTAAGATACTCTGTTGTCCCTATCGCTTGGGGTGTTGTGCTGCTGTCGTTTTCAAGTGGCAGCTCATTACAATTTGCACACCCATGTGACTTTCCCAAATTGCTATACAGACAGAATAAACCTTATAAGTAAAGCAACCTAGATTCTTTCTATTTTTAGCTAATACAATTCTAGTAGATGTGGATATTACATACTCCTCGAATTGACCAGCCTTGTCTTGTGAATCTCTTAAGCTTCTGTCATAGTCTTGCAGGTCTGCTACAAACGATAGTGTGTTGCAGCAAATCTGTTTCTTGAACATGTAACCTGTCACGGGCTTTGACTGAGAAAATACCCAATTCAAATTATTCAAGGTGACAGTAACCTTAACCGCAGAGTCTGTTGTCAAAGGAATATTCAGTGGTTGACAGTACGAGCTCCCGCCAATGTTGCTGTCGGAACTCCAGACTTGCTATCAAGTGTGAGAATGTTACTGTCTCTTGCTTCAGCCAATGTTGTTGTCAGATGTAGCTTTGTCGTGACTTTGCAACATTTGTCTTCTTGTAACTTTACTGTCAGGAACATGACAGTAACTTTTATTCTTGCTATCTTCTGGATGTATTCCATGAGGCTTGAACAAATGTATGAACTTATCCCAAATCATACAATTATTACATGACAACAATTATTCGAATACGAAGACATACTCTGGCTGTGACAGTATGTTCAACTTAGTAAAAACTAAGTACAGGGAAATATAGTTAAGTTATCTATATGCTATCACCCATAAATCCCAACATTATGATTTATGATTTCACAAAAAATATTATTATACATGTACCAGAAATCAAAATTTGAATTTATGTCATTTCGTGTACAATGTGAATTTGTGTCGTATTTTCGTATCACATACATAATACAAAAAGAATACTTTATAATTTTAAAATTTCATGAAAATATAATAATAATAATAGTAATAATAATAATAATAATAGTAATAATTTTAATTAAATGAGAAGGAAATATTTTTTTTATAGTTTTATCATGCATAAATTTATAAAAAAAAATCAAGGAAAATCTAGGAAGCATGTTCTTTGAAAATGTAGTTAATGATTTTTAAGTAGGTATCGGAAATTGTTATGGTGTAGTGATTGTGTGCATAAATTTAAGTTGTTTGTATAATAGCGGGATTATAAAATCTATTCCTAATACAAATATTTTTTTTAACATTGATATAAAGAGGGATATATTGATAAATTACTAAATTGGCTTGAAAGTGCATTTTGACCTATAATAAATGAAAAGAGACATTATTTCATTTATTTTCTTTAAAATTATTTCTAAAATAAGTGTTAAATAAAATGAAGAATTAAGAGCTATTTAAGAATCTAGTGGATGAGTTCCAAAATTTTCATGAAGTGGGCTTCTAGCATGATGGTCATGGTGTGACCATAATAAAATTGATTCCTAGCAAGAGGTCATGGGTTCAATCCATGCCAACGCCAACAACAACTTTTAATAAATCTGAGGGTATTTTAGTAAATTACTAAATGGCATGGAAAGCCTTGTTAGCATATAATATATATAAATGATGGATGGATGGATTTTGTTGTTTAACAATAAAATCAAATACATTTGATTTGGCCCATATACAGTGGCGGATCCAGGATTAAGTATCAGGGGCAGTGAAATTATATGTATTACTTTTTAAAGATTAAGTACACCTCTACGTGATTTCATATATGTCTTTTTCACGAACCAGAAACCACATTTGTTAAAGTAGATATTTGATTAAAGAATACAGCAATCTTCCGATCATTTTTAACAACACCAATAAGTGCAGGTTGTAGTTGATGCGCAAAGCAGTGCACATAATAAGCACAAGGATTATCCTTTAAAATCAAGCTCTTTAATCCATTAAATTTACCTTGCATATTACTCACTCCATCGTAGCCTTGTTCACGTATTTTGGAAATACTTAATCTATGCTTGTTTAGAAGTTCTTCTACAACATGTGTTACAGGGAAGTAGTATCATTAACGTGCACAACTCCAAGAAAGCGCTCAACAACGCAGCCATATTTATCCACATAACGAATCAGTAACACCATTTGTTCTTTAATTAAGATTTCCCTGGACTCATCAACTAAAATGCTAAACAATTCGTCTCCAAGATCTTTAAGAATAATATTAATCGTCTTAATTGCCATTGATTTATTATATCTTTTTGAATGTTTGGAGCTACCAATTTATTGTTTCTAGTAGCATTATCAAGCACAACCTTTTTTACTTCTTCATTATGTTCAGCAAGAAATTCAAGTAAAGTAAGAAAATTACAAAACTAAAAATAAATTACAAAATATTTTTAACCCAGCGTACTCGATCGAGTACGCTCGGCATTACCTCCATCCGCCACTACCCATATATATAAGGGCTTTTTTCATAAATATCCCAGTATATAAGTATTTTTGCAAAAATACTGTCATTTTCAAGTTTTTTTTTTGTAAAAATACCATCTTTTAGAAAAATATTGCGAAAATATGGGATGCAACTACATTCAACCAGATGCAACTGTTTTGACAATTTAGTAAAAATACCATCTTATTTGTAATGGCTGCGCAGCAGGTTGCATTCAGTTGCAATTGTAATTTTCATTTTCATTTTTTTTACCAACTTCCAGATCTATATAAGGGCTGAGTTTCATCAAAAAATGAAAATTTAACTTTTAGTTTTTAGTTGCGTTCAGTTTCATATGCACGTATGCAACTGAATGCAACTAAAAATTGTAATTTAAATTTTCATTTTTTTTACAAACTTCCAGATCTATATAAGGGCTGAGCATCATCAAGAAATGGAAATTTAACTTTTAGTTTTTAGTTGCATATGTAGTTGCGTTCAGTTTCATGTGGTTGCGTTCAGTTACAACTGTTAGAACTAGAAAGTTATGAGTGCCTCTGCGGGGCCTTGTGGTGGAGAACACCACCGCCGACCGATTTCCGGTGAATTTTCGGCGAGGTGAAAACATGCCTATTGAGCCTCTAACGCACACCAAACAGATGTCAAAACAACCCACAACTACTGAGTAAACCGAAACACATCAAAAACAAGCAAAACTAACATCAAATACCCGGAATCAAACAATACCGACGAGTTCGTCGACAACTCCGGCCAAGAAATCAATTTGCATAATTCAGGAACCAAGCTCACTGTTATGGGTATCAAATTAAAGCCTAGAACGTATACAAACTACCCATGGCGATGAATTTCATGATCAATCAACGAAATGAATGAAAATTTGATTCAAAAATTCATTTAAACTTGAAAACTCGTTTTCTATAAAAATGAAAACAATACATGAAATTAAACACACCAATCGACTCCTTAGGACCATACAATGCTTAAGGAACCATTAAAACAAGCAACCAATTCGCCAAATGAAAAGTCCCAAATTTTCATATAAACCCTAGAATTCGAAAACTTAAGCATAAGACCCGTCAAGAAGAAGGAGAAGAATGGAGGTTGGAGAAGAATGGAGGTTGAAGAAGATGGGGTATATTTGCAATCAAGATAGTGTAATAGTATATTTGCAATTAATTTCAAAAGATAGTATTTTTGCAATAACTAATTAAAAACCTAGTATATTTGTTAAATAATTCCAAGTTATTTTGCTTTTTTATTTGTACTATCATTATATGTCTCTTTAATTAGAAAATATTTATAACTCATTAGATTGTTTATGTGATACTAATCAAATTGATTTCATTTGTATGAGTTTTATATATAATAGATTACTGGCTTATAGCCCGTGCAAAGTACGGGTTGCTTTTAATTTTTTTTAATTTACTTATAGCGTAGTTACATATAAGAGAAAAATGGTCCTACAGTTAACTGTAGGAAATTTCCTAAAGTTCACCCATCAAAACTACGTAGTGTTAATGGATTTTTTTATATTTAAAAGGGCCCCGCAGGGGCATTATTGATTGTGCATATGTGTCACAATCTTAATGGTTAACTTTAGGAGAATTTTCTAAAGTTAACTATAGGAACATATTACCCTACATATAATATTATAAATATTTCATCTTTGTATATAACAACTTTTAGTATTAAATCTAAATTAGTATGTTGTTGGCGGGAATCGAACATTCAGCCTTTCAATGTAACATGTTTTAGTATTAATTTTAAATTAAAATGTTGTTGACGAGATTCGAACCTTAGACTTTTTATAATAACTTTAGTATTGCATCTGACGGTCATCATCTATTTGGGCTACTGATGTAACCGTTGTGAATAAAAGGTGATGGGAAATAGAAGTGGAAGTAAAATAGAGTTTCTATGCACTTTATTCATATCTAGTATTCAGAAAATATATTATATGTATTAGTTAAACGAGTTCTACGTTTCGTATCAAAAGGGATAACCAAAACCAAATACAAAATATACCCCCTTTTGCTTATTATAGTATAGTATAGATTATGATGAATAAAATTATAAGTTTTCACCAAATATCATATCCATCTCTTTCTTACATCAAAAAAATCAACATGGTTTAGCAAAAAAATCAACATGATATCAAGAAGTTGTTGCCAACATCTAAGGGGGAGCCAATATTTACACAACAAGATATTACTGCTTTAAGGCTAGCTTCTCTTCCTCAAACATCTCAAATGCACATTTCTCCAATTACAACTACAATCGGGCAAGTATTGGTTCCAGAAGTGATAAATACCAACATCACTATGCAGAAGAGAACCATCTTACATACATGAATTCAAAACCATTAACTCACCTGAAGCTCCATCTCCAACAAAGAAGCATGGCAAGAACACCATGAGAACTTTTTATCCAATGTTGAAGCCAAACAAGTATAAATTGTTGGGAGATGAGATCATAAAGATAAATAAATTAGAAGATGTGGGATTGAAGAGTATGATGACCTTCATCTACAAAAATGGTGTGGAACTATGTATCACTGCTAGTCATCCAAACTTCACAGAGGCCAAGGTTGAAAAGATTGCAAGACTTATGCAAGAAGATCAATCAATCCCTGAAATGCACTATGAAGAATCATATACTGAAAGGGAAGCTAAATTGGCTAGAGAGCTAGAACATGAGTTAGTTGATGAGATGCAAAAGGAGGCTAAAGAAGTAGAGGCCTAAGTTGAGAAAAAGAAAAAAATGAAGAGAAAATCAGTTGTTGTTAGGAATTATGTTGCCCTTGATGATAAGCACACAAAAACACCTTGAAAAACATATTTGTATAAGTTAAGTTTGTAACTTATCAACGGATATCCAGTCTATAAATATCCGTTGATGAGGCAGCTTATCGATTGATAAGTCTATAACATACTGCTTTAAGTCTCGATTGATAAGTTGTTTGTTACTGTCATAGTTGCTAGAATTCCCAAGTCATGTTGACTATTAATGGATATGCAGAATAAGGTAGCTAATTGTATATGAGATGTGCTATGTAATTCTGCATAAGTGAAGTGATGTTTTAACCGATGAAGCTTCTACGACAATGGATATGACACTCCAACAAACAACATTCAACCCATCGATCGATGTATGCTTCAACGGATAACATGCTGCAACCAATAATGTCTTGATATTAGCGGTTGATAGCGACTTGACATGCCTGACAGATCACATAGGTTGATAGACTTAAAAAGGGTATGGAAGCCAGTATTGGAAATGAAGAAGAAAAAGAAACATTCCTTATTCTCACAAGAAATTTAGCTGGTAAATCTAGTGCAAATCTATCCAAGACAATCCAGACAAAATTGTATCACATGGAGACAAAGAGTGGTAGCAAACCTACAAAATACTTTAACTTTGTAATATTCGTTAATTTTGTAGGGTTTATAAACTTGAAGTATATATATCTTCAAGTGTAGCAAGACAAAGTAAGAAGAAAACACTGAGCTTAAACACATAGAGCATTAGGTTTTCTTGTAAACACTAAGTCTTGTACTTGCAGCTGTGTAAACTTTACATAGGTTATTTTCTTCAATACAACCCTCAGGTGGACTCGACAAATCCACCTGAAATTTTTAAAGAGTGTGTTGTCTATTTGTTTATGTTTTTATTTTTGTACTATAGTTTTATCTGTTCATCTTAAATCCATCCGCTGTCTTGTTAATTTGAAAGAATTTTCATTAAGTTGTATTCAACCCCCCGTTTTACAATATTGTGGTGTCTAACTAGGAAATAACAATTGGTATCAAAGAAAGCTTCTAACAAACAAGAAGTTTAAATATCAAACACCATGGGGAAGAAGGACACAGGGGTAAAGATTCCGATACTTGATAAAGACAACTACTTTCACTAGAAAGTAAAGATGTATCTTCATCTTTTTGCTATCGACGAAAGTTATGTAGATTGCATAGAGAAAGGTCCTCACATTTCAATGAAGCCAAACTCTGGAGTTGGTGAAGCTGCTGGTAATGCAGCTGCTGGAAGGCCAGTTCCAAAAACTCAGGCTGAGTTCACAGACAAAGACTTGGAAGAGATGCACAAAGATAATAAAACCATGAACATCCTGTTCAATGGTATCGACCAAGATATGTTTGATAATGTTATCAATTGTACCACTGCCAAGCAAGTCTGGGACACTATTCAAACAATCTATGAAGGAGCTGAGCAAGTCAGAGAAAACAAGATGCAGCTCCTCATACAACAATATGAACATTTTCACTATGTCTCTGGTGAAAACCTAATAGACATATTCAGTAGATTTCAGAAACTACTGGATGGTTTAAAGTTGTATGGGAGAAAGTATGAAACCAAGGACTCCAATCTAAAGTTTCTAAGATCTCTTCCTAAGGAATGGAAGCTTGTAATAGTCTCGTTGAGAAACTCTCAAGATTACAAGGATTTTACACTTGAGAGACTGTATGGCATCTTGAAAACATATGAGCTTGAAATGCAGCAAGATGAGGAAGTGGAGAAGATTCAGAAGAAAGGTGGAGTTGTTGCCTTGGTGGCCAATATTCCAGCAAGCCAGGATAGTGAGAAGATGGAGAGCATAAAAACCACACCAAGTCCAAAGACTTGTGAAGGTGGAGCTGAAACTAGCAGAAGGAAAAGAAAGTTGATTGAAGAACTTGATGCATCTAGTGGATATGAATCTGATGATTTGGATGACTATCCATCTCAAAGTACATGCATTTGGACTTTGCTTCTTTAATAATATGAGTTGTTTCTTTCATAAACTATTACACAAAACCCCTACTGTCCACATTCATATTGATTACAATTAGGTTTTCAATCCAAAACTTGCCTTGACATTTACTGTCTGAGGTGTTCTTGGGTCAGCGTTTACACCCAGAGGTCTTCAACTATTTTTATCGCTTCTGCATTATATTACCCTATTCCAATGTCTAACCAATTACAACTTCTATATTTGTATGCATACCGAAAACTGTCAGAACCAAATAAACATTGCTTCCCCTTAATTTTTTACATGAAGAGGCTTCAATGTTACGGGAAAAGCTGTAAGTTATCTTGTAAGAGCGTGTGTCACCAATCCCATGATCGAAGTGAATCTTTTTGGCAAAATGCTCATGGAGACCTCCCTTCATGAGAAACTTACATATGAAAAATATGCCCAAAGACCTCTCGCGGACCAAAATAATCTCTTATGATCTAATCCTTAACTTTTCTGAAACTAATCAAATACATGGTGGATCTTTTCCAATAACTCAGCACACTGTTTCACATGCTCTTTTTTATTTAGCACTGCCAAAAATGGAGCACTGATATTCATCTTACATCTCCGGTATAATGGTTGTTTATGAAATATATTGCTTGGTAAAGAAAATCATGCCTTTTACATGTCTGATACATCTTCGCCTCATGGCCTGCCTTAGTATGACATTCTAGGTTCTGAGTGAGTATGCAGACAAGGTGAATGTAGTGGTTGAAAATGCGGATGAGGCAACACGTAACTTCAAGTTCACCTAAGAACAAGTCCAATGCAATGTTCTATATTGTCATATTATAGCACCAAATGTTAAAAAACTCAATTCCAAATGGGTTCTATAAAAGAGCAAGTCCAATGCAATGCTATCCTTGGTTCTATTGGTATATTATAGCACCAAATGTTAAAAAATGCAATTCCAAAGGATTGCTATAATTGGATGCAAATATGCATAAATGCATACTTTGTTCTAAATTTGAAACCAAGGATGCATCCATGCCACATCATCATTTATCCATATGTAAAATGTTTGTTGATGTACTTTAAATGAAAGTTATGAGAGAAATTTTTTTTTAGCTAAATTTGAAATTATTTGGATGCAAAATGCAACTAGCATTGGAGTATAAGTTCTATTTAACACAAAAAAACACTTTTTGATACTAAATTATAGCAATAACTATAGCTATTTTACATCTAACATTGGACAAGCTCTTAAAAAAGGTTTGTGAAATTAAAACTTGGCCTATTTTGCCACATGAATTGATTGTGTATTAAAATAACTAGGGATGTATGTCCGCGCTACGCGTGCAAAGACCATCGTTATGTTTTTATATTATATGAATATTTTAAGTAATTAAAAATAATAGTATGCACACATTTTAACATAATACATTTAATTATAACAAAATAACAGTTAACGAAAAAAATTGTAACAAACAGACCCTGTTTACTATTTGATACTCTCTCTATCCCTCTCATTTCTTTACAGTTTTTGTTCACTGATTGGCATGCATTTTAAGGTGGATATAAAATATAGTTCCACAACTTATTTTTATTTTTTTTGAATAAAAAATAAAACATTAAATTTTTATTCAGAATAAATTTTTTAAAATATTGTATGGAACTATACTTTATGAGTTTTAAAATGCGTGTCAAAGCATGTCCCAAATGTAAATAATTGAGAGGGATAGAGGGATTAACGTATTGATTGGTAACGGGTAAAGGTCATCTTGTCAAATCTCAATGGCAACACTATTTTCAGATTGAATAAAATTTATCTTTAGTGATCTTCATAAAATTTAGTTTTATATATATGTTATAGGAGAATAGGGAACCTAAGATAAATCTTAGGTAATTTTCCTGAAATCCTATATAAAATAATTTCATTATTTAAAATATTATGCATATCAAAAAAAGATTTAAAAGGATTGTTTATGTCAAAAAATTATACGTATTAAAACACATTGATTTTATTCAGTGAATGTACCTTTGTATATAGGGATTTAGTAATTTCATTGATTCATCTTTTCTCTAAACGATAACTTCAGCAATGTTGAATCATATAGTGCCTGATCTGTAAGCTGCTTGTTAGCTCTTACATTTGATTCATGTATATAAGTGAGTTGATTCTTAATTAGATGCATGTTTAGTTAAAATGATTGTATTGAATTGTATCCATAGAATCCATGTTAGATCTACCTATTAGACGTATGATCTTGACTCTCATGGTTCTCAACTTCTTGTCATTAGATTGGTCTCCCTGTACAAAAAAACACACATAAGTACTAAAGCTTATGGGGTGGTCCTAATAATATTAAGAAAGACTTGTTAAAAGGTTTCCAAAAAAAAAAAGCTTAGGGGGTGGTCTTAATAATATTATAGTTGCTCCTATTTAGGTGTATTTCTATACTTTGGACAACCGTATAATGATAATAAATTTCAAGATCTAAATCACTCGCTCCTAAACAAATGCAATTGTATTTAATTTCATAGTTTTTTTTATTATATTGATTTTTTATGAATGGATATGCCATCTCCCCTATACGTCACTTTAATTATACATCAACATTAGTTTTGCCCAAGTATGTAACTCATATATAGTTTCCATGCGAATTTTAGGTATTAAAAAGTGTACAGACTGCAGTAATATATATATAGTAATATGTAGATAAATATTTAGAGCGATACCTTAGATCAACAATTTCATGACATCCATTTACTATCAGCAGCAACTGCCAGAATTCCAGGTAGCATGTTGCTAGCTTGCAGCATCATTACTTGCATTTCCCCAGGTGTCATTGCAACCAAGACTTCAGTTTTAGTAGTTCACTCCTCTAGGTTAATAATATTGCCATGTAGTCATCCCTTTCCTATGTTAAGCGCATACCACGTAACCGCCAAAGTGAAGATCCATCAATCTGCTGCACTTCATAGTTATCCCTTGCCCTCATCTCGTCATCTATAAGAGCATCATCTATCTTATTAATTTGTTAGCTCTGCAGTTAAGTTTTTTTTCCCACAACACATCTCAGAAACTACGAAATTTTCAGACCTTCAAGAGCCTAAGATTACCGTGAGCCTTAGTGATGCTTGGAAGCAATTACGGGTATCACTAATCGCACGGTTCTTATATTTTGCATGTGTGCAGGTGTGCTGATGTCTATCAAGACTTTTATTAGATGCCTTCACATGACAGCATTGATCTTGTATGTAAAAGCATTGGGGAAAAAAGATGCACAGAATACAAGTTGGATACCATAACAGAAAAAATGAAACAGAATAGAGAACATCTGGAAGTCTTAATTAATACAGTGTATAACAAAAGCGAGTTACAATTATAACTTCACCAGTTAACTTTCTATAAATACTTTGTACATGAAAGAATAATCATATTGCATACATGAATATTGCATACATGAAAAAGCTGTAACAAATAAATTTTAAGTAAATTTCTAATACATAGTGCATAATCCAAAAAGACAACTTCAGTGTTTTCGAATGGAAAACCACCAGTGCATGGATGAATGGTTTGATAATCATATCATCTATATATTTCTTAAGATGGAAAGAAGTCAACAGACTTAACATAAAACACAGATACTTCATTTACATGTTATTTGTAAGCACTTCATTGGTTGTGAATATATATTGCACAATAATTTTTTTTAACTATGAGGCGGGAGCTCTACGGGAAGGGATAAGAAAGCTCTATGCCAATATTTGTGAATATGTGGTGATATGTGATGCAGATTTTCAATCCTGAAAGATTTTCTTGAAAAGAAAATTCCTTAATATTTGACAACAAGGGCTCGAGTATGGTTCAAGCCAGATGGAAGTGTGGCAAGACATATGAAACCCAATTATATACGCTCATATTTTAATTCTTAAAGTACTTCACCAGTCCATCGAAAACCTGGAGTTGTGGAGAGTAATTGAGAACAATAATATACTAGTTCGAAACCTAATGTTGTGGAGAGTAGTACTGTAACACCCCAGTCCCACATCGAGAAGATTTGGGACTTCAGTTCAGTTTATAAGGCAAGGTACTACTACTAATTGCACCAACAAATCATGATGTTTTGGGGGCCTGTGGTGGGTTTGTGGATTACCCAAGTTGGCTGCATTTGGGTCAGTTTGCTTTGACTTATTTCGGATTCAGAATCGGCACTTGACCTGATTTTCGAAAAAGACTCGGGATTTGATCCGGGCTGTCACAATTACAGTACGAAGATACTGATATAAGGAATCGGTTACATGATTAAATTTGTTAACCTACGCCATTGCATAAAAAAATGTGACTCAAATTATCAAGTCTGTGTAAGCATAGGTTGGTCATGCATGTTTCATAATTTCATAGAATGATTAGGTTTCTATGTCCTGATGTTAAGTATGGCAGTGCAGAGATTACTTGTACGGAAAGAAATAATACAAATTATCAATTATATAGCATATATACCAAAAACCCTGAGTAAACAATCCATTCATAATTGAGGGTGATCTAACTTTGACAACGCATCGTTATTGAACCAAGCTAAAATATATTGACTACGCCTTAAATGGCACAAGCCAAGCAATCCACACACACCACAAGCATTGCAATTACAGGGCCAAATGAAAAGAGAAACGAAGAATAAGAAGCTCAAATCGTGACATTACCTTGGGAACACGTAGGATTCAGCCATTCATCCATTCCCAAAAGGCGATCTAGTGAAATCGGAAACTGCCAATGCTCAAATCTTAACCCCTTTATATCCACCCCTTTTCTTGAAAATCCTCGATCGACTCTGACAACGAACCTGAGACGCATTCCTATATTATGACTAAGACATCTCATCAATAGCATAAACGTAATCAACCAATTTACTATTACATCCTCTCAATCAAAAACATTGAACTATACATCCTCTCAAAACACAATCTCAAAATCTTTTTAGATGAATAATCTCAAATTCCTTTGGATAATAATAACATTCTAACATTATTACAAATAATCCTAAATTGGTAGGATTAACCGATTAGTTACAGACCTTTAACTTTTGGTGACATTAGCTTACTTCATAACTTTCTTGAGGACCGCAAAGGCATAATCATAAAGAGAATAGTGATGTCTAAGGGTAGAAATAAGATTATAGATAGAACCAAAGATGCTTGTAGAGAAAGCACTAACCGAAGGCATAACACTACTTACATCTAAAACATCTGGTACCAACAAACAGTTTGGAGGAACTGGTAAGTAATGCAATATACACCCCTCTTGACGGAAGAAGCCTTTCGCAGAAAGCATTTTTCTAGATTCTTGAGGAATGTTCCTCAGAATTACGATAACCTGGTCATGCATCCATATATATATATATATATATATATATATATATATATATATATACATGCATCGGGGAAGAAGGACATGGAAATGTGAAAGAAATCGGTAAACAAGCTAATAGAAAAGCAATTCATAATAGGAAAAAAATATTGGTATAACATAAGACTTCAATCCTTTAATTACAACAGTTCTCCAAAAAAAAATTCAAGAAACAAGGTACTTATTAATCTCTTAGAAATTCTAATACTTATTAATCTCTTAAAAATTCTAATATGCTACATATTTCCATGCTCCATTCTGTTAAATCAGATAACAACACCACATAAAGGTTTGTAAAGAGGACTAAAAGGATTGATCACACATGTCAGTCTCTCTAATTCTAGGAGGAATATGAAAGACAATTACAAACCAATAACACAAGCTATAGGGAAATGAATTTGTCATAGCTTAACAGCGATTTTAATAGCAATACTGACTCACAAATTGTCCGATACGTGTGTATGCTGGCATAAAAAGTCCAATTTGCTGGATTACAATAGCAAACTCAAAACCACAATTCCGAATGTAAGAAGTTGCAACAAAATCTGTGGAGGGACAATTGGTTTCTGCTCCGCATAACAGTATAACAATCATGAGTTAGCATAAATTTAAAACCAACAAATTGATATTTATATACAAATAAACATCACCAGTTGTCGCATCTATATCATACAACCCAACATCTTGTTTTAGGACAGCTTCCAAATACCCATTGATAATTATAATTACACAAAAAGATCCAAAATTGAACAAACAAACAAAAATCTCAAAGTCCTAGAAATGGAATTGTAGAGCCAAACAAATCAAAGCCCTAAATAAGTCTCAAAATAAACATAAATCCCTAAAATTAAAGGAGCAAATACCAAACAAAACAAATCACTAGTAATTGAAGAAAAGCCTTATTTGAACAGTAAGTAATACATCCATGAAAACCCAATCGAAAATACTGGTAAGATTACAATTAATTCCGTAGCTGCCTCTGCTGCCAGGCTAATCTGACTAGGCGTAGCAGACTCTGCTTCCGGAGCCTTACAGTCACTTAATATCACACTAAGCATCACAGGGCGCGTCTTGGTTCTCCGGAAATAATAATCCGACGTAAGCTGTCGGAACTCCGAACAAACCAGACCCATCATTGCGGGCAACAAATATCCAAATATCTCCATTTTCAGTTCCGAAGATAGATCCATCAAATTCGTCGATTGAGATGACAGGCTTGCGATCCATCGATTGAAGCCCTCTTCTTTTTCTTGATCAGTAACACACTGCTTCTTTTTCGGGCGCTCATCTTCATCTTCATCTTCTTCTTTAATACTTGTAGAAATAACATGTTGCTTCCTCTTCAGGCCTGTCAAGCAAAACGCTTCTTCTTCTTGTTCTTCACCTTGCTTCCCAAAGAACGTTTCCCAGTTGAATATACCCATGTTAATTATATTGTCACAACAACTGGTGCTTTAGTACTAGTAGGATCGGATTGATTAAGAAGCTTCTCCGGTAAGGATTTCTTTTCTTTAATTATTTCGACTCTCTGAGAATTTGGGATGATTTAGGAGGATCTATATATACACTTTCTTTGGCGTTGTTTTAAAGCTTTGCTCTAGTAATGTAAAAAAAAGTGTGTCGCGTTGTTCTAAAGCTTTGCTGTGTACCGTAAAAAAAAGTGCGTGCGTGGGTGGACCGAGTTTTATTCGGAACTAGCATGATAGCCCGTGCAAAGGCACGGGCATCGTGTTAATTTTTATATTCACGTATTTCATATATCATTATTAAGTTATTATTGTGATTACGGTTGCACATGCATCGTGTTAATTTTTATATTCACGTATTTTAAAACTATGTATAGTTCAATTTTAAACTTCATAATTAAGCCTCTTCCATGATAATCTTGTATAATCATTTTGGAACGTGTTAATTGGGTTGAATTTATAAAGTACAATGACAATTTTAAAATTGATTACACAGTAAACTAACTTTTAACAATTTAATGATTAAATAGAACATTTATTTTATCAAATATTAATCATTTAATTAATTTAATATAAATATACTTAATATAAAAATAACACATTAATGTCAACTAAATAGAATTTAATTTTGATTTTTTATTTTTGAATTTAATTTCACTTTTATTTAGAGGTCGTAAGTATATTTTCTATATTTATGATAGTAAATAATTTCCAAATTATATTCGTGTCCTGTTTTCGTGTTTCATCTACCTGAATCCCAAATTTGATACTAAATGAATTGATGTCATCTGTGTACCATGTCTTTTCGTGTCATGTGTAATACAATGAAAAAATTGTAATAATATAATTTCATAAAATTTCATCATGTACCATAAGTCCAAATTTAAAATTAAATTAATTCTTATCATCTCGTGAATCCGTTATTTAGTTTCGTGTTTACGTGTCATTACGCATGACTTACCTTGACCTTTCTACAAGCAAATATTCTTCCAGAGTAGTTCCATATGCTTACTAAGAGCCAAGAGACTCCTAAATTCACTCTTAAAAATAATATAAATAAATGGCTCTTAGTAAGTTATTACATTGGTTTATGTGTCAAACTCCAACAATCCTTTTTATATTAGCTCTTTATTTATAATTTATTCATAAATTAATCTCACTATAACCAAAAGTTGTGCAAGAATTGGTGGACATGTATATTTTATTATTAAAATACAAGTTAAGAGCTATTAGTGGCTCTTAGAAATGAGGAGAGAGAAGAGGCTCTTAGTGTTTTTAAGAGTCTCTTGGAGCAACATTTTCCTTCTCTCTCCTCATTTTTTGAGTTAAGAGCTTGAGTAGAGAGTCTCTTGGAGATGCTCAGAGTCTCTCTATTCTAGCTCTTAACTCAAAAATTGAGGAGAGAGAACAAAAATGTTGCTACAAGAGACTCTTAACTACTAACTATTATTATTTTATTAAATAAAGTAAGTACCGTACCGTACAGTACCAAAACTTTCAATATTTCGTCTTTTATAATATAGTATAGATTCAAAATCCTATCTCTTTCTCCCCCTTCCTTTCGTACTTTTTTTAATTCAAACTACTTTTAATAATAGAAAATTGGTTAAGGAGTCAATACAAAGAGAATTGTTGGATATGAACACCCACTAAATCCTTAAGAGTTAATCATTTATATTATTTATAAAGAGTGAACTAAAAGATTGTTGAAGATGCTCTAAAGATACAAACAAGTTAGTGGTTTTCATCGGATATCCCAGCGAATCTCCAATTTGACCCAAGTTATCTATTCCAGTACTCAAGTTTGAGCCGCTTCCACAAGCTATCGAGATTAGCAAAAATAGAGTAAAAAACAACAAATAGAGTAAAAAACGTACACCACAAACTAAAGTAGCACTTGCATCATAAGAAAATGGTGGAAAGGTTACCAGCTTTTGAGTTATTGTCATGTCCATTAGAAACAACGCTAATACAATTGATACAAAAGTCTGCATTTGGCTGTCAGCCAGTGCTTAAAGTTCGAATTGTTTAAACAAAAGCCATTGAAATTGCAGGCGGAAGCCGTGAAATCAGGAATTCCATAAAGAGCCAAGTAAATCTGAGTCATGATAGCTCCGCTTACTCCTGCAAACCCCCTGAAGAGGCCTAGCAGTATGCCACGATTCTTAGGGAAGTTTTTGAAACTGGCGAAAAGAACTCCAATATTTGCAAAGTTAAAAGAATTGGCTGCAATCCACAAAAAAGTACACATCTGCCACACTTTTTACTTAAAAATAAAGAATATGTTATTTATAAAACTAAACAACAGACCTGCTTCTGGCAATGATAGCGCTTGCTAGAGCAATCAGCTGAGCAAGAATTGCAATGATATTCAACAGATGGACCTTTAGCTGTCATCAACTCATCAGCAAAAGAAGACTCGGGGAACAATCGAGATGCAATAGTTGGTGTTGCCACACTACTTTTGGGAATTGCTTGTGCACATGATTCTTCCTTGTCAAATTGGTACAACTTTCCAAGCAAAGAATCTGTTTTTCTGCTTCATCGGCATCAATATTCAAAATAAAAGACTCCGTCTCCGGAAATGGATGGTACTGTAATTAATTAGACCCCAATAAGCAAGAACTCCATAATCTCTTGCATTGCATTTGTATCCCTAACAGAGATCTCAGACAGATCTTTCAATTCAATTCTTGTGTTAGGATTTGCATGAAATTTATTCATAATCAAGTTACGGATCTCCATGTACAATTCAGGAGTCCGATTGTCTAACTTCCCACTAAAAACCAAGGCAATGATCACTCCTCCAATGTATGTATTTTCGACCAAGAAAACCAACCTACATACCTTTATAGAATTGGAAACAAATAGTATTACTTGATACTTAGCAACAACTTAATTTTGGTTGGCCAATTTTGAAGACAAAAATGCAGGCTACAAAGGTATGAATAAAACAGCTCAAGAAGAAAACAAACACATGTCTCATAAACTTTAAATGGAGAAAACAGAATATCTGATACAAAACGCTCGGCTTGCTACATGACAAGGAGAGGCTTTATATAGAGCTACTACTACTAGATAATGGTCCTATCTGTTACTAACAAACTCTATTGGAGACAATGACAGGATAGCCCCTACATAATATTCCTAGAAAACAAGAAGGACCATACATTACTACTCTATTATTAGAAGGCTGGCACATGCAACATATGCAGTGCTTATTTGAAGAGACACGTGAGAAAAACACACATCACACAGCCACATCACATAGCACATTTGCCCTTACTCCCCCTCAAGCTGTACTGCAGGTGGAACGGAAGTACTGAGCTTGTTGAGAATATAATTGTGTTGTTTGCCACACAGGGGCTTTGTAAGGATATCAGCTAGCTGACCATGAGAAGGCACATACTGAGTTTGAAGAGCACCAGCTGCAATCTTTTCTCGAACAAAGTGACAGTCTATCTCAATATGTTTAGTTCGTTCATGCATAACTGGATTAGCAGCAATCGATATAGCAGCTTGATTATCACATTTAAACATTGCTGGTGGGAGATTTAGCAAGCCCATGTCTTTAAGTAATGCTGATAGCCAGGTAACCTCATAGGCAGTTAGAGCCATAGCTCTATATTTTGCCTCAGCAGTCGAACGAGCAACTACAGATTGCTTCTTAGCCTTCCATGATATAGGAGAGGAACCAAGCAGGATGCAGAAACCAGAAGTTGATCTTCGAGTAGTGTTGCAACTGCCCCAATCACTGTCACAATATGCAGTGACTTGAGCTGCAGAGCTGGAAGCAAACAAGATTCCTTGTCCTGGATTCTTGAGAAGATAGCGAAGTAGCCTTTTTGCTGCTTGCAGATGAACTGTAGTGGGCTTCTGCATATACTGGGCCAACACATGAACAGCAAAGGTAATGTCTGGGCGAGTGATGGTCAGATATATGAGTCTACCAAGGAGTCTCTGATAAATTTGAGGTTCCAACAATGCATCACCTTTCTCAGGAGTCAGTTTCAGGTGTATATCGAGAGGTAAATTCAGAGACTTGGCATGAAGAAGGTTATATTCTTCTAACAGATCCAAGGTATATTTTTGTTGAGAAACAAAAAATCCAGCAGGTGATCTGTGCACTTCAAGACCCAGAAAATAGTGAAGATCACCCAAATCCTTCATATGAAAAACACTTGACAGCATTTGTTTGAGAGATTGAATTGCCTCCAAACAATTACCTGATATCAAAAGATCATCAACATAAACCAGAATCACAGTGATGGTCTTTGAGGTTGTAAAAGTAAACATACTATAATCTGCCTTCGATTGCTCATAACCAATGCTTTTAAGAGTTATTGACAACTTGCTAAACCAATTTCTGGGAGCTTGCTTTAAACCATAGAGACTCTTTTTCAGTTTGCAAACTAGATGTGCACTTGTTTTATTCGAAAGCATTGCATTTTCTGTCGTAATTCTACTACCAATACCAGTATACCCCCTTGGAAGTTTCATGTACACAGTTTCTGTCAAATCTCCATGTAGAAAAGCGTTTGAAACATCCATTTGAAAGGCATGCCAATTGTGCATAGCAGCTACAGCCAAAAGAGCCCTCACCGTAGTCATTTTAGCCACAGGTGCGAACGTTTCTCCATAATCAATTCCATACACTTGTCTGCAGCCTAGTATCACAAGTCTTGATTTAAATCGATCAACTGTACCATCCGGATGATACTTAGTTTTATAAATCCATTTACAGGCAATGGCTGTTTTTCCAGGTTGCAAGGTTGTGATCTCCCAGGTGTCATTTTCCTCTAATGCTGTTAGCTCACAGTTCATGGCATCAATCCAATGTTGATGTTCAACTGCCTTGTTATAGGATGTAGGATTAACATTGGCAGCAAGTTTGCTCAGGAAATAGTGGAACTGTGGCTGTACATGTTGAATTGCCACTTGATTTACAGCATACGGAGTCAACCAAGAGGGTGGTTTAGAAACTCGAGCAGATCACCTCAAAGGTATCTCTGCAGATTCAGATTGACTCTGTTCTCCCCCTGTTTCAGATTCTTCTGCATTATCTGTGACATCTACTTCATCATCATCATAGTACGAAGGCTCAACAATTGGCACAGGAACAGGATTCATGTAAGATTTCGAAGAATTTGAGTTAAGTGGGAAGACTGTTTCACGAAATGTAACATCCCTGGAGATGAAAACATTCTTGGTAACCAAGTTCATCAGTCTGAAACCTTTTGTTATTGGTGGATAACCAAGAAATATACAGGCCACTCCTCTTGGAGCAAATTTGTCAGCAGTATGAATGTCATTCGTTGAGAAAGCTAGACAGCCAAAAACCTTTATATTTGAGTAATCAATAGGCTCACCAAATAGCACTTCATATGGAGTTTTGTTCTGAAGAACCGTACTTGGCAACCTATTCAACAAATAAGCTGCTGTCAAGACACATTCTCCCCAGTATTGTAAACCAAGTCCAGCTTGAAATCGCAATGCTCTTGCTATTTCCAACACACTCCTGTGTTTTCTTTCTACTCGAGCGTTCTGCTGAGCTCAATACACACAAGCCTTTTGATGTACTATGCCATGAAGATTGTAGAAAGCAGTACGGGAATTATTAGACAATTCAACAGCATTGTCAGACCTGATTATCTTAATATTCTTGTTAAAATGAGTCTTGACATAGTTGTAAAAAGACTGAATGACATTTGCAGCATCACTCTTTTGTTTCATCAAGTAAATCCATGTCATTCTGGAATTATCATCCACTATAGTAAGAAAGAACTTATACTTATCTCTAGTACTCACCTTGTAGGGACCCCAAGTATCCAAATGAATCAAATCAAAAGAAGTAGCAGCTTTAGAATTGCTTTTAGGAAATGGAAATTTAGTAAACTTTGCTAGTGGACAGGTGACACAGACTAGATCATCATTCTGCACATAAGGTTTCACTTCTGGTATATATTGGAGCTTTGACTTAGGAGCATGGCCCAACCTGTTGTGCCAAAGATTGTACATATCTGAGGACGTTGCTGGACCAACAAATCCAGAGTTGGATTTCACATCATGAGCAAAATTCAAGTAGTAAAGACCACCTTTGGCATGTCCTACCATTTTAACTTTCTTGGTAGAATTGTCAGTTACAACACAAGACTTAGGATGAAAATTGACAGAGTAGTTTGACTCCTTTGTCAGTTTTTGAACAGATATAAGATTGTGTTTAAACCTTGGTACATACAGTACATCACACAATTTCAGATTAGGTAAATTCACATCACCAATATGGGAGATTTCTGCAACATCACTAGTTGGAAGCTGAATTGTGAACTTTGATGAAGCAACTCTCACATTAGTCAACACATCCATTGTACTGGTCATATGGTCTGTTGCACCAGATTCCAGAATCCAATCTGCATTTGTAGCCTTAGCCAAGCCAGAGAAGCAGGTAACCATGCCAGAGAAACAGTTGTTAAAGTCCTCATCACATTCTGAGTTTGTTGGATTCTTCACACATTGAATTGGCAGCATCTTCATGATCTGCTCCAGTTGTTGTGGTGTTAACAAAGAATCACAAATCTCAGCTTTTGCAGAGGATCCAACAGCTACATTTGCCATTTTTTGTGTTCCACCTGTAGATTTAGAACTGCCATTCCACCTTGAACCTGTGCCTCCCCCTCTTCCACCAGATTTTCTGTACTTGGGATGCCACTTTGGATACCCAATGGTATTCCAACATCGATCACTTGTGTGACCATTACCACCACAGGTGGTACAAACATACTTACTCTCACCAGAATTTTTACTAAACATTGCAGAGGCATCAAACACAGCCAAGTCTCTAGAGTTTAAGACCAGTCTCTGTGACTCTTCTTGTTGAATAGCAGCACAAGCTATTCCAATAGAAGGAAGGGGCACTTGCAGCAACAATTGACTTCGTTGTGCACTGTATTTCTCATTCAAACCATTCAAAAATTGGAACAGCTTTGACTCTTCTTTAACAACCTCTATAGCTTTCAACAAACTTGTTACTTCATCAGTAGGACTTGTAACAACAGGTAACAGATTCATGGAATCTAACTCTTCCCGCAAACTACTCAACGAAGTAAAGTATTCAGCCACAGTAAGAGAGTTTTGCTTAAGTTCATATAAATCTCTATTTAACATATACTTTCTTGAACCATTAGTAAGTGAGAATCGTTTTTCCAACTGATCCCATATACCACTAGCAGTGTTGATAAAGAAAATAGATTTCCTTATGTTTTCACAAACATTATTATGAAGCCAGGATATTACCAAATTATTGCAGGTGTCCCACTGAAGAGCCTCTGTAGCATCAGTAGTGCTTCTTGTCACCGTGCCATCCACAAAACCTAGCTTTCGCTTCGAAGAGAGTTGAATTTCGAACAATTGTTTCCAAGATCTGAAATCACTCGAACCTTCCAGCTTTTGAACACTCACAGACAAAGGACCATCAGATGGATGCAAAAACAGTGGATTTTGCATGTCAGCAAAAGTAAAACGACCACCAGCAGCCATACTTAGACCAACAGATCTCAACAAATCTCAGATAAAAAAGACAACTTTAAGATTTGAACAAACAGATCTGAAACAAGAAAAACAGGAGCAACACACACTATCAGATATCAAACACGAGACAATACTTTCTTCTAAACAACACACACAGCTAATTCATACCGGCTCTGATACCATGAAGACAAAAATGCAGGCTACAAAGGTATGAATAAAACAGCTCAAGAAGAAAACAAACGCATGTCTCATAAACTTTAAATGGAGAAAACAGAATATCTGATACAAAACGCTCGGCTTGCTACATGATAAGGAGAGGCTTTATATAGAGCTGCTACTACTAGATAATGGTCCTATCTGTTACTAACAAACTCTATTGGAGACAATGACAGGATAGCCCCTACAGAATATTCCTAGAAAACAAGAAGGACCACACATTACTACTCTATTATTAGAAGGCTGGCACATGCAACATATGCAGCGTTTATTTGAAGAGACACATGAGAAAAACACACATCACACAGCCACATCACATAGCACATTTGCCCTTAAATTTGAACCTTAATTATACGCATACATTCATACATAATTTGACATGCAACTTCCAAGAAGAAATCAAGTAAATAATTGTCATCGCAGATTTCAAATATGCACTAGGCATAAAATGCTGCATTTCCATAATTCTAAACATCTTCCAAAACTTTTCAAGCCTTTCTATTCTACAAATCTGGAATTTTTTACAGAGGCAGGTTCAGTCAAATCTCACACTTGACTTGACGCTTCCCAGATACACTGGATATTTTTATTTTATTTTTAGTACAAGTTGCTTTTTATATATATTATTTCGAATTCTTTTTTCAACTGATCATGCTCACCAGTCAGTTAAAACATTTTTATTTACAAATACCAGATAATTCCGCATCCAATATTTCCCAATTCTTAAAAAGCACATATATACACATTGACATGATGTACATATCTTGAATAAAAAGTCAAACATAATACAACCAGAAAATATTGTTTGCTATTGAGCTGCACTTCAACACTTTGTGGACTATTGAGCTGCACTTGGTTTGCGTCCTACTGGCATGGTTATAAAAATCGGTAATCGGTATAAATTGATTGAGGTATCTATTTAAGATTAATCGGGTAATCGGGGATTAATCGGAAGGATTAATCGGAGTATTAATCGGATATTATAATAATATTTAATATATTAGTCTAATTTACAATTAAACATATCAGTTTAAATAAATTCACAGGATTAATCGGATTTTAAAAATCGAATCGGTTCATTACCTTACAGAGGATTAATCGGGGATTAATCGGTTAAATCGGGGATTTTTAGAACCATGCCTACAGATAAATATTAAATATTGAAGCTTACAATCATGTTCCTCAAAATAATAATGAAGTTTATCATAAATGGAAATACCAAAATCTTGTAAAACAAATAATCAGAGCAGGACAAGAATGCACCACAAGGCAAATAATTTAGACATTCTAGATTCACTATAAGCACAAAAGCTTCAAGTATCAATTCATTCCTTATTCAAGCACATTTTAATTCAGAATGTTCGTTCACAGCTTAATTACATTAGATGTACGTCAAATGTAATTTACATACTTGACCACTAATTCTGCATGTTTCAACTTCAGAATTATTGACACTCACCTCATGTTTGCTAGAAACTGACTTTTGTAGTTGCTGGAGGCCTCTGCCTTGCGTCTTGCATCCAAATGGCTTATCACTATAATACCAATGCCATCGGTAGTGCCATTAACAAGTGGTACATCAAAGGTGGCTTCAGCCTTCAAGCATATTTATTTTGACATACCCATTTGGGGACGGATCCAAACTATATGAATGGGATTCATGTTCAATTTCTAGTCAGCTCAATTCAAATTTAATAATCAACTAAATGTTTCAATTTCTAATTTTGTAGTATAAGTTTCAATATTATATTATCAATATAAATCAGTTCACTACAGCCCGTTCTTGGGGCAATGGCAGGCGTAAAACGAGTTGAGAATCGGGTCGAAGAAAGTATTCTTGCTTTGGTTAAAAAGTTGGATGTCATCACCAAATGGCCAGATGAAGAGACTCTAGCAGCCTCTGGTAGTGACAAAGACGAAGAACCACAGACTCAAATGTCTGATGGATTGCCACCATCAAGAACATCCATGAATTCAATCCCACGACAACTTGAATTTCCTGAAGGTGTGAACCCTAAAGGCTGGTTGTTTCGTGCGCAACACTATTTCGAACTCAATAATCTCTCAACAATAGAATAAATCAGGTCAGCCGTAATATGTTTGGAAGGTGAAGCTTTATCTTGGTACCACTGTGAGGATAGTAGTAGAAGAAGGAATTGCAAGTCCTTTGGGTGCATGGAGATGAGCTTGAGGTGAACAAGTCTAATGAAAATTACGAAGAGAACATCACGTGAGGTCATTATGGAGGAAGTTCGTCACTTAAATCTTGAGGACAAGGTTTGAGTTTGGGCGGCGAGTAAAAGATCGTGTATTCTTACTAATAATAGCATAATTTTCAATATCATATTATCAATATAAATCAGTTCACTACACCTTCCTAGCTAGATGGTAAGATAAACCAATACTAGTCAAATCTTTTGATTTGCTACAACCATGCTACATATATTTAACTAGCAAATTTGTATACAAAAACGGGAAAATATGAATCCTAGATGTTCTACAAAGTACATCTACAAACAAGAAAAAACTGGAAACTGCATGCCTTATCAGGCTCGTCCAATAAAAGTCTTCAGGATGAAGCAACTACCTTCATGTGAAAACACACAAGTCTGAACAACAGCATGAACCCCAGCAAATTTCAGGAGTCAAAACTTTTAGTACATCAAAGCTCGAGCTGCCTGCTCATATCTGGGCTCTTTCAGGGTCTTATTTATCCTGAGCTCTAATACTCAAAGTATTAAGATACTAATCCCCTACCAAGCCTGACCTCCACAATAAAATTTAAATTCGAAATATTGCGTCTAGATGGTCTACTTCTCACCTGCTACAAACATCAGTTTCACACAAGGGTAACATTCATTTCCTCCCCAATTGAAGTAAATATTTCATCCGCCCTGTTGAAAAAATGTGGACAAGTACCCATAGTCAATTAACATTTTAAAATCCAAAATAATGACGAAAAGAAAAAGACTTCTGCAATATGCAGTAAGATCTTTTATTTGTACATTTGTAGCCTAGTAGTCGCATTCATCGAATTCATACAAATGTGAAATGCAAACATTGGGGGAATTTAGATGATTTTTATGCAAGTATTTAGTAACTAAGCAGTTTGGTTGCATCACAAAAAATAACTTTTCAATCACCCTCTCTAGTCCTTCCCAACATCTACACTGTACTTCCTCATCATCCCATTCTATTCCCACGACCATGTAACATGAACAAAACAATATTTAGTTTTCATGGTTGGATCACTTTGATAGTTTAAATTAAAAAGGAAACCTTAAAGAAAACACAATATCGAATTTGGTATTTAAAAACATATCAACTTGTAGAGGAAAATCATTTTTTCTCTTCATCTAATTCAGATTCATCTTTCTTATCAAAAAGCGGATAAATTATTTACCTGTAATTATCTATATTCACATCTGCAAGCCAAGTTGTTAAGTACACCTGCAAGACAAACACTAAGCTGTTCAATATATGTATATTGATATTGTTCAATAAAATAGAGAAAGGGAGATTAATTTTATTCAGATATTGAGTTAGTAGTCAGAGTAAGTTAGAAGTTGTCATCCCTCCACATGGTATCATTATCGAAAGTTGATATTCTTTAGGAAAACTATATTGTTATTCACTTGTATGGTTCAGGCATATAATCTATACTATCTTATAATAGGTGAAACACTAAAAGTTTGGTCGATTACGGTATTTATATTTTTGTACTTCCACTTTAGTCCCTAGTAACTTCTTTTTTGGTCTATCATTCTATTTAATAAAATACTACAATTACCAATAATTACTGTAATTAATTTCCTTTTTTAAGTAAAATATGTTACCTTTTCTATTTTTCAATAACTAATCAATTTTTTTCAGGTAAAACACTTTATTTTTTATATTTCATCTAGCTAAAATTTCTCCCTTTCTAAAAATACTACGGATAATTCAATTTGATAAAATAAAATAATAATATTATAATACTAAAAACAAACCAATTACTTTTTTCAGCTTAAACACATTACAATTTCTGTTTTTTTCAACTAAAACCCATTCTTTTTCAACAATATCACGGGTAGTTTAATTTTAATAATTTAGAATAATTATATTATAATAACTAATAACTAACCAATTACCTTTTTCACCTAAATCTTATCATCTTTCCCCTATATTTTCAATTTAAAATCCCTTCTTTTTTAAAAATATTGCGGGCAACATATATATAACTATTATCAAATCATATCATTTAAAATTTTAAGCATACAAAATTATGTCTTAAATTTTTTAATTCAAATTAAAAAATAGTTCATATAATATTAAAAAAAATCTGTGTCTCGCACGGGTTTTAAGCTAGTGTAATTATTATAATTACATAATTTCTTTTTGTCATCTACAAAAGATTAAACCCGAACCTACTATTTTCACTCAAGTGACATCATCAAGCTTAATTTCTCCTCAAGTGGATTGCACTGCTGATAGTTTGGCCTAAAGGCAGTTGTTGAATTATAAAAATTAGCTTTGTTTTTATCACATGTTTAGGAAATAAACCTAACCTTCGACCACTAACTTGGCTATACATACATACAATCAGGACTTCCCTTTGTTCTACAAATCTATTTGAGTTTGTTTGTATTGTAATATATCCTAACCAAATTTGATATGTATTTACTAAAGTTTTAAAATTATCGAACCTAATAAAGAAACGTATCCAAAAAAAAGTGACACTGTTCGATTTTAGTTGAAAGGTTAAAGTAGATCTAGCATTGATCTTTATAAAATTAACTAAAGCATCACCTAATATACAATTTAGCATGTCAACGAAGGTACCACATTATATTTGAAGTGGGACTCGTATTGTGGAACTGATAGACTAGATTATATAAGAATTCAGATGGTGGCAGTACCTGTAAAACATCTCCATCTAGCGGGTGTTGGTGTTCCGCTTGCAGCTTTAGTTTATTTGGCCCTCCACACGCCAGCTTTGGAAGAAGTGGTGCACAAGCTTCTGTGGAGTACAAATTGCATTTACTCAAGTCATCAAACTCGCCGGAATAGAGTTCGTCCAACCAACTCAATTCAATATTTTGTCGAACATCCTCCTCATTACTGAAAGAGATGAACTCCATAACAAGCAGCCGCTGTGGTTCCATAGCAACAGATTCAACACCGCAAAAGACAACAAAAATAATAATTAAAAAAAACACTAAAGTGACCAAACCACTTTGCACATAAAACAATAAATTCTTTCAGCCACCAACCAAAGGTGCAATATACCTTTAAATTAAGTTCCAGAATAAACATATGTATGAGCTCCTCTGCTAGTTTCTCTGTAATAATAACGAAAATGCTCATCAAGGCAAGTTGATCAAAATAGTGAGAGTTTTTAAGAGTGGTGAGCTAGTTTCGAGGTAATGTTCTAGAATTATATTCACACTACCAATTTAGAGAAATTGGACACAATGCATTCATTGTAGTGACAAATAAAATTATGCCTATTTTTTCCATCGCACTTTAACGGTAAGTAATTGTGCATATCAAGTCTTTGGAATGTACTACACTAACATGGAGAACTAGTAACAGCAGCTCTAAAGTACTTGCCCGTACTTACAATTAAGGAACATACCAAAAGAGTAAATCGACCAGAATGTAAAGGCCGGGATTCCCCCACCATCACCAACGTCAGTAGTATCCACAGAAGAATTTGAATATTGTAGAATTGAGCTATTGTCAACCCCTTTAAGAAAGCATCTCATGGAAGCACCAGTATTCACCATTTGATTCACTATAGCTACCTGTAGATATTTACAAAAATGAGGATACAAGTTTTTCCTTCTAAGCAACCAAAATTATGACTTATAGCCTATGGAAGCAGCAGTTCTAACTTGTATTCTAACTTGTAAGCATACAATTTGCATATACAGAAGTTGCATAACCATTCACATACAATGCAAGCATAATTCTTTTCCATTATTTTCCAAAATCATACAAAAAATAAAACACAATTAATATTTCCACTTAATTAATAGAAATCCAAGTAAAAAATTGAGTACCATGTTCTTGTAAGAAGCTAAAAGCTTACTCCTATGAAGCTCCTACATAAAAAGAATCAAACAACATCAATAAAAAACACAAAAATACAATAAAGTTCAATCCTTTAATTCGAAAGAAACAAAAAAAAATCAATAAAATTAACTTTAACAAATTACCTGCTGCTTTAAGAATTTAAAAGAGGCTTTGTTTTTAATACCAGGCATAGCAGTCAAAACACCCAAATCTCTGGCATTCATGTACCTACATAACAAGAACAGAACAAGCCCATATGCACACAATTAAATATGAATTGGGGTTTGAATAAAGAGGTATATATATATATATATATATATATATATATATATATATATATATATATATATATATAGAGAGAGAGAGAGAGAGAGAGAGAGAGAGAGAGAGTTCACTGGCCCTGAGGTCACCCTCAGGTAAGAACCCTAGGTTAAGACAAAATAGGTTATAAGTGGAGGTTATTTTTGTAAATTCAGGAGGGTGACTTTTATTATTACAAAATTGTCATCCAATATTTATACTGAAATCAGTCTAACCTCAGATAAGGTCCCTGAGGTCATCCTCAGGACCATTTTTCTCTCTCTCTCTCTCTCTCTCTCTCTCTCTCTCTCTCTCTATATATATATATATATATATATATAGGGTCTTGCTCAAATGAGAACCCAATATTATGGTGAGATATGAGATCTAATCTCAACCGCACATTTATACATCTAAATTAAATCCTAACCACATAATTACATTACTATGTAACACATTATCATTATCAACAGCCAAAAGCCTCCCCCCCCCCCACGAGACCTGCCTCTACCCAATCTCATCCCCCGCCGCCCCCGTCGTCCCTGTCGTCCGCCACCGCCGCCATCACTAATCACCATCGAAAAACACAAAATCACCACCAAATCCAATACCCTAAGCGCCTCCTTATACTTCCCATTCCCACCACCCCCTCCCTCGTCTCCGACCGTCGTCGTCCGTTCAGTCTCCGACGCCATCTCCGATTGCGTAATGAATCAAGTTGTGTAACTGAACAACCTTCATCCCCCTACGTCAAACACGTATTCATTCCCGACGATCAAAAGCTCGATGATTTATTATGTCACCGCCGAGATTTGAGTCCAGTTTCCATGTGCTTGAAGTTGATTTCATATGATTTTAATCATGTATTATTGGTTAATTAGGATTGTGTATGTGATTTATGTAATTTATATACATACGAATTATATATTGAAAGTGTCGTGATTGAATTGCTGTGCAAACTTTGTTGAATCGTTGTTTTCCTGATTAATTTGATTTGATAGAAAGAATTTCACTATTAAAATCATAGTCAATGTACATGTATAGAAAACAAAAAGAAAGGGATAAGAGTGTGCGTGCATATATACGTATAGATCATGTATGTGTAAAAAACAAATGGAGAAGGTGAAGCTCAAGTGGGATATCGTTAATCATATGGTGGTGTGGGTGTTTTTTTTTTATTCCGAATTGATTTTTGTCAGTTTTGCGGTGATTTTCGGATTTCGGTGGTGATTTATTGATGGCGGTTGGAGGTGGTGGCGGTGATGTGGTGGTCTGGGATGATTTTATCGCGGTGATTTTTGTTTTAAGATGGTGATTTTTAGTGGTGGTGGCGGCAGTGTGGTGGTCGGAGGTGGTGGAGTGCGGTGATTTTCTGTTTAAAAGTGGTGATTTTTGTTGATGGTGGCGGCGATGCGGTGGCCGGAGGTGGCGGCAGTGTGGTGATTTTTTGTTTACCGGTGGTGATTTTCTGGGTTGACCGGAATTTGTCGCCGGAAATAGTGATCGGAATTGGGAAGATGATGGTGGAAGATGATGTTGAATTAATTGAATAATAAAAACAACAAAATTTTAAATATTAATTGTAGGGATATGATTTGATTTAGATATAAAAATTGTATGGCTAGGATTAGATCTCATATCTCACCATAAGTGAGGGTTCTCATTTGAGCAAGACCCTATATATATATATATATATATATATATAGGATCTTATTCTAATAGAAACTAACTTAGAATATAAACTAGAAACTAAACCTAAATTAAATATTTCAGGCTAATCTAATTACCAAATTAAGGGTACCCCAATACAAAAAACGTTTAAAATTCTTGGCTCTATTCAACAAAAAAATTTAAAAAATTTTAAAAAAAAATTACTGTCCACGTGATGACGGGGCACGTGAACAGTAACTTTTTTTTTTTACTTTTTATTTTTTTTATTTTTGTTGAATAGAGCCAAGAATTTTATAAGTTTTTTGTGAAGGTGCCCCTAGCGGGGCCATTAAAATAAATGAAATATAATTTATTTAGTGTAGGTTTCTAGATTATATTCTAAGTTTGGTTTCTATTTGAACGCTAGCCTATATATATATATATAAGAGAGAGAGAAACCTTAGGGAAAGGGAAGAATTAACAAGAGAAGTGGCATGTAAACGAGCAGAGGAAGAAAGAGAGGCCCATTTGTTTTTATAAGAAGATAAGTTGGCCCACTGGTTTCTTAGATTTCTTTGAGCAGCTGGCCTCCATAGCCTTGAAACTGATGGAGAATTACTTGGCCTTTTTTCCATTGTCTTCCAAAAAAAGAACCTAAAGCACCTGTGACAGTCCGGGAATTCGGTGTCACTAATTAGTAACATGCATTGACAGATAATATAAAATGAAAATACACTCTCACAAGGCAGGATCTTTTCACAAGTTTTGGCTTTCAAAACAAGAATCTAAATTCAGTTATTACAAACCTTAATAAAACTAATCCAAAAGTCTTTCTGATTACATTACCAGCTACAAATTTTAAGAGTTACATAACACGCATACAACCAGGCAACCAGCTACTATCCCAGGTTCCCGCGAGTCATCAAACGGTCTAGCTGAAAAGTTAGATAAAGATGCAAGGGTGAGCAAAGAAAAGCTCAGCAGGTATGTATGTAAACAACAGAATGTAAACTATTTTGAAGAGTATAAAGACCAATAGTTTGACAAAAATCAAATCACTTGATGTGTTTAACTAATCAAACCTTAGTGAACTAAGTTCAGCAAGTGTATGTTATATAAGTAACTAGGATGTAGAACATTTGATAGAAAGGAAGGACCAACAGTTCAAATAAGATTCAAATCATTTGATATACTCAGCATATTAAAACATCGCTTGGTTTTTTTCTTTTCATACTATAGCAGGTATCACACCCCTTAACAAATCAAAATCTCATTTGGTTTTCTTATCAAAGCAGGCATCACACCTCTTAACAAAATATAGAAATTGGAAATCACACGACATTAGCTATAGCTGATGATCAGTCAAACTATAACATTGAACCCCCTTCACAGGTCGTTCAGCTCTGAACCCCCTTCACAGGTCGTTCAGCTTTGAACCCCCTTCACAGGGCAATTCAGAAAATTAATGGATCCTAAGGCACTTATTGGCTTTGGCCTTAACAAATAAGATGGACCGGCATCCACGGGCTTCTACGCAACCATTCCAATTCGTTTTAATAACATTTCATCATAATCATTCACTTTAAAACCCTGAACCCCTTCACAGGTCGTTCAGCCGTAAACCCCCTTTACAGATCAGTTCACAATTTCCTTTTCCTTTTCTTTTTTTTATAATAAGGCACTTATTGGCTTTGGCCTTAATAATCACCAAGTTTTTCAAGAATACGCCTGATGTATATGTCCAGATTGTTGAGTCCTAAGAAACAATAACCGAAAGGTTTGCAAAATTCTCTAAACACGCTTTTTCACTATTTAAAACATTTAGCTAACATTCACAACATAATTGGAAACGTTAACATATCCAATGATTCTGATAAAATACCAAGTGTTTGAATAACAGTGCGGTAAGTAATATTTGCGGGATAATTTAAAAGGGTCAATACTTGAACGATAAGTGAAGAGTAATAGCACTTGCAAAATAGTTGCAGAAAATTTCACTTAAATAGTAGGTGAAAGATAATAACTTGCCTAGTAAAAGAAGCAGTCTAGTGAGGGAAAACGTGCTAAGTATCTTGGGTGCCTAATCCTGGTGCTCCGCTAGAATTCGATCCTAAAGTATAGAAAGTACTACATTAGTCATCTAATTAATTGCATTAACTAATATAAGTGACAACTCGATTTCCTAGAATCTACCTTGCGATTAATGGAAATCACGTAATTTAGTCACAAATACACATAAACTATTAACAATCACAACAGGCTTGCAGATCATTACAATCAAATAAGTCAAATAGATTTGTATACAGGGGCTTTTTAGAAAATTTCGGCATAAATTATTCGTAAGTAGGACTATCCACCTGTTTTCAAACCAACCAATCAAGAATTTATCGATAATGAAAATTAAACTCACTCCAAAACCAATTCGGTATCCAACTCTTTTATCGATTCCGGTTTTAGTCAAAACATTTTGAAAACCAAGTCCAACCCGCCCTAACTGACGGTGACGAACTACTAGTTTATAAAAATCAGGAATGATCAAATAATCCCACTTACCAGACAAATAGCAACCCGTCCTCGAATCATTTCCTTGTGAGCAAATATAGATGGTTTTGCTCAAATTCAAATCATGTTCGGATCACAGGGTCACTCCACCAGCTCGTGTAAACTCATTGCTGGCAGTGGGGAGTTCGAGCGATTTAACTGAAATCAAGAGCACACTTACTCTACCGGGGTTGTCACGTCGACGACTAGTCGAGTAGTCGACAAAAAAAAAAAACCTCGGAGCCCGACTAATGTATTTGGCGTCCATGGGTAATTATATTACATTCTTTTTGCTTTTGCTTTTGATTTTTTTGATTGATAATCATATTACATTCTTTATTTTTGCTTTTGCCTTTGCTTTTGCTTTTACACACAGTTCTTGCAGTTCCACCCACTGTCCTTTCCTCCCCTCACCCTTCAATTTATACACACACCTATACGGCTATACACACACATTGCACAAGGCCATCTCTTACTTATCATCAGTTATCTTCCTTTTCTTCGTGATTACAACTCCATTTTTCTCAATGGGGCTGCTTTTGCTTCTTTTGTTTTTATTTTGCATCTGCTGCTTTTTATTTTTACATTCTCCTGTTGTCATTTTTGTACCTGGGACAAATACTCGAGGAGATATTGTCATTCTTGTACCTGGGACAAATACTCAAGGAGGAGATGGAGCGGAAATTGAAATATGTTTACCTATATTATATATTATATATTTATAATTACCCTAAATAGGGTATTGTCGACTTTTTACGACTTTTTACGACTAGTCGGGCGACTTGTCGACTAGTCAATTCCACGGTACTCAGGCTCGACTTGTCGACTTGTCGACGTAACAACCATGGTCTACCCGAATATCCAGATAATATCAGTAATAACTCAAGCAAGATAAAATTCGCAATATTTCTAACAACACAAATATATTAAAATTTTCCGACAAATTACCTTAGCAATGAATTTACCAAACAATCATATCCTAATTACGATTAACAATAATCAATACTCATTATGCGATTTAACAATCATACTAGACATGTAGTTACATAATCCATTTAAAGACAATTCATAACTGTGTTATACTAACCACACAATCTAACAGTTAAGCACGTAACTGAATTCAAATATCTTTTGACAAAATATTAGGTTTCTATTTAAAACTAATTTATCTCAATTAAATGTAATTAAATTCGATTAATGATTATTTAACAAAATTAGTCAACTACTTAAAGTAATTGATCAATTAAATTAATTAATTCACTAATCATATTTAATTAGATATTTTTATACCCCAAAATAATTCATTTAAACCCTTTTTAAATGATTAAAATTAATGAATTAAATAAGATTTAAATTCGAATTTTTCAAAATAAATAAAGTGAATAATTAAATAAATAATTATAGATAAGCACACTTTTAAAAGTATTCTGAATATGAATAAGGACAGAAAGAGTAGCGTGCATACTTGAAGATATTGTAGAGTGTCAACGATAAAAGGAAGGAAGGAGGAAGTCACCATGCACACTTGGAAGAAGTACTGATATATAAAAGAGAAGGGGTACTGGACTTGCCAGTATATAAACTAAATTCAGATTCAAAGTCACATTAAAATTCATTTTACGATGATTGATTTACCCAAGACAACACGAGTTTCACACACCAACAATGAGTTGCACATCCCAAGTTTAAATAGAAAATCATCACTTTTGAATCATGTAAATATCAGAATAAATATGAGATGACCAGGCTGAATTCTACATCCCCGAGAAGGCGAGAACATATCAAAAACAAGTACAATTATAAATGAGTACTACCAATATGGCTTCCAAATACAGCAGCAAATAAATAAACCTGATACTTGAACAAATTATAAGGTTGCCATTACAGAAAGAAAAGAGTGTTAAACTTGAGCACACCAAAAAACATGGTATGACTGACATAAAAGAAAAAGGGTAGGAAACTTGCTTATTACGTAAAATCATTTAGTACACCACAAGGCAGCAGTACAGATTCATTACACAGAAATTTCGACCAAAAAATTTTGCAGAATCCGGCAAGAGAACCAGGATTCTGATCAAGCCAAAACCTCACAGTAAAATCAAAAAGAAAACCAGCAACAAGACCGTATTTGAACTCCACACATGATTATCAACACAGAATTCACAAACAGTTAACATATAATTCCTTCGACCAAAAATCAAAATTTCGACTTAACAAAAATTCAACTAAAACTCGATTAAGCACTTAAAACTCGCATACGATCACCCAATCATGTTCATTTAGACATAAACACAATCAGTCGCGTATTCAAGCTCAACCCACGACCAAAACCAAGCCCGGAACTTAACCAAACACCTCAAAAATTCATATAATCGCCATGGACTCCCATTCGGTACTATCAACCTCATAATCACAACCAAGAATTAATACCAAAACAGTAAACAACCCGTCTAATTCAAAAAGGAACCGACGACTCTAACCAACGACACACCATCAAAACCACGGTTAAATTAACCCAAAACAGCCGGATACAGACGACTGCCGGCGACCTCAACAAAATCCAAACATCACTATTACAATGATTTGTTATAATCCTTGTAATACCTTCAAATTTTGGTTTGCATATTAGATTTCTAATTAATTTTTCAGTACTATAACTTCCAAGGATTTCTCCAGAAATTAAGTTATTTTATATTTCTTGTCTGATTTATTAATCCTTTGAAGGGAGTGCTTAGTGCAAGACTCAAGTGTATACTAGATATCTGCTAGGCAACAAGTTCAATTCCTGCAATCTTGTGCACTGGTTTGTGTTTTCTTTTTCTTATTCAAAATCGGACAGTCTTGTGCCCCCGCATGTTCGTGCTTTCTTGATCTTTTTCTGAATTCTGACTATTTTGATCAGAAAATTGTCGTCTGAAACTTTAAGAAAACATTTAAATGCAGTGGTTCTAAATTCTAGTTACTTCAGTTCGACAGAGCACGAGTCATTAAATTTGTAGGTTCCTGTGTTTCTATTTAAGGTTTGCATTTGCTGATATTGTGGCTGAACTTTCAAATAATTTACAGAACACTGAACTCTTATGGCTAATTCTGTATATATGCAATTTTACTGATGAGAACGGCAACGCACGTTCTTTTTCAGATAGCGAGTATTTTATTCTTGGACTTGCCAGTTGGTACTGGCTTTTCTTATGGCCGAACATCCACTGCTTCTAGCTCTACAGACAGCCAAGCATTCGCTCAAGCTGTCCAATTCTTAAGAAAGGTAAGGAGTCTGTTCAGGAAAAGCTTGATTCTTCTCTTGTTATAAAGATGCAATGTATCATAAACTTTATATAACATCCTATAAAGTATTACTCCTAATTGAAATGGTTCACAGTGGTTACTTGGTCATAGTGAATTCCTTTCAAATCAGTTGTATGATGGTGGACATTCTTATGCTGGAATATTTGTTCCAATTATCACTCAAATTATCTCAAATGGTAAGCCTAAATTATACTCTCAGAAATCAAAGGAAACACAGGATTATCTAATTCTTATCTTAATGAAGGAAATGAAGCAGGCCTTGGACCATCTATTAATCTTGAGGTTTGTCAATTTTGTGATATATTACTCTGTTTCAAGACCTAACACATGCT
Organism: Kitagawia praeruptora; assembly: GCA_037693485.1. Classification (NCBI taxonomy): domain Eukaryota; kingdom Viridiplantae; phylum Streptophyta; class Magnoliopsida; order Apiales; family Apiaceae; genus Kitagawia; species Kitagawia praeruptora. The sequence goes on along the minus strand of CM075352.1, from coordinate 105,002,217 downwards.
GTTGTCAACAAAAATCCAAACATCACTATTACAACACAGAATTCTAAGGAAACAAATACTTAACAGCTTCACAGCAAACCCAGAAACATCATTCTAGTATCAAAATCTTCAAACAACCTCTCATGAACACGATTCAGTTATTCAAAAATTCCGACGATTAAAAATTATCCTCAAAGTTCGAATTTCACTCCTAGGCAACGGTTTAAGAGGGTTTTTTTTTTTTTTGAACGAAGTTTAAGAGGTTAATACGGTTAACATACAACGATATAATCATTCATAAGTAAGCATATAACCATCTTAAAATTGAACCCAATTCGAATGAATTGAAAGTTACCAATTTTCGAATTTTCTGCGTTGATACAGTCGGTGACACAGGAGGTTCGGTTGCTGGCTTACCCACTTGATTCAACTTCAAAACCCGGGGAACACCTGTGTGTGCATGAGTTTGTGTGTGTGCGTGAGTATTGACACAAGCAGGAAGAAAAGGGAGAGAGGGTTGAGAGAGATTGTAAAGAGAAATACAGGGGAGGGGTAGAAACGGTGGTGAGTAGAGAGACGAGGGGGAGAGATAGAGATGAGAGAGATACGAGAGAGAGAGAGAGAGCGGGGGGGAAGAGAACAAGTGGAAGAAAGAAATGTGGAAAACAGGGGGTAAAATAAATTATTATTTATAAAAAAAATTAAACAAATCTGTGAAATTATTAAATCATTCAAAACTAATAAAAAAATGTGAAAATATAAAATTTTCGAGTATTTTGTAAATTTAATAAAATAAAAATTTGACACAAATAAAATGTAAATTGGAATTCTAAAATTTTGAAATAATCTAAATATGATAATATCGATAAAACAACTAACTTAAAGCATATCACAATAATTAAAGATTTAATAAATGATATTATCAATATCAATTAAACAATCCCTCAATGATTTTTAAATCCTAAAAATATTACTCAAATCTTAAAAATCCAAAATAATTTCATAAAAGAAATTTTAATTTAAAAGAACTTTATGAAAAAATATTTATCACTCTAAAATAATATAACAAATAATTTCAAATAACATAATTTAAACAGATAATCACATAATTAATCATGTAATTTATAAAATCATGTAATTCACTAATTCATCATAAGTTAATTAGATAATGCATCAAATTGGAACAAGATATTCGAAATAATATTTATCCAATAATTCACATAAATTGAATAAAATTTAGGAGTCAAAAGTTTTGATACATCAAAGCTAGAGCTGCCTGCTCATATCTGAGTTCTTTGAGGATCTTATTTATCCTCCGCTATAAGAGCATCTCCAAGATGCACACCCCTTACCAATTTTAGGAATTTTCTTCCAAAAAATACTCTTCAACCACTTCTTCCCTTCCCAATATATTTTAGGGGAGAGAAAATAGATCCCGAGAATCCAAATATCAGCCCCTATCTTTCTCCACGTCATCTGCTCCCCTTTCCATTGGTTGATTTATTTAAATTTCAAACTTTTAAATTTTAAAAATTAAATTTTTAAAATATAGGGTATCTATATAGGGATTATCATTGGAGTGAAATATAATTTTGATTTCCTATATTATTAATAATCCTTATTTTAGGGGCTAAGGAAAGAGTGTATCCTTGGAGATGCTCTAATACTCAAATTATTACTCCCTCCGTCACACCCAATAGTTAATATTGGGGGACGGGGGTTCGACACGCATTTTAAGGTAGATTTTAATGATAGTTCCATAACTTATTTTTGAATTTTTTTTTTATAAAAATAGAACAATCCTATTTTTATACAGAAAAAGAAAATTTTAAAAATAAGTTATAGAACTATACTTTATAAGAACCTTAAAATGCGTGCCACGCAAGTGAAAAATTTATGTTAAGAAATTGATGGGACGGATGGAGTAAGATACTAACCCCTTATCAAGCCTGATCTCCAAAATAAAATTTAAATTCAAAATATTGTGTCTAGACTTCTCACCTGCTACAAACATCAATTTCACACAAGGGTAACATTCATTTCCTCCCTAACTGAAGTAAATATTTCATCCACCCTAATGAAAAAATGTGGACAAATACCCATAGTCTGTTATAAAATTAAAGTACGAATATCGTTATATATAACCTTATATGAGTACTTATCTTATGATTATATAAAAGTAATAAGGAACAAGATTGATAGAGAGAAAGAAAGAAAGATTATCACTGATTATTATCTCATGGACGAGTAAAAATGAAGATACATGATGACCTATTTATAGTACATGTTGTGCCATTTGGTCAATGTGAGTGCATACATGTAATGGTTGTGTTTATTGAAAAAGAGGAGATAGTAGACTATTTGTTCACTCTTGATCCATGTGTCATGCAGTAATATATGACCATCAAATAGCTCATAGACAATCACTTTCTAGATAGATTATTATAACACTCCCCCTTGATTATCAATTTGAGTTATTTCAAAGATTGATTGCCTCGTTAAAACCTTGCAAGGAAAAACCCAGTGGGATAAAAACCTTAACGAAGGAAAAAGAGTACAATCTCCCCCTAAATCAAATGTCTCACAATTTGACATCTTGTTGTAGCAAAGATCTCAATCTTCGCATCCCAATATTATTTCGCAACCTTTCAAATGTTGATGTAGGTAATGACTTTGTAAGTAAATCTGTCAGGTTATCACATGATCGAATTTGTTGTACATCAATGTCACCATTCTCTTGTAGTTCATGAGTGTAGAAGAATTTTGGCAAGATATGCTTTGTTCGATCCCCTTTGATATAGTCTTCCTTGAGTTGTTTAATACAAGTTGAGTTATCTTCAAACATAACTGTAGGACTGTCTGAGACACCTGATAAACCACATGATTCTCGAATATGTTGAGTGACAGATCGTAACCAAATACATTCTCTGCTTGCTTCATGAATTGCAAGTAACTCTGCGTGATTAGATGAAGTTGCCGCCATAGTCTGTTTTGTAGACTTCCAAGAAATAGCAATGCCACGATATGTGAATAGATAACCTGTTTGAGATCGTCCAAAATGTGGATCTGACATGTACCCAGCATCCGCATATCCAACCAGCTGTGATTTTGAATTGTTTTGAAAGAATAACCCAAGATCAATCGTCCATGAAGATATCTAAATATATGCTTGATCCCATCCCAGTGCCTTTTAGTTGGGTCAGAACTGAATCTCGCCAACAAGTTCACAGCAAATGCAATATCAGGTCGTGTGTTATTCGCAAGATACATAAGAGCTCCAATTGCACTAAGATATGGAACTTTAGGCCCAAGTGCATCTTCATCTTCTTTTCTAGGACGGAAAAGATCTTTCTCAACTTCTAGTGATCGAACAATCATCGGTGTAGTTAGTGGATGAGATTTGTCCATGTAGAATCGATCAAGAACCTTTTCTGTGTAGGTTGGCTGATGAACAAATATGCCTGAAGATAAGTACTCCACCTGTATACCTAAACAAAATCTTGTCTTTCCAAGATCTTTCATTTCAAACTCATTTTTCAAATAGTTAGCAGCATTAGTAATATCTTCAGAAGAACCTACAATATTCAAATCATCCACATATACTGCAATAATAACAAAACCAGATTGTGACCTTTTGATAAACACACATGGACACACTTGATTATTTATATACCCATCATTCAATAAATATTCACTTAACCTGTTGTACCACATACGACCAGATTGTTTCAAGCCATATAATGATCGTTGTAGTTTAACTGAGCATAAATGTTGAGGCTTAGTTTCCTCTAACTTTAATCCTTCAGGGATTTTCATATAAATATCACTATCAAGTGATCCATAAAGGTAGGCTGTCACAACGTCCATCAGACGTGTTTCCAATTTTTCCATACAAGCCATAACCATAAAAAACAAAAAGTAACTCCATCCATCACAGGAGAGTAAGTTTCCTGGTAATCAAATCCAGGCCTTTGAGAGAATCCCTGGGCTACCAGCCGGGCCTTATATCTCACAATTTCATTTTTCTCATTTCGTTTTCGTACAAACACCCATCTATTTCCAATGGGAACCACACCAGCTGGTGTTCGGACTGTAGGTCCAAATACATTTCTCTTGCGCAAGGATTACAATTCTTCCTGAATTGCAATTTTCCATTTTGGCCAATCATCTCTTTGTCGACATTCTTCCACACTTTGTGGTTCAGGATCGGAGTTCATAATAATATCACATGCCACGGAAAAAGCATATACATCATCAACCTCACTACTCCCACGATCCAATAATTTTCCATTATGTACATAACTCATTGAGATCTCATAATTTTCAGGTACCTTTGCTTCTATGGAAGCATGTGCCACTTCAGGGGCAATATCCTCTTCTAGAGGTAATACCACTTCAGGTGGTTTTGTCACAGGCACTTTGGGGGCTTGAACCACTTCAGGAGGTGATACCACTTCTGGGGTTTTTGATCTAGTTACTTCAGGAACATCTGCCACTTCAGGGGCAGGTCCATTCAATTTCCGTTTTCGTGGTACAACATCTTTCGCACCAATAGGTCTACCACGCTTCTGGCGTGGTTTTGAATCACCATTCCATTCTTCAGGAATTGATTTATGAATAAGGATTTCAACCCTGGTCGGAGCACTAACAGCGGCTATATGCGATTTTATAATAAGTCTAGAATCATTAAAAGCATCTGGCATTCTCATTATGGACCCTAAAAGGCGTAGAGTGGATGACCCAATAACGGAGAGGCCCAATATCAGTTTAAGTACTGAAGATGATATTATGGTCGAGTCTCAGATGGATGGAAACACTGATCCAAAAAACGTGGAGAAGGCGGGCTCTGTAATGGGGGTCCGCCTAGCATTATGAGTACACTTAGTTGGAATTGCCATGGGCTTGGGACCCCATGGGCCGTTCAATTCCTTAAGGAATCTATACTCCAAAAGAATCCCAGTTACGTGTTTTTAAGTGAGACGTTATGTAAGAAAGATAGAACGGAGAAGGTTAGAGATATGATTGGTTTTGAAGGAGCATGTACAGTAGACGCACAAGTACACAGTGGTGGTCTAGTTCTGTTTTGGAGAAACAAAGATGAAGTTACAATCCAGTCCTATAGTAAGAATCATATAGATGCTATAGTGGAGGTTGAAGGGAAGGTTAATTATAGGCTGACAGGTTTCTATGGCGAACCAGACAGAGCAAGGAGGCACGAAACATGGGATCTTATTCGTAGTTTACACACTCAATCTTCTTTGCCTTGGTGCCTGATTGGCGATCTGAATAATATTTTGAAGCAAGAGGAGAAACGAGGTGGACGTTCGTACCCAACTTGGCTGATTCAGGGCTTTCAGCAGGTTATAGACGATTGTGATTTAAATGATATGGAGCTAGCAGGCTATCCGTATACTTGGGAGAGAGGACATGGTACGGTAGATTGGATAGAAGTCAGATTGGATAGAGCCCTTGTGTCAAATAGTTTTATGCATTACTTCACAGAGGCCAGGCTTACAAACATGGAAATTTCCACTTCTGATCATAGTCCTATACTCTTTGAACCTTTTGTGATCTCTCATACAGTTTTTGTGAAAAGTATGAGGTTTGAAAATGCTTGGTTAAGGGATCCTATGTGTCGAAAGATTGTAGAAGACTCGTGGCAGTTGGCTAATGGTAAGTCTTTTCAGGAGAAAGTTGATACATGTCTGGCAGTGTTAGTTAAATGGGGTAAAGAAATTACAGGAAGTTTCAAGACTCGCATCAGCCAATGTAAGAAAACGATGAAGAAGTTGAAAGGGAGGAAGGATCTAAACTCTACTCAATTATATAGAGATGCAACCAAAAGATTAACAGAAATTTATAATGAGCAAGAGGTATTTTGGAGACAAAGGTGCAAGCAATTATGGCTTAGGGAGGGGGACTCTAATAGTAAGTATTTTCATGTTGCTACTAAGTCACGTCGTAAAATGAATAAGATCAGCATTTTAGCTAATAAGGAAGGCGTTCAGGTTGGGTGGGATGAGGGACTTCAAGAAGTTATGATCGATTACTTTGATGAGCTTTTTACAGCATCAGACACAGATTGGACGGAGGTTGTGAGCTATGTTAATCGTCGTATCTCAAATGACCAGAATGAGGAGCTTATGCAACCAATAGACCCAAGTGAAGTGAAGACTGCTCTTTTTAATATGCACCCAGATAAATCACCTGGTCCAGATGGGATGAGTCCTGGTTTTTATCAGAAATATTGGAGTATAGTGGGTGTTGATTTGATTCAGTTGGTGCAACAATTCTTTTTGACAGAAAATTTTGACAGGTACATCACTGATACTAATATAGTTCTGATTCCAAAGAAGCAAGACCCTTCTAATATGACTGAACTTCGTCCCATATCTTTATGCAATGTGTCGTATAAAATTGCTTCAAAAGTGATGGCTAACAGGGTCAAAAAAGTTCTTGATGGAGTAATTTCTGAAACTCAGAGTGCATTTATCCCAGGAAGAGTAATTTCTGACAATACTATGATTGCCTATGAAGTTATGCATTATATGAAGAGGAAAGTGAGTGGTAAAGCAGGGTGGATGGCACTCAAACTAGACATGAGTAAAGCTTATGATAGGGTGGAATGGAATTTCTTGCGTGCAATGCTTGAAAAACTTGGGTTTGAAAGAAAGATAGTGAATCTGCTGTTAGCATGTGTAACTTCAGCTAGGTACAAAATTACTCATGCAGGAAGGGTTTTCGGTTTGATTGAGCCAGGGCGAGGTATTAGACAAGGGGACCCCCTTTCCTCTTATATCTTTCTTATTTGTATGGAAGGGCTCACTGCTGTTCTTAAAGAGAATGAGAGGTTGAAAAATATAAGAGGTATAAAGGTTGCTAGAGGTGCTCCGACTCTTTCTCATATGTTCTTTGCGGATGACAGTTACATCTATTGTCAGGCAAGCAAGGAGACTGCTACTAAGGTGATCGACATGCTACAAGTGTATGAAAATGCTTCAGGTCAGAAATTAAATGTTATTAAGTCCTCTGTATTCTTTAGTTGTAATGTTACGCAGGAGGAGAGGACCGAAATTTGTAGCATTCTGCAGTTTCAAGAAGCAGGTGCTAACACAACTTATCTGGGTCTCCCTAGTATTATAGGGAGGAACAAGAGTGTTGTTCTTGGGTACTTAAAAGATCGAATGCAGAAGAGGATGGAAGGTTACGACAAGAAGATTCTATCGAAGGGGGGAAAGGAAATTCTTTTGAAATCGGTAGTACAGACGTTACCTAGCTATGCTATGGGAATGTTTTTGTTGCCTAAGAAACTTTGTAGTGAAATGGAGGGTCTCATGTGTAAGTTTTGGTGGCGAAATTCTACTAAGAAGGCGAAGGGTATCCACTGGATGAACTGGGATCGAATGAGTGCTAAGAAATCAAAAGGAGGGCTAGGATTTCGAAGAATGCATGAATTTAATATGGCCTTACTGGGTAGGCAAGGGTGGAGGTTGATCACGAGGCCAGAATGTTTGGTAAGTAAGATATATAAGGCAAGATACTACTCGAAGGGCTCTTTTCTTACTGCTTCTATTGGTAATAATCCGAGCTTTGTTTGGCGAAGTATTATTGAGACTCAGGAGATGTTAAAGAAGTACACAGGGCGTCGTGTGGGATCTAGAAATAGCATTGACGTGTTTCATGATCCTTGGTTACCTTGTGTGGAAGACCCTTATATTCATACTAGCCATGAAGCTGTCGAAGGTAAGATGGTGAGCTCATTGATGGTGGCTGATCAAGACAGGTGGGACACTGAGTTAATCAATGGCATTTTCTCTGAGAGAGATGCTAATCTAATTCTATCAATACCCCTTCAGCGTGCAGTGGATGATTCTTGGTATTGGAGAAGAGAGAAAATGGGTCAGTACTCGGTCAGAAGTGCATATGCAGCTCTAAATGACACAAGGGATGTGAATCACTCTAGCGATAGCTCGGGCTTCTGGAGGAGGATCTGGAATCTAAAAATCCCTTTGAAGGTAAAGCATTTTCTGTGGAAATCATTGACAGGATGCCTTCCCACGAAGGAGCAGCTCCTGAGCAGGCGAGTAGCAGTTATTGAACGTTGTCCAATCTGTAATCTGGAGACGGAAACTGTAACCCATGTTTTAACAACCTGTCCTTTCGCTAAACTGTGTTGGAACAAGTTGGGGTGCCAAATTGATACGCATATGGATCAGAGCTTTCAGGAATGGATGTCTACAGCAATGCAGAAATACAAGGGTGAGGTTATATTGAAAATCTGTATGGTTGGTTGGTCTATTTGGAAAAATAGGAACAGCATAGTGTGGGATCAGAAGGGTGCAGAGTTTGAAGAGGTGGTAGCTTCATCTATCCAAGCTCTTGATCAATGGACGAATGCACAAGACAGGTCATATGACTCCTCATTTGGTTTTATGAACCAATCTGATGGGGAAGTGCATTGGAAACCACCACAGGAAGGAACGATCAAGGTAAACACAGACGCTGCATTATTTGATGAATCTAATTGCTATGCTTATGCTATAGTGGCTCGTGACCATGAGGGAAAGCTAGTAGAGGCGGTTTCAAGTTGTAGGCAAGGTAGGCTGGATCCAGAGCTCGCAGAGGCCATCGGGATACGGGAAGCTCTTAGTTGGATCAAAGCTAAAGCTTGGTCGAGCGTCGTGTTGGAAACTAATTGTCTAGCTGCAACACAGGCAATTCGGTGCTCTTCAGTCAATCTTTCATATCTAGGAAGAGTGATAGATGAGTGTAAGTTTTTATTTTCTGAGTTAGATAACCGTAAGGTGATTCTAAAATTTGTTAAACGTTCTGCGAACAACGTGGCTCACTTTATAGCGAGACATAGTAGTTCACTAGCTGATCGTATTTGGAGAGGGGAAGATGTCCCTCCCGATTTACTTCATGTACTGTTTAAAGATTTAAGAGTTGAATGAGAAGCTTTATTTATTGGCAAAAAAAAAAAAGCATCCGGCATTTGATTAGCAATATTTTGCATATGAATGATCCTTAAAACCTCAGATTAACATTGTTTAATACGTGGATCAATAGCATTTAATCCTGATGCATTCCATGATAGTTCAGAATTTAATTTATGCAAAACATTATCTCCCCCTAATAGAGGGAACACAGACTCATCAAAATGACAATCAGCATAACGAGCAGTAAACACATCACCAGTTAATGGTTCAAGATATCTTATGATAGATGGTGAGTCAAAACCAATATATATGCCTACTCTTCTTTGCGGACCCATTTTGGATCTCTGTGGAGGTGCAATGGGAACATATACAGCACTACCAAACACCTTAAAGTGTGAGATATTAGGAATTTGTCCAAAAGCTAACTCTTGAGGTGATTGTTTGTGGTAAGCAAATGGTCTTATCCTAATTATACTTGCAGCATGAAGTATTGTGTGACCCCAAACAGATGTAGGTAACTTTGCTCTTAGAAGTAAGGGACATGCAATAAGTTGAAGCCTTTTAATTATAGATTCTGCTAAGCCATTTTGTGTATGCACGTGAGCTACAGGGTGTTCGACTGAGATTCCTACTGACATACAATAATAATTAAAACTTGCAGATGTAAATTCAGCAACATTGTCTAGTCGAATTGATTTAATGGGATGGTCAGGAAATTGAGCTCGCAATTTGATTATTTGAGCAAGTAGTTTGGCAAAGGCTGTATTCCGGGTAAAGAGCAGACAGACATGGGACCATCTAGTTGATGCATCGATTAGAACCATGAAATATCTGAATGGGCTGGATGATGGATGAATAGGACCACAAATGTCACCTTGAATTCTTTCTAAGAAACTTGGAGACTTGGTTTGAAGTTTAACTGGAGATGGTCGGACTATTAGTTTTCCTAATGAACATGCTGAGCAGGGAAGTTCATTTTGAGGTATGACCTTTTGATTCTTAAGAGGGTGTCCTATAGAATTTTCTATTATACGACGCATCATAGATACTCCTGGATGACCAAGTCTTTCATGCCAAAGGGTTAGTGATTGTGGGTCTATGATTTTTTGAATGACGATATTGTGAGACTCAATGACTCTAATATTTGTAGCATATAATCCCGAAGAGATTGATTGTAATCTTTCTAAGATCTTCTTATGGCCTGAGGTAATTGAAATGATAAGGAGATATTTTTTTCATTCTTACTAGTAGTTTCTACGTGGAAACCATTAATACGAATGTCTTTAAAACTTAAAAGATTTCTAGTAGATTTACTAGAATAAAGAGCATTATAAACTTGAATTTGTGTCTCATTTGGTAGGATAAAACTAGCTTTCCCAAAACCCTCTATTATATCTGATGTACCCGAAATCGTCCAAACATGTGAGCTGGTTTTAGTAAACTGTGAGAAGTATTTCTAATTTTGTAGAATTGTGTGAGTGGTGGCGCAATCAGCAATGCATAAATTTCCCATATTTTATGCTGTGCACATATATCAGTGAACAATAATTTTATTAAAGTAAACAATGTACTTAAATCAAGAATATAAAACAGGTATATAAAAACATGAAATTGAAGCAGATACATAAGGAACATGAATTCAAAGAGATACATATGAGAACTAGTCATCTAAGCCATAATAAAGGTTAGCGCTAGTGTCTAGTTCATTTGAGATCTTGTTAATTGGTTCATCATTAAAGCTAGCCAAATTTGTTTCCACCCTTTGCCTATTCTGTTTTTTGGATGACTCGTAAAGATCTGCAAGATGTCTGGGTGTGTGACAATTACGAGTCCAATGCCCATGAGCCCCACATCTAAAACATATATCTCTAGTATCTCCTTCATGTGGTGCCTTCCTCTTATTTGGCACCTCATTTTGCCAATTCTAGTGACTAGAGTTGTTGTAACCATCACGTTGCCACTTCAGGTGGCCAGAGTTATACTTATTTCGAAATCGACCACGAAAATTTCCACGTCCACGATTTCGTCCATAATCTCGTCCTCCTCTATGCCCTTTCCCACGCTCATTTTTCCGGAATGACGTGTTATGTACTTCAGGTAACTGGGCAGAGCCTGTAGGACGTATCTGATGATTTTTCAGCAACAACTCATTATTTTTCTTAGCTACAAGAAGGAGAGATATCAGCTCACTATATTTTTGAAAATTGTGTTCCTTGCATTGTTGTGCCAAGATCATAGTGTTGGGGTGAAAGGTCGAAAAGGTCTTTTCAATCATCTCAGCATCAGTAATTTTCTCACCACACAAGATTAGCTTGGAGCTTATTTTGAACAATGCAGAATTATATTCAGCAACAGATTTAAAATCTTGTAACCTTAAATTGATCCAGTCATAACGGGCATGTGGCAGATGGACAAGTTTTTGGTGGTCAAATCTATCTGAAAGATTGGTCCAAAGGGTGAGTGGATTTTTGACTGTGAGATATTCAGATTTTAAGTTTTTATGAATGTGGTGCCTAAGAAAAATAATTGCTTTGGCATTTTGTTCAACATGTTAGTCACAGAGGCATGCCTGTTTACATCTAATAACAAGCCTAATTGTTTGTAATGCTTTGCATTACTTACATGACCTCTTAACTGAGGGAACCTCTAGTTGTAGAGTCTCTACTTGTTCTGTACTTGTAATAGGCACCAAATCCTAGTTGTGTAACTGTACTTATATAGTCAAGAATAATGCTTGAAAGAAGTTCCAAGGTTCATGCCTCAAGCAAAAAGATAAAGACTGTCAAATAATCACAGTTGGGATTTGAAGAAAGTGAAGAATTTGCCTAAGTACCAATTCGAGAAGTAGTTTTGTCTATTCGAGAAGTCCAGCATTCGAGAAGTCAGGGATTCGATATCTCAAGACACTATTCGATATCTCTGAATACACTGTTCGATATCTCATTTGATATCTCAGAGATTCGATATGTCTATTACTCTGTTCGAGAACTCAAGAAGTCAACAAGTCAAAGTTCCATTCGATATCTCAAGGACTCGGAAAGCTATTCGATATCTCGAGGATTCGATAAGTCAAATGTTCTATTCGACAACTCAATGAATCCTGATGAAAAAGAGCTATTCGAGAAGTAATTCGATATGTCAATATAATAGTGTTCGAGAACTCAGAGTTATCGATCAAGTCAATTCTAGTTCTCGAATCACTTACTTAGTCACTTCTCGAATACACTCTTGGAGACAAAATACTGAAGAAATTGTACAAGTTAGAAACCTGCAACAAGCCAATGCACTTTATAGATCTCAATCTGTAACGTGCTCTGGAAAGCCTACAAAGAAGCTTGGAGAGATATAGAAGAGACAAAGGGCTAAAGAAGTGGATCTGAACAGGCTTTGCAAAGTCAAATCTGTAACCGTTTGGACTCTTACTCAAATAGGATAGACAGACTAGAAAGTAATTTGTTTTAGCTACCTTATTTGTAGTAAGTAGGTTGTATCCATGCTCTATAAGGATACAGCCTCACTTCCTTAGCAATTAACTTTTGGAGAGTCTAGTTTTTCATATTCATTGTAAGCAAATATCTCTCTGAGAAAAATGAAGTTGAGAATACTATCATTTGTATTCATAGATTGTAGCAACCTTTATCTAATAATACATTAGATTAAAGTGATATTGTGACTTGTGTTGTTCTTTATCCGCACCTACATCTTTGCACACACAAACACTTATCTGCTACACAGACTCAACAAAGAAAAGTTCAAGAATCCATTCACCCCCCCCCCCCCCCCGCTCTGTATTCTTTTACTGTATTCTATACTTAACAAGTGGTATCAGAGCGGGCTATTTATTCAAAAACAGAAAAATGATCATGAGTTCGAATACACCAAAGACTACAGGAACGGTGAAAGTCCCTAAGTTTGACAAAGAGAATTACAACCTCTAGAAGATAAAGATGCAGTTGTTCATCAAAGCATCTCATCATTTGTATCCTGAGATTCTCAAGAATGGTCTATTTGTTCCCCAACAGGAGATTCCTGAAAAGACTGTTGGAATCACTACTATTCCAAGATCTTATGTGGCTAAGGATCCATCCAAATGGACAGAATCAGAAAAGGACATGGTTGCCCTTGACAGTCACCTCATGTTGCTGATTATAGATTCCATGGACATGTCAATGTTTGCAAACATTGCTTCATGTACCACTGCCAAAGAAATGTGGGATCACATTGAGGTGTTATGTGAAGGAACTGATAAGGTCAGAGAAAACAAGAAACAGATACTGGTCACACAGTATGAAGCTTTCATGGCACAGCCCAAGGAGAGCATCACTGAGATGTTTGAGAGATTTCACAAGCTAGTTACTGAGTTACAAATGAATGGCAAGGTTTACAACACCAAGGAATTGAACATGAAGTTTCTGCTATCTTCACCAAATCATCTAGAGCAAAGGGTCATTTCTCTAAGGGAAAGAGATTTGAACAAAGTTACATATGATGTGCTCTATGGGGTCTTAAAAACTCATGAGCTTGAGTTGCTTCAGAAAAGGGCTATCCAAGCCAACCAAGGCAGAATGATAAACACATCATGTGCCTTGATTGTCAATAAATCTATTCAAGACCTAGAAGCATCTACAAGCCAATTGAGGATAGAGGAGGTAGTAGAAGATGAAGAAACTGAAGCTGAGGTAAGTGAACCTGTTGAGGAGAATGAGGAAGATGAGTTATATACTCTTGAAGAACTAGATGGGATGGAAAATACTTCATATGCTTTCATGGCCAGAAAATTTCCAAACATCAAATTTAAGAGGAATCAACCCTTCAAATCCAAAACCCAAAACCATTCATTCAAAAGAAGCAAGGCACCTGTGAAACCAAACAAGAATAAGTTCAAAACCAGCCATGTGGATAGGTCATCTGTAAGGTGTTATAGATGCAATGACCTAGGGCATTTTGCCAGTGAATACAAGAAGCCTAAAAAGAAGGATAGAGATTATCTTGAGCTCGAAGCTAAGTATGAGGCCCTTCTGAAAAAGCAGACACAAGGTAAGGCCTACATAGCTGAAGAGAAGTGTTGGGATGATTCTGACAGTGATGGAGAGGAACAAGAATTTTGCAATTATGCCTTGATGGCCAATTCCAAGGAGGACACATCTCCATCAGACCCTAAGGTACCATCTCTCACTACTATAGACATGTCTGTTTCATAGTATAAATGCATGATTGAACAACTATCTGTTGAGATGTTTAACATTCATACTAGTATGATTGCTGCTAATGAAGAGATTACTAAACTGTCTACTAGAAATAAAATGTTAATCAAAAAGAATGAGGAACTTGAGCTAACTTCTATGCAAGTAGAAAACCTTAAGAAAGAAGTTGAATATCTGCAGAATAAGGTTTTGTGTGCTAGTCAGGTTGAAAAGGCTCTAAGGGATGAATTAGCTGAAAATGAATTCAAACTGAAAACTTTCAAGAAATCATCTGGTCTAGTGCAATCCTACTGTGAGAAAATTGAAGCTAATCCCAAGGCTGCTATTGGACTTGATTATGGCATTCTTAAACAGAGGAAAGGCTATGCTGTCATTGAAGATGATACAATTGTTCATAGGGAAGTGCCTCACATTTTGAAAAAGACTGAGACTCCTATTTTTAAAGAATCAACATTTGAAATTGATGAGGATGCCTTACTCATCAAGCAAATGTTGAATGATGAGGATGAGGCACAATCCAATGAACAACAAGCATCCTCTAAGAGTGAGAGTGTCAAGTCAAAAGCCAAGGAGCCAGTAGGTAATAGGTCAAGACCTAAGAAATTTGTTAAGTTTGTTTCAGCTAGGAAGGGTGAAGTTGAGAAGAAAGTGACTAAGAAAAAACAGAACAGAAATGGCAAGTTAGGGATTAACAAAGATAATAACTATGCTTATATGCCAATGCCCCTAGGAAAACTTGTCAGAACTATTTCAGTACCAATCATCTAACTCATGCATGCAAGAAACCTGTTGGTAGTGTGCCCAAACCTTTCTATGACTGCTCTGTGCCTCTAAGACATAGAGATGCACCATTTTGTGATAAATTTGATTGTATGCCATGCAATATGAATGTTATGACTAGTTGTTTCAATTTGAGAAGGCAATTCATTGATGGTTGTATCAGTCACAATTCTCACACACACTACACAAGGTCAAAGTCTTCAAGTCCTCCTAAAGCTAGGAAGGTACCTTTGTCACCTAAGTCTGAGGCCTCATGCTCTAAGACTTCTGACAGTGACAAGAAGACTAACATCAAGAAAGTTGATAAGCATGTTGTTTATGATAAAACTGTTTCTAAGTCACATGGACCCAAACTTGTTTGGGTACCAAAGGAGAAGTAATACCTTTGTGTTTGCAGGGCAAAGAAAGTGAAAAGAAGGTCATGTGGATTTTGGACAGTGGATGCTCAAATCATATGACTGGTGATATGGCCCTTCTATCACAATATGAAGAGAAGGTTGGCCCAATGGTTGCTTTTGGCGATGACAGCATGGGTAACACATTGGGATATGGCAAGTTGAAAGTTGGAAATGTCATCATTGAAGATGTAGCACTGGTCAAGGGACTCAAGCATAATCTGCTAAGTGTTGGTCAGTTTACTGATAGGGGATTAAAGGTGGATTTTGACAAAGATGAATGTTTGATCACCCACAAGAAGACTGGTGACTTTGCTCTATCTGGAGTAAGGAAAGGAAGCCTGTTTGTAGCCAATATGGACTCTGCAAACAAGGACAAAATTTGTTGCTTCTACTCAAAAGCATCAAATGAAGATTTTTGGCTGTGGCACAAGAAATTATCACACCTGAACTTCAAAGCCATTAATTCTCTAGTCAAAAGAGAGTTAGTGAGAGGCATGCCCACACTTGAGTTCTGTCAAGAAGGAGTGTGTGAGGCTTGTCAAAAGGGAAAAATGAAAAGATCAAGCCACAAGTCAAAGACAGTGACATCAATAACCAAGCCCCTACAACTCATTCATATGGACTTGTTTGGACCTGTCAATATTATGTCGCTAGGAAGAAAGAAGTATGCCTTGGTGATGGTTGATGACTTTACAAGGTATACATGGGTGGAATTTCTGGCATCAAAAGATGAGGCTCCACAAGTGATCATTGAGCACATAAAGAAAGTTGACAAGGAAGCAAAGGCCAACAATGCAAGTGTGATTGCACTGAGAATTGATAATGGGACAAAGTTCAGAAATTCCATGCTTGAAGCATTTGGCAAAGAGAATGGGATTTCTCAGCAATTCTCAGCTCCAAGGACTCCACAACAAAATGGAGTTGTTGAGAGAAAGAATAGAACTCTAATTGAGGCTGCTAGAACAATGTTACTTGATGCAAAGATGCCTACATGTTTTTGGGCTGAGGCTGTGAGCACTGCATGCTATATCCAGAACAGAACCCTCATCAACAAAAACACTGGAAAGACACCTTACAATTTGATGACTGGAAAGAAGCATACTCTAAAGTATGTTCATACTTTTGGAAGCAAATGCTTTGTATTGAAGGATAATTCTGAATATGTTGGTAAGTTTGATGCAAAGGCATTTGAAGCAAACTACCTGGACTAGAAGAAGCCAATGATGAAGATAAAGATCCATTGAAGTTTGATAATCTAGATGATTCTGATGAAGAGACTGAAACTGAAGTTGAAACTCAAGTTCAACAGACTCAAGTGAATGATAATACAAGAGAAGAATTTGTGTTAATCAATAGTGGAGAAACTAGCATCCAAGACACACCTGTGAGTAGTGGCAACCTCACAGGAGGAGGAAATCAGGATGATCATGATTTGGATGATGAAGCAACATCAAGAATGAGAAATCAGGCTGAGCACTCAAGGAAATGGAATAGATCACACACTGTAGAGCAAATCATTGGAGATCCTAATGCAAGAGTAAGGACTAGGAGAGCAACTCAGAATGAGTGTCTCTATGGTTGTTTCCTATCTCAGGATGAGCCTAAGAAACTTGATGATGCACTGTTAGATCCAGATTGGATTATTGCCATGCAAGAGGAGCTGAATCAATTTGAAAGGAACAAAGTATGGGAACTTGTGCCTGCACCAAAGAATAGAACCATTGTTGGAACAAAATGGGTTCTGAAGAATAAGATGGATGAAGATGGTGTAATAGTAAGAAACAAAGCAAGGTTGGTTGTAAAAGGATACTCTCAACAGGAAAGCATTGATTATGATGAGACATTTGCCCCTGTTGCTAGATTGGAAGCCATCAGAATATTCTTGGCATTTGCTGCTCACTCAAACTTTAAAGTTTATCAAATAGATGTCAAGAGTGCATTTCTGAATGGAGAGTTGGAAGAAGAAGTTTATGTGCAACAACCACCTGGCTTTGAGGATCCACACTTCCCAGAATTTGTCTACAGACTGCTTAAGGCACTGTATGGACTTAAGCAGGCTCTAAGGGCATGGTATGATACTCTATCACAATTTCTTCTTGAAAATCAATTCACTAGAGGCACATTGAACAAAACACTGTTTTACAAGAAACATGGTGATGATATTATCTTAGTTCAGATCTATGTGGATGATATCATATTTGGTTCTACTAATGAGAAGCTGTGTGAAAAGTTCTCTAAGCTAATGCAGAGCAGATATGAGATGAGTATGATGGGAGAGTTGACATTCTTTCTTGGGTTGCAAGTTAATCAAAGGAAGGATGGTATCTTTATCAGTCAAACCAAGTACATCAAGGATTTATTGAAGAAGTTTGATTTGGAAGATTGCTCACCTGCAAAGACACCCATGGCCACTGCAACTAAATTGGATGAAGATGCTAAAGGCAAGAAAGTAGATATCTCAATCTACAGAGGCATGGTTGGTTCTCTACTCTATCTCACTGCAAGTAGGCCAGACATCATGTTTGCTACATGCTTGTGTGCAAGGTTTCAATCAAATCCAAAAGAATCACATTTGATTGCTATAAAAAGGATCTTTAAATATCTAAAGGGCACTCCAAACTTGGGTCTATGGTATCCTAAGGACACAGGGTTCAATCTGGTTGGTTATTCTGATGCTGATTATGCTGGATGCAGAGTGGATAGAAAAAGCACCTCAGGTAGCTGCCAGTTTCTTGGACAAAGGTTAGTCTCTTGGTATAGCAAGAAACAACAATCTGTGTCAACTTCCACAGCTGAGGCTGAATACATAGCTGCTGGAAGTTGTTGTGCTCAAGTGCTTTGGATTAGAAATCACTTAGAGATTATGGACTTGTGTTGGAAAGAATTCCAATCATGTGTGATAACACAAGTGCAATCTCTATAGTTGCCAATCCTGTCAATCATTCTAGAACAAAGCAGATTGACATCAGATATCATTTCATTAGAGAACATGCAACTAATGGAACCATTGAGTTGCATTATGTTTCTACAGATAAATAACTAGCTGATATATTCACTAAGCCATTAGATGAAGCCACCTTCACAAGGTTGGTTAGTGAGATTGGAATGCTGAATTCTTCAGATTTTGGCTAAGTGAATACAACATCTAGATTGTTGCAGCAGTAAACACTTACTTTATCTAAATTCTCAATATTTTTGGAGTAAGTGTTGGCTGAAGTATGATTTATAAATGTTTCAAATCTGCTGCATATGTTGAAAAATCATATTTTGTCAACTTGAAATTTCTATGAAATTTTGAGAAAATCACTGTTTAATTTGCTAGAATATTCTTAAATGAATATGGCTGGTGAATTTTAAAAGATAGTGAAAATTAATTTTTGTGAGTGATGAGTATATTTCGATAAGTCAGACTTCTCGAGTGATTCACTATTCGACATCTCTAACAAGTCTCATTAGAGCACTCTCGAGTTCTCGAATAGAGTCTTTTAGAGTTATCGAATAGAGGTATTCTTGACTTCTCGAATATAGTGTTTTAGTTCTCTATTGACTGAGTTCTCGAATACTATATTTGAGTTCTCGAATCATTTGAAAAGGCTGAATTCTCGCTGAATCTTAACCAATTTTGGATTTTTATTCAAAATTCAGAATTACTCATAAAAATATATTTTACCTAATTTAGAATTTATTCTAAGTTAGATAGCTGCCAGCTGTGAGTTTTCAACCAGCTTGAGTTATCGAATAAGCCTTTCTTGACTTATCGAATAGTTATTTTCTACTTCTCGAATGCTTGACTTGTCGATACAAAACATACACATCTAATCGACAATTCGAGTACTTCATACTTATACAATTTCACATCTATTCGATTCATTTCATTCGATTTCTCAAGCATCAAAGCTCCCAAAACCCCTGAAAACCCTAACTGCTAAAAGTCAAATTTCTTCTTCAACCTTCAGTCTCTTTTCTCTTCTCTCCAAATCAATGGTAACTGTGAAATTCAACACTAACTTCATTGTTATCTCAAGTGATGTCGAAGCCCCAAATGCTAACTACAAGTGTTTCGTCAAATGGATGTCTGAATCTTATATTAAAGAAGCACTTACGGCCAATCCAACTCTTTATCTAGACATTCTGGAGCAATTCTGGAATACTGCCATTATAGAAACAGTTGCTCTAGATGATGGCAGTCTGGGTTATATCATTAACTGCAAGATACTTGGTAAAGAGTTCAGCATCACTTCTGAGGATATGAGCAAGGCCCTGGGTCTTCACCAGAATGAGTATGATGGCCTTGTAACTGATAGATATTGATTCAAGTGATATCAGGATCTGGGTTGTTACTGATCAAGATACTGATGCTGACGTCATCAGTAATACGATGTTAGTATGAAGGTATTGTCAGTATTAGAAGCTGGTCAGGATTACGTGAAGATTCTCATCAGACCAGAGATCAAGGAAGATTGATATGTCGGTTCCTAATTTATAGGAAGACAGCTATCATACAAGATATGCATTCAGAGTTATATGTAATTGATTTAGGATATCTTGTAATTGATAGTGTAACTGTGTACTCTATATAAACACCTTTTAGGTTTTACATTATTGTAATCGCTTATACGAGTTATCTAGTAACCTTGCAGCTCTTAAGAACATAAGAATTTCTTAAGAGAGTTTGTAACAGTTTTATATCAGAATTAATAAAGCTGTTATTGATTCATACTTGTGTTATTTCTGTGTAAGTCGAAAATCTTATACAATTGTATTCAACCCCCCTTCTACAATTGTTAATTACTGGGCAACAATTGGTATCAGAGCAAACTGATTAATAGTAATCAGAAACGATCTTAAGATGTCGACAAGCAAGTATGAAAGCATTAAGATTCCCATTCTCAAGAAAACTGAGTATCCAACATGGAAGGTGAAAATGTTAATGTATCTGGAAGCTATTGATCCTGACTATCTTGACAGGATCAATGATGGACCATTTCTTCCAACAAGATTAGTTGCAAGAACTGAAACTGTTGCTGAACACTATGTCATCAAGGCAAAGAGTGAGTGGACTCTAGAAGAAAAGGCTCAAGTGCTCAAAGATGCAAAGGTAAAAAATATTTTGCAACAGTCTTGATAATGTCATGTCAAACAGGGTCATAGCATGCAAGACTGCAAAAGAAATTTGGGATACTTTGGAAACTCAATGTCAAGGCACTGAATCTATCAAAAGAAATAGAAGGGCTCTGTTGATTCAGGTGTATGAGCAGTTCGATGCTAGATCTGATGAAAGCCTTACTGATATCTATGATAGATTTCTAACACTGCTGAAAAATCTATCTCTAGTTGGCAAAGAATATAATCCAGAGGATTCAAATACCAAGTTTTTAAGAGCTCTAACTGAGGAGTGGGATACTCAAGCTTCAATCATAAGGCATCAATATGATCTGAAGATGCTGTCTCTTGATGAAGTCTATGGGATGCTAAGAACCTACGATATTGAGGTTCAACAGAGAAAGAACAAGAAAAATGTCAAAGCAAAATATGTTGCTTTGAATGTTGAATCAAAATAAAAAGGAAAAGCTAAAGAAGGTTCTTCAAGAAAAAGTAGAGTTGTGGAGTCAATTCCTGATGACTCATCATCAGATACTGATCATGATAAGTCTGATTCTGATACTAATGATGACTCTACTGATTCTGATATGATGGAGATGGTAGCTATGATAGTCAAGGGCTTCAAGAAGATGAATTTCAGAAAGGCTAGGAAGCAAGGTAGGTTCCAGAAGAAAACCTTCAATGCTGACAAAGACAGGTACAAGAAGAAAGAAGACAAAAGCAGCAAATTTGACAAGTCAAAAGTCAGATGCTACAACTATGATGGAATGGGTCATTTTGCAACTGAGTGCAAAAAGGCAAAGACCAAAGCTCTTATCTCATCAAGCAAGGATTGGATGGACTCTTCCTCAGAATCTGAAGAAGAAGAGGTGAATTATGCACTAATGGCCAATACTGATGAGACTGTTATTGCTGCTGAAGCTAAGGTATCTGAAACCTTGTTTGATTTTGATACAAATAATGTCTCTGAGTTAAGGTCCTTTCTTAAGTCTCTACATATCATGTTAGGTCGAATACACAATATATATAATCAAGTACTGTATGAGTAAATAACAAGAACACACGTTTTAGTACTTAAAACTGTTTGGAATTAATAAATCCTCTCTCAGTGATGTAAAATATCACAGAGAGCTGCTTAGGTTACAATGAATGATATTCGTTCACGATGGATACCCTTCTAGGGTTAACCTAACTGTATTTATAAGATATACAGCTACGTACAATCGTTAATTGATTCTCCTATAATTAAGCTATACAATTGATATCAATTACGATTGCTACACGTCTTCTAAGTCAACTCAATCTCTTTGACAGCTATCCAATCTTCAAAGATATTGCTTCCATATTAATCTCGAATTAATCTTCAAACTCTGTTGACTTGTAGACGCTTCCTGTAGATAGACTTTAGCAAACTCTGTTGCTCTCCTAGCTAACAATGTTTGCGCTTCCATGTGTTCAGCTAGCAGTGTTTACGCTTTCTTCTGTCAGCGTTTGCGCTTCCAGCTATCAGCGTATACTCAAACTCTGCTGTGACTGCTTTCAATAACAAGTTAAACTCTTTTTACCTGTAACACTTAAACACTGACATTAAATCACATCAATTATATCTAACAATCTCCCCCAACTTGTTCATTATAAAAATGTACAAGTTCACAGTAATTGATGATGTCAAAACGATCAAATAAAAACACAGTGTTTAACATATAATCAGAGTTTAATCTTGACTTAGCAAAATCTACAGAAAATTCAAATTACTTACAAATTCTGTCTACCTAACTTTTTCAAGATCTGGAGTTGTTCTGAGATAGTCAATCAACAGTCTTCTCTCAGCATTTTCAAGTTCAATCTGCATAGCCTCCTTGATCTCTCTTAAATCTGGATCATTCTCATCAGTTTGAAAGATAGCAGCTCTAAGATCGTAGATTTTGTTTCTTCTCATTTCATTTCCCAACCTGATATATTTCACTTCTTCAGACTTCACATTAAAATCCAGAACAGTAATTCCAAGATCAGTCTTCAGCTTTGTAGTCCCCTTCTCCATTTCTATCAGATTGCCATTCCAATCTCTGTACTTAGGAACATACTTGCTGTTGTATTTCATTCCTCTTCTTGCAAGATTTTGAATCATCTTTTGTCTGAGCACATTTGCAACTGACTGAGCTCTTTGATTTCTTACTCTAAAAAGATACAGAACATTTTCTAGTTCTTCCCAGTATTTTAAATCAATATCCTTCTCAGCAACCTTAAACACTGTTCCATCAGCCATGAAATATAGCAGAAAATCCTTCTCTAAACTCTTCTGATATACAAGCTGTACTGACTCCAGTCTGTCTAAACTCTCTTGGGTGACACCACGACCTGGAACAGCCAATGAAGAAGGATCTCTGGGACCAATATGTTGTCTTTTGTCCCTATGTGAGCCTATACCTCCTTTGTTGTATCCTATTTTACCAGATAAGGCTCTATCATCAGTGAAATCCATTGGAGCTGTAGATGCTAGATTTGGATCATGAAGAACTCCTTTTCCAAACTTTGATTTCAACTGAGAAGACAATAGTGGTGTGGTCACAACTTGTGTAGCAACAGAGGTTGTGTCTTCATTCTTCTGTACAACATGTGTATCAACAGAGGTTGTAACTATCATCTTACTTTTGCTCTCTTCAACCATTACCCCTTTTAACTTCAGCTTGGCATCAAGAGAAGACTTTCTTATCAACTTTCCTTTATCTTCTTCTTCTTCTTGAATACCAGATAATTTTTCTTTGATTTCAATTCCTTTCATTGCAGGCTTTGAAGCTCTGACAGTTTTCTTCCCTTTCTTGGACTTTAGTGCTTTTAAATGCTCTTTCTGCAACAGCTTTTCTTCAGCTTGAATGTCCTCAAGTGTAGCTTCAGCATTTTCTTCACGAAAGAGTTTAGCAGCCAATTCTTCATCTGTTTGTGGATTGTCAGTGAATGACAAATCCTTTGGCTTTGAAGTAGAGGTACTCTGAATATTTGTATTTGTCACCAAATTTGGCTTTGACCTTGTAGACCTTCCATGTCCATATCTAGGATTTGAACTTCTTAATCCCTTATCAGCATTAGCACCTTCTTCATCCAAATGATCTTTCTTTAATAGAGTTTGAGTTTGCTTACACTTAGTTTTAGCAATTCTCTCCCCCTTTTTGACATCATCACCATCTGGAATCAGAATTGAGGTTATTAACTCAAGAGAGTTTTTAATAGAATCAACCTTCTCAGTCAGTAAAAGCTGATTCTTTTCAACTGTGCTCAGTCTGTCATTAAGATTTTCTTGAGCTTTGGAGAATTGTTGAAAAAGCTTAGAATTAACTCGTTGAGATTTCTCCTCATGAGTAGCAACCTCTGTTCGAAGATCAACAATGGCTTTCTGATTTTCATCAAATCTATGATTCAAGGACTTGATCTGAATCACTGTTCCTTGCAAACAAGTGAAAATATCTGGATTTGTAATCTTTGAAGAATTTGCCTTGAGAAACATAGCTGCCCTGCCAGGAGGAAAAATACACTCTGACTTGTACCAATCAGCAGTTTGTTGGGTCAAATAATTATCATCAATCTCATTAACAGAAGGTCCAGCAAAATCTGGTTTTTCTCCTGTTTTCTGACCATCAGCTTGAAATTGTGCTTTTTCAGCTCCTGTACTCTTGTCTTCAACTGAATCACTCACTGACACATCAGTAGGTGCAACTGAAGCAATGTCTTCATCTTGAGCAGCAACAGGTTCTTGAGCAACCTGTTTTCCTTTGTCATCTTGAATATGCTCTGAAGAAATAACCTTCTCTGGTTGATCAATCTCCTCACCATGATCAGAAACATGATGGGCATCAGAGTTTAATTCTGTGTGTGATGCAACCTCAGTGTCTTCAAGAACAATAGTAGGCCCATCTGCAACACCAGTGTCAACTGAGTGTGTAACCTCCATGGGTGTTGGAGTAGATGCTTCATTATCAAAAGAAAATGGAGTTTCATCAAACTCTTCCATTGTAGGCAATGCATCTCTAACATCTTCATTATCTTGAACCGTAGCAAGTTCTGGTTCAGCAATCTTGGCTCCTGATTCTGCTATAGTAGGTTCTTTGATAACCTCTTTCTCACCAGTAGGAATATCAGTAGAAATTTTCTCTTGAGCCTCAACAACATGCTCATCATCAGAATCAGTAAGAATGAGCCTTCTCCTCTTTGTTTGAGGTACTTCAATCAGTTCTTCTTCTTTACTAGAACTTTCCTTAACTGATGGTGTTGAAGGTCTATTTGCCCTTTTAATGAATCTTCTGGAATAAACAGCCTTTGGAGATGTCTGTTTAGCCTTAGAATGTTTTGTGTTGAGGGCAGTATGCTTTTTCCTTTTTGGTTTAGATGTTGGTTGTGGGTGAGTAGTAGTGACAGGGTTTGATGGCTCAGGATTCATTGGTTCAGGGTTTGTTGGTTGTGTTTGTGGTGATGTAGGAGTAACAGTGTCTGTTGGTGTTGACTCAGATGATTGTACAGGATGAGAGGGTATGGTTTCAGTATGATCAGTTGCTAAAGGTTCAGGCATATTTTGTGTTTCTGGTTGTTGTGTTTGGTGTGGGTCATGTTGTGGTGATTGGGGATCTTGTGGTTGGTTCAGGAAGTTCTGCAAGGCAAGTGGCAAGACAAAAGCAGGTATGTCTTTACCAACATCCTTATTAGTCATATCAGAGAATATTCTCTTATTGACTCTAAAGGGTTGAATCTCATCAGCTACATCAACTTCTAACCCAGGTACACAGGCATTAAACAAAAGTTGACAAAATCTAGCAAAATAAACTGTAGTAGACTCTGACAACTTATCACCTAAATTCATTAACACATAACGACCATAATCAAAGTTACTGCCATAGAGTAGAGAATACCCAATTTGCAGACTATCCATTGGAATGGCATCCCAGTTGGTGACTTTCTTCTGGAATGTCCTGGTGATACAGTCAAAGAAAAAGTTCCATTTTTTTCTAAGATTCGGCCTCCTCACACTGCCCAGCTTTGCAAGAGATTCCATATACCCAATCTCTGTTAACATTTCTCTCAGATTTTGCTCAGAGACAACAGCATACGAAGTATGTGTGTCGAAATCCATGGTCTCGCGAACAGTTTGTGGAGTAATTACAAACTCTTGATCATCATGAGAGAAGATGATAGACGGAGTTCCATTTTCTCCTCCTTCTATATACCTTGAGTTTTGCAAGAAAGTGACAACCTGAGATGCAGATAGAGTAGCAGGTTCAATCAACGCTTGCCCAATCTCAGAGTCGCGAAGAAAGTTTTGCATTAGGTGAAACGCTTCAGGAGCACGGTCGTTCTCAAGTAGAGCTGCATAATTGTTAGGCACAAAACGAAGACCAAACGAAGTGAAAGGTTTGGTTGCCATTAGATCAAGAAATAAGCAAAAATCGATTGTGAAAGTGATATGTAAGAAAGGTGTTTGTGAAAATGTCAAAGTGAAAAACAAAGGAGGTCTGTGTTTTGGTAAAGTGAATATGAGTGGATGAGAAGTGATTGTAACAAAAAGTAATTTGAGTAGTAATTAAAAATTAAACTCAAACGTTTTTACATTGAAAGCACGCAACTGTTCCCTTGAGAAGTGTGAAAGTGGTACATAATGATGAGTGAGTGGGTGAAAGTGGGACACGTGTCAAACATGCAGCGATTCACTTAATCACGCACAGTAAAAGCCATTATTACTGCTGTCTTTCCTATTATCAAGACACTTTACCACAAAATACACTAATTAACAGTTGTCAACCACTCCATTTACTCCAAAATTTTCAAATTATCTTAATGAAAATTTACCTTAGAGTACAGAACACAATCCATCAGTGTTTGTCAAATTTACAAACTTTATCACTAAAACCCTTTCAAAAATGCACAGTCGTGATTATTTTGTGTGTGAGTAGCAGAGGTTACCGAATCAATTTTTATAGCATCTAATATTTCATAAAATTCATAAATCAAATCAATAAACACTGAATGCACAAACTCTCATATTAAACACGGAGTATGTGATGAATGCTAAACTCTGTAGTTCCTTAAATATAGAGATCTGAATATCCCTGTTCCCATTGATGTTCATGATTATCCAAGTAAGCACACAGTCATTATAGACAAAAAGATCAGGAGATAGACATCAAAGTATCATTCAGTGAGTTACATGTCAAGGGTTTCCTCACAAACTCTCAAAGCACACAAGTGTTTAGGTGAAGTGTTTACACTCACATTCAATCAGTAAAAGCAGATACTACCATATGCTTGAATTTCCACCAAATCTACACTACTTTGATTACATATATGCACAAATCAAAAGGACTTTATTCAGGGTTGTAATGTAGTAAGATCAAACAGGTGAGAAGAGATGTTTTTAACATGAGTGAATTTCGAACTGAACAATTTAACAGACCAAAGTGTTCAGTCTCACTGTTAGTACAAATTTGTACAAGATGATCAGTATATATACCCTTTTTTTTTAAATATATATACTGAGTAAACTATTTCTTTTCTTGAGAAACACTCACCTGCTTGCTTTTGATTTTCCAAAAGAATATAACTGCTCTTAATACTTTAGAGTTTAAGAAAAATGAGCAGTTAATTAGGCTCAAAGGGGTTTACTAAGGGTGGAATTTATGAACAGTGTTTGGACAGTATTCAAAGGAGTTTTGAACAGTGTTTGAAGAAAGATGATTAATCCTAGTGCCTTTATCATTTTCATGCACACACATATCATGTAGTCTCAAAATGGTTTAATGCAAGTTCTAGAGCAACATACTTACTGATGAACATCACACATCAATAAAATCTGATTGATATATAATGTATCAATCAGTTATTAGGCTCAAAATCTCACAAGGTGCAGACATGAATTGTTTCTCACCAAACTAAACAATGACACATCTCAAGTTTTAAAATTTTCACAAGTACAAACAAGGAATCATCAAGAACTATGTATGTCTTGGAAACAGAGTGTTACTAATCAGAGTTTAGAGTTCATCAATATCAGAAGTTATTCATGAGAGGCAATGCACTTAGTATTCATAGACTCAGAGTTTAGGATCAGATAAACTAAGAGATGCTCTAAATATGAAACAGTATCATGCTGTGTTACTTACTGCACAATTTCTGATTAGATCACAGTGACTCAGAAAAAATCTTGATTTATTCACTGAGAATCATGCTTCATACATTTTTCTTCATTGGTATTTTCATTCAGACAAAAATCAACTCAGAATACACAGAGTTTATCAACCATATTAACAGTGTATGACCAACAAACATGCTGACAGAGTTTACCAGTGTGAGAATAGAAACATGTGAACAGAGTATGCATAACAGAGTTTAATTAACAAGGTTCATATAGCACTTTAGCAATTCACAAAAAAATATGAGCAGCACATCTTATAAGAAAATTTTGAGTCTAACCAACATGTTTAGTCAAAACCAGATACCATTCCTAGTTCATTGACTAGTCTTGTAAATGCTGCTTCACTCAAAGGCTTGGTGAAGACATCTGCAAGTTGTTGATCTGTAGGCACAAAGTGAAGCTCAATATTGCCTTCCTCTATATGCTCTCTGATAAAGTGATACCTTATGCTGATGTGCTTGGTCATTGAGTGTTGTACTGGATTACCTGTCATTGCAATAGCACTTTGATTATCACAGAAAATAGGTATTTTGCTATACCTCAACCCATAATCCATCATTTGATTCTTCATCCATAGAATCTGTGCACAGCAACTACCAGCAACAATATACTCTGCTTCAGCTGTAGATGTTGATATTGATTTTTGTTTCTTGCTGTACCAAGACACAAGTCTGTCACCAAGAAATTGACAACTTCCACTTGTGCTTTTTCTGTCAATCTTACAACCTGCAAAGTCTGCATCAGAGTAACCAAGTAGCTTAAAATCTGATTCTCTTGGGTACCACAGCCCTAAAGTTACAGTGCCCTTGAGATACTTGAAAATCCTCTTCACAGCTGTTAAATGTGGTTCCCTTGGATCTGCCTGAAACCTTGCACACAGACATGTTGCATACATGATATCAGGTCTACTTGCTGTTAGATAGAGAAGAGAGCCAATCATTCCTCTATAACTTGTCATATCTACTGATGACCCTGTATCTTTGTCCAATTTTGTTGCAGTTGCCATGGGAGTTGTTGCAGATGAACAGTCAAGCATGCCAAATTTCTTGAGAAGATTTCTGGTATATTTTGCTTGATTGATAAAGATTCCATCATCTGTTTGCTTCACCTGTAAGCCTAGAAAGTAACTTAGCTCTCCCATCATACTCATTTGATATCTGGACTGCATGAGCTTGGCAAACTTCTTACAGAGTTTATCATTAGTAGATCCAAAAATAATATCATCAACATATATCTGAACTAAAAGCAAGTCACTTCCAGATTTGAAATAAAACAGAGTTTTATCAATTGTACCTCTGTTGAATCCACTTTCTAAAAGAAACTGAGCTAGGGTTTCATACCATGCTCTAGGTGCCTGCTTAAGTCCATAAAGTGCCTTGTCTAGCCTGTAGACATGGTCAGGATATTTTGGATCTACAAAACCAGGTGGTTGTTCAACAAACACTTCTTCTTCAAGTTTTCCATTCAGAAAAGCACTTTTCACATCCATTTGAAAATCATTGAATTTCTTGTGAGAAGCATAAGCAAGAAACATCCTTATTGCCTCCAATCTGGCAACTGGTGCAAAAGTCTCATCATAATATATTCCCTCTTGCTGTGAATAGCCTTTTGCCACAAGTCTTGCTTTGTTTCTTGTAACAACCCCTTCACTATCAGTTTTGTTTCTAAAAACCCACTTAGTACCAACAATAGATCTGTTCTTTGGTCTTGGTACTAGTGTCCATACTTCATTTCTTTCAAATTCATTTAGCTCTTCTTGCATTGCTGTTATCCAGTCAGCATCTTTAAGAGCCTCTTCAACTTTCTTTGGTTCATTTTGTGACAAGAATGCATGAAACAGACATTCATTTGTTGTTGCACTTCTTGTCCTTACTCTTGCATCTGGATCACCAATGATTAAATCAGGTGTGTGAGATTTAGTCCATTTCCTAGCTGAAGGCAATTGACTTCTGTCAAAGTTGGATCCTCCCCCTCGATCCATGTTCTCCTGATTCTCTTGATATTTTTCTTCATTCTCTGAGGCTCCCCCTGAATGTGACTGCTCAGTGTGTGAATTGTCAGATTTTGGACTTTCAGAGTTTGAGTCACCAGAGGTTGATTCAGAATTTTCAGCTGAGTCACTATCAGAATTTGAGTTATCACTTTGATGAGTTTCTTCATGCTCCCCCTCAACTGGTTCTTCTCTTGTTTCTGGCTGAAAGGTCTCTTCAGTATTTACCAGTAGAGGTTCAGAGTTTGTCAGATCAAACTCATCAGAGTTTAGTTCATCAAAGATTAAATCTTCATTTTCAAAGTGCAATTGACCATGTTCATCTACATCTTCAAGTCCAGTTATTTTCTTGTCATCAAAAGACACATGAATAGACTCCATGATCACTCTAGTTCTCAGATTGTAAACTCTGAATGCTTTAGTTGACAGTGGATAGCCAACAAAAATTCCTTCATCTGCCTTCAAATCAAATTTGGTCAACTGTTCAGGATGAGTTTTCAGCACAAAGCATTTGCACCCAAAAATATGAAAATATTTCAGGTTTGGCTTCTTTTCTCTCACCATTTCATATGGTGTTTTTCCATGCTTATTTATCAGAGTGGCATTCTGAGTAAAACAAGTTGTTTGAACTGCTTCTGCCCAGAAATAGGTTGGTAATTTTGCTTCATCAAGCATAGTTCTGGCAGCTTCTATTAAAGTCCTGTTCTTCCTTTCAACTACACCATTTTGTTGTGGAGTGCCAGGTGCAGAAAACTCTTGTTTAATTCCTTTGTTCTTGCAAAATTCTTCCATTGTTAAATTCCTGAATTCAGTTCCATTGTCACTTCTAATAATCTTCACTTGATTCTTTGACCCTTTGTCCAGTTGCATTATATGTTCTGCCAGTGTTAATGCAGTTTCATCATTCTTTGCTAGAAAATACACCCATGTGTATCTGGTGTATTCATCAACAATGACTAGAGCATATTTCTTCTTTCCAAGAGACATAACATTCACTGGTCCAAAAAGATCAACATGTAGAAGATGATAAGGATCAACAATTGAAGACTCAGATTTGCTTTTGAAAGAGGCTTTTCTCTGTTTGGCCTTTTGACAAGAATCACACAGGCCTTCTACATTCAACAAAGACTTTGGTAGTCCTCTTACAAGATCATTCTTTATTAGCTCATTGATGTTGTTCAGGTTCAAATGAGAGAGTTTCTTGTGCCACTTCCAACTCTCTTCACTGGACATTCTTGTTGACAGACACACTGCTTTGCCATCAGAGTTTGTTGACAATTTTATTTCATAGATGTTATTGTGTCTGTTTCCAATTAGAGCAACTTTCCCTGTAGATTTACTGATGACTTGACAATATTCAGGCTGAAAATCTACATGATATCCTTTGTCACAGATTTGACTCACAGAAAGCAGATCATGCTTGAGTCCTAGAACCAGAGCTACATTTGTGATGATGACACTTCCAAGATTAATATTGCCATATCCCATAGTATGTCCTATGTTGCCATCTCCATAGGAAACTTTTGGGCCAGCCTTCTCCTCATACTCTGATAGCAGGGCTTTATTTCCAGTCATGTGTCCTGAACATCCACTGTCCACAACTAGGGTACTTACCCTGGTGCCCTGCAATCACAAACAATCACTGATTGTTAGTTTTAAGGATCCAGACTTGCTTGAATCCTTTTGCTTTATTGAATCTGTTAGTTTTTGCAGCGGATTTGTCATTATCAGAGTTTAACCTAACATTTTCATTCTTAGTACTTGCAGAATCAACTTTAACCCATTTCAAATTAGGTTTCAGTTCATAATTATTATGATAAATAGCATGATAATTCTTGCAAGTATAAATTGAGTGCCAACTACTTCCACAATGTTTGCACAGAGTTTGTGGTCTTGGTTTGACATTATCCTTTTTCACTCCAGATTTGGAGGGTAAAGAATTAATGTCTTTGTTCTTCCTGCAAAAGCTAGCAAGATGATTAGTGCTACCACAATTATAACAAGTTTTTCTAGGTGCAAATGTAGCAAGCATTGGCTTAATTCCTGATGTTATGCCTACCTTTCCATTTCTGTTTTTCCTAGGCATTCTCTGTTTGTTGACAGATTTTATTTCTTTAAGCTTATGCTTAAGTTGTTTATCTGTCATTGAACCAATATTAACCTGTTTGACACAGGTTTTTACTGGCTCATGGTCAACAGCTCCATGTTCAGTTTTAACAGTACCATGAACAAACGTACCAAATTTCTTAGAAGAAAGAGGTGGTCTTATCTTGACTGTATTCTGAAACCTAAGCACATCATCCTCAGAATAACCTAGACCTACTGTGTCTGATTTAAAGACCTCTTGAGTGTCTTTTCCAGAATGTGTCCAAGTTTTAATAATGTGCTTTGCATCCTCCAATTCAGATTCTAGTTGCTTATACTTACCTAGCAACTCCTGTTCTATAAACACAGCATCATCTCTTTCTTTCTGAATTTTATTCATGTTTTCAAGTTGTTCCTCAACAAGTTTATTTCTTTCTTTGAGTTGAGAACACTCACTTTTGATTCTCTCATTTTCTAAAGTCTGATCCCTATAACTGATATGTAATGCCTTAAGATAAATTCTCAATTCAGTTATATTATCTGTATTATAAGCATAGGTAGATGGAGGTACCTTTAGTTCAGAATCTTCATTCTGAGTAGAGGCCATGAGTGCATAGTTCACCTCCTCATCTGAATCTGAGGTGTCTGCCCAATCTCTGCCTTTGGTGTAGAGTGCCTTTTCAGTTTTACCCTTTTTGCACTCAGGAGCATAGTGACCCATCTCCTTACACTTGTAGCATTGAATCTCAGACTTATCTTTCTTACCAGATTTGAAGTCCTTTCCCTCAGATTTTCTGAAATTTTTCTTGTCAGACTTTGAGTAATCCTTGGAGAATCTCTTTCCCTTCTTGAAGTTCTTGAATCCCATCTTCTTGAAGGTCTTTACCATCAATGCAGCCATTTGCATCATCTCCTCATCATCTTCAGAATCAGATGTTCCATCTGTGTTTGAGTCAACATCAGTGTTTGATGACTCACTTTCTGAATGAATGACCAAGGCTTTTCCTTTTGCCTTTTTCCTTGATGCTTCTTTCTTTGAAGATTTTTCTTCAACTTTCAGTGCAACAGACTTTGACTTCCTGCTTGATCTTCTGTTTCTCTGCTCCATTTCCAATTCATGAGTCTTGAGCAGTCCATAGATTTCATCAATCTCAGTATCAGCAAGATCATAGTTGTCTCTTATGGTGGTTGTTTTCACATCCCACTTTTCAGGAAGAGAGAGAAGAAACTTGAGATTTGAATCTTCCAGATCATATTCTTTGTTAACCAATGATAGATCATTGAGCAGTTTACAGAATCTATCAAATGTTTCTGTCATGGTTTCTTCAGACTTTGCCTCAAAATGCTCATACTCCTGTGTGAGTATGTTCCTTCTATTCTTCTTAATTGCAGCAGTTCCTTGACATCTAACCTTAAGTGCATCCCATATATCCTTTGCAGTTGTGTAGTTAATCACTTTGTTAGACATAACATTGTCAAGAGCACTGTGAAGTAAGTGCCTTACTTTGGCATCCTTAGCAATAGATGAAAGATCCTCAGCAGTTAGATCTTTCTTTTCCTTAGGAACCACCTTTGATTCCTCACCAGCAGCAGCAGCAGTTAACTTTGTAGGTTTATGAGGACCTTCATAAATTCTATCAAGATATTCTGGATCTGTGGCTTCCAGAAACATGGTCATCTTTACCTTCCAGATTGCATATTCTGATGGCTTGAGTATTGGAACCCTAATTGTTTCATACCTACTAATAGTTGTAGGTGCTTTCTCAGAACCTGATGGAGGAGGAATCTCTGCCATTGATTACTATTGTGTTTTGGATCTTTAACTGTAATAAAGTAACAGATTGGCTCTGATACCACTTGTTAGGTCGAATACACAATATATATAATCAAGTACTGTATGAGTAAATAACAAGAACACACGTTTTAGTACTTAAAACTGTTTGGAATTAATAAATCCTCTCTCAGTAATGTAAAATATCACAGAGAGCTGCTTAGGTTACAATGAATAATATTCATTCACGATGGATACCCTTCTAGGGTTAACCTAACTGTATTTATAAGATATACAGCTACGTACAATCGTTAATTGATTCTCCTATAATTAAGCTATACAATTGATATCAATTACGATTGCTACACGTCTTCTAAGTCAACTCAATCTCTTTGACAGCTATCCAATCTTCAAAGATATTGCTTCCATATTAATCTCGAATTAATCTTCAAACTCTGTTGACTTGTAGACACTTCCTGTAGACAGACTTTAGCAAACTCTGTTGCTCTCCTAGCTAACAGTGTTTGCGCTTCCATGTGTTCAGCTAGCAGTGTTTACGCTTTCTTCTGTCAGCGTTTGCGCTTCCAGCTATCAGCGTATACTCAAACTCTGCTGTGACTGCTTTCAATAACAAGTTAAACTCTTTTTACCTGTAACACTTAAACACTGACATTAAATCACATCAATTATATCTAACATATCAGCTTTAGGACTCAATCTCTTGAAAATACTAGAATAAAATCTCAGATGGCAGAGGTAACTAAAAGAAATGATCATTTAGA
Organism: Kitagawia praeruptora; assembly: GCA_037693485.1. NCBI lineage: Eukaryota > Viridiplantae > Streptophyta > Magnoliopsida > Apiales > Apiaceae > Kitagawia > Kitagawia praeruptora. The sequence continues at coordinate 104,968,012 of CM075352.1, read as the reverse complement.
AGCTGAGATAATTTTCTTGCAGGAAGTTCAAACAGAATGTGATAATGCTAAACACATGAAACTTGAAATAGAGTTTAAATGTAAAGAACTTGAAATGCAACTTAAGGATGCTAATGAAAAACTCAGAACTTTGACACACTCTGGAACAAAAACTCATGAGATAATCACAGATAAAAACTGGAAAGAGTGTCTAGGTTATAAGCCAGAGAATGAGAAAAAGGATAAGGAAAAAGTTGTTTCATCAAATCCAGGAAGAGTTGTTATTAATGACTCAACAAATCCAAAAACCTATAGATATGTTACAGACAATACAAAGACTAAATTAAAGCCTGTGAATTATGTGTATCCAGAAAATCCCAAATCAATTACTGAAGAGGGATCCACTTCTGCACAGAATTCAAAATCAAAGTCTATCCAAAACAAAAATGTAGGTCTTTTGTCAAAGAAACAACCGAGAGATAAAATCTGTGATGTGATAGATAAGAAGAGAGTCTCCACTATCAAAAGAAACAGGGCTGGTAAAGTTGGAATAAACAAGGAGAATAATTATAAGTATATTCCAAATGCACCAAGAAAGACATGTTTTAATTGTGGTAACTCTAATCATCTTGCTATTGACTGCATGAGGAGTAAGAAGAAGACTACTGTTATTCCTAAGTCTGACATTAGGAATAGGACAGTATTTTATAAACCACAAAATCCCTGTTTTCATTGTGGTAGTAAATGGCATTCTATTTATATGTGTGAAGAATATCATAATTTGTACTACAATGTTTATGAACCATTGCCAAAGTTCAATAAAAGTGCAAATTATGGCAAAACAAAGAATGTGAATTCTAAGCATGCATCTGTTAATTCTGATGATAACAAAATAAATTCTAAAGGAAGTAATCCTAAAGAAAACGTTTTTGTTAAGAAATCTTCTGCTGCTAAAAATGTTAAATTGCATGCTAAAAGAACCAAACAAGTGTGGGTTCTTAAAAATTCTAACTGAATTCTTTGTGATTCTGATTGCAGGGCAAAAAGAAAAATGTGTTAGTCATGGATAGTGGATGTTCTGTGCACATGACTGGAAACAAAACCCTGCTATCAGAATTTGAGGAAAAGGCTGGCCCAACTGTGTCTTATGGAGATGGCAACATTGGACAAACTTTGGGATATGGCAGCATTATCATTGGAAATGTCATCATTGAAAAAGTAGCTCTGGTGAAAGGACTCAAACACAATCTGCTTAGTGTTAGTCAAATCACTGACAGAGGTTATCATGTCAACTTCTATGATACTCATTTTGAAGTAATCAGCAAATCTTCAGGGAAGGTTGCTTTAACTGGACAAAGACATGGTAACATTTATACCAATACTGATGGACACTCTACATGCCTCATCAGTAAAGCGACTGTAGATGAAAGTTGGAGTTGGCACAAGAAGCTTTCTCATCTCAACTTCAACAATATAAATGAGTTGGTAAAGAAAGACTTAGTGAGAGGATTACCTAAGGTATTGTATACTCCAGATGGACTTTGTGATGCTTGTCAGAAGGCTAAACAAAGAAGGACATCTTTTAAGAGCAAGACAGAATCCTCAATTGATGAACCATATCACATGCTTCATCTTGACTTGTTTGGACCAGTAAACATAATGTCCATCAGTAAGAAAAGATATACTCTAGTAATTGTTGATGAGTATACTAGATATACATGGGTGTATTTTCTACACAGAAAAGACGAAACAGCTGAGATACTTTTGGACTATGTGAGACTCATTGAGACTGGCACAAAGTATAAAGTCAAGATTTTAAGAAGTGATAATGGAACTGAATTCAAGAATTCAACAATGGAAGAGTTCTGCAAATACAAAGGAATAGTTCAACAATTTTCTGCTCCAGGCACACCCCAACAAAATGGAGTAGTTGAAAGAAAGAACAGAACTCTTATTGAAGCGGGCAGAACTATGTTGGAGGAAGCTAAACTTTCTACATATTTCTGGGCAGAAGCAGTCAACACAGCATGCTACACTCAGAATATTACACTAATTAACAGACATGGTGTAACTCCTTATCAGATGATCAAGGAAAAGAAGCCAAGCCTGAAGCATTTGCATGTATTTGGCTGTAAGTGATTTGTTCTAAGACCTCATCCTGAACAGCTTGGAAAATTTGAGACTAAAGCAGATGAGGGCATCTTTATTGGCTATCCATCATCAAGAGCCTTTAAAGTCTACAATCTAAGAACAAAGACAGTCATGGAGTCTATAAATGTATCTTTCGATGATAAGAAGATTACACGAATTTTTGAAGACTTACATGATGATTTGATTTTTGCAAATGAAGCCTCCAAGAATTCTGGTGAAATCTTGTAAGATACTGATAATTCATCAAATTCTGATGAACCAGTTATTACTGATAAAACACAGATTATTGATGGGAATGCAAATGTTGAGGGGGAGCAATATCAAGAGACCATCAACACTGAAACAAATCAAACATCAGGAGGAGATTCATCATAAAAAGATTCAAGTGACAATTCTGACATAAGATCAGAAACAAATAGCAATATCTCAGGGGGAGCTTCTATCAACACTAGTTCTTTTGAAGATAACACCAATCCAGGGGGAGCATCAAATTTTAGGAATGATCTACCACCAGCAAGGAAATGGACTAAGAGTCATACTCCTGATTTAATTATTGGGAATCCTGAAGTAGGTGTTAGAACCAGAAGTGCAACTCAAAATGAATGTCTTTATCATAACTTTCTGTCAAAGGAGGAACCTAAGAGAGTTGAAGATGCACTAAAGGATGCTGATTGGGTTATGGCTATGCAAGAAGAACTAAATGAGTTTGAAAGAAACGAAGTCTGGAAACTAGTACCAAGGCCAAAAGGAAGGTCGATCGTAGGTACAAAGTGGGTGTTTAGAAACAAGACAGATTCAGATGGCACCATCATCAGAAATAAAGCAAGACTAGTTGCAAAGGGATATTCTCAACAGGAAGGAATAGATTATGATGAGACATTTGCTCCCATTGCAAGATTGGAAGCTATCAGAATCTTTCTAGCATATACAGCCCACAAGAAATTTAAGGTTTTCCAGATGGATATAAAAAGTGCTTTTCTCAATGGAGAATTAGAAGAGGAAGTTTATGTTGAACAACCTCCTGGCTTCATTGATTCAAAACATCCAGATTATGTCTACAGACTGGATAAAGCACTTTATGGAGCAAGCTCCAAGAGCCTGGTATGTGACATTGGCTCAATTCTTACTAGAAAGTGGATTCAAAAGAGGTACAATTGATAAAACCTTGTTTTATTTGAATCATGGTAAGGATTTGCTGTTAGTTCAAATTTATGTTGATGATATCATTTTTGGGTCAACTAACTCCAAATTATGTGAGAATTTTTCAAAGCTAATGCAGTCTAGATATCAAATGAGCATGATGGGGGAGATGAGCTATTTCTTAGGTCTACAAGTTAAGCAGACTGGTGATGGGATTTTTATCAATCAGTCAAAATATACAAAGAACCTTTTGAAAAAGTTTAACATGCAAGACAGCTCTACTGCATCAACTCCCATAGCTACAACTACCAAGCTTGATCCTAATCAAGGTACTGAGGTGGATGTAAATAATTACAGAGGTATGATTGGCTCACTATTGTATCTAACTGCTAGTAGACCAGATATCATGTATGCAACCTGTCTATGTGCAAGATTTCAGGCAAAAACCCAGAGAACCACATCTTATAGCTGTCAAAAGGATTTTCAGATACTTGAAAAGCACACCATCTCTTGGCCTTTGGTATGCTAGGGAATCTGATTTTAATTTATGTGGTTACTCAGGTGCTGATTTTGCAGGCTGTAAAATAGACAAAAAAAGTACTTCAGGCAATTGTCAGTTTCTTGGAGGAAGACTTGTTTCTTGGTTTAGTAAAAAGCAAAAGTGTATCTCTACATCAACTGCAGAATCTGAGTACATTGCTGCAGGAAGCTGTTGTGCTCAGATCATGTGAATGAGAAATCAGATAATGGACTATGGTTTGTCATATTCAAAAATACCTATTTATTGTGATAACCAAAGTGTTATTGCTATGACAGGAAATCCAGTACAGCATTCTCTTACTAAGCATATCAGTATCAGATATCATTTCATAAGAGAGCAAGTAATGGAAGGGACAATTGAGTTACACTTCGTTCCTACTGATCAACAGCTAGCTGATATATTCACCAAGCCACTTCCTGAAACTACGTTTACAAAGTTGATGAATGAACTGGGAATGGTAAACTATGATAGTTTCTGAGAACAGAGAAAGATCAAATACTGATGCTCGTCGAATCCTGATGCATTTCGAATCCTGATGAAAAGTCAATCCTGACTTCAGTCAAACATTGAATACTGATGCGACATTTCACTTATCAGTAATGTATTTTAGTATTCTGTTTTCTGTTCTGTTTTCCTTGTATACTTGTGACTTTTGAACTTGTTAATAAGGTGATTACTTTAATTAGTTTTCATGTTTATTTCTTTGATTTAATTATTTGAAAAACAAGTTCAATGCAGAAAACAATGAATAAGATTAGAGAAACAAAATTTTTCATTGATAATAAGAAAGAGTACATTCATAGATTATATCTTTTTGTTCTATATCTACTAATCTATTCAACAGGAAAAGAAGTCTAAATCACTCCATTGTTAGCAGCCATCCCAGATCCCATCTTTGCCACTTTGTTTGGGTAGAGGTTGATTGGGATAAGGTTATTTTTGCTGACATATTCATTAACAATAGGTGATGATTTTGGATGAGGATGTCTTAGATGAAAGCCATGCTAATGTTGTTTGGAGGGCAGCATCGATGTCAATCACCTTTGCAGGTTTTTCTTTCTCGATTTCTTCGAGACCAGCATCCATCTGCAACCAAAGAGTCTCAAGTTGTCTCTCCAAGTTGAAAGCATCAAATTCTTCATGGGTGTAAATGAAAATATCTATTTTCTCTACGAGATGGAGATTCTTCTCTTTGATGGTAAGACTCAACATCTCTTTTACAAAGATATTTGTGAGAAGAGTTTTTAGTTTGCAGGTGAGAAGAAGGGTTAAGAAGGTAGTGGACAAGTCTCTAGGATTAAATAGAGAAGAGTGGAATGAGAATATGAAACGATTCATATTTCTGGTGTTGGTACCAGGTATTTTTAGATTGTAATGTTTTAATTTCTTTAATTAAAACAAATTACCTTGTTATATTTTTAATCACAATCTTATTTCTCGAAAACTGCGGGCGCGTGTGTAACACTCTTGTGAGTATATACTTACAGTTTGAAAATCGTATCGCGTGTAGTTATCACCACTCTTACACGTAATTTACCCCATTACTTATGTGTGCACGAGTCGATTACTGACACCTGTCCTTGAGAAATCATTAGATTTGTCCAAAATCAATTTAGTTTTCTAAATTGATTCTTTTATTCTCAAAGTATCAGTATTGTATCGTCTCTCACTTTGTGCAAACATAAACCCTAATTGTTCAAGAATACAAAATCTCTCTGTTCAACCAAAATGGAAAATAAATTATTTGCAAACATTAAAGTTGTCATCAATGGTGTTACTTTTGCACCTAACAATTTTGTTGTTGTTCTTGATCATCAGGATTTGTCGAATGATTTCCATATCATTCAAGATTTTTTAGCCTCAAGTCCGATTAATTATGCATTAACACAACCCTCCAAAGTTTCTTTCAAAAATGTTATGCAGGTATGGTCAACAGCAGTTTTTAGTGAAGGAATGTCAACAAAGAATCTGTACATGTCCTTTGAGTATAATGGTGTTACTTATAGAGTGACTCCAGAGGTGATAGAGAAGGCTCTTCAACTACCATCTCTCAATGGCAAATCAGCAGAAAGTGTTTCTGATGCTACACTTCTTGATTTTGCAAAGAGTCTTGGAATCAAAGGACAACCAATGAAGTTTGGGGATTTATACAGAACAAAACTTAAGAAGGAATGGAATTTCTTCTTTGATACTATCAGTCGCTGTTTTCTGAATAAAGTCTCTAACTTTGATGCATTGCCTTCAGCTTCAGTTCAAATTGGGTACTCTCTAATCCATGAAACTCCTTTTGATTATGGATTGTTTCTTTTAAAAGCCTTTTATGTAGAAAAACAGAAAAGTGTGGATATGTTTGTTTTATTAGATTCTTTCAATTGATATTTTCATATTTATGTCCCAATGTTGAATTTGAAAATGATGATCAATTGTGTATCTTTAAGATTTCTGAAAATAATATCAAATCCTTGGAGAAATCTGATAAGGTGAATAATTTTGAAGGTAATCCTATAATTCCTGATAAGGTCAGGCTTCTTTTGACAAAGAGAATGTCTACTTATTATGGATCTATTACTGATGGTCTTGGACCTATTTCTGGTGCTATGAGACAGGACACTACCCATCATGTTTCTAACCAAAGCACACAACCCAAACACACTACCAAACAGTCATCCACCTCTGGTGTCTCACAAAAGGCATCAGTTGTAAAATCAAAGAAATTAACTAGATCTGATGTGTCTGGAAGACAATCAGGGTCAAAGAATTTCTCCACTCCAACCCACTCTCAAAAGAAGTCACAAGGGGGTGCACAAGGGGTTCTGGTTAAGGAGAAATCTGTACCTGAGATTGATCAATCTTTGATTGATATAGGGGTGTATAAGGAAACAGGAGAAAAGAGGAAATTCAGTCAGAAAATTGATTCTGAGTATGATTCTGATGATGACAAATTGCCTTTATCAGTTTCTTTGAAAAAAAAGGAAGTCATTCCTGTAGCTCCTAAAGAACTGATTATTTCTGAAAAGCCAAAGAAAAGAAGGAGATTACTTAATAAGAGTCGATACTTCATTCCACTACTGGAGATACAAAATCTTGAGGATGATATAGAAGACAATCAGAATCCGGTTGCATTATCAGTTCCTGATTCAACTACTGATCTTAATGTCTCTACACCTGATACTTCACCTGTGAAGACTGTTGAAATCTCTGATTCTCCAGTCTCTACATCATCACAGAAGAGGACATTTGATATGTCACTGGACAAGGTTGTTGGCATTACTGTCAAACTTGGACAAAAAACCACCACCTCTTTATAAGCAACAACAAACTACATCAAAAGTTTTTGAACGACAAAAAAAATAGAGGACATCATCACCTCTGAAAGGATCGAGCCCACAAGAACCTGAACTTCAAAGTAGTTCAGCAGCTACTGCAGATCCAGTCACACAAGAACCATCCATTCAAAGTATGGATGCAAACATTGCTGAAGGAATAGTCCCACAAGAACCACTTTCTCAAAAGAAAAGTAAAGACAAGAATATTCCTGTCCCACAAGAACCATCTTCTCAAAGTGAAGATGCAGGCAAGATCACATTAGCAAAGGAGTTTCCTGACACTGCTCAAGGGGCTTCAGAAATTGAATTTGACTTAGTTCAAAGTGTGGTAGATAAAGCTGTTCATGCCAAGCATATTGCTGAATGTGATGATATACTGAAGGACACTGCATATGAGGGAAGCACACAAGAACCTTTGACTCAAAGTGTTGAAGAAGCTTCACAACCTCAGACTACACAAGAACCATTAGTACATAATAATGATGCAAGTCATGCTTTAGTTGCAGTTGTCAATCCTGATGCAAGTACTACTGATCCAAATATTCCATTGCTTATCGAGCCACTTTTTGCAAGGCCAATGGAATCTTTAATCACTTCCTCAGGTAACACTTCTATCTCTACTTCTCTTACTACTGATAGTATGATTATAGATAGACCTGATACAAGGGATACCTCTATCTGTATGACTTCAGACCACTCTTCTCAGCCACCTCTTATTTCTTTGAATTTGTTGAGCCAGAACCTTTCTAGTGAGACTGAGAGTAAACAATTAGAGAAAAAGAAGAGTGAAGAGAGGCAATCTCCTGAACTGGCAAAAGGTGAGGTAGAACAGAGTGAGAAGTTAAAAACTTCTGGAGAGGTAGTAGTTACTCTTGAAAGTAACTTAGGTCATGTTGTGAGAAGTGATGAGATCACTTTAAAAGAAAAGAGAGATTTAGGACATATTCCTATTCCCACTGCAGGTCTTCAGGAATCAACAGTTCCATCTTCTGTTGATTTGAGATTGAAAGGAGTTATGAATCCTGAAGAAAATGTGGATGATAAACTTCCTGAGTCTGATGATAGCTCAGATGATGATGATCATGCTGATGATGATCCTGAGGCAATTCAAATGCAGGCAGCCATAAAAGCAAGTCTAGCATCTGCTTATGGATCTTCGAGTAGATACATGCAGTCTGTTACTTAAGAAGAGTTCAGAGGGGAGTACAATTCTACACTTCCTGCTGATACTCAAGCTGCAAGGGGATATGAATGGGATACTGAATGGAATCAACCAAATGCTAAGATGAATTTTCATAATGCTCTTTTTCATTCTAGTCACATTGCCACGAGGATGTCTACTCCTGAGCTTAAGGCACTTCTCAAGACTAATGCTCTTCTAGCAAAAGGATTGAAGAGTGAGATTGATTCTATGAAGAATGATAATGCTAAAGTTCAAGCTGATATTCATACAACTGTTTCTATATCTGCTACTGCTTCTCAAGCTCGTCTTCTTGCTGATGATGTTAAGGCACTTGAAAAGAAGATGGAGTAAAAAATGGATGTCTTGGAATCTAAAGTCGATACTATTGACGAAACTCTCAAGCTTATCTTATCTTTCTTTATTGAAGAAGATGCAAATATCAAAAAGGGGGAGAAGGTAGTAGTCAAAACAAAATGTACACCTAATCCAGTTGTGAGAAAGGATGATACTTCTGGAAATGATGGTGGTACTAGTACTCACCAACAACATGGGAAAGGAAAAGGAACCTCTGATGCTGGTTTAGTAAAGGAGATGAGTTTAACTCAGACTCAAACTAATCAGTCAACTCATGTTTCTGAATCTGGAAAAAGAAGACAAACTCTCTCTACAATTCTTGAAGGTGATGAAGATATGTTGATTACTGATGTACAAGATGCTCCTCATCTCTTTGAAGAAATTATCACTGAATCAGGTGGAAGTGAACTTGTTTATCGAAACAGTGATAAGTTTCATCAGTATCATGCTAAGAATGCACTTGAATTAACTTCTGAAGAAAATCCTGATATGACTACTGATGAAATTGTAAAGGAACAAAACAGGATTTTTGAGGAGATTGCAAGACAGAAGGAAGCTCCTACTGCAAGAAGAGGAAGAGGTAGAGGAAGGAAACCTGTTCAAGTAAGTACAAGGCAGACAAGGTCTAGTGGAATCAGAATAGAGGAGATTACTGAAGATTTAAAGAAGAAAACTCCTTTATCTCTTGAATATTTTCCATCATCAAATGTATTTGATGAGCCTGGTACAGAAGAAGAAGAAACTCCTTTAGAGAGAAAGAAAAAGAAAGTTGAAAAAGCAAAGAAGGAAACTGTTGACTTTGATACTGGTAATGTTAGAAGATCTAGAGAAGTCAGAAACAGTGTAAATGATATTGTTGAAAGAGCCAGCAAAGAATATTTCAGAAGGCTGATTAATTCTGAAAAGGATTTATTTGTTGATAAATTTGAACAAGTGAAAGAAGAAGAAGAAGAAGAACCTAGTGATCCACAAACAAAGAAGAGAAGGAAAAAGTGGGTGGAAGTTGATAAACTGAAGTATACTGGACCAGTTGTTTTTAAGTCTGGAAGAGTAATCTCAGAACCTCCAATGATTTCTGGACTTTAGAAAGCAAAATCTTCTAAGTTTGATAAAGGTTCACCAAGGTGGATTAAGATGAGTTCTGATCTGAAGGGACTGGAACCTTACAATAGAGGAGGATTTGGTTCTAGGGATGCAAAATTCATACCTTTATTTCAAGCAGATCAACATTTTCTTACCAGAAGATTAGGTGAAAAATTATCTGTTGATGATCTTTGGGAACTTGAATCAGTTGCGATTGTTGCATGCAAGATGGATGGTAAAATGATAGAAAAGTTGTTATACTTCATGAAAGACAAAAGTGTCAAGAGGCTAAGCATTCATGATGTATTGTGTAAGTCAACAAAAGAACTGAAATATGTTCTCTATTTGCTTGAAAATAGAAGCATTCCTGATAGAGAAGCTAGTGTTTACAGAAATTGGTGTACTATGATCTTCATGAAAATAAAATCCAGATATTTGGACGGAGGGTCAAGATATGATGGTAATTATACTCCCATGTATTTGAACACAGAAGGACAAAAAGTAGAAATGCAAAAGGGTTTAGCTGTGAAAGAAGTAATTCTGAAGCAAGAACAGTTATCTTTGAATCCTGGTGGAAGAGATCTTGCATATTTACTGTTGGGAGAGTTGAATTTACCAAGGAGCTCAATTCAAAATCTCAGGGCTGGTATTTATCAGATTGATAAGAACAATGAAGAACTCAGAAGTCTGAAGAAAAGACTGATTCAGATTCTAGCAGAGAAGGAAGAGGAATTATTATCAAGTTTCTTGCAGATAAGTAATTTCTTTGTAAGGATTTCTGAGACTGAACCTGAAGATAGCTCATAGATTTTTGTTTTGAGTTTTTGACATCTTTGAATCAAATAATTTGTGCTTTATTTCATTAAGTACAAATTGGGGGAGATTGTTAGATATTGATTCAAGTGATATCAGGATCTGGGTTGTTACTAATCAAGATACTGATGCTGACGTCATCAGTAATACGATGTCAGTATGAAGGTATTGTCAGTATTAGAAGCTGGTCAGGATTATGTGAAGATTCTCATCAGACCAAAGATCAAGGAAGATTGATATGTCGGTTCCTAATTTATAGGAAGACAGATATCATACAAGATATGCATTCAGAGTTATATGTAATTAATTTAGGATATCTTGTAATTGATAGTGTAACTGTGTACTCTATATAAACACATTTTAGGTTTTACATTATTGTAAGGCTTAATGACCTTTTGGCCCTTCAAGTTTGCACATTTATACCCATAAAGCCCTAAAGTTTTAAAGCGTTCCTTTTCGCCCCTCCAACTTCAGAAATGTACCTTTTTGCCGCAAACCGTCGTCTATTCGTTCTAAAAGGCGACGATTTTGTGTCAAAAAGGCGACGGTTTTGTGGCTTAAAGGTACATTTCTGAAGTTGGAGTGGCAAAAAGGAACGAGTTTAAACGTTAGGGCTTTATGGGTATAAGTGTGCAAACTTGAAGGGTCAAAAGGTCATTAAGCCTTATTGTAATCGCTTATACGAGTTATCTTGTAACCTAGCAGCTCTTAAGAACATAAGAATTTCTTAAGAGAGTTTGTAACAGTTTTATATCAGAATTAATAAAGTTGTTATTGATTCATACTTGTGTTATTTCTGTTTAAGTCGAAAATCTTATACAATTGTATTCAACCCCCCTTCTACAATTGTTAATTACTGGGCAACAGTAACAGAAGAACAACTAGTAAAATTCTTTGAACTAATAAGGTACTTAGACACCATCAAGGTTGGAAATCTAAAACGGGCACATCTGCGAAAAGAGTGGAGCTATGTGTTTGCCACTCTCCTGCAAGTATTCAGTGGAAGGAAATCCATCTTCGACCAACTAAGTGCTTCTGTTCAACAGATATGCTACTCACTTGCCTATGATAGGAAAAATGATGTTGGAAAGCTCATAATGCAGGAACTCTATGGAAAACTTGGTAAGAACACAACCAAGAGAGGTAATGATATTTTCTTTCCTAGGTTTATTCAGTCTGTACTTAATTATCTAGATAAAAATGTGGCTGATTTACCTGGTTTAGATAAAAGTAGATTAGGCTATCCTAGATCCATGACCAAACTCATTTTTGGTAATTTGGATACTAGGAATGATGTGGATGTAAGGCTTGTAATAACTTCCCATATGCAGAAGTTATTTGAGTCTTACCCTCACAACATGCCAATATTTGCCTCCAAATCTGAGTTAGCTAGACCCAAGCAAGTAGAACACAGTGCTAACCCAGGGTCTACTAACCAACCACCTCAACCAAACACCCTACCAAACACTGAGCCAACTGCATCATCCTCTCAAAAGGGTGATGTTAGTAAAAAGGAGAAGAAGAGAAAACCGGTTGCTACTCCACCTTTAACCATTCTGTCTGAAGCAGCATTGGCTGTAGAATTAGAAAGTGAGGCACCTGAGTCACCCTTAATCAGGCCAAAGAAGAAGAAAACTAAAACCACCTCTTCAGTCACACAAATGGCTGAAGTTGTAAAATCAGGGGCAAACAGTTCATTAGATGTATCCTCTTAACAGGGTGCATCTATAGAATCAAGCATCCTCTCTAATGCACCTACCTGTACAGAGTCAGCACATGGGAGTGATAAGGCTGGCACAACACTAAGTGGAGAGCACATCACAATTGAAACTCCCTCTATCTCTCAGGGGGGGGTTGCCAAACTCTAATCTAAATGACATTTCTCTTCCAGAATCTACCACTCAAATTTCTTTGCAGCCTGCAACTCAAGCAATTGAGGAGCAAGGCATTGATCATCAAGAATTCTTTTCTTTTGATGAGCCAATGAATTCAAGTGACTTGGTGCATGACACCTTGCTCACCACCCAGGACCCACATTTAGATGGTGAGGGAATGCATGCTGGGGTATCTCCTAATGACACCATCACAAACACAGAGGTTCCACTAGTTTTTACTAGAGACTTTGTGCCTGTGTCAACTGCTGGTGTAACTCATCCCACTTCTGTGGAGACACTAGTAGTAGAGTCAATCCATCCGGTTACAGAAGTTGCATCTGTAACTGAGGAGTCTAGCTTGCCTAGCTCTAGCTCTGACTTTCTGTCACAATGGCTGAAGCCTGTGCAACATAACAGTGCTTCAGGATCAGGGTCTGTTCCACCACAATTGACGGTTGAAGCACTTCAAAGCTTAGTTGTGGATCAGATTCCTGAGTTTGTCAAGATTGCTCAGAACTTGGTCACCTCCAACATCCCTAATCCAGACTATGAAGCCATTCTGCTATGCCATAGGGATGATTTGGAGATGCAGAAGACAAAGATAGTTGATGATGCTGAGAGAGATGGCAACATAGATGCCTGGTTGCAAGGAAAATATGATATTACTCTTGATGAAGCACTTCAATATCTCAGGGAGGAATACATCACTTCACTAGGATCCAATGCCAAATCTCTGACACCTGGTGAAGTGTATGAGGCCATGAATGATTCACACAAGGGATTCCTCAAGGCTGCCCACTATCTTGGAAAAGGAGTCAAATCTGAGGTCAGCAGGGTGTGTGATAAGACAGTCACTCAAGTGAAAGAAATCAAGAGGACCTTTGATGCCAAATTCCCTCAGTTGGATAGTGTGTTTAAAGACTTCAAATACTGTAACACCACCTGCACTAAGATGGATCATGGGCTAGCACTGCTAAAGGATACTGTCACAAGTCTGGGGCATAAATTTCAATCTCTATCTGATCAAACCACAGACTCCAATGCCATGCTGAAGACAATGTTCAAGAATTTATATGGAGACAGGCTGGTAACTGAAGTTTCCAGTGCATGACATGTCTAGGTTTGAAGTGCAGAGACTTAAAGACCAATCCCTGTCTAGCTTCAAATCTACTGAATTGTTCAGCAAGGTAGATGCACTTGAAAAGGAGGTAGCTACCCTCACTAAGCCTAATGCTCATCTTACAGACAAGGTTGCACTTCTCAATAATCAGTTGGACACTCAAGCAACCACCACAGCTAATGTTCTTCTGCATTAGCAATCTATGTTGGCTGCCATGATGAAGCATATGGGTCTCCCTCTACCTGAAGAGTCTTCAAACCCAAAGGTCACTTCTAAAGCCTCTGTGCCTGACAACAAGCCTAAGGGGGAGAAAAGGATAAGGAATTCAAATCTAAAGGGGGAGAAACCTAAGGAGATAGGCATACAGATAAAGGAGGGTGGTCACCAAAGGGCTTCAAAATCCATACCTAATGTGCCAGGCAAAGGAAAATCCAAAGTTGATGAGCCTCCTACCGCACTGCCAACTGTCACTCTACCAACTGTGCATGTCATTACTCCTAGTGGTCAGAAGCAATCTATCACAACCACGGTGGTTGCAGGGAGCATGCCAGTTGATGAACCTCCATCATTCAAATCTGAAAGTGCCAAGCCTGTAGAAGCTGAAGTCATTACTGAGGCCAAGCTACAAGAAGTTGCTAATTCAGATGTCTATCATGATACAGCCTTCTTGGAGTTTCTGAAAGCCACAAGGGAATAGGCTGGTGATACTTAGTTCTATCTGAGAGAGTTGAAGGAGCAGATTGACTACCTCATTGTTAATCCTAGGAAATTTAACAACTTATGGTTCAAGGAGATAATGATGGTATCCAAGTCAAAAATATGGCATTTGACTTTCAACACTCTACAAAGCCTAAAGTACTCAGAAGTGGATGTGTTCCTTGGACTGATTGAAAAAGGGAATGAAAATAACAAGAGTCTCTTTGATGACTTAAGGAATGATCAACCCTCAAGGCTACCTGAAGTAATCACAAATCCCAGAACCATCATCTATCAAGCTGCAACCAGAATTGATGATGTTAAGCAGCTGATCATTCCTAAGCATCTAGTCCCTCAGAACAAACCCCTTATTATTGCCATCATTGAGAAGCTGAACAAGAAGAAGGGTGTAAGAACAGCAGAAAAATTGGAAGCTATATCTTATCTCAGATCATACATTACAACTGGCATTGTACCTGAGTCTGCTAAGTTCAACCCAAGCAAGGATGGTGATCAAGACAAGGATAAAGACAAAAGTGATGGAAGGAGAAGACATCACAGGAGTAATAAGGGTGATGAAAACAAGAAGAAGAAGAAGGATGACAAGAAATATGATGATGACCAAGGCAAAGTCTCTGAGAGGAAAATTGGAAAACAGCAAGCCTTAGGCATTTCTAGCAGTAACCTCACCACAACACAAGACTCTGAGTCTAGGGTGAATACTGTTAGTAATGACTTACCAAAATCTGATTCAATGGCTTCTGCAACTGTTTTGCCACCTCAAGAAGAGAAGAAGATTCAAGTCAAGAAACCATCTGTGTGTTTCAAAAAGCAAATTGCTAATGGAATACTACAATGGTCTACAAACAAAGGTCACATACTACTGCCAGGCAACCATGTAAAAAGGATCAAATTCAAACAAGCTGCAAGGAAACCAAAGCTATCCAAATCAAGGACTCTGAAAATCTATCCAGGCTTAAAACTCCAACCATTAGATGAAGACTTTGATGAAGACTGTTGAGTATTGAATACGGTAAAAGAATACAGAGGGGGGGGTGAATGGATTCTTGAACTTTTCTTTGATTGAGTCTATGTAGCAGATAAGTGCCTGTGTGTGTAGAAGTGAAGGTGCGGATAAATAAACAACACAAGACACAATATCACTTTAATCTAATGTATTATTAGATAAAGGTTGCTACAATCTGTGAATACAAATGGTAGTATTCTCAGCTTCGTTTTTCTCAGAGAGATATGGCTTACAGTGTATGAAAAACTTGACTCACCAAAAAGTTACTAAGTTATGAAGTGAGGCTGTGTCCTTATAGAACATGGATACAACCTACTTACTGCAAATAAGGTAGCTAAACAAATTACTTTCTAGTCTGTCTATCCTTTTTGAGTAAGTGTCCAAACAGTTACAGATTTGACTTTGCAAAGCCTGTTTAGATCCACTTCTTTAGCTCCTTGTCTCTTCTATATCTCTCCAAGCTTCCTTGTAGGCTTTCCAGAGCACGTTACAGATTGTGGTCCATAAAGTGCATTGGCTTGTTGCAGGTTTCTGACTTGTACAATTTCTTCAGTATTTTGTCTCCAAGAATGTATTCGAGAAGTGACTAAGTAAGTGATTCGAGAACTAGAATTGACTTGATCGATAACTCTGAGTTCTCGAATACTGTTATAATGACATATAGAACCACTTCTCGAATAACTCTTTTCCATCAGGATTCCTTGAGTTGTCGAATAGAACATTTGACTTATCGAATCCTCGAGTTGTCGAATAGCTTTCTGAGTCCTTGAGATATCGAATGGAACTTTGACTTGTTGACTCTTTGAGAACTCGAATACCATCTTGACTTGTTGACTTCTTGAGTTCTCGAATAGAGTAGTAGACATATCGAATCCCTGAGATATCGAATGAGATATCGAACAGTGTATTCAGAGATATCGAATAGTGTCTTAAAATATCGAATCCCTGACTTCTCAAATGCTGGACTTCTCGAATAGACAAATATACTTCTCGAATTGGTACTTAGGCAAATTCTTCATTTCTTCAAATCCCAACTGTGATTATTTGACAGTCTTTAACTCCTTGCTTGAGACATGAACCTTGGAACTTCTTTCAAGCATTATTCTAGACTCTATTTGTACAATTACACAACTAGGATTTGATGCCTACTACAAGTACAATACAAACAGAAACTCTACAACTAGAGGTTCCCTCAGTTAAGAGGTCATGTAAGTAATGCAAAGCATTACAAACAATTAGGCTTGTTATTAGATGTGTACAGGCATGCCTCTGTAACTAACAATCTCCCCCAAATTGTGAGTGAGACCCTTAGTCACAATTTCATGTCTGATAACAAGCCTAACATACATAAAGATAAAACTTTAAAAGTACAGGTATGTATTTTGATTGAACACATAAATGAAATTACAAGATAAATACTCTTACAGTATGATGAGGTACTAGCCATTTTCTTTTGATTGCATCTCCATTGCTTTGGCTTGTAGATCATCATATGCTTTCTGTTTCCTTTCTTTCTCCTTTCTTGCAATCTCATCTATTGCTCTCATGATTTCTGTCATAGCATCCAATTCTTCAATCATAATAGAGTTTTTGAAATCTTCAAGCACTGGCTTCAGAATGTTGGCAGGATAGTGACTGAGTAGGTCCATTCTTATATTGACATTGTCTCCATTTCTTCTCCTATACTTCACCACATAGGGATCAAGCTGAACTCTACACAATCCCCTTGCCCTTAGCTTTTCTGCTTCAATCTCCAGTCTATCAATTTCTTTCTCCCTTTCTAACCATTTCTCATAGCAGCCCTTTCTTATCTTCTCAGCATAATCTTTCTTCATTTTCACAAAGTCAATCAATTCCAGCTTCCATACTTTCTCCACCTTGTCTTTAGAATTCAGCAATGCAATGATTCTTTCTATCTCATACAATTTACCCCAATGTTGACAACCCCCTTGTTTGAATTTCATTTCTTTCCCATCAGTGTACTTGATTTCAAGGTGGTCATCCACAATTGCAGCATAGCATATCTTTTTAGCTCTTAGAAAATGCAGTTGCTCTTCATCAAAGTCTTCATCAAATGGCTGGAGTTTCAATCCTGGAATGATTGTTAGGGCTCTAGATTTGGATAGCTTCACTCTTCTTGCAGCATGTTTAAATTTCATCCTCTTGACATGATTGCTTGGCAGAAATCTTTGACCTTTGTTGGTAGACCATAGTAGTATTCCATTAGCAGATTGCTTTCTGAAACATACACATGGTTTCTTGACTTGAATCTTCTTCTCTTCTTGAGGTGGTAAGACAGTTGCAGAAGCCATAGATGTAGATTTTGCTAGGTCACTACTAACAGTATTCACCCTAGACTTAGAGTCTTGTGTTGTGGTGAGGTTACTGCTAGCAGTGCCTAAGGCTTGCTGTCTTCCACTCTTCCTCTCATAGGTTTTACCTTGGTCATCATCATCCTTTTTATCCTTGTCTCCCTTTTTCTTCTTGTCCTCATCACCCTTATCTCTCCTGTGATGTCTTCTCCTCCCATCACCTTTGTCTTCAGAATCATCATCCTTATTTCTCCTAGGTTGAGCCATCTCTGGAATTTCACCAGTTGCAATATAGGTTCTGAGGATGTGCAGTGCCTCAGTTTCTTCAGCATTTCTGGCTCCAACCTTCTTCTGTAATTGATCAATGATAGCAATGATCAGTCTGTGATTTCTAGAGGTGAGATCATGGGGAATGACCAATTGCTTGATATCTTCAATTTTGGTGCCAGACTGATAAATGATTGTCCATGGCTTCTTGATCACTTCTGGTAGCCTTGAAGGTTGACCATTCCTCAAATCATCAAACAGACTTTTGCTGTTCTCATTCCTCTTCTCAATGAGCTCAAGTATGGCATCTATCTCTGTGTGTTTTAGGTCTTGTAGAGTCTGGTATGTTAGATGCCATATCTTTAATTTGGAAACCATCACTATCTCCTTGACCCATAGATTGTTGACTTTCTTGGGGATGACAGTGATGTAGTCAATCTGCTTCTTCACCTCCCTCAGATAAAACTGAGTGTCACCAACCTGTTCCCTTATGGCTTTCAGAAACTCCAAGAAGGCTTTATCATGATAAACATCTGAGTTGGCAACTTCTTGCAGCTTGGCCTCAGTAACAACTTTAGCTTCTACAGGCTTGGCACTCTCAGATATAGAGGTTGGAGGTTTGTCAGATGGCATACTCCCTGCAACCACTGTGGTAGTTATGGATTGCTTTTGTCCTCCAGGAGTAGTGATGTGCACAGTTGGTAGAGTGACAACTGGCAAGGTAGATGGAGGCTCATCCACTTTGGATTTTCCTTTGCCAGGCACATTTGCTAGAGACTTTGAAGCCCTTTGTTGACCACCCTCTTTTATTATTATGCCTTTCTCCCCCTTTGTATTTGAGTTCCTTGCCTTCTTCTCCCCCTTAGGCTTGTTGTCAGGCACAGAGGCTGTAGAAATGTCCTTTGGGATTGAAGATTCATCAGGTAGAGGGAGACCCATATGCTTCATCATTGCAGCTAACATGGATTGTTGATGCAGAAGGACATCAGCTGTGGTGGATGCTTGAGTGTCCAACTGATCATTCAGCAGTGCAACCTTTTCTGTAAGATGAGCATTGGACTTGGTAAGAGTAGCTACCTCCTGTTCAAGAGTGTTCACCTTAGTGAATAACTCAGTGGCCTTGAAACCAGATAAAGATTGATCCTGCAGCCTCTTCACTTCATATTTAGACAGTTCATGCACAGGGACATCAGTCACTAGCCTATCTCCATAAAGATTCTTGAACATTGTCCTCAGCATGGCATTGGCATCTGTAGTCTGGTCAGATAGATTTTGAAATTGATGCCCCAGACCTGTGACAGTATCCTTTAGCAGAGCTAGCCCATTATCCACCTGAGTGCAGGTAGAGTTGCAGTGTTTGATGTCCTTGAACACACTATCTAGCTGAGGGAATTTAGCATTAAAGGCCCTCTTGACTTCTGCTACTGAAGTGGCTGTCTTGTCACACACCCTGTTGACTTCAGTTTTGACTCCCTTGCCAAGATAGTGTGCAGCCTTGAGGAAACCCTTGTAGGAATCATTTACAGCTTCATACACTTCACCAGGTGACAGGGATTTTGCATTGGAGCCCAGTGAAGTGATGTATTCCTCCCTGAGATACTGAAGTGCTTCATCGAGAGTAATATCATATTTTCCTTGCAACCAGGCATCTATGTTGCCATCTCTCTCAGCATCATCAATGATCTTTGACTTCTGCACTTCCACATCATCCCTATGGCATAACAGAATAGCCTCATAGTCTGGATTAGGCATGTCTGCAGTGAGAAGGTTCTGAGCAATCTTTGTGAACTCAGGAATCTGATCCACAATTAAGCTTTGAAGTGCTTCAACCGTCAATTGTTGTGGAACAGACCCTGATCCTGAAGCACTGTCATGTTGCACAGGCTTCAGCCATTTTGATATGAAGTCAGAGCTAGAGCTAGGCAAGCTAGACTCCTCAGTTACAGATGCAACTTCTGTAACCGGATGGATTGACTCTACTACTGGTGTCACCACAGAGGTGGGATGAATTACACCAGCAGTTGACACAGGCACAGAGTCTCTAGTAAAAACTAGTGGAACCTCTGTGTTTGTGATGGTGTCATTAGGAGATGCCTCAGCATGCATTCCCTCACCATCTAAATGTGGGTTCTGAGTGGTGAACAAAGTGTCATGCACTAAGTCACTTGAAATTATTGGCTCATCAAGAGAAAAGAATTCTTGATGATCAATACCTTGCATCTCAGTTGCCTGAGTTGCAGGTTCCAAAGAAATTTCAGAGTTAGATTCTGGAAGAGAAGTGTGTTTAAGAGTAGATTTTGGCAACTCCCCCTGAGAGATAGAGGGAGTTTCAAGTGTGATGTGCTCTCCACTCAGTATTGTGCCAGCCTTATCACTCCCATGTGCTGACTCTATACAAGAAGGTGCATTGGGGAGGATGCTTGATTCTATAGGTGCACCCTGTTGAGAGGATACACCTAGTGAGCTGTGTGCCCCTGATTTTACAACTTCATCCATTTGTGTGACTGAAGAGGTGGTCGTAATTTTCTTCTTCTTTGTCCTGTGTAAGGGTAACTCAGATTCCTCACTTCCTAGACCTAATTCAACAGCTAATGCTGCTTCAGACAAGATATTCAATGGTGCAGACATTACTTCCTTTCTCTTCTTTTTACTAACATCACCCTTTTGAGAGGATGATGCAGTTGGCTCAGTATGTGGTAGAGTGTTTGGTTGAGAGGGTTGGTTAGCAGGCCCTGGGTTAGCATTTTGTTCTACTTGCTTGGGCTGTGCTAACTTAGATTTTGCATCAAATGTTGGCATGTTGTGGGGATAAGTCCTAAACAAACTCTCCATATGGGGAGTTATGTTCAGTCTTACATCCACATCATTCCTAGTCTCCAAATTACCAAAAATGAGTTGGTCATGGACTTAGGATAGCCTATTTTATTTTTATCAATCCCAGGCAATTCAATCAATGAAGCATTTTTATAATTAAGTACAGATTGAATAAAGCGAGGGAAGAAAATATCAGTACCTCTCTTGGTTGTGTTCTTACCAAGTCTCCCATATAATTCTTGGAGTATGATTTGGCCAACATCAATCTTCTTCCCATGGGCCAAAGCATATCCAATTTGCTGCACAGGTGCACTGATTTGATCAAAGCTTGATTTCCTGGCAGTGAAGACTTGGAGAAGAGTTGCAAACACATAACTCCACTCCTTTCTCAGATTCTTTCTGTTTAGCTTTCCAAGGTTAATCCCATCTGAGTAGTTTATGAACTCAAAGAATTCCTCCAACTCTGCATTAGTGGCCATTCTGTCAAATGACTCTTGTTGTAGGCCTAGTGCTTGGTTCATGTCTGCAGTAGTGATAGTGATTTCCTTATCTTGAACCTTGCAGTAGATGATATATGAAGTAATTGCGTTTTCCAGGGCTACAACCTCCACAATAGCAGTACTCCAGAATTGTTCCAGAATATCTAGATATAGAGTTGGGTTGGCAGAGAGTGCATCCTTGATATACGACTCAGCCATCCATTTCACAAAGCACTTGAAATTGGCATTGGGTGCTTCAACATCACTAGTGAGAGCGATGAAATTGGTGTTAAACTTTACTGTTGCCATTTGTGTAGAAGAGAGGAAAGAAATTGAAGGTTGAAGAAGAAATTTGGCTTTTCGTAGCTAGGGTTTCAGGGGTTTAGAGAGTGTAGATGCTTGAGAAATCGAATGAAATGAATCGAATAGATGTGAAATTGTATAAGTATGAAGTACTTGAATTGTCGATTAGCAGAGAGATTGTATCGACAAGTCAGGCATTCGAGAAGTAGGAAACAACTATTCGAGAAGTCAAGAATGGCTTAATCGATAACTCAAGCAGGTAGAAACTCACAGCTGGCAGTTATCTAACTCAGAAATAATTCTAAATTAAATAATATGTGTTTTTATGAGTGAATTAAACTTTTAGACAAAAGTCCAAAATCGGTTAAAATTAAGCGAGAATTCAGCCTTTTCAAATGATTCGAGAACTCAGATATAGTGTTCGAGAACTCAGTCATTCGAGAACTCAGTTACTATATTCGAGAAGTCAAGAATTCCTCTATTCGATATCTCAGAAAGACTCTATTCGAGAACTCAAGAGTACTCTAATGAGACTTATTAGAGATGTCGAATAGCGAATCATTCGAGAAGTCTGACTTATCGAACTATACCCATCACTCATAAAAATTTGATTTTCACTATCTTTTAAAAATTTACCAGACATATTCATTGAAAAATATCCTAGCAAATTAAATAGTGATTTTCTCAAAATTTCATAGAAATTTTAAGTTAATAAAAATATGATTTTCAACATATACAACAGATTTGAAATATTTATAAATCATATTTCAGCCAACACTTACTCCAAAAATATTGAGAATTTAGATAAAGTAAGTGTTTACTGCTGCAACAATCTAGATGGTGTATTCACTTAGCCAGAATCTGAAGAATTCAGCATTCCAATCTCACTTACCAACCTTGTGAAGGTGGCTTCATCTAATGGCTTAGTGAATATATCAGCTAGTTGTTTATCTGTAGAGACATAATGCAACTCAATGGTTCCATTAGTTGCATGTTCTCTTATGAAATGATATCTGATGTCAATGTGCTTTGTTCTAGAATGATTGACAGGATTGGCAACTATAGAGATTGCACTTGTGTTGTCACACATAATTGGAATTCTTTCCAACACAAGTCCATAATCTCTAAGTTAATTTCTAATCCAAAGCACTTGAGCACAGCAACTTCCAGCAGCTATGTATTCAGCCTCAGCTGTAGAAGTTGACACAGATTGTTGCTTCTTGCTATACCAAGAAACTAACCTTTGTCCAAGAAACTGGCAGCTTCCTGAGGTGCTTTTCCTATCTACTCTGCATCCAGCATAATCAGCATCAGAATAACCAACCAGATTGAACCCTGTGTCCTTAGGATACCATAATCCCAAGTTAGGAGTGCCCTTCAGATATCTAAAGATCCTTTTTATTGCAATCAAATGTGATTCCTTTGGATTTGATTGAAACCTTGCACACAAGCATGTAGCAAACATGATGTCTGGCCTACTTGCAGTGAGGTAGAGTAGAGAACCAACCATGCCTCTGTAGACTGAGATATCTACTCTCTTGCCTTTAGCATCTTCATCCAATTTAGTGGCAGTGGCCATGGGTGTCTTGGCAGGTGAACAATCTTCCAAGTCAAACTTCTTCAATAAATCCTTGATGTACTTGGTTTGACTGATAAAGATACCATCCTTCCTTTGACTGACTTGCAACCCTAGAAAGAATGTCAACTCTCCCATCATACTCATCTCATATCTGCTCTGCATGAGTTTAGAGAATTTCTCACACAGTTTCTCATTTGTAGAACCAAAAATGATATCATCCACATAGATTTGAACTAGGATCATATCATCACCATGCTTCTTGTAAAACAGTGTCTTGTCCAATGTGCCTCTAGTGAATTGATTTTCAAGAAGGAATTGTGATAAAGTATCATACCATGCTCTTGGAGCTTGCTTAAGTCCATACAATGCCTTAAGCAATCTGTAGACAAATTCTGGGAAATGTGGATCCTCAAAGCCAGGTGGTTGTTGCACATAAACCTCTTCTTCCAACTCTCCATTTAGAAATGCACTCTTGACATCCATTTGATAAACTTTAAAGTTTGAATGAGCAGCAAATGCCAAGAATATTCTAATGGCTTCCAATCTAGCAACAGGGGCAAATGTCTCATCATAATCAATGCCTTCCTGTTGAGAGTATCCTTTAGCAACCAGCCTTGCTTTGTTTCTTATTATTACACCATCTTCATCCATCTTATTCTTCAGAACCCATTTTGTTCCAACAATGGTTCTATTCTTTGGTGCAGGCACAAGTTCCCATACTTTGTTCCTTTCAAATTGATTCAGCTCCTCTTACATGGCAATAATCCAATCTGGATCCAACAATGCATCATCAAGTTTCTTAGGCTCAACTTGTGATAGAAAACATCCATAGAGGCACTCATTTTGAGTTGCTCTCCTAGTCCTTACTCCTGCATTAGGATCTCCAATGATTTGCTCTGTAGTGTGTGATCTATCCCATTTCCTCGAGTGTTCAGCCTGATTTCTCATTCTTGATGTTGCTTCATCATCCACATCATGGTCATCCTCATTTCCTCCCCCTGTGAAGTTACCATTACTCACAGGTGTGTCTTGGATGCTTGTTTCTCCACTATTGATTGGCACAAATTCTTCTCTTGTATCATTATTCACTTGAGAATGTTGAACTTGAGTTTCAACTCCAGTTTCAGTCTCTTCATCAGAATCATCTAGATTATCAAACTTCAATGGATCTTTGTCTTCATCATTGGCTTCTTCTAGTCCAGGTAGTTTGCTGTCATCAAATGTTACATCTGTACTTTCCATAACTTTCTTTTGACTGATGACATAAACCTTGTATGCAATTCTTTCCATAGAATAGCCAAGAAAAATTCCTTCAAATGCTTTTGCATCAAACTTTCCAACATATTCAGAGTTATCCTTGAGTACAAAGCATTTGCTTCCAAAAGTATGAACATACTTTAGTGTAGGCTTCTTTCCAGTCATCAAGTTGTAAGGTGTCTTTCCCGTGTTTTTGTTGATGAGGGTCCTGTTCTGAATATAGCATGCAGTGCTCACAGCCTCAGCCCAAAAACATGTAGGCATTTTTGCATCAAGTAACATTGTTCTAGCAGCCTCAATTAGAGTTCTATTCTTTCTCTCAACAACTCCATTTTGTTGTGGAGTCCTTGGAGCTGAGAATTGCTGAGAAATGCCATTCTCTTTGCAGAATGCTTCAAGTGTGGCATTTCTGAACTCTGTTCCATTATCACTCCTCAGTGCAATCACACTTGCATCGTTTGCCTTTGCTTCCTTGTCAACTTTCTTTATATGCTCAATAATTACTTGTGGAGCCTCATCTTTTGATGCCAGAAATTCCACCCATGTATACCTTGAAAAATCATCAACCATTACCAGGGCATACTTCTTTCTTCCAAGTGACATTATGTTGACAGGCCCAAACAAATCCATATGGATGAGTTGTAGTGGCTTGGTTACAGATGTCACTGTCTTTGACTTGTGGCTTGATCTCTTCATTTTTCCTTTTTGACAAGCCTCACACACTCCTTCTTGGCAGAATTCAAGTGTGGGCATGCCTCTCACTAACTCTCTTTTGACTAGAGAATTAATGGCCTTGAAGTTCAGGTGTGATAGTTTCTTGTGCCACAGCCAACAATCTTCATTTGATGCTTTTGAGTAAAAGCAACAAATTTTGTCCTTGTTTGCAGAGTCCATATTGGCTACAAACAGGCTTCCCTTCCTTACTCCAGATAGAGCAAAATCACCAGTCTTCTTGTGGGTGATCAAACATTCATCTTTGTCAAAATTCACTTTGAATCCTCTATCAGTAAACTGACCAACACTTAACAGATTATGCTTGAGCCCCTTGACTAGTGCTACATCTTCAATGATGACATTTCCAACTTCCAGCTTGCCATATCCCAATGTGTTACCCATGCTGTCATCTCCAAAAGCAACCATTGGGCCAGCCTTTTCCTCATACTGTGATAGCAGGGCCATATCACCAGTCATATGGTTTGAGCATCCACTGTCCAAAATCCACATGACCTTCTTTTCACTTTCTTTACCCTGCAAACACAAAGGTATTACTTTTTCTTTGGTACCCAAACAAGTTTTGGTCCATGTGACTTAGAGACAGTTTTATCATAAACAACATGCTTGTCAACTTTCTTAGTGTTAGTCTTCTTGTCACTGTTGGAAGTCTTAGAACCTGAGGTTTCAGACTTAGGTGACAAAGGTACCTTCCTAGCTTTAGGAGGACTTGAAGACTTTGACCTTGTGTAGTGTGTGTGGGAATTGTGACTGATACAACCATCAATGAACTGCCTTCTTAAATTAAAACAACTAGTCATAACATTCATATTGCATGGCATACAGTCAAATTTATCACAAAAAGGTGCATCTCTATGACTTAGAGGCACAGAACAATCATAGAAAGGTTTAGACACACTACCAACAGGTTTCTTGCATGCATGAGTTAGATGATTGGTACTGAAACAGTTCTGACAAGTTTTCCTAGGGGCATTAGGCATATAAGCATAGTTGTTATCCTTGTTAATCCCTAACTTGCCATTTCTGTTCTGTTTCTTTTTAGTCACTTCCTTTTCTGATTCACTCTTCCCAGCTGAGACAAACTTAACAAACTTCTTAGGTCTTGGCCTATCAACTACTGGCTTCTTGGTCTTTGACTTGACACTCTCACCCTTAGAGGATGCTTGCTGTTCACTAGATTGTGCCTCATCCTCATCATTCAACATTTGCTTGATGAGTAAGGCATCCTCATCAATTTCAAATGTTGATTCCTTAAAAATTGGATTTTCAGTTTTTCTCAAAATGTGAGGCACTTTCTCATGAACAGTTGTGTCCTCTTCAATGACAGCATAGCCTTTCCTTTGTTTGAGAGAGTCATAGTCAAGTCCAATAGCTGCTTTGGGTTTAGCTTCAATTTTCTCACAGTAGGATTGCACTAAACCAGATGATTTCTTGAAAGTTTTAAGTTTGAATTCATTCTCAGCTAATTCATCCCTAAGAGCCTTCTCTACTTGACTAGCACATAGAACCTTGTTCTTCAAATATTCAACTTCTTTCTTAAGGTTTTCTAGTTGCATAGTAGTTAGCTCAAGTTCCTCATTCTTTTTGGTTAATATTTCATTTCTAGTAGACAGTTTAGCAATCTCCTCATTAGCAGCAGTCATACTAGTATGAATATTAAACATTTCAACAGATAATTGTTCAATCATGCATTTGTATTCAGAAACAGACATGTCTATAGTAGTGAGAGATGGTACCTGAGAATCAGATGAAGATGAGTCATCCTTGGAGTTGGCCATCAAGGCATAGTTGCAGAATTCTTGTTCCTCTTCATCACTCTCAGAATCATCCCAACACTTCCCTTCAGCTATGTAGGCCTTACAATGTGTCTGCTTTTTCAGAAGGGCCTCATACTTAGCTTCTAGCTCAAGATAATCTCTATCCTTCTTTTTAGGCTTCTTGCATTCACTGGCAAAATGCCCTAGGTCATTGCATCTATAACACCTTACAGATGACCTATCCACATAACCGGTTTTGAATTTATTTCTGTTTGGCTTCACAGGTGCCTTGTTCTTGTTGGCTGAATGGTTTTGAGTTTTGGGTTTGAAGGGTTGATTTCTTTTAAATCTGATGTTTGGAAATTTTCTGGCCATGAAGGCATATGAGGTATTTTCCATCCCATCAAGTTCTTCCAGAGTGTAAAACTCTTCTTCTTCTTCATCCTTTTCCTCAACAGGTTCACTCACCCCAGCTTCAGTTTCTTCATCATCTGCCACCTCCTCTATCCTTAGTTGGCTTGTAGATGCTTCTAGGTCCAGGATGGATTTATTGACAATCAAGGCACATGATGTGTTTATCATCCTACCTTGGTTGGCTTGGATAGCCCTTTTCTGAAGCAACTCAAGTTCATGAGTCTTTAGGACTCCATAGAGCACATCATAGGTGACTTTGTTCAAATCTCTCTCTCTTAGAGAAATGACTCTTTGCTCCAGATGATTTGGTGAAGACAACAGAAATTTCATATTTAACTCCTTGGTGCTGTAAACCTTTCCATTCATCTGCAACTCAGTAACTAGCTTGTGAAACCTTTCAAACATTTCAGTGATGCTTTCCTTGGGCTGCGCCATGAAAGCTTCATACTGTGTGACCAGTATCTGTTTCCTGTTTTCCTTAACCTCATCAGTCCCTTCACACAACACCTCAATGTGATCCCACATCTCTTTAGCAGACGTGCATGATGCAATGTTTGCAAACATTGACATGTCCATGGAATCAATGATAAGCAACATGAGGTGGCTGTCAAGAGCAACCTTCTCCCTTTCTGACTCTGTCCACTTTGATGGATCCTTGGCCTCATAAGTTCTTGGGATAGTTATGGTTCCAACAGTCTTCTCTGGTATCTCTTGTTGTGGAACAAAAGGACCATTCTTGAGAATCTCAGGATACAAGGGATGAGAGGCTTTAATGAACAACATCATCTTTATCTTCCAGAGGTTGAAGTTTTCTTTATCAAACTTAGGGACCTTCACCGTTCCTGTAGTCTTTGGTGTATTCGAACTCATGATCGTTTCTCTGTTTTTGAATAAACAGCCCGCTCTGATACCACTTGTTGAGTATTGAATACGGTAAAAGAATACAGAGGGGGGGTGAATGGATTCTTGAACTTTTCTTTGATTGAGTCTATGTAGCAGATAAGTGCCTGTGTGTGTAGAAGTGAAGGTGCGGATAAATAAAAAACACAAGACACAATATCACTTTAATCTAATGTATTATTAGATAAAGGTTGCTACAATCTGTGAATACAAATGGTAGTATTCTCAGCTTCGTTTTTCTCAGAGAGATATGGCTTACAGTGTATGAAAAACTTGACTCACCAAAAAGTTACTAAGTTATGAAGTGAGGCTGTGTCCTTATAGAACATGGATACAGCCTACTTACTGCAAATAAGGTAGCTAAACAAATTACTTTCTAGTCTGTCTATCCTTTTTGAGTAAGTGTCCAAACAGTTACAGATTTGACTTTGCAAAGCCTGTTTAGATCCACTTCTTTAGCTCCTTGTCTCTTCTATATCTCTCCAAGCTTCCTTGTAGGCTTTCCAGAGCACGTTACAGATTGTGGTCCATAAAGTGCATTGGCTTGTTGCAGGTTTCTGACTTGTACAATTTCTTCAGTATTTTGTCTCCAAGAATGTATTCGAGAAGTGACTAAGTAAGTGATTCGAGAACTAGAATTGACTTGATCGATAACTCTGAGTTCTCGAATACTGTTATAATGACATATAGAACCACTTCTCGAATAGCTCTTTTCCATCAGGATTCTTTGAGTTGTCGAATAGAACATTTGACTTATTGAATCCTCGAGTTGTCGAATAGCTTTCTGAGTCCTTGAGATATCGAATGGAACTTTGACTTGTTGACTCTTTGAGAACTCGAATACCATCTTGACTTGTTGACTTCTTGAGTTCTCGAATAGAGTAGTAGACATATCGAATCCCTGAGATATCGAACAGTGTATTCAGAGATATCGAATAGTGTCTTGAGATATCGAATCCCTGACTTCTCAAATGCTGGACTTCTCGAATAGACAAATATACTTCTCGAATTGGTACTTAGGCAAATTCTTCATTTCTTCAAATCCCAACTGTGATTATTTGACAGTCTTTAACTCCTTGCTTGAGGCATGAACCTTGGAACTTCTTTCAAGCATTATTCTAGACTCTATTTGTACAATTACACAACTAGGATTTGATGCCTACTACAAGTACAATACAAACAGAAACTCTACAACTAGAGGTTCCCTCAGTTAAGAGGTCATGTAAGTAATGCAAAGCATTACAAACAATTAGGCTTGTTATTAGATGTGTACAGGCATGCCTCTGTAACTAACAAAGACCAATTGCAATATCTAAGAGCACAAAGAATCTACTATGCTGCCATTATGAATAACTGCCTTGAGATTAAATATACTGATGGAAGGGAGAAGAAATTCAAACAAGGACAGTGTCAAAATTGGGGTAAGCTATATGAAATAGAAAGAATCATTGCATTATTGGATTCTAAAGACAAAGTGGAGAAAGTATGGAAGGTGGAGTTGATTGATTTTGTAAAGATGAAGAGAGACTATGCTAATAAGATAAGAAAGGGGTGCTTTGAGAAATGGCTAGAAAGGGAGAAGGAGATTGATAGGCTGGAAGTTGAAGCAGAAAAGCTAAGGGCAAAAGGATTGTGTAGAGTTCAATTCAATCCTTATGTGGTGAAGTATATGAGGAGAAATGGAGATAATGTCAATATAAGAATGAACCTACTCAGTCACTATCCTGCCAACATTCTAAAACCAGTACTTGAAGATTTTAAAGACTCTATCATGCTTGAAGAATTGAATGCTTTGGCAGAGATCATAAAGGCCATGGATGAGAATGCAAGAAAGGAGAAAGAAAGAAAACAGAAAGCATATGATGATCTACAAGCCAAAGCAATGGAGATGGAATCAAATGAGAATGGCTAGTATTTCATCACACTGAAAGATTATTCATCTTGTAATGTCATTCATGTGCTCAATCAAATTTCATACCTGTACTTTTCAAGTTTTATCTTTATGTATGTTAGGCTTGTTATCAGACATGAAATTGTGACTAAGGGTCTCACTCACAATTTGGGGGAGATTGTTAGTCACAGAGGCATGCTTGTTTACATCTAATAACAAGCCTAATTGTTTGTAATGTTTTGCATTACTTACATGACCGGCCTCTTAACTGAGGGAACCTCTAGTTGTAGAGTCTCTACTTGTTCTGTACTTGTAATAGGCACCAAATCCTAGTTGTGTAACTGTACTTATATAGTCAAGAATAATGCTTGAAAGAAGTTCCAAGGTTCATGCCTCAAGCAAGAAGATAAAGACTGTCAAATAATCACAGTTTGGATTTGAAGAAAGTGAAGAATTTGCCTAAGTACCAATTCGAAAAGTAGTTTTGTCTATTCGAGAAGTCCAGCATTCGAGAAGTCAG